>JADMNL010000029.1:133747500-134947500 GCA_016271365.2 Neoceratodus forsteri
GTAAATGGTGATACAAGCCACTCCAGAGAGGAAACTTGGCTGGCTTCCACTGCTCAGCACTAATGGGGTGCTACCATACTGCTGCACAGACAAATAGTGCATAATTGTGGGAAGGGTGGCAATGTGCATCATTCATGTGATTAAAGCAACTTGGGTGTTGCATGGTGGTTGTGGGCTGAAGGGCTTACACATGCTTGGTGTTAACCGGAAAACCACTAAAGAAGGCACTAGCAAGAGCACATCAACAAAGTGTGATATCACTGTCTGGAGTGTTTAGGGTTGGTAGGCCACAATGGTGGTATGCTGTGGAATGCAACAGCGTGCCCTATAAGCACTGCTTATGAGGCAGCAGGGCAGTGGTTTATTTCATGATTGGCCATAGTTTGTGAATCACGGTTCAATGCTGTTTATGGACAACAGTACATTATGGTTGCCGTCTGTGCCAACTGTAATCTCCAGGCTCAGGACTTCATAAGTGGCACATTGAAAGATTGTTGTAACACCTTGAGGCAATGGCTGGGAAAGTGTTTAGCATAGTACAGGCAAAGGGTGACAGGACACACTGTGCCATAACCAATCCCTCGCACCCATAGGGTAATTAACATTTATTAGCGCCAGTCGATTAAATGCTGGTACCATTTCATGTGTTTGACAGGACTGATGCTTCTAAAGCCATGCTAAATGGCATTATGGAGCAAGTGCTTAGAGGTTCTGTAGAAATGTGTACAGGGCCAGACAGTATGTAAAGTACATATATACATATATACATTTATACAGTATACAGTAGACTGTAAATATACAGTGCGCCATATATAACATACAGCTGTATACATACATTGTATACAGATATACATGGTATGTATGCATATATATTACAGATACAGACCATTGTATATACATTGATGAAGTGAAGCTCTAACAGAATTGAGTGCGCAGTGTGTCCATGAAAGCATGCCTATGAAGGGGGTGGGGGACATATACCATGCAAGTGAAAATGGTGTGCATAACCAATGGTGGAAGGAACAGGAGATATCTCTTCTCTAAGTCGGACTGTATTTGGCTGAATCAGAATAGCTTATACTTCATCAGTTTGTAAGAGTGAGGTTGGATACTTAGCCATTGTCTACTGAAATGGAGAGTGGCGAAAAGGAGGAAGGACTTCATGAATTAGTAGTTCACAATGCAGCCAAGGAAGGTTACGAAGAGGAGGGAGAAAGGCTTCATATCCTGCCTGTGTCTCCTGAACTGGAGAGTAGTGCAAAGCTACTTGGCAAGGTTGGAGGAATGGTCACACGAATGGCTGCTTAGATTCATTGCAATGCAGTGCAAAGTAATGCACCTATGAAACAAAAACCAGGGGATGATTACACAATGAGGGGTTGGGGGTGGTATTAACAACAACAACAATAAAGAGGGAAAGTGGCATGGGGCTAGTCATATCAGATGCCCTAAAGGGAGCCAATTGATGTGAGATGGCAGTAAAGATTTCAGGGGAGATAGTGGGATGTATAGGGAGAGGCATCACCAGTAGAAAACAGGAAGTTGTTATCCCTATGCACAGAGAGTTTGTGAGACACCATCAGGAGTACTGTGTTCAGTTTTGGAGACCCCACCTCCACAAGGATGTAGAGATGATGGCAGCAGTCCAGAGGAGGGCAACTAAAGTGGTGCAGAGTCTGCAACAGAAGACCTACGATGAGAGACTAAAGGAGATTAAAAGGTATACCATTGAAGAAAGGAGGGAGGGGGGGAACATGAGAGGAACTTTCAAGTACCTCAAGGGAGAGCAACAAAGTACAAGAGGTTTGCCTCTTTCAGAAAAAGAGATGTGCACTATGGTATCCTCATCAGACAGGGAGCAGTGCATGCTGGACATCTTTCAAGATGTGTTCATTGCACAGTTTGTGACTGATCAAAGGAGGGAGGGGCGTGTCCTGGATGTCGTCCTGTCAGATGGCACATTCATCAGTGACCTAGTTGTCGAGTGTCGACTGGTGGGAAAGGGACCAAGCCACTGTTTGATTCTCCCTTGAGCTAGGGGGTGGGATAGAACATTCAACAATGACAGTGGTCCATTTTAGAGGGGGACAGAGAGGCTTCTTAGGGACAACTGAGATGAGAAGAGGCCAAACGTGGTCATGGAGGCCCCTTGGCAAATTATCAAAAAGGGACTCTTGAGGCAAGCAATGACTGCATGAGGGAGAGACGCAAATGGGGAAAACGTCAGAGGCAGAGCTGGTGGATAATGGAGCTACAGGATGTGGTATTGGAAACTAAGACTTCTTACAGCTGATATAAGCGTTCTAGGGGTGGTCATATCCAGGGGGGAGTATGATGTGGTAGCAAGGAGGGTCATCATGGTGGATGTGGTTGGTCAAGGCGTGGGAGGAGCTGATTGGCACAGTGGATTAGAGTGGGGGGGGAAGGGTTGTTCCAGTATATCGAAGACAGAAGAAAAGGCAAGGAGAAGATTAGTAGACTGAGGATGGGGAGTAGGTAGGTGGAGGAGGCAGGGGAGAAGGCTGAGGTATTAAATTAATTTTTTGCTTTGGTCTTTACCATGGAGTATTGGGGGGGGTGGCACTGCAAGGAGAGGGGGACAGTCGACCTGCAGATGAAGAGGAGAAAAATACTGCGCAATTCCTTGGTGGGAGGGTCAGGGTAGCTCTCGAGGCCCTAAAGTGGGATAAAGCATTTTGGGCCATAGGGTAGCATGTTGTGTTCCCGTGTCGGCAACTCATGCTCAGAGATGAGTTCTGGAAGCTGGCTGGGCAGTGCAAGGACTGGGGGAACACACTACTGCTCTGAGCATGGAAAGGTACAGTGCAGTGTTCTGTGACATGGGGGACACATTGTGATAGGCTGGAGAGCTTTATCTCACAATGGGTTCACATGCATGTCATGGCCCACCTTAGGTTCCTGGTGGCCAGGGCTCCGTCTGCAGTGTGCCAACAATCAGAGCGCCAGCAGGAGGTCACCATCAGGTACAGTGCCAGACCACAAAGCCACAAGGGAACCAGGAGTGCCATTGATTGCAGTGCAGGCAGCAGTACTAAACACAGCACACCCGCAGATCCACCCACTGAAAGCCAACAGGACCACAGGAGTCGCAGCAAGAGTAAGGAGCAGCACTGGTGA
Organism: Neoceratodus forsteri; assembly: GCA_016271365.2. NCBI lineage: Eukaryota > Metazoa > Chordata > Ceratodontiformes > Ceratodontidae > Neoceratodus > Neoceratodus forsteri. The sequence continues at coordinate 133,750,639 of JADMNL010000029.1, forward strand.
CAGTGCACTGGCAACAATGCCTCCATCGACCCAATGTGCAGGGGACCAGTGCACCACATACCAGACCAGAACCATCGGTGTACTGTCCACTCACCCAGCACCACTCCCATGCCCTGCTTGGCCCAGTCCATGCCCTGTGCCCCTGCCTACAAGTTCTGTCACTGCTTGTACTGCGCAGTCCATACCCCCATCTAGTGGCCATCCCTTGTGCCCTTTGGTGGTCCTGCCTTGTTCAGCTCTATGCCACTGTGCCATCAGTAGTGTGTGCCACTGCCTGTGTGCTCTGTGCCTGTGCCATTCTACTGCTCATTCCCTAGGATGCCCCATTCATACTGGCACTGCAGTGTACTCAAGGGCACCCTGTTACACAGGGCGCTCTAATTGCAGGGTCACCTTTGCTGCTTTTGCCCTCTTGTTGGCACTCTGTTTGTCGGCGCACTGACCACCCGGAACCATGGCCTGATGGTGTTACGTGGTGTGTCAGCAAAAGCGGGTTAGCATGAAAAATGAGTTTTGCAATATTTCCTCTCTTCTGTTTATTCCATTTCCAAAGAGACTTGTATGCATGAGGATACAATTGCATGGAAATTAAAAACAAAAACAAGATATCTGTACACATACATATATACACAGTGTCTCTCACTATATACGCACACCACACACACACATTTGTATGTGTGTTACAGACTGCATATAAATATATAAGTGATACACAGTGGGGACCTCATGAGTGGTGTAGACAGCATGAGTATAGAAATACTGTATTTATCACATAAGGGTCACCTTTGCATATTTCATTTATGCAATAGGCTAGGACCTTAAGGGATAGATTTTCTTTTCCTTTATTAGACATAAAATTATTTCTATATGTCTGTTATTTTTGGAACTAGTGTTACTGTGCTTTCCCCCATCCTGATTGCTATAACTATGGACATGGATGTGAAGTCAGGATGACAAGCGACACTGTGATGTGGTAGTTCTTTCGTGCCACTGAACTTCGACAGAAATTACAAACCACCACTGCAGATGTTCAGCGGCAAATGGTGATGTTGCTGCAGAACTTGGTTCCAGTGTGATGCAGAAAAGTAGGGGCCTTAGCTAAAGTAAAGATAAAAGTGTGCAACAGGCAGGGAGCAATAGTAAAGAGTGTGCTAAGGAGCCCACCAATGATAGACGACGAAGATGGGAAGCCGTCCAGTCTCCTCTGTCTCAGCTAGCTGCACTCCCACCAGAGGGCAATTCCTGCTTGGGATTTTCTCCCCAAAATGCAGCCTCATTCTAGCTTTCTGGCATTGAACACCAGGTGCCAGGTGTCTGATCAGGTTTTCAGTTTTGACAGATCATCCTGCAACCCCTGCCATCCCCCTAAGTCACCCACCACTCCTCCCTCCTTGGTGACATCAGCAAACAGACTGATCTTGCCCTTTGTGCCCAGTGATATGTCTGAGATGAATATACTAAACACTGATCCCAACACTGAACCCAGAGGAACATCACTCATCACTAACCTTGCGGATGAGAGCTCCCCACCCATCACCTCCCTCTGTTGTATTCCCTGAAGCCAGTTCACTAATCATCTCACCAGCTTTGCCCCTGCCCCTGTGCATTCTTACTTACTTCCCGCATCCCATGTGGCAGTGAGTCAAATACCTGACTGAAGTCAAGGCACAGGACATCCACTGCATGACTCCCATCCAGTTGCCTATGTACCCAGTCATAGAACTCGGCCCGGTTGGTTTGGCAGCATCTGCCTCTTACGAAGCCATGCTGTCTGCTGTCATGTGAGTCCTTTGCATGCAAGAGGGCCACCGCCTCCACCTCAGTATAGTCTGTATCAGCTTAACATACTAACATACTAAAAACAATAGGCCTCATGGTCTGTCGTGGTCTGTTAGTAGCCAGCACCCTACTGGGTGCTCATATTTCCACCCTCCCACTTGAGCTCCACTAAAATTCATCCAGTGCACCTCCCAGGAGAGGGACTTCCACAGCTACATTTTCCCCCCTGTGCCTGTCCCACCCCCTCTTGAAACCCTCCACTGTGCCCTCCTCCACCAGTCTCCTGGGCAGTTCATTCCATGGTTCCACCACCCTTTCAGTAAAGTAGTGCCTCTTTCGCTCCCCCGTATCTCCCCCCATCCAGCTTCCACTTGTGCCACCTAGTTGTTCCCCCCCCTTCTTAAGCCTAAGCACCTCCTCTGCTCCACCCTTATTGATCCCCCTTACGTACTTAAAGACCTCTTATCATGTCCCCCCTGTCTCTCCTCCAGCATGTAAAGGTTGAGCTCCTCCAGTCTCTCCTCATCGTGCCTACCCCACATGCCCCATATCATCTAGGTCACCTACCTCTGGACCCTTTCCAGCAGCGCATTGTCCCTCTTTAGGTGCAGTCTCCAGAACTGCACGCAGTACTCAAGATGTGGCCTGACCAATGCATTATACAGAGGGAGGATCACCTCCCTGGCGATGCACCCCAGCATCCTGTTCACCTTTGCTGCTGCTTTCCGACAAGCCTCTGAGTTGTTCATTTTGATGTCCACCACCACCCCCAGGTCCCTCTCACCTGACGATGCCTGCAGTGCATCTTCCCCCAGTATGTATGCATACTCCAGGTTTCTGACCCCCAGATGCATTACCCTGCACTTCTCTGTATTAAAACTCCATCCCCACATCCTCGACCACTCTTCCAGGGATTCCAGGCACCTCTGGAGGGCCAGTCTTCCCTCCTTCCCATCCGCTAATGTTCCCAGCTTCGAGTCATCCACAAAGAGACTCAGTTTAATCCTGATACCCCTCCCTATGTCCTAGACATAGGTGCTGAACAGGAGTGGACCCAAGACTGATCCATGGGGGACCCCACTAATAACCCTCCTGTTGGAGGAGACTATCCCGTCAACTAATACTCTCTGTAGTTGCCCCCAGAACCAATTCTCTATCCACCTGAGCAAGTGCCCCCACCTCATCCCTCCTAGCTTTGACAGCAGACCGCTAGGGGGACTAGCATTGTCCCACCGGCCTGATAACACCCAACCCTGATTCTCCCCCCACCCCAACCAACTGCGAAAGGGCTCCTTAGCTCGACAAGTTGCCCCCTGGCTTAAACTCCCAAACCCCCAATGTCATGACTGTCCACCACTTACCTTGGGTGCTCCTTTTAATCTAGCTCTGTGTGGGAATTATGCAGGCCACATGATATTGGGACTAATAAGGGCACATTCCGACACTGGGCATGGGGCTGGGACATCATCATCTCCACTTGGATCCGGGGCATTTCCTAATTTTGTGAATGTGAGACTCCTGCAGATGAACATGAGAACTGCCTGCAGAGGCATGGACATGATGATATGACCAGGGTGTGATGGACACGCTCCTACCCCTGACCCACAGACTTCCACCATTGCCTCCCCCCGTACCTGTCATGACCCTACATGGAGTGGCTGGTGGCAGTGAACCACAACCAGCCCCACACTGGGAGAGGAGAGCTGTCATCGGATAATCAGTCCTTTCCCTCCATGGCCACCCACTGGGAACCAGAGCTTGCTTCCGACCCTGGATCATCGGTGTGGTAAGAGTTAAGACGCACGGAGCCATAGCCCTCTACACCACCATGCCATCTTTGTTTAACATTCGTAACACTCCAACTTCTAACTCCGTAAATACCAATAACATTTTCTTAATATCTCTAAACTTATCTCTATAATGTTTTCAAATGGTATAGCATGTAACATCTGTGAAGCATTTATTTATTTATTTTTGTTTTATTATTTATTTATTGAAACAATCTGATGCAACCTTTGAGTCAAAGACTCTTTTGTAGAGGCTTCTCGTCACAGTTACAGGTAGGACATACAGTGCTCAACAGGTACATAGCTGGCAAAACAAGTACATAATCATACAAAATAAAATGGGTTATACAACAGTAAAATAACACAAAGTTACATGGCTACAGGTGTGGGTTGCCGGATAATTCTCATCTACTGTCCACCCGGAGATGGGAAAGTATTCCTGCAGGAAGTAGCAAACTTTGTGGTTGACATGATGTTGGATTCTCCCTGGTGGTTGGTCCTGGTGGATTTCAATGCCTGGTGCAACGACGAACTCTCGCAGTTTGGTCAGAAATTCCTCCAGCTTATGAACTTGTTGAGATTCACAAAGGGTGTTACTGCTGCTACCAATAATGATGGTCACTCTCTAGATCTGGTGTTCCTCTTGGTGATGATATATCTGACCTGGTGGTTGAACTGGTGGGGTGGTCTGACCACCACACCATAGGGTTCAGTTTCATGGTTCCCCCAATAGACCTTCCCCTCTGGAGATGATCCTACCCAAAATGTGTTTTCAAACATGTGGCGCACAATGGCACGGTCACTGATGGGAAACAATGTTATTGACAGAAGAAGAAAATCACAGTGTCACTGTCCATGCATGGATGTCCTAAATGTTTTCATGTGGTGGTGTCACAAAATGCCCATTTTGAAAATTTGGAGTGAAAATACCAACAAACACCTGTAGCGGTAGGGTTCCTACCCGTAACATCCCACCCTGTAGAGACTGACAGGCATCAGGCATCTGAGTTTGGATTGTCATTTGTACTGGTCACCCCATTCCACCCCCCACCCTGCAGCCAGTGACAGGCATCGAGGTGTCCCTTGGACTGTCCGACTCGAAGTCTCATCCCATTCTCCTAAACAACACCCATTGCATTGGATTTCCTTAAGGAATGGGGTGATCAGAGGCCTGACAACCCCAAGGCTTAATGAGACTATTGGCATAGCATGCAGGGTAGGGTGAGGTGAAATGGCATAAGCGTTATGGTTTATGACCCAAAGGCGCACCGTAAATGCCTGTCAGTCTCTGCAGGGTGGGGTGGGGTTGGCAGTTGATTCATATTTCACTGCTATTTCTATTGTGCATCTCTGTAACTCCTGCACTACCAATGCCAGCAAGCAAACAGTCAGCATTGACAAATGATTTATTTTTAATTCTGCTTTGCAGGATTGAGATTGACATAAATGTCTCCTCTTTTTTCCCTTCTTCCCTGTTTTCTCCCTCTCTCCTTCCCTTCTTCCTTGCCTTTTTCTCTCTCCTTTCTTTCCTTGCATACTTTTCTCTTATCTTCACCTCTCCATTACTGAACATTGTTCATATTACCACATTTATCACTTTTTGCAATTTACTGAATGCCTTGCCATAGCCTGCCCTTGCATGTATTTCGTACATGGTTGCTATTTCTGATCCTATAATACCCTATTGATTGTAACCCTTCTGCTCTCCACTTACATCCTGCCTAGGTTTGTGTTTTATTACCAATACATGTATATAAGGCTTCTCCAATATGTTTACCCTAAATACTGTGTTTTGTGAAGTGATATTTTATACCTTACTTGGAGGATAGTTTTCTATTGTATAAGATGTGTGCTTTCTTATATACTTGAATTTCAATGAAAAGATAAAGTGAAAAAAAAAAATGTCTCTTGCTGCCATCTTTGACTGCACTCCAGCCGGCTGCCAATGCTATTTTGTTGTAATGACCTATGCAACATACAATGTAAATGAAAGGACCATGGCTGCACCCACTGATGCACCAAATGTAACAGTGACTGCATTAGTGCCCAGTACCTTGCCTATTGATAGCACGTGATGAGAAAATGTTTAAGCAGCCAAGCATCTCTTTTTGGATAGTCCAGCACATCAAAAATACTACTGCCAATAAGTGAAGTTTGCAAGCAAGGTGAAGTGGCACTTGCAGTACGTAACTATATGCTAGCCATGTAAACGTCAGTAAATGATGTTCACCCAAAGTAGTTCAGTGCTCGTATGCAATGTACAGCTGATAACCACTATGTGCATTTGGTGTCATGCAAACCCAATTCATATCTGCAACCCATACCATGAACAAGGATAAGCTTCACTAATTAAATATTACAATATTACAAGACAATGAGAAACAGCACCTGCATCACACTGGTCACATCTTGGCACTAACCAACATATGTGCAATGCAGACTGTCTGAACTTTACAATTTTAGGTACATTAAAAATCGCACACAAATGTGGAGATCCCCTCACCGTAGCAATCCTGCACAAGTACACATCTGTCAACCAGTGTCTGTGAAGTGTGGCAATATGTATGGTAATTCAAAGTATGGTAATACATAGTCATGCAGAATAACCTCATGGTCACTGGACGTGACAATGATGCTCTGAATGTGCATTGGCACTCCTCAAGGTATGCGTGGCCACTGTGTAGCCAGTGTGAATGAACCACGCGTAACCGAGTACTGCATTTAAAAAAACTGGTTGCAGGTAACAAGGAACACTGTGGGAGACAAACTAGCCCACAGAGCAACTGCTTGTACTTCCCAGAACAGTGCTACACAAGTCATTCTTTACATTGGAGTTGTAATGCTAAGAAGTACACAAAAATGCACCTGAGTGGAGGAAACTTGGGGAGAGCTACTGGTTGAGAGGTAGCATAGTTGAATGGAAACCAAAGAGGAAAGGGACATGGGGTTATCATATCTGATGACCTGAATTTCTAAATGTAATGCACAAGGGTTGAAAGAAGATCCACTGGCATGCTGAAACCACCACGCATTGTACATGTAATTATACATTGTAATCAAGTTGCTGTTGCTCAAGTGAGGCATGCGCATCAGTGTCCAAGACCAGCGCTGTAGGTTTACGGAAGCCATGAGGTATGTATGAGCAGACAGGTCGTGGACGGTGCTGGTTTGCCAGTGTACTTTGAGTCTGTGTGCCAGAAATTGATGGAGCAGGTCTGCAGTTCTCCATTGGCTACCCTTTGATTTCATTATCTGTCCAAAACACTCACTCATTATGTGAACCTTGTCCAGAGTAGTGACGAAATGATGTCAAAGCACAACTCACTGGTCAATGTGCAGTAGTTGCCTGTGCAGTTTTCACATGATTCCTTATGGCACAATGTTCAAATCACTGTTGAGTGGCTAGTGTGATTGCATTACACAGTATAAAACCACTGATAGCGCATAAAATAGCAACGACAGGTGCAAAACAAGGCACATTTGCCCTAGTATAACTGCATGTTAATGCTCATACTTTCATTATCAAATAAGCATTTATTCTTTCAGTGGTTAAAACATGACATCTGCTATACCAGAATGTCCTTAGTATACGGAGGATCAATGGAAGCAATGTTTGCCTTAAGATGTCGAGGATCATCCGCAGCTAGAACTGTGCGTGTAGTCACACATGTTGTGGTGTTAATTCATCTGCGTAGTATTTGTTGCATGATATAAGAGATGTATGCATAATCCTTTGACGTCTTCTTTGCGACAGCAGTTCACCGTCCACTTTTCTTGTTGAAAAGACACCTGTAACTGAAAAAGATATATTAAGTATCATGAAAGACATATTGCTTTACTTTGCAATTTTCAACACGTGAAAGCATTTCTGTCACCATACTCATTGAATGCGAACTCATGGCAGCAGTGAACACATGGTTTGCGCATCCCAACGTGATAACCCTTAACTTGATGAACCATTAGCTTGAATTGCAAGAAAAATAAATACTTTTAATGGTGTCAAATTGTGATTCCACAAGTGATTGTATGAACTAGGCACTACAGCATTAGCACTGCTGTGTTGTTTGCTGACCACGAGTCTCCACTTGTTGATTACAGCCGCCATGTGTAATGGGCCTCAACATGTGATATGGATACACTGTCAAGCTGTACTTACATCTTCTCCCCTTTTTGATTGTACAAGTATGGCCATGTGACATGATGAGTGTACTACAATGCAGCCAGGTAATTACGGGCTCTATAAATGGGAAAGGTATAAGCATGTCTTTTTGCATACATGAGTATGTGTTGTTGAAACTGTTCTAGTTCAGCTGTGCTCCTGGAAGAAACAAACAAGACAAAAAGAATTCCATGGGGGGGATTTGAATATGCACAAATTCAAGTCCTGTCAACTGCACTGCTTTGGTAATTGATGGACTATGGGGTACCATCGTACCTGTATTGCAGGTCATAATTGAGAGATGCAAGGAACAGTTTAACCAAAACCTTGACTAGTTCTCTATGTGGTGTGGAGTCTGCTATAATCCATTCTTTGTCTTGTTGAATCATGTCCATCGGATGCTCACACATTCCATGTTCATGAGTAGTGCCCACTTCCCATCGTGAACATTGGTAACCCACACCACACCATCTTGCCTAGAACAAAGAATGACAGGTAGCGGAAGTCACCTTGCAAAGTACCACACTGAACTCTATATGATACCAGTAATTTTGTCTCATTTCTTATGTCTACGTCTTCTGGATATGGGCCCAGCTGATAACTGGATACTGATTAGTTGCCTCTGACGTTAATATCATGTACGTTATAACATAACTTTTAAGCATGGCATGCAACAGGTCAGGGGGAGTAATTACTATTGTTGGCACAATGCTTATATTCTAGAAACCAAGTGAGAAAGAATCCAGCAATCATAGTGGAAGTGCATGCAGTGAGGGCCGAGGCAGCATCCCAAGTCTAATACTTTGCAATTATTGCATGGTCAACCAATCAGTACTCCCTCAGAGTAGGTTATTAATGACAGCAGTACACCTTGATGATCCCAGCATGGTCACATCCTGTGCCTGTTAAGTACCACTTTTTTTTTTTAACCTCTTTATTTAATGGAGCTTCCCATGGTATATCTACATGGTAGCCACACAACACTGCCGTGCCTTCCAGCCTGAAACATTCCTGCATCATCTCCCTCAGCTCCCAAGGCTTGTCTAACCACCAGGATCGCCTCACCAGACAAAGGCTGTAACACATTTTTTGATCTTTTTATCAGATAAGAGGGTCAGTTGTGGAATGGGCCTGCATGGGAGATCCAACAAGGCAGGTCCAGCATTTTGATGTAGGCAGGTCTCCAGGGGAACCCGGTGCCTTCACTGGGTCAACAGGGCTTTGCTATTTGTTGCACCTCTTGGAGTGCAGACATGCAATGACATCAGTGCACCTAGCATGCAGCTGTCTGCTGTTGCTCAGCCTTCACTGCATGCTGCATGGTCTTGCACCCCATGTGACCCTGGTCTCCACCAGGTGCCCCTGTGGGCTGATATTTGCTCCATATCTCCCCCAGGAAGGATGACAATGATGCTGGTGAGGCTGCGGCAGGGACAGATAGGAAGAGTGAAGGGGGAAACAGGCAGGGATTGAAAATGGGGAACAATGAGGAGGACCTGGACAGGATGGGGGGGGGGGAGGAGAAAAAGGAGGATCAGGTGAACGAGGAGGCTGAGGGTATGGAACAGGAGGGGCTCGACAGACAGGAAGGAGCAGGATGTAAATGGGATGATAACGAGTGGGAAGCTAAGTAGGCAAATGGATAGGGTGGATGGATTAGTCAGGAGTGGTGATAAGAGATACAGAGAAGGATACTGGGGCAGGGGGATGAAGAGGGCCAGGACATGATAGGGGACTTCTACAGGAAGGGATGGGGAAATGGGGCATGGACCAGAAATGAAGCTAGGTGTTCAAGTAACAGAGGGGAAATCCATGGGGGGGGGTAGTGATCAAATGGAGCAAGGATCAAGGGCAGGAAGCACCATATGAGTCAGGAAACCAGGTTTTTGGGAAGGGAGATGAGCAGGATGGGGAGAGAGAGAGGAAGTCTCAAGAAGATTCAAGGGGGGGGCGCTGCACTGAGGAGCCAAAGAACCAGAAAGGGGCCCATGGAAATGGGCAGGAGGAGGAGGAGGTCTCAAGAAATTTCAGGGGGGGGATAGCAAGGGTAAGGATGGGGAAACCTTGGGAACGGGGAGGAGAAAAGCAGTGGTGAGAGGTGTCCAAGAAGAGGAAGGGGACAGGGTTTTAATAGTTGGGGACTCTATTATAAAAGGAGTTATGTGGAGAGAAGGGAAGACAGAGGGGATAAAATATGGGTGGAGTGCCTGCCAGGTATGATGGCATCCAAAGTCATGCATTGGATCCCCTCGAGGGTGAAGGAAAGGGATGAGAAAACCCATCTGATCTTCCACCTAGGCACAAATGCCCGTGCAAGGAGTAGTGTGATGGAGGTGCAGGCAAAGTTTATGGCACTGGCTAGATTTTGCAGTAGCTTAGAATTTAAATCCCTGTCCTTTTCTGAGGTGCTGCTAGTACCAGAGGCCAACATGGAGGTAAAGCAAAGTATGGAGGAGTTCAACAGGTGGCTTGCAGGTTGGTGTGCTCAGAGCGGATATGAAGTGATATGAGATAAGGGTTCAACATGGAGCGACAATAGCTTCTATGCCCTGGATAGACTGCACCTAAATGGGGAAGGGAAAGCAATGCTCAAATGCAAGCTGGACGATTATATTGATAAACGCTACCATTTAAACTAAACTTGGAGGGCAAGGGGAAGCTCTGTTGATGGGGCAAGAGGCAGGGGGAGGCAAAAAGGCCTACCCACACAGCCAAGGGGCACGGTGGAAAGAGGGGAGCAGGAAAGAGGAGGGTGGAGGGTCATGTATGCAAACATCAGAAGTCTGTGTAGGAAAATCCCAGATCTAACATCAAAAAAGGTTGAGGAGGGCCTTGACATTGTGGGGGTAACAGAAACATGGTGCCACCAGGAGCAGGGATGGGAAATGGAGATACCAGGGTACAAATTGTTCAGGAAGGACAGGGTGAAAAAGATAAGTGGGGAGGGGGTTGCACTCTATGTAAAGAAGAGTATCGGGGCATCCAAATTGCCAGGCAAATGTGGGGAGGCCAAAGGACTCTGGGTCTCTTTGGCGGTGGGGGAAGGGTGAGATGGTGCATATGTTTGTTTTTTACAGGCCAACAGTACAGCAGGAATCGGTGGATAACAGCATGGCTGATGAGTTCATGAGAATGGCAGCAAAGGGGGAAGTGGTTCTGATGAGGGACCTGAACCTACAGGATGTAGACTGGGACACCCTATTGGCTGCTTCAACAAGCAGCAGGGAAATATTGGACTCCCTGCAAATGGCCCTCCTAAATCAACTGGTCAGGGAGCCAATCAGGGTAGAAGCTACTCCTGATCTAGTCCTGACACATGGGGATAGGGTAGGAGATATATCAGTGGGTGAGCACCTTGGTAAGAGTGACCACAGCACAGTCAGGTTTAGAATAAGAAACATTGTGAAGGTTCACCTGTCTAGGTTGAGGGTGCTGGATTTCAAGAGAACAGACTTCGGAAAAATGGAGGAACTAGTGGAGAGGGTTTTGGAAGGGGTGGAGGAGCTGACAGGTGGAGGTAATGTGGGGGAGGATAAAAGAAGCTATTGTGGAGGCTACTGACTTCTCTGGCAAGAGAGAACGTAAAAATAAGAGGAGGAGAAAACCTCTGTGGTACACTAGGGAGGTAACAAAAAAAGGTAAATACAAAAAGAAAGGCCTTCAGGAAGTTCAAGGAAACACAGGCAGAAGTGGACTGAGGAAAATAGCAAGTGAGCCAGAGAGAAGCCGGGGTAGAGGTAAGGAGGGCAAAGGCACAGTCAGAAGCGCTTATAGCTAGAGGGGTAAAAAAGGGGATAAGACTTTTTTTTGGTATGTAAGTGAAAGGAGGAAGACTATGTAGGGAATACTCCAGTTAAAAACAAACGAGGGGGAGTTGCTACAAGGGGACAGAGAGAAAGAGGACCTGCTGAACAAGTATTTTTGCTCAGTGTTCACTAGGGAGGAAGAAGATGTAGGCAGCAGAGCAGGAAAAGCAATGGCAGGGGAGGAGGAAGTGGATACGAGTCCATTCCTGGTGGAGGAAATTTTGGGAGAAATAGGTTGCATGAAGGTGGACAAGGTGATGGGGCCAGATGGGATGCACCCAAGAGTGTTAAGGGAACTAAAGGAGATACTTGCAGTGCTATTGATTGCACTCTTCAAAAAGTCCCTGGAGACTGGGGTGGTACTGGAAGACTGGAGGCAGACAAATGTGGTCCCACTGCATGGGGAAGGGGAGGGAGGGAGGAGGTGGTAAATTAAAGGGCCCGTGAGCTTCACATTGGTGGTAGGCAGGCTCATGAAGAAACTAATAAAAGGCAGGATCACCAGGAACCTGGAGAAAAACGGCCTGAAGGATCCAAGGCAACATGGTTTTACAAGGGGCAGATCCTGTCAAACAAATTTGATAGTTTTTTGACAAGGTCACCAAGGAACTGGATCAGGGGAGGGCAGTAGATGTTGCTTATCTGGATTTCAAAAAGGCTTTTGACTCCGTACCCCACAGAAGGCTGCTGTATAAAATGTCATGCCTGGGGCTCTCGCAGAGGGTGGTTAATGGGTGGGAAGCTGGCTGAGGGACAGGAGGTAGAAGGTCATAATAAATGGGGTGGCATCCGGAGCAGGCAAGTTCACAAGCGGGGTCCCTCAGGGATCAGTGTTGGGGTCCCTATTATTCAATCTATTTATAGGGGACATTGTGGAAGGCCTTGAAGGGGGTGTGAGTCTGTTTGCAGATGCCATTAAAATCAGCAATAGGGCAGACACTCAGGAAGGGATAGAAAGAATGCAGAGAGACTTGGGGAGGCTTGAGGCACGGTCAAAGAGGTGGCAACTTTCATTCAACACAGAAAAGTGCAAGGTCATGCATTTTGGCTACAGGAACCAGAGGGCAGGGTACTGTATGAGGGGAGACATCTGGAGGTAATGGAACAAGAAAGGGACCTGGGCATCACTATATCGGGGGACCTGAAGGTGGAAAGGCATTGCGGGAGAGCAGTGGCTAGGAGCAATGGAATGCTGGGATGCATCGGAAGGGGGATCACTAGTAGAAATAGGGAGGTCACAGTACCCTTGTACACCCATCTGATTAGACTGCATTTGGAATACAGAGTCCAGTTCTGGAGGCCGTATCTCAAAAAGGATATGTGAGGCCAGAGTGAGTTCAGAAGAAAGCAACAAAGACGGTAAAAGAGCTGAGCCACCTATCCTATGAAGAAAGGTTGAGAGATCGGTACATGTACTCCCTGGAACAGAGGAGGGAGAAGGGGGACATGGTCGAGACCTTCAAGTACCTTAAGGCTATAAACCGGGTACCAGTGGAAAGCATCTTCCAGCTGAAGGGTAATCAGAGGACGAGGGGGCATGGCCTGCAAGTGGGGGGAGGAGTTCAGGGGTAACATTAGGAAGTGCTATTTCACAGATAGGGTGGTGTATAAGTGGAATATGCACCCAGAGGCAGTCATTGGAGAAGCAACAGTGGAGGGATTCAAAAGGGCATGGGACAACCACAGGGGAGTGTTGAGGGTGGGGTGCACATGTCCTACCAGACAGCTAGACAAATGAGCAGACTGAGTGGGCCTGTCAGTCCTTTTCTGCTGTCACACTTCTATGAATCTATGAAAAAAAAATAGTAATAAAAAAGATGACCCAACAAACAACTCAGTTGTCACACATTGATGCCACTATTAGGTGATCATGCTGTGAACAATCCTCATAGCCAAGTGCAGAAGAAATGTACTGTCCATCATAAAAATCTAGTAAACATGTAGTGATATTGGCCCTAAGGGCCCATGTAACATTATGTTAACAGTGGCCTGGCCTCTTTGCTATGGCGTGGTATTATACTGTAAATATCAAGTGCTTAACATGAATTCATGCAATGGAAAACATAGCATAAATTTGTGATATGTGACCAATTTCTCACAGCAATGATAGAAGTAATTCACAATATCACAACACCATTTCCACAGTATTTTACAGCCCCTTTGTGATCCAGCCTAAAACAGTAAATGTGTGGATTCCATAAATAAACTACACTGTCTATCATAAAGTGAAAGATATGCAGACATTATCTAGAGCGTGTAACTGAAATGAGTCTTATCACCGTTATGTGTTTCCCAAGACTTTTGGCACAATGCCACATGTCGAAAGAGTGCTTGATGGATGAATAGATATTACCTGTAAGACAAGGACAGGCAGTAAACACCACAGCTGGCATATATGGAAAAGCAAAAGAAGTCTAGCGACACTTCACTTATGCATCAAGCATGCAGTTGAAACATGCATCTGTGACAGCTTCTTCCATGTCTATATTTTTCCATTTCAGATGATCTAAGGCATGCTGAAAAGCTAGTTTCTCCATGTTGCTGGACTTCAGTGCCATCTCACACATATCAACATTTACATACAGTATTTCTTTGGTGTCATAATCCATACATGTATATGTGTAGCATTGTGCAGAGTGTCCAGGACTGTCCATATGTCCATCACCTGCAAGACACGCAAAAATAAACATGTGAGCATCACTACAAATGGCATGCACAGAAAGGCTCATAGCTAATGATTAGTAATCTGATGTAAAATTGACAGAATAGCAATGCTACATGGTGTTCAAAGAGATGTTGCCATATCCATTATGACCACCTTTTTCCCAACATGGTCAGCAAATAGCTTTGATTCCATTTCCTCCCAAACATTATTAATAACCAGTTCTACATATAATCATTGGAATCTGAAAAATAATGATTCACTAAGCATAGCTATTTTCAAAACCGAAACATCAGTGAGATCTTGCCAAAATTATTGCCCGACAGAAGTATGGCTCTTGCAAGCATCAGATCACCGGCACTGAAACCATGTTTTAGTTGTGGTTGACTACTCCACTTGAAGGCAATGTGCTGATTTCTGCAAATCTGTGGGAAAAGAAGAAACATTGTCACATACTGATCTCTGTGATAGTTGTACACCACGGCCCAGATATTCAAAAGGGTTGCGCCATGCGCAACAGGGTTGCACATGCGCAAGTCCAAAATGCGCCATTCTGCGATATTCAGCAGGAGGCAGTTACGCCACTGGCAACAGGTTGCGCAAGAGAGCAATGCAAATGAATGCATGCTCAACAGGAGGGAGGATCCATGCATAACCTCGCAACCCGATATTCAGTCGGTTGCGCGAGTTGTGCATCATAACAACCTGCGCCCGCACAAGCAGGCCAAAAAAGGCTTGGTTGAGGGCCCCCACAGGTGAGCTGCTGCATTGCAGGGCGCAACACAGCAGCTGCCATCCTGGCTGGCCCCAACTCGGTCCCTGTGCCCCCACCAGCCCGATCGCGGCAGTACAGGTACATGAACCCCCACACACATCTCCCACAGCCCGATCGCGGGCAGAACCTGTATGAACCCCAGTGCCCGATCGCGGGCAGAACCTATAAGACCCCAGTGCCCGATCGCGGGCAGGTATAACCCTCCCCCAATCATCACAAATCTGGACTGTCATGTACGGTATGGGCTGTAGCTCTGCACCAATGGGCGTGCAGCCCTACGGACAGTCAATCGGCGAGCGGCGGGCGGCAGGCGGGTGGGATGCTGTCGCCTGCCGGCTGCGGGGGGCGGGGTGGAGGGGCTTCGTGGGTGGGTGGGTGGGGGACACTAGACACCAGGGAGATGTTTGGGGGTTGTGTTGTGACATTCTGCCCTGATCGGGCTTTACGGTCCACTGGACCACCAGGAGTTATCGGGTTGGGGAGGGTTACATTCTGCCCACGATCGGGCACTGGGGGTTCATACAGGTTCTGCCGCGATCGGGCTGTGGGAGAATGTGTGGGGGTATCATGTAACTGTGATGCCCATGATCGGTTGCATTAGTGTCGGTCCCCGACGGTTGCCTGGCAGGGTGGCCAGAGCAAGTCCTCGGGATCAAGCGCACCTACATGTAATGAGAGCAAATGGGGCCATAAATAGATGCAAATGGCACCCCTGTGCCTTGCATAAATTATGGCCCCATTTGCATGTCACCTTGAATATCAGAAATTTGAGCATGGCGCAATGAGTACTTCGCCACCGCAGGATAATGCTCAACTCTGGCAACTTGGCAGTGGCGCAAGTTCCACTGCGCCATGCGCAGAAGTGCTGTGGCTCGGGGTGATATTCAAAGGAGTTGCTCAACAGCGCAACTCCTTTGAATATCACCCCGGCCACACCCCTGCGCAACTATTTTGAGCAGCGCAGGGGCTTGCGCCTCAGACTGGCGCAGTTTGAATATCTGGGCCCACATCTTAACATTATGACCGAACAGAATGCATCTCATACCCAAGTGAGGCACAAGCATGTGCCCATTGTTCAGTAATTAATTATCACTTTATGTGCTGCAGATTGAACAATTCCGTTGAACACTGCTTTTGGCAAGTGTCATTAGGTTATCAAGGTATACCAAGAGCATTTGTTGATCAACAATAGACTATTCAAAGGCTACATCAGACTCAGCGCTGTCACCGTTAGATACAATGAAATGGTTATTTTCTTATTATTCCTCCTCTGACTCCTCTTCTGACAGTCCCAGGACATCAACTGCAACAGTGGCATCAGGTAGTTGAGGAACACTAGAAAACATTAAAGAATATTGTGTGGTGGCATTTAAGGTAATTTCTGAACAATGCTTGCAAAATAAAAAAAGTCAATGCAATAAAGACCCATGTGAGGCATAATGCTAATGGAAACTTTAATAGTCACCTCACAACATTTCTGAAATCGTTTTGTATTGAATCCCAATCTCCTATCACTCCATATCCCCTCTGAGTACACCAAGCTGCAAGTCAACTGTTGAACTCCTCATGCTGTGAACAATCATCATAGCCAAGTGCAGAACAAATGTACTGTCCATCATAAAAATCCAGTAAACGTAGTGATATTGGCTCTATGGGCTCATGTTCCAAATCTGTCAGAAATGCACTCTGCAGGTCTGGCCCTCTGCTCCCACAGTGCCAACCTCAGAGTACAATAATGTGAACAGGTAACAGACAGGGTAACCCTCCTGTCTGCTTTGGGTCCAAATGACCTGTTAGCCTCAAGTTCTGGAGGGATTCAAACTGTGAACCTTATGCTAGCATACCCAATTACAGGCTCAGATATGTACCCTCTTTGGGACTGCAGTACAATCTTTCACCAGAGGCACCAAGCCAGGTCTCCAAAATAAACCCTTAAAACTCTGTAAGAGACCTTAGGTGTATTCTTACCTTTTCCAAGCTTAGTAACACCATCAAGCCTTTGTAACAGCTGTCAGACTTAACCCCATATACATCACATGCAAAAAGGAACTGAGAAGACACCCAGGCAGTATTTCAAAGAAATGGAACATGGTTTGTACAATGACACATACATTCTTTCACTTAATTGCCAGTACAAGAAAGTATCCATGCTATTACCCGTGTTGCACTTCATAGTCCATAAATTCAGTCTCTGAGTTTGACTCCTTACTGTCCTCTGCAATGTATGTCATATCATGCTGCTGATGTGATACACACCTGCGTAAATGAGAATGGTGTTTACATAGCACTGTTGGTATAAGTAATGGTGACACCCTGTGCATAATACACTGTTAGGCAAAGCTACAGACATTGTTAATTATCTTGGTGACAACACTATTGATAAGCATGACAGTAATTTATATTTCGCATCTTAGAATTGCTTTAGCAGCACTGTTATTATGTCACTAAAAAAATGCAACAACAGGTTAATCTGGTTCAAGGTCAGTTGGCATTGATCTGTACTCCCTGACACCATGCCATGTCTGAATCTAGGCAGAACTGGGTAGTGCACTTAACAGCACAACAACAGATAAGTTTAAAACAAAAATGAAAACAGAGAACTATTGAAAACACAGCAATAATGCATACTTTCACAAATAACGCATCAACATCTACAACATGTGTTACAGTGAAACATCACGTGATTTTTCACCATAGGTACTTTAGAGTACTTGTTTGTGTTGTTCTAACTTGTCCAGATCACCTGCCTCTGACATGCGCACGTTCATGTGGAGGCATGTGTACACCACACCTGAAGTCGCAGTACATACCTGTCATCCCCGTACACCTTCACTAACCACCTGACCAACAACAATAGTGTTGGGACTAGGGTGGAGGGGGTCGTGACCACCACAGAAGAGGAGACCTGCCTTGTGGCTACTGAGTCCTGCTCCTACCTCCCCCTCCCCAGGCACAGCAGCAACCAGAGTCCTTTCCATTAAACCTGGTGGCTGGTGTCATGAGAGGTAAGGTGTCCAGCACCTCAGCTTCCTGGACCGTCAGTCCCACATGAGAGAACACTATTAACTGTGTTTCATTCAACGCTCAATGGTATGGTGTGTTGCATACTTACTGTGTGGCTGGCATATAGAGAAAATCACTATTGCTGGGTCGTGTCTCAATGCCTCAACCATAATGCCTGGCCAGTGCTGTTGTACGCTCGCTTGGTGTACGTTCAAATTCAGAGCGATGCTCTATGGAATGCCTAAGGGTGAGATGGCAATGCTGGTTAGTGGTGCACTGAGCAGAACTACTAGTAACACCGTCATCTGAATAGTTACACTCACACTTGCCCTGAATTTGTCACAAGTGGTTCACTAATAGAGCCTGCGCTGCAATTGCTACCAGGGACATGATTACATCGGCTGGTTCATGAAGCTGAATGGAGAACAGGTGATGTGATGATTGGAGTGTGTGGAGGCAATTCATCAGCACAATGATAATACCTGCAAGACAGGGATGTCAATAAAATCAATATACCACATGAAAAGCACATCATGGCTGGAATGCGAGAGTGCTGACAATGTGATACCGAGGTGGCATTAGACACTGATGAGAATACGTAGTAATCTGATTCATGGCTAAATGGGTCCACAACTGATGGCAAACAGTGCAATAATATTACTACATAAACCACTTAGTCATCTCATTTCATAGGTTTCATAGGTATGATCAAGCCCAAAGATAGAATCCTATAAGGCTTGCCTGTCCATAATTTAAAATTTGAAATTTATTATTACCAAAGTGGTGATCCAACCCAATCTTGAACTCGTTCATGGTAGAGCTAGCCACAATGTTTGATGGAAGATCATTCCAAACTCCAACTACCCTACAACTATACCAATGTTTATGAAAACTGTGATTCCAGGTCTTCTGATATAGCTGTTTTTTATGCTTTCTGGTACTAGTTCTACCTAGATTATGCATAAGACCCAATTCATCTAGGAGGACTTCATCCCACATAATCCTGTAGAGTAAACAAAGATCTCCCCTTAATCTTCGATAGTATAGGGAAAAAAGATTTAGGATAACCAATCTCTCATAATAGCTTTTGTTCTTTAATCCCTTAATTTGTTTTGTTAATTTTCTCTGCACCCCCTCTAAGGAATTAATGTCTTCTCTATTTTGTGGTGACCAAACCTGAACACAATACTCCAAGTGTGGTCTAACCAAAGCATTAAAAAGTGGAATAAGTACCTCCACATCTCTGCTAGCTATGTGTTTAAGTATACAGTTTAAATTTTGTGTTGCTTTTCTAAGTTGTATCCTGCAATGTGATCTGAACTTTAAATCATTAGTGACAGTAATCCCCAGATCTCTTTCTTCTTTCACATCCCCCAAGGGGGTACTATCCAGTAGATATGTCTCTTCTTTATTATTTTTACCTAGGTGCATAACCTTACACTTGGTAATATTTAATACCAGTTTGTTTAGGTTTGTTCATTCAAGAATTGAGTCCAGGGCATATTGTAAGGTAGTCTTATGTTCAGCATCATTAACCACTGCCCTCAGCCTACAATCATCCGCAAATTTATACATCCAGATATTATAGTTATTAAGTTTTAATGAAGTGATGTATATATTAAATAGACTAGGCCCCAGTACTGAACCCTGGGAACTCCACTGGAAACAGGAGCCCAGTCAGAAAATTCCCAATTGATAACCACTCTCTGCCTTCCATCCCAGAGCCAATTTAAAACCCAATTACAAATATTACTATTAAGATTAATGCCCTCTAGTACAGACAATAAATGTTTGTGAGACAGTTTATCGAAGGCCTTTGCGAAATCAAGAAAAATCAAGTCCACAGAATTACCCACATCCAGTTCCCTATTGACCTTTTCATAAAATGCCAATAAGTTGGTCTGGCATGATCTAGCCTTTGTGAAACCATGTTGTAAGGGATCAAACAAATCATTATTACCAAGATGTTCTAATAGTAAATCTTTAATTAGGCCTTCCATAATCTTTCCTAATGTCGAGGTCAAACTAATGGGTCTAAAGTTTTCAGATAAAGTTCTAGGTCCTTTTTTTAATATAGGGACAATATTAGCTTGTTTCCAGTCATTGGGGACCATTGCAGAATTAATAGAGGCCTGGAAAATGTGAGTAATTGGCAGAACCAACTCAGCTGCCAATTCTTTAAGAACCCTAGGGTGCATTCCATCTGGTCCAGGGGATTTATTAACATTAAGATTAACCAGACATTTAAGGACAGTACCAGGGCTTAATAGAATAGTACCAGGTATGGAAGGGCTACAGCTTCTGTATGAGTCAATATCTTTTGTATTATATACTGAACAAAAGTACTTATTCTGGATGGTGGCCATTTGTTTATTTGTTGTGGTAAATCCTGATTCGGTAAAGAATGGCCCGATGTTACTTTGGACCATCCTCATGTTATTGATATAAGAAAAAAACACTTTTTTATTATCTTGCACCCTTTCAGAAAGATCCACCTCACATTGTGCGTTGGCTTTCCTAGTATTCACTTTAACTCTCCAAAGGCAGTCTTTATATTTGGTATATATCTTTACTGATTTGGATAGTTTTAATTTCTTATATAACCTGTTTTTTATTGATTAATTTTTTTGATGGTGGTAGACAGCCAGACAGGTTTTTTTTGTTTTATTAATATTATATTTAAAGGTGACAGGAATGTAATTTGAGGTAAGTGTCTCAATCTTAGTTTTCAAAGAATCCCACATAGTCTGTACTGTCATATTTTTAAATTCTAGTCACCAGTCCCAACAAGGAGATTCTTTTTCATTTTATGGAATTCAGCTTTACGAAAGTTCAATTTGGTAGTGGTTCCAGTGGGTTTGAGGGATCGTAGTTCACTTACTTTAAATAGAACCGAACTATGATCGCTGTTCCCCAAGGGAGTACTAATCTCAACTGAATTAATTGATGTCCCCATATTGGTAAATATTAAATCCAGGATATTACTTGCCCTAGTATTTTCAAGCACCATTTGTTCTAATCCCCCATGGTCAACAGCATCAATATATTGTCTCTCAAGGGGACACGTACCTTTACCATTTCCCCAGTCTATATCAGGTAAGTTGAAATCCCCGTTAATAAAATTCTATCAGTTGGATCGAGATCACCAAAGAGTTGTATTGTGGCCATCTCATCTTCTTGTGTTATGGAGTTATTGTGTTAATAGTCTCAATATAATTTTGGGACTATTAAATGGAAGTAGCTTAACCCATATTAGTTCAAGTGAACCAGTTTCCCATGTAATTTCCTCACATGCTATATCCTCATGTATATAAAGTGCTACCCCTCCACCCTTTCTATATTTTTCTGCATCAGAAAAATAATTTGTACCTAGCAATTTCTTTGTCCCATTGATCATTCTCATTCCACCATGTCTCTGTAATTAATGCAATATGTGTCTTATGATTTTGCAGTATTATTTTGAACTCATCAAATTTATTTAATAAACTATGTGCATTAAGAAGTGTTGCATTCCATTCAGAGGTATTAGGAGAAGAAGGTGAAGATCCATTTAAACTGTTATTAGTCCCCCCCAGCCAGTTTAAATGAAACTTTATCACTTCTACAAATTTTTTACCCCAAACCCTTTTACCTGCAGAGTTTAAATGAAGATCATCATATTTGAACAAAAATGTTCTATTTAATGTTTTTGCATTGTCCATGAAACCAATTCCTTCCTCGATACAAAAATGTCTAAGCCAGCAATTTATTGTTATAATCTGTTTGTTCCTATATGCTTTCTGCCCCTGCATAGGGAGTATTCCGGATATAATGATTTCCCCTCAATAGTTTTTAACCCTTTCTACTATGCTCTTATACTCACTTTGCATACCTATAATTTGTTTTTCCTACATCATTAGCTCCTATGTGGAGAAAGGCCAAGGGGTTGACTGTGTTTTCAAACAATCCATCTAATAAACACACAATATCATGGAGTTTAGCTCCAGGTAAAGAGCTAACAGTAGTGTGCTCATTTCGCTTATGACAAACTTGTGTATCGATGCCCCTAATTATAGAGTCACCAATAATTAAAATGTCCCTTTCCATGTAATTTGTTTCACTCTGAGACTTTAAATTGTCCGGACCAGTAGCACTAGTAATGTCAAAAACATTTGATTTTAAATGTTCCCCTAGATTATTATGCACATCAGAGCATGACTTGGAGGGGCCTTTAATTGAATCACATTTACTCAGTACATCCTGGATATCAGAGGTAACAGTTTCAAGGCCCTCAAATCTATTTTGCAATTTCAGTGGGGGATTTAACTGGGGACCTATATCCATGTCAAAAGAGGTTACAGCTGTGATTTTTCTTTGACCATCTAAGTATTCTTGATGCTCAGTTTTACGCTGATTCACAGTTTGTCTGTTACTTACATCACTCACTGCCTCATCTATGTACTCCTCCAACCTAGAGTTAGCCTTATGTGTTTGAAGCCTAAGCTCTAAATCATGGACCTCTCCTAACAAAGCAGACATCTTGATACATTTGTCACATGTAAAGTCTTGGTTTGTGACTTCCTTAGTATACATTTTGCATTCTTGGCAGGTTTTCCTACCCTTCACTTTTTTATGCCTTCCTTGTGCCATGTCAAGACGTATTTACCCATCAGCCTAGATTACTGTGTGAACCACCGTGGATGATCGTTTTTATATACATTATCCCCCAGTAGTCCTCAGTGTCCCCAGTGGACACAGCAGACAGGTGACGTACGTGTCTCTGCGCGCGCTCGCTCGTGTGGGAGCTCGAACTTATCCCTGTCAACCAGGAAGTCCCACACAGTCACTTCCTGTGGCTCACCCTTCTGCTGTGCAAACAGTAACAGTAAAATATAGAATGGTTTATTTATTGAAAGGTGAAAGCAGTCACCAGCCTCAGTTAGGCAAGAGCAAATATTAAAAATAAAAAAGTAAACGGGTAGCAGGCTGTCCTATGGCACCAGAGACATGCACCAGCTGGGTGAACACATAAGCTGTGCCATACATAGTATTACCTAGGCATAGTGTTTGCATTTCAAACACAGATTGTGTATTGAGAAAAGCAGTACAAATTTACGTGTCCAGCAGGAAGCATGCCACATCAGAATAAGAAGACAGGTTAAGTGATTGCTTCAATAGCATCCAGTGTAACTTTTGTGGACCAATAGAAATGCAGCATATGTTACAGTTAGAATCTAGAATTTTCTATTGTCTTTTACTTTCTGAATCAGTCATGGTGCGTGGCCGTCCATGTTTGCTGTGTCTCGGTGTCTGCATTGTCAGTGTGTGATTAGCTGACATCTTCTCCATGGATAACAGCTCTGCAGAAATATGAATAAAAAGTCAGTTGAGCTGCATGTGATTGGAAAGTAGTTGAATGAACATGCTGAGATATCATGAGCATTAATATAGCTGTTACTCGGTGGAAGTGTGTAATGGGTCCACAATGAGTCTCTCAAACAAGACTACACCTGGTGTATTGACACAACTGATTTCTTGTGTACAGACAAAGCGTAGTGAGTGATGGACAGTAAATCATACTATGTAGTATGGTTAATGAATTTAGAAAGGGTGACAGTATGAGACTGGGTGGGTGGGGTGGGGTGGAGGTTACATGAGATCATTGACACGCAAACAGGAGTGGGTTGACATACAGAAACAAAGGGGATAACATTTAGGGAGACATAGAAGAGGGGACAAGATGCACTGTTTGAACAATAAACATGACAAAGGAAATGAAAATCCTGGATTGGTTCTCATTGGACTGTATGGTGCAGTCAGATAGAACAGACGGGATCTCATGATATTAAGGAAACACTAAAACCGGATGACCGGGTACAGGGTCTTGGTAAGCAGATGTCAATAGGTAGAGCTGTATCATGGCATAGAAGCATAAACAGATGATCCAGCAGCACAGACAAGCAGACAGTGTACACAGACCGTATTCTACTACTTTACTGAAAGAAGGAGCATGATTGGAAATGTGAGGATGAAAATACAGTGAGGTTGTGCGTGAGAAAAGTGAGATGAGTATAGCATAAGTCATGATCAGATATGTATGCTTAGTATGCACCTCAGAGGGTGGCGAAGAAGGCCTACAGTCGGGTGATTCAGTCACAAATAGGTGCATGGGCATACCAGACCAATAACAGATAAAAGACTTTTAATGGATATACAGAATCTGAGGGAAGTCCGCACTATGGTGCCAGATATGCTAAATCCAAGAAATTTGACAGATTGTAGATAGGTGATGACAGCACCACAAACAGTGCTCTTCAACACATAGTTAGAGACAGTGGTGGATACAAGTGGACCTGACAAGGGCTAATGTGGCCACTCTGCTGGCAACTGTAGGCTAGGTAGCCGACAAGTGATAATGGGAAGCAAAATGACATTGTACCTCAAAATGGACAGCAGAAGACACAAGTAATGCACATTTTCACTACCTGTTCTTTGTTGTTGCTGGTAGTGCACAGCGTACTGATTGGTGCCTCTGTGAACATGTGAACGCCACTGTTCTGTAGTTTTTCAGTTGCATTCTGTTGTGCCCACATTCACTGTTTTCTTGTGATTGCTTAGTGTAGCATGGGTTTTACACTGATATGCTCAGTGATCTGAATAGCCAACACCATCCAAAACATTTCACAGTATCACAGAGTTACTTTGTGACCGTGTTTTCTCCACTTACAGCAATCGGTTGATAAAGAAGAACTACTTGCCTAACTTCAGCTATGCTTAATGTACTTAGAATACATGTTGCAGAATTGAGTACTGAACACCCCCACTCCAAACCACCCCCCTGGGCACTGGATTACCATTGCCTCTTATCCCCCCCGGAACACTTAATTGAACGCCAGAACGTCTGTAGTGGCACCATAAGCATGCCACAACTATGCTGTCTAAAAACATATGAACATAGGAACACTTGGCAGCAGTAACAGGCCTTTTGGTCTATCAGGTCTACGCGTATATGTGGCTATCACCCCTGTTCTGCAAATGCCAACCAACCACCCGACCACAACTCCACTCACGTACTGGAAATGATCTGTATCCTTTACCTAGCCCCCCCCCCGTCCGTACCCTGTCACATGCACTTTTAAAACTCCCCATCAACATGCATGCCATCACCACCTCAAGCACAGTGCTTCATTTTGACACAACCCTTTCTGTGAAATAATGCCTTCTCATAAGTCCCTCCTGAACTTGCCACCCAGCAAGCTCAGCCTGTGGCCTTTAGTGTCCCTTCCCTTTCTCTGGCTAAACAGCATCTCTCCACAACATTTGTTGATCCCACTCAAGCATTTGATGGTCTCAATCATGTCACCCCTATCACTTATCTCATCCATGGTGAAAAAATTCAAGTGACCCAGCATCTACTTGTAGGTTCTGCATTCCATCACTCATTTAATTTTCAATGCACTCCGCTGAACCCACTCAAGAAGCTTGATGCACCTCTTCAGGTATGGATGCCAATAATGCATGCAGTACTCCAACTGGTGCAGGGCCAAGGACCTGTGAAGTGGCAGTATCACCTCCATGTGCCTAGATGAGTTATTCAAGCTCCCCTTTACCAGGTCCTTCTCCTCTGCCAAGACTCCTAACTTCACCCCAATCACCCAATATTCCCTACTGTGGTTCCTCACCACTAAGTGCATAACTTTGTGCTTATTTGCTTTAAATCCCAACTGCAACATTGCTGATCACTCCTCAAACCTGGTGATGTCACCCTGTAGCCTCTGCCACCCCTCTAGGTCTTCCACTACTGCTCCCATCTTGATGTCATCTTTAGACAGACTGATACTGCACTCTAGCACATGTGCTACATCCAATATGAACAGACAAACCAACAACACCGGCACCATCACAGCACTGTGGTACACCACTGGTCACTGACTTGGGAGATGAGAGTTATTGCTCCGACACCACCCAGTTCAGTTGATCCCAAAGCAAATGTATGATACAGCCAGCCATGTTAGTACCCACCTCTATGTGTTCCAGCTTTGCCCCCAGTCACATATGAGAAACAGAGTCAAAGGCCTTGCTGAAGTCCAAAAATATGACATTCTCTGCATGGTCCCTGTTCAGTTCCCTTGTCACCCAGTCATAGTATTATGTCAGATCTGTCTGCTATGAGCTCCCCATGATGAACCCATGCTGCCACCCATACTGGAGATCATTGTGCTCCAGGAAGGTTACCAGTCTCTCCTTCAAGATTGATACCATAAGGTTACCCACTTTTGAAGTGAGACTGCCAGGTCTGTAGTTGCACCACTCCTCCGTGGGCCACTCTTGTGGACAGGTACCACAGGAGTCACCCTGTAGTCCTGTGGCATGCATCATATGACCAGGAAAGGGTCGAGCTGGTCTGTTAGCAGCCACGCCTTCACCTCCACCATCACACTCAACACCATAGGGAGAATGCTGTAAGGACCAGGTACCTTAGCCACATTAAGTGACTTAAGACCTTCCAATACCCTGCTTACTTGAATCCCCTTTGTCATTCACATCCTACCTCCTTGTCCCCACCCCTAGATGCTAGATGTCTGTTGACTACAGAGCAAATTGGCATGATAAAATTAAATGCTACATGTCACAAATGCACTCAGCAGGTCAGGCCCTCTGCTCCCACAGTGCCAACCTCAGAGTACAAGAGTGTGAACAGGTAACAGACAGGGTAATCCTCCTGTCTGCTTGTGGGTCTGAATCACCTTTAGTCTGGCATTCTGGGGGGATTCAAACTGTAAACCTTATGCTAGCATACCCAAATGAACAGGCTCAGATAATATTCTCTTAGTGGGGATGCAATATATCTTTCGACTAAGGGCACCTAACCAGGTATCCAAAATGAACCCTTAAAACTCTATAAAAGACCTTAGATATATTCTTATCTTTTCCCAGTTTAGTAACACCATCAAGCTCTTGAACAATTGTCAGACTTAACCATCTATATGTTACATGCAAAAAAGAACTTCAAAGACACACAGGCAGTCTCTTGAATAGAATGTTTACTAAAAATGGATACAAATATGTAAAATGTAAACACAGAACAATATAGCAAAGAGCATACAATCACTTAAAAGAAAACAAGGATAAGTACAACACAAAAACTCCTACCACAATACAATTAGATCTTTTCTGTCTAATATATTACCTCTAAGTGCCTAAGTTAGATCACAGAGCAATTATGTCTCTCTTGAGTCCAAAAATGATATGACTAAAAAGATCAGACACCAGTATTAGTTTAAACTGTGTCTCTCCACATCCCTTCTATGAGTCATCTAGCTCCTCCTTTTAGAATATAAAACAAAATTACAAACAGAATGTCCTATCAGGAGATATTTTAAATAATGTGACTTCAACAAAAACTAATTTCCCAAATTATGACCGTCTTTAATCAAGTCTTTCCTCTTTGATCTTCAGCAGTTCCTGTTTTCCCAAAGGAACATTCAAAGTTTTTACAACTCTGCAGTTTGTCACCTAAATGTGATATATCCAACAGGAATCAGCTAAATGATGTTCTGTTTCTGAAGTCATAAAATGTATATTTTAGTTTCCCAGCTTCAGAGGCAGGAGGTCATAAAACAGCCATAAAAATGCAACTTCTCAAGGAAGTTAATTGCATTACAGAGATCTCCTGGTTTAATATATATATATATATATATATATCCTGTAATTTCACTGAAACCTTGGGGAGGGACCCATGGAACACTGTGACAATCACACACTATAGTTTTATATTACAAATATCATACAGCAATCATAACCAGCTGGCCAAGCGTCACAATCCTCCTCACCTAGACTAAATTTGGGGCTCTATCCCCTGCATGGGATGAGCTCCACAAGTCAGTCCACTCCTCATATACACGTGATAAGCCATCTGCGTTCTGATTGGTCACTCCAGCCCTATGTAAGATTGTCATGTCATACCCTTGCAAGGCAAGACTCCATCTTAATGGGCAGACTAGGTGGGCCAAGCAGTCCTTATCTGCCATCAAAGTCTATGTTTCTATGTTTCTTAATAGTGTACCATTAGTTTTTCCCATTTGTGCCAGCCAAACCAGGAGGTTGTGGTCAGTGTGTACCTCAAAATGCTGCCCACATAAGTATGGCTTTAACTTCTTTAGGGCCCACACTATAGCAAGACATTCTTTTTCCACAGTAGAGTATGCCTGGTCCCTGGGAAGTAACTTTTTAATCAGGTACACTACAGAGTGATCTTTCCCTTGGTTGGATGTCTGACTTAGTGCTGCCCCAATATCCATGTCTCAGGCCTCAGTCTGGACTATAAAGAGTCTGCTATAGTCAAGACTTGTCAATACAGGAGCACTGCACAGTACCTCCTTCAGTCTGGTAAAGGCTTTTTCACAGGCTGGTTCCCAGGTAATTTTCTTAGGTATCTTTTTCTTTACCTGATCAGATAGGGGAGTAGCCAGGGCACTGTAATTGGGTACAGATGTCCTATAGTACCCTGCTGTCCCTAGAAAACTCCTGACCAGCTTCTGCATTTCTAGTCTGGGCCATGCCTTGATCACCTCTATTTTTACTTGATTAGGACAGAGCTGTCCCTAACCTACAACATGCCCAAGGTATGCCACTTGAGCCATGTCCACCTGGCACTTCTCAGCTCTGACAGTTAGCCCGGCCCTCCATATCCTGCCCAGCACTTCCTGAAGGTGGGACAGGAGTTCCTCCCAGCTGGCACTAAAGATGGCAGTGTCAACCAGGCATGCCATGGTGTACTCCTCAGCACCATATAACACCTGGTTCACCAACCTTTCGAAAGTGGCCAGGGTGTTCTTCATTCCAAAAAGCATTACTTTAAATTCAAATAAGCCTATTGGCATGATGAAGGCCAACCTCGCCATAGCTCGTCAGTTAACTCTACCTGCCAATACCCCTTTGTCAGGTCTGTAGTCGTAGGGTATGTTGCCCCTCCCAACTTGTCCAGGAGTTCATCCATCCTGGGCATTGGGTTGGTGTCTGACTTCATGACTGCATTTAGTCCATGACAGTCCACACAGAAATTAGTAGAGCCATCTGGCTTGGTAACAAGGGCTATGGGTGAGGCCCAGGGGCTGTGGAATCTCTAGATTACCCCTAAATCCAGCATTTCCTCCACCTCCCTCCTAATGTCCTTTTGGACAGCCTCTAACACCCTATACACTGTCCACCACGTGGGCATCTCTGTCCCTGTCTCTACATCATGTGTCGCTAAGGGGGTTAGTCCAGGCTTGGCATTAAACAGTGGGGCAAAGTCTGCTAGAACCTCCCTTACTTCCTGGATCTTCTCTGGGGCCAGCTGGGGTGACAATTTAACTGCCTCCACAGAGGACTCTCACTTGCTTTCTTCCAGCAAGTCCAGAAAGGGGTCTCCTTTGTCCATCCCCTTCCCAGGACTACATACTGATGTTGACATGGTACAATTTTTCCTGTCTGTCTTCTTTCAGGTAACTCTATGACATAGTTCATGTAATTTACCTTCTTAACTACTTTGTACGGTCCTGCCCACTCAGCCTGTAGTTTGTTTTTCTGGACCGGAATAAGGACCATGACTTCCTGACCCACCATGTACGAGTGAGCTCTGGCTCTGCAGTCGTACCACACTTTTTGTTTCTGTTGGGCAGCTGCCAGGTTGCTATGGGCTGTCTCCATAAGCTCCTTTAGCCTTTCCCTAAACCTAAGGATGTAATCCACTATGGAGGTTCCCTGCATGTCGTACTTGCCTTTCCAGTCCTCCCGGATCAAGTCTGGGGCCCACGTATCCAGCGTCTATATAAAAGCACAAAGTGGGAAAATCCTGTTGACTCTTGGGGCACCTCCCTGTATGCAAACAACAGGTGGGGAAGGTATTTCTCTCAGTCCCTCCCATGCTGTTCAGCAAATGCTTGGAGTATTGACTTCAGGGTATCATTAAATCTTTCCACAAACCCATTGGCTTATGGGTGATAAGGTGTGTTGTGCCTCTGCAACACTCCACACTTCTCCCACAAGCATTTCATCAGGTACAACATGAAGGAACCCCCTCAATCAGTGATAACCTCCTACAGAAACCCAACATGGGAGAAATCCCAAGTAAGGCATCTGTCACTCTGTCTGTCTCAGTGAGGATAGGGTGACTGCCTCTGGATACTGGCTGGCATAATCCACCACAGTCAGCATGAACCTCTTCCCAGAGGAGCTGGGGGTATTTAAAGGTCACACAATATCCATTCCCACCCTCTGGAATGGCTCCTCTACTATGGGCAATGGAATTAGGGTAGCTTGGGCTTTCTTACCCTCCTTCCCTATTTCTTGGCACCGGTGACAAGAGCTGCAATATTCCTTCACCTGCTGGGTGAAGTTGTTCCAATAGAAATTCTGGGCCAACCGCTGCATAGTGCGTGTGATTCCCAGATGACCGGACAAGGGAATATCGTTTGCAATCTTGAGCAACTGCTCATGACACCCCTGCGGAACGATAAGCTGCCTGCCCATCACCCCCCATCTTCATAGCCTGAGTATACATCAGTCCATTTTCCCAATAAACCTTATGTTTACCGTCACCTCCCTGTGCTCAGTCAGAGTCTGCCCAAGCCCTCAGCTTCTCTAGACAAGGGTCACTTTTCTGAGCAGCTGCAAACTCCTTACACATTCCCGAGGCATGGAACAGGTCCCCTTCAGTCTCTAAACTAGGATCCTTAGCACTAGTGTCAGGGCACTCAGAATCACTGTCATCCCTAACCCTCTCACAATGGATCACCCCTCCTTCTTTGGAGTAACCCTCTGCAGCTGTGTGGTTAACTGCTACTGGTAAAATTTCTACCCCCTTTCATTAGTCTCCCTATCAGGAGACACAGGCTGGGGAATCAGCCTCCTAGTGGTGTCCACAATGGCTTCTGTGGGGTCCAGGCAACTACAATTTTCCCTTGCCGCTTGGCTAGCGGTAACTGCACACACCATCCCCTGTTTGAGACTGTTGCCAAGGATGATGTCAACTGCTAAAGTTTTGGCTACAGTCACCTGTTGCACAGTTCCCCCTATTTCACCTCAGTCTAGGAGAACACTAGCGAGTGGCAATGTGGTCTCCTCATGAGTGAACCCTTGTACAGTTACAAAATCATTGGGTATAAGCTGACCAGGCTTTACCAGATCCCCTTTTACCAATGTCAGGGATGCCTCTGTGTCCCTTAACCCTTGTGTCTGTACACAGTTCACCATGACTGGGTGCATGTGTTCCTTCATGTTCACTGGCATGCTTCCAGGGACACACAAACAACCCCACTTCTTTCCTAGCCCCATTCTGCATATGGCTTGTCCTTTTGGGACACTGACAATATGCCCAGTTTCCTTACAAACCCAACATTCATTTCTGGGGCTAACCGGTTTCGGTGGAGGCAGTGAGAGTTTTAGCTGCCCTGAAGGCATGCTTTTCTTGTGGCCACACCCACCCCTTTCGCTCTCAAAGCAGGTCTGCTCTTGCCATAGCGGTCTGAGAGTTCAGCAGCCTCTTGCACTGTTTTGGGATCTTGGTCCTCCAGCCAGGTTTTCAGTTCTGCTGGGCATGCCCCAAAAAAACTGTTCTAACAAAATAGCATTTTCAGTATAACAAAATAGCATTTTCAGTTTTATCTACAGAGTTTGCTTCAATTCCTCCCACCAATGTTTTAAACATTTACGTTGTTTCATGGCTTGCTCCTCATAGCTCATGTCAGGGCTTCTCCTGAGCTTATGGAATTTAGCTCTGTATGTTTCTGAAGTTAAATCAAACTTTTTTAAAAGTACAGCTTTAAGTTTTCTGCAGTCATTACTGTCTTCATTGTCCATTTGACCCAGTGCATTCTGAGCTTTCCCGGTAAGTAGCGGGGATAGCTGGAAGCTCCAGGACCCTCTAGGAATATTTGCCTGAATACAAACTTTTTCAAAGGAATATAAAAAGGCATCAATATCCTCACCCTCTTTAAATTCGGCTATCAATTTGGAATTTCATTTGTCACCCAGTCCTGTAGTTCCAGTTAAACACAAGCCACATACCTGCTCTGGTGCTGGTGGTTGGAGTCGTAGCTTCTCCAGTTCATGTTGCCTCTGGTGCTCACACTCCTCACGGTCTGCCTCTCGCTGTTCCTGGTCAGCTTCTCACTGTTCTCACTCCCTCTTCTACTCTGTGGCTCATTTCTCTTGCTCCGCTTCTCTCTGGAACTCCAGCTCCATTCTGCGCAACTCAATCTGCAGCCTCATTGCTTCTGGCTCCAGAATGCTGGCAACCTACCCCTGCTGCTGTTGCCCTTCGCTGTTACTGGCCCTGCTGTCATCCACACCGGATCTGGACACTGCACTGGCCACTGGCCCCTCCACACTCAAGGTTTGGTCCTTTACAGTCACAGTCTGTGACTCGATGCTCTAGGCATCTGCTGCCATCAGGGCATCCATGAGGTTCTGCTTGGTGGCTCTCCCCTCATGCAGGACTCCTCTGTCCTGGCACAACTGCTTCAAGTAGTCTACAGTGTGCCCGCTGTAGTTGGAAGCCATTTTCTTCCCTAACTATGGCTACTCTAACTTGCACTTTAGGAAAAAAAAAATAAAACAGGTAGGAACCTGACTGTAAGCAAAATGATATAGTTCTGTTTCCTTTTTAAAAATAAATCACTACCTTATTTTGCAAGTGAGCTGTACAGTATTAAGCTGACACACTGAACAGTTAAAGCTTGTGTTACCAAATTTATCTGCACCACTGCCAACCAAATCTGTCACAAACGCACTTAGCAGGTCAGGTCCTCTGCTCACACAGTGCCAACCTCAGAGCGCAAGAGTGTGAACAGGTAACAGACAGGGTAACCCTCCTGTCTGTTTGTGGGTCTGAATCACCTTTAGTCTCAAGTTCTGGGGGATTCAAACCATGAATCTTATGCTAGTGTACCCAAATGTACAGGCTTGGATAATATTCTCTTCAGGGGGATGCAATATATCTTTCGCCTAAGGGCACCTAACCAGGTATCCAAAATGAACCCTTAAAACTCTATAAAAGACCTTAGGTATATTCTTACCTTTTCTAAGTTTAGTAACACCATCAAGCTTTTGAACAGTTGTCAAACTTAACCATCTATACATCACAGGCAAAAAAAGAACTTGGAAGACACACAGGCAGTCTCTTGAATAGAAGGTTTACTAAAAATGGATAAAAATATATAAAATGTAAACACTGAACAATATATCAAAGCACATACAATCACTTAAAAGAAAACAAGGATAAGTACAACACAAAAACTTCTACCACAATACAGTTAGATCTTTTCTATTTAATGTAGTACCTCTAAGTGCCTAAGTTAGATCACAGAGCAGAGAGTTATGTCTCTCTTGAGTCCAAAAATGATATGACTAAAAAGATCAGACACCAGTATTAGTTTAAACTGTCTCTCCACACCCCTTCTATGAGTCATCTAGCTCCTCCTTTTAGAATATAAAAAAAATTACAAACAGGATGTCCTATCAAGAGATATTTTAAATAATGTGACTTCAGCAAAAGCTAATTTCCCAAATTGTGACAGTCTTTAATCAAGCCTTTCCTCTTTGATCTTGAGCAGTACCTGTTTCCCGAAGGAACATCAAAGGTTTTTACAATTCTGCAGTTTGTCACCTAGATGCGATATATCCAACAGGAATCAGCTAAATGATGTCCTGTTTCTGAATTCATAAAATGTATATTTTAATTTCCCAGTTTTAGAGGCAGGAGGTCATAAAATGGCCATAAAATACAACTTCTCAAGGAAGTTAATTACATTACAGAGATCTCCTGGTTTAATATATATCCTGTCATTTCACTGAAACCTGGGGGGGCACCCATGGAACACTGTGACAATCACACTATATTTTATATTACAAATATCATACAGCAATCATAACCAGCTGGCCAAGCTTCACACTACACATTTAAAGAGCAAAGTATCAGTAGCATGTGTCATTTAAACCACTCAGTAAGGTCATGAAAAAAGAAATTGGAGTTAGCAGATAGTTATTCCATACAGGCAGCACCCGCTATGTGCACACAGTCACCCAGCCTAGTCCTGCATCACAAGGCAACAGGCAGGATGTATTCCATGTGCAGGAATCAATGATAGAATGTTGTGCTTATGGCAATCAATACCCGCCCACTGATAGGTGAATGACCGCACAATAACTCTTCCACATTCCTATTTAGTACGTGTGAATTAACATTGAATCTGACTGAAGTGTTTGGACAATGTTTCATTCACAATAAAAAGAAATGCCTGTTGTAGTAATCAAACGGGAGTAGGCATAGAAATGCCGGTCCATACAATGACAGTAGCACTGAGGCAAATGCCATGCTCGTTTGGCTGTTGTCAACAAGATATTTATACAGTGACTTGGTGTTTTCACATTGGTTAAAGAGCAGCTGACACCTGCAGGAGAACTTTTACCAAAGGTAATATTTAGACACAGGCGAGCTTGTATTTCCTATTATTTATGTAGTCCTCCTCCCCGTCATTTATTACTGAGGTAATTTTCATGAAAACAGTATCTTTGCTCCTGATGAGTTTATCTATTCCTATTGCTTCTCTCTACACGTGGTCATAATACGTGTGTCATCACAGTTACTCCCATGGCAACAGACTGTGATGTCACAACAAAGAATTATGACATGAAGTAAGGAGTAAGTTACAGAGACAAATGTACTCTAAAGAAACTCTAAGGGCTACAGATCATGAATTCCAGCACATTTCCTCAGTAATAAATAATGGGGGGAAGAAATGTATAGAATGTAGAGGGAATGTAAGCTGATTTGTACCTCATCATTTTTACAGTTTTATTAGAGGCAAGAGTAGCTCTTTAACACACATGCCCTCCACCCCAATAAAAAACATTAAATTACACCACCCATTGTGGTGACTCTGCAGTATCCCATATCCCAGTCTCTTCTTAGTATATTGCATCTATGAGTTAAGGTAAAGGGTAACGAGTTGCAAGTGCAGCAGCGAATGACTAGGAAAGTTTGACAGTCACAAAAATGACCCTCAATACATCACTGGCACCTAAGACGCACCCCCACAGTAACTGCTGTCTTCATTGCCAGTCGTTCATTTCATGAATGTGTTTTAGGAGGGTGGTCCATGGTGCGGTTGTGTGTGACTTTTCCATCAGTTGCTGTCACCTCCAAGAGGCTTGAAATCTATTAGTGCCAGCAGGGGTGATCAACTGGCATCCACCCCGATACACTAGAACAAAATAAAGCAGGTCCTGGGACTAGTCCTCAATTAAAGACAACCAAGAATCATTCAGTAAAATTACTCTGTGCAAAGAAGTTTCTCTTCCACTGAAGTCCATTCAGCGTGAATTAAAAGAAATGCATAAAGTGGCTACAATGAACAAATGTTGTGCCCACAGGTTTTTAAAATATGGTTCGAAATCTGACCACTCGCTGTATGGGTTGGCATAGGTTGCAAAGGCAAATGATGCCCCTTTGCCACGTGTAAGACCAGGAGCAACCAGCCACACTGGATATCACATACATATATGTTATGCCAGTAATGCTGACCCCTGCATCTTGGTTCACTGGTGTGAGCCTGGTGATTGAAAGAAAAGCAACAGGCAATTTCTACTACAAATTTATGGACCCATGACATGCCAAATGTTTGCTTTCCTCATACAGTGCTGGACGGTTGTGTAGTGCACAATAGGGGGGACCCACGTCTGACCCTAATGGTTGTGCACTGAAATGTGTTCCAGTCTGTTGGGATCTGTCCCTCTAAGGCCACAGTGCCAACAAGAGCCCCACTACCTAATGCTGAGTGAAGGGTATTCATGTAGAAATACGTCTTTCAGCTTGATTGGAGCTATTCGTGTTAGCTTTGTTCACCGCGAGTCTGAGCGCACAGATTTAATTGTTATCACATTCTCTTTAATTTACTAAGTGGCCTGTTAACAAACTAATGTCCTGCTTCTGTGTACTAAAGTCCCCTATGTCCCGGCAATTTTACTTGACATTATATCATCACCGAAATATCATATCACCGAAAGTATAATTCTGGGACTCGATGTAAATTTTATGATTTTCTATCATATTAATAGTCATTAAAAGGCGGCTCTTATTTTATTCCAACAAACCTTCATTTACTTCTTTGCCCTATGTCATACAGATACTGATGGTGATGTGGAATACAGAATTATTAATTACACTGAAGCCATCAGAACAACAACCACACGGATAGAACTGGGGAGAGCAGGGAAAACTGAAGTAAAGTGCCTGCCTGGTGCCATGGCTTGTAGGGACAGGAAGCGCATCCTCAGGATCACGAGAACAGCTGCACGGGAGTCTGAGCTGGATGTCATTGTCCACCTAGGGACAAATGACTTGGCTCAACATGAGATTAGAGCAGTGCAGAAGGACTTTGTAGAACTGGGGAGGGGCCTAAGACAAGTAGCACACACAGTATCCTTCTCAGAGGTGCTGCCTGTAAATGGCATGAGTGAGGCAAGGGTACTTTGCACCATGCAGTTTAATGAGTGGTTGAAAAATGGTGTGGAGCACAGGGTTTGGCTTCATTGGGGACTGGGGTTCCACCTGGAGGACACCAGCCTATACTGGCAGGATGGTCTGCATCTGTCCAGGAAGGAACAGAGTCTTTTGAGCAATCGGTCTAAATGCTTCATTGGCAAGCTTTTAAACTAGTCAAGGGGAGGCACTGATAAGCGAGGAAAATCCCAGCCTCTCCTACAAAACAGAGTACTAAATGGGAAAAAGACTGAGGTAGAAAGGTCAGTGGGGATGCTGCAACAGAAAGTAAAGCCATCAAAATGGAAAGCAATGAGTACCAATGCACATAGTCTGGTATAAAGCTTCCTGAATTAGTGGCCTTGATGGAGGAGGAACATCTGATATCGTGGCAGTCACAGAAACATGGTACACACAAAACCATGACTGGGACAGAAACGTACCAGGATACACTATCTACAGGAGAGACAGAGAGGGTAAAAGAGGAGGAGGAGTAGCTCTTTACATAAGGGAAGGAATCAAAGTAACAGAACAAAAGAGAAAACAGGGAGGAGAAGAAGCACTGTGGGTAAATTTGAAGACCGGCAATGGCACCACAATCCGCACAGGGGTTGTATACAGACCCCCTTCTCAGGGTGCGGAAATGGACAAGGAAATGATAGAAAATATACTTAGTATGGCAAAAAAAGGGGAGATATTGCTGATGGGTGATCTGAATATGCCAGATGTTAACTGGAGTGCAGTTGCCGCAGCCACTTCGAAGAGTGGGGTTATTCTAGATGCCCTACAGGGGGCATGCCTTAGACAACTAGTATTGGAGCCCACTCGAGAGGAGCAATCTTAGACCTGGTACTCTCAAATGGAGATGAAGAGAGGATCACAGATGTAGAAGTGGGTAGCCATCTGGGAACTAGCGACCATCGAACAGTATGGTTCACAATAAACACAGCAATAGAGGTCAAGCCATACAAAGGCAAAGGTACTGGACTTTAGGAGGGCTGACTTTGCTAAAATGGGTAAGTGCCTAAGGAAGCCTAGCAAATGGGCAGGAAGGAGGGTGGAAGAACAATGGGGAATAATAAAACTGTCATCACAGAGGCAACAAGCCTTTGTGTGAAGCAAATAAACAAAACTAAACGATGTAAGAAACCACTATGGTTCTCAAAGGAAGTGGCAGTGAAGGTTCAAGAGAAAAGAAAGCTTCAGGAAGTACAAGGAATCACAGAAGGAGCAGGACAGAGAACTGTATCAGTTAAAGCAAAGGAAGCTGGGAAGGTAGTCAGAACACCAAAGGCCCAAACCGAGGAAAGATAGCCAACTCAGTTAAGAAGGGGATAAAACCTTTATAGGTACATCAGGAGCCGAAGGAAGACCAAGGGAGGGATAGTGAGGCTTAATAAAGGGGAGGAGGGTGGGCAGAGGAGACCATGAAAGGCAGAGATACTAAACAAATATTTTTGCTCAGTATTTACAAAGGAAGGGGGTACCTAGAACAAACAGTAGAAACACACTGGATACAGAAGTTGTTACCACCCATTTACAGAAGAAAGGGTTCTGAAAGAACTCTTAAAACTGAAGGTGGACAAAGCAATGGGGCCTGATGGGATTCATCCCAGAATTCTAAAAGAACTAAGGGTAAATTAGTGACACCACTGACTACCCTGTTTAACAAATCATGGGAGGATGGGGTGGTACCCGAGGACTGGAGGAGGGCAGATGTGATTCCCCTTCACAAAGTGGGAGCAAGGCAGAAGCAGGAAACTACAGACCTGTTAGTTTAACCTCAGTGGTAAGGAAAATGATGGAATCACTTCTGAAGGAAAGAATTGTCGAGATCTAGAGGCCAGAGGGCACAGGACCCAAGGCAGCATGGATTCACAGCAGGAAGGTCATGCCAGACAAATCTGATATATTTCTTTGACTGGGTGACCAAAGTAGTAGATCAGGGAGGGGCTGTGGACATGGCCTACCTAGACTGTGAGGCATTTGACATAGTCCCACACAAAGATTAATATACAAGTTAGCTAGCCTGGGAGTGGGTCCCAAGATGACAGCCTGGGTAAAAAATTGGCTGGAAAATAGGACACAGAGAGTAATAGTAAATGGAGTCCACTGTGATGAAAGGGGGGTTACTAGTGGGGTACCGCAGGGTTCAGTATTAGGACCAGTCCTCTTCAATGTCTTTATAAGTGACATTGTAGAGGGACTGGAAGGAAAAATATGTCTCTTTGCAGATGACACAAAGATCTGCAACAGAATTGATGCACAAGGTGGGGTGGAAAGGATGAAAAGGGACTTGGCAAAGTTAGAGGAATGGTCAAATGTATGGCAGCTTAGATTCAATGCTAAGAAGTGCAAGGTAATGCACCTGGGAAACAAAATCCCAGGGGAAGAGTACACAATGGGGGGTGAGATACTAACAACAACAAAAATGGAAAGGGACCTGGGGGTAGTCATATCAGATGACCTAAAGGTGGGCAAGCAATGTGAGAGGGCAGCAGTGAGGGCTGGGGATATTGGGATGCATAGGAGAGGCATCTCCAATAGAAAACAGGAAGTTATTATCCCTCTGTACAGACAGCTGGTCAGACCCCATCTGGAGTACTGCGCAGTTCTGGACCCAGTCTCACAATGACATAGACAGGATGGAAGCTGTCCAGAGGAGGGCACTAAAATGGTGCAGGGTCTGCACCGGAAGACAAGCAAGAGAGACTAAAGGAGCTTAATATGGCAGCTTTGAGGAAAGGAGGAGAGGGGGACATGATAGAAACTTCCAAGTACCTCAAGGAATCAACAAAGTCCAAGAGGGTAGCATCTTTCAAAAAAGGGTGTCTGCAGAACAAGGGGCACAATTTGAAGATGGGGGCTCAGAGGTAATTTAAGGAAGTATTTTTTCACAGAGAGGTTGTGGATGCATGGAACGGCCTCCGGAGGAGTACGTGGAGTCAAAAACAATGGTGGAATTCAAGCATGCATGAGACAGTCATAAGGCAATTCTAGGGGATGGGGGTAGGAAGAAG
This sequence comes from Neoceratodus forsteri, assembly GCA_016271365.2. NCBI lineage: Eukaryota > Metazoa > Chordata > Ceratodontiformes > Ceratodontidae > Neoceratodus > Neoceratodus forsteri. The sequence goes on from JADMNL010000029.1 coordinate 133,790,132, forward strand.
TAGGCTGCTGGTTAACTAGGATCTGTAGCTTATCCAGTAGGCAGGGAAATGGGCAGATTGGGTGGGCCAAGCGGTCCTTATCTGCCGTCAAATTCTATGTTTCTATGTTTCTATGTATGGACCAGCCCAGATTATAAGAACTGTGTCTGGAAGGCAACGTGTTCCAGTACTCATAAAGGCTGCGCAGTAACCACAAAAGCTAGGTCAAATTCTCCTGTAGATGCTCCAGTTACTATCAATCACAAAGACATGCACACAAGGGAAGCATCAACCTAAACATGGAGCTTAGTATTTACTGAACCCGACTGCATTACATGGAATGCTAGACATTGTTTTTGGCCCGTATCAAATCATATTTTTTTTCTTTTAGCCCCAATTGATTCACATTGTCAGATAGTGCATCAGCAATACACAGGGTGTTAGAGCTATAGGAAATAAGAAAAAATTACATAAAAAGCAATGACAGAGACATAAGCACTTCACTAGTATTTCCTACCTGGTCAACTCACAGATGCAACTGGTCAGATTGTAAGAGAGGAACTACCCTGATATTGACACAGTCTGCAATGGCAACAAATGAAGACAGGAAAATGCTGTTGATCATCAAAGGACATGCGGGTGCACGTCCCATGGGTAGACTGAAAGGCTCAAAGCATGGTGGGCAGGCTACCGACTGATCAGATTTCAATCATCCAGACTGAAAAGGTAAAAAAAGCAAATACATGGCTACAAAATATGCAAACTGTAAAATAAGGTCTGGGTGAAAAATAGTGGCTACCAATGAATCCATTGCTGCATTAAACTATATTGGTGCATTTCTTAGTACTAAAGCTGACAATGTCGCTATAAACTCAGTTTTGGGGATTTCTCTCCCCATAAGAAATCAAAAATAAATGTCTCTAGCAGTTTGTTTTTTTTTCAATTAGAAAGTTTCAGCTTAAAAACAATTATATGAGCTGAATGCAGGAGAGGTTACAGCAAACATAGGCCACAGAGTGTTACGCATCAATAATTCATGAGCTGGTATCCCCCTTACATACACATACCCTGGATGAAAAAAAAAAACTTCTACAAGGAGGTTGGCATTACAAACAGCCAGGTCTGTAACGCACGCACATGGGAAAGTTAGGATCCAGGGCAAAGTACTGCTTTACATTATTAAACTAAAGGGTTCAGTGAAGATTTTCAGGGCCAGAATCATTTTGATGGCATTTACCTTTCCCCAAAGAGAAAATATAGTTTTCCCTATCCTTCCAAGTTGACTTTTGTTTCTGTAAATAAAGGAGTAAGATTATATTACATTAGCTGGGACGTGCTATTATGAATATTCATTCCTAAACATGTTAGACCTTTTTCTGCCCATGAAATTTTCTTCAAATATTGATGGGGATAAAATAATACCCATTGATGTTTCCAGTTTACCTGTAATTCTAATAACTATTTGGACTCCTGTAACTGTTCCCATAAATTACTGACAGAGATAGTAGGTTGACTAAGGGTTACTAGCACATCATCCACAAATGCATGAATGTTCTTGGATTTTCCACCAATATCATTTCCATGTATTTCTGATGAATTTTCCCTTATCAGGTGTTCTACTGACAACATAAATGGAAAAAGGAAAAGTGGGCAACCTTGCCTTTTGCCTCTGTACAACCTAAATGCAGAGGATACTACGCCATTAGTAATGGCTGAGATCATCAGCCTTCTATATAAAACAAATACCCATGCAAGCTGGACCGAAATTATAACATTCTAGCATTTTATGTAAAAATCCCTATTCTATTGAAACAAAAGCCTTCAGTATGTCTAACAAAAGTGATATCACTAGGAATTTATGTGGCTGCACTGCCCAAATGGTAGGCAGTGGTCTTCTAATATTATTAGATGGCTTCTCTCCACTTATAAACCAACTTGTTCTGGGCCTATTGACTTGTGTATTAATAACTGTAACCTGTTTACTAGATTTTTGCCAAAAGTTTGTCAGCAGAAACTTTGTAGCAAAATCAGAGGCAAAGTATTAAAAATTATAACAAATTATAAATAATTATATAAATTACTAGCAAAATCAAAATATGAGCAGTCATGTGGATCTCTATCTTTTTTGGTACAAAACAAAACAAACTCTGGTCAGAGTTGATATGGCTGTGGAGAGCTTTTGGGATGCTGTTACCCATTATTTCTAATGAATTTGCACAGATGCAGATCTGTGGATAGGCAGTTTCAATGTGGTCTTCCCTTTACATATTTCTACAATGTGTTTTCCTAGAATATTCCTGGTGATTGCTATATATTTAGCCTGGATAGTTCACGGAAGAAATGGCATCTTATTTTCAGTGGGGCTCTACATCTACACAGTATTATGCTGCATTGTGTAAAATCAGAACGCACTGAAAACAATATTTTACATCTGGGGGATATATTAAGTGCTGGATTGATGCACGAGCAGAAAGTTGCGTTGCATAAAGAGGGTGCGCGGGTCGGCACTGATACAACATTCAAAGAGGATGCACCACTGGTACAGGGTATGCATACAGTGAAGCCCACCAGGATGAAGTGCAGCACTGCAGAATTCTGCAATAGAGTTACTGCAGCAAACAATGCAGTTTCAAAGGGAATTGATCCCTTTTGTCATGCAGTAAATCTATGACACTACACGTCATCCTGGCAGGCTTCATCATTCCTGTTGAAAATGTGACCCTAGACAGGAGTCACAGTGCAGGCAGCCGCCAAGTCAGGCGCATCCAGGGCGACTCTGACTGAATACTTTCCAGGAGGAATGCGTGGCACATACTGGCATGCACCACAGCTCCCATGGGCAGTATTCAGCCCAGGAATGCAAATGAACTAATTGAGCATGCAGAGTGTAAAGAGGCCTTATGCATGCTCATTACCAGCCCATTTACATTCTGGCATGGGGATGAATGCACCAGAGCAGGTCTTGCCCCCAAGCCCTGACCCCAATCGCTCCCATGTGGGACAGACCCTGAAGTTTCTGGTGGTATAGTGACACCCCCCCACCTGTTCCACCAGCCCGATCATACTGGAGTCCAGGCTCTATCGGTTCCATATTGCAGGGACCTCAATGCCATCCCTAATTGCACCTGAATACACCCACAGTCCATGTCCATAGTGTAGTGGCCCCCGCTCCCCCACAACGATGCACATACAGCTTCCTCCCTGCCCTCCCACCTCATCCCATTGCAACAACTGGCTCTGTAATGGTATCATACCACTCTCTCGTTGAGTGGCAGAGCACTTGCAGTAGGATGCTGGAATGTGTTATACATAGGCACGAGCTGTGTGTGGGTGATAACACCCACTGACCATACTCCTCAGGCACTCGCATGTGGATCCATCATCCCAGTGCAATTGCACTGCTCAGTGTGGGTGATGGCTGATGCTACACCCACTTGCACAGGTCCCAAAACAGGCATGTTACAATCAATCTCCTATTCATTTGTACAACTGGGAAACTGCGTATGAACTTTCTATAGCCTGAGGCGTACACTGCAAATGACATTACAGGATAACACAACCCATGGCACCCAGGATACTTCAGAAGTCTGGAGGGTGGAATGTTACACAGGAGAGTAGGGGAGAGTGTGGACTTGTAGCAGTGTATGACAGCAGGAAGATACAGCATTGACAAGGCATGCATTGGAGGTATATAAATTCCCTCTTCAATTTGCCAGGAACATACACACAGCTGCATACTCTGGTGGATCTGCAGCTGGCATGGTGCCCCAATGCATGTTACAGACAGTCGGGTAATTCCAAAGTGCAGGTCCCCAGCCTGGGTTCAGTGCAGTCAATGGCTGGACATGGCAGGGTATGGAGGGCAGTGCCAGTCTTTACAGCAGGTTGGGTATGGGGGGAGTGAGGGTGTCTGTGTACAGGGGCAGTGGATGGGAGTCCTCTAGACTATGGATATGGACCACTGTTTCCTCTGGTGAAATTGGGTCTGGGGGGGCCCTACACTATGAAGCTCTTCAGAGATGGAGTTGGCTAGATTGGGGATGGAAAAGGGGTACCTTTAGTTTACCAGGGCTGCCACACTGCTGTGCACCTGGGTGCATATCTGCAGCCTGCCTGTGGGTGGCTGGCTGGGTTAGGCCAGCTATTAATGGCCTAACTGTGTGCTGCAGTGCTCTGGACTGTGAGGGGCACATTCCCACTGAATATGCTGCAGCACAGCATATGCATGGGATTGCCCCCTCGACTTGAACAGCATATCATTTGTGTGTGCCCTGGCCCATTCCCTTGTGGCCGGTGCATCCCACATGTTTGAATATCATGCTATTGCGCATTGTTGGAGTTGTGCAGCACAGTTCCCTTTTCCACCAGAATGCACTGTGTATCTCCTTTGAATACAGGGGTCCTGGACTAGGTAGCCTGAATACATTTTAAAAATGGTAAAATCATGATCCCACTGAAAACAAGACAGTGCATCTAATCTGGGACAGCCTGAGTAAATACAGTGCAAACATGTGTAAATGAACATCCCTGTAACAATGAGATGTAGCCTTTCCCCTGCCCTATCCAGGATGCAAAATACAGGATAAGAAATATTCGGTGCTCCCAGATCCAAATAACTGTTACTCTGTTAGAAGCCCTCATTTTTCCTGTGTTTTCCCCACAAATGCAGAATCAAATCCCTGTATAAACCCCTTGTACATTTTTCCATAAGCCACTGGCTCTTTATTATATCAGCAGCCTTTTATTGGGAAAAGAGCTCTGATTTGCTGCTCTGTATTAATATTATATGTCACGATGGCCTTGGCATGCTTTGGATTTATATGCTATGCATAAGGCATGATGGGGTACTATAAGAAACAAGAAATATCAAGCTCATTATTTCATGAACTATACTCAAAATTAGTAATCACAAGTCAGACAATCTTTCAAAAGATACTAGTAATGCCTATTAACAAATGTATTGCAAATATATTATACCTATATATATATATATATATATATAGAGAGAGAGAGAGAGAGAGAGAGAGAGAGGGGATACATGATGGCAGGAGTGTGATATGGAAAATATCTTTACTCCTGCAGAGTGAGCTCTGGATACTCATGAGTGCAGAAGGCACGAATGAGAGTATCCAGAGCTCATGATGCAGGAGTGAAGATATTTTCCATAGCACACGATCTGCACATCATGTGTTCTATTTATACAATAGGGGTATGGGTTTCAGAAGCTTTGTTATGATTTTTTGTGTTCTGTTGCTGTTTCTGTGTGTAAGATTTTTCTGAATGGGCTGGCAGTGTTACAAACTCTGTGGGAAAAGCTGAGTGTGTTTTGCAATGCTAAGTAAGTTAGCTTCAGGCAGCAGTGAGAAAGAGACTGTTTTATGAAGCTGTGTGCTTTAGATTTCTGGCTGCAGTCAAGCTGAGAGCATCACAGTAATGTGCTGGGAGTGAGACAGAATGATGTTGAACAGGTGATGATATTTTCCCATGGTAATTGAGTTAGCTGCAGGCAACAGTGAGAAACTGTTTTGTGAAGCTGGTGTGCTTAGAATTCTGGCTGTAGCAAGCTGAGAGTATCACAGCAATGGTCGGGGAGTGAGGCAGAGTATAGGAAACACCTGAAAATGTTTTGCCATGGTAACTGAGTTGGCTGCATGCAGCAGTGAATTGTCATTTGAGGGCATATGCCTTCTTCACCTGAACAAACTGACACGGCAATGGGCTTTGGAGAAATGGCCACAGCCATGTATTTATTGATAAAACCCATTGTCCATATATACAATTGCTAGCGTGCTGCGCGCAGCTAGGTAGCGCCTTGGAAGGAATCTAGCTACCCATGGAGCACTAGATCATTGATAGTCGACCCTCCCTCCCAGGAGAGGGCTGCCTTACCATCAACCCAGACCCCACAAGGGACAACAGCCAACAGGGCATAAGGGATGGCTCTGTAACCGGTTGCAGCTAGCTCCTCCCCCGTCAGAGGATCTGCCATGCCGCGGGACCCTGCTCAAAGAGGGTGCCCTCCGGATGCCATCCATCAGGCCTGCCCTCCTGTCAGCCTCAGGGAGATCTGGCTGGTCAAGACACGTGATCTCCTGTTACCCCCTCCACAGCATTCCAAGACTACCAAGCCACAACACTTACAGTGTTCATGACTGTGACACCTACCTATCTGCTCCCTAGCTTACTCTAACTAGGATAACTCCCCCCTTGCTGGAGAAGGCAAAAAAACAGAAAACACAGTGGGAAAAAAATTGGAAATTCTTTCTCGACTGCTAAGGCCATCCCTCTTAGTGGGATAGCAAGTTCCCTGTACCCCCCCCACATTCCCCCATGCTTTTACAAGGGTGAGGTTTGGGTGGGATGTGACCTGGGATAAGGAGGAATGAGGAAGAATTCCTCCTGTACAGACCCTCTTAAGGGACCTGGCTGCTCCCTGTCCCTGGCCACAAGCTCCTTCCCCCCGGGAACCTATCCCCCCATAGCCCCTTCTGGGCAGCCCTACCTGGGTCCCTACTGTTCAGGTGTCTCAGGCCCTGCTCCCAGACAAAGCCCTGCCTGCTGTGATACCTTGCAGGCTTCTCCATTGTCTTTTGAGGGCATATGCCTTCTTCACCTGAACAAACTGACACAACAACGGGCTTTGGAGCAATGGCCACAGCCATGTATTTATTGATAAAACCAATTGTCCATATATACAATTGCTAGTGTGCTGTGCACAGTTAGGTAGCCTTGGAAGGAATCTAGCTCCCCATGGAGCACTAGATCATTGATGGTTGACCCTCCCTCCCAGGAGAGGGCCGTCTTACCATCAACCTGGACCCCACAAGGGACAACAGCCTCCAGGGCATAAGGGATGGCTCTGTGACCAGCTGAGGCTAGCTTCTTCCCCGTCAGAGGCTCTGCCATGCCGCGGAACCCTGCCTGAAGACGGTGCCCTCCGGACGCCATACATCAGGACCGCCCTCCTGTCAGCCTCAGGAAGATCTGGCTGGTCACGACACATGATCCCCTGTTACCCCCTCCACAGCGTTCCAAGACCACCAAGCCGACACAAGGTGAGTTTCACCATGCACCACCCACAAGCACCTCACGCCAGTACTCTCACCACTGCCCATTGTATGTCATTCAAAAACAAGTCTAATCCTTTCTCTGATAGATGTACACCATCTCTGCTATACAGATCAGGCTCTTTCACAGACACTCCCAGGTGCGCTGCTATGGACCCCCCATGGAATCCATAATTGGTCTCATGACCGCGTTTTGCAGAGTGTGCACCTTCTCTATTGCCCTAATGTTCCGGGCGTGCCACCACTGCTGCACCATATCTGACCAAATTTTATGCACCTGGGGCCACCTTTGCTTCACTCTTGCCAGGTCCTGCCTGACTGTCTCCTTAAGCTCCCTTGTATGTATAACCCCCAGATCATTTCCCCCAAAATGAAGGACTAAAACATCTGGCTGCCCCCTCTCTTGGGCTTTTGCTTGCAGTGTTGTGATCAACTCATTCCATAGCATCCCGCACCACCCCAACCAATGCACCTCTGCCCTTTCGAGTGTCAGGAATAGGTTCTTTCTTCTGGGACACTGCCTTGCCCTGCAAGCAGCCCAAAGGATGTATGAGTGGCCACAAATCCAGATCTTCTCTGCTTGGGACACAACACCTGTCCAAACAAAGCAAAAGAGAGTTATATCATGTGTGGCTTTATGTACCTTTCAAAAGCCTGTGACTTCCATCTGCCCAACGCTTGTATTATCCCATCGGCTAAGCCCTCCACCCTGGCATGTGATGCTGCTCCAATCCTAAAGGAGTGTAGTGTTGTAGTGTTCTGCCGGGATGCCCAGCTGTCGTAAGGTCTTTTGCAACACGTGTCTAAACTGGTACACTGTTAAGGAGCCACCCCCTCCATGATGGAAGAAGACCCCTCGCTCATTGCCAGGAGCTGAATTATATAATCCTGTACCCATGCTCCCACATCCCACTAGAGCCCATGGGGCACCCCTAGCCGGCATCACCACCCATGGGCAAGCTGATCTGTCTTGCTTTTTCAGATGCTTACAAAGACTCCAGACATAGTGACCTCCACGTCCGCCTCTGCCAGAGCTACTGGTCTCCCAGTAGCCTTGCTAGGCTGCACGAGCTCCGACATCTGGAATGCCCCACAAAATGCTACCAAGTACGCTGTCTGGAATAGCCTTGTCTCATCAGGGGATGAGCATACCTTGGGCAACTCATCCCAGAGCTGCTTGAACATGGCAGGGCTGATAGGTCATCTGTTGTCCATACCCCTCAGTGTTGCCCGTGCCCAACCTCCCAGCATCTTCCTAAGGGCAAACACCCTTGTAGAGTCAGGGAAGCCCTTGACCTTCTGGAACCAGGCAATGCCAGCAATGTGCTGTTCGACTGTTGCCCGGGTGACCCCCGCATGTTTTTTGATCAGCACGTATTCCCACAGCTGTGCAACTGGGATTGGCCATGTCGTTGCCCACCCTTGAGCATGTTGAACCTCAAAAACGTTGACTCCCCTCTGGTATGCTATACATGTCCTAGGTGCAAGGGCCTTCTCTATCAACTCCCAGGCCGCTGGGTTATCAACTCCCATAGGAATGGCGGGACTTCCCCGGGCTGTTGGTCTGCTGCTGGTGCCAATTCTCAGAACCTCTGCCACTGTTAATGAGAAAGAGCATCAGCGATTCCATTTTCAATACCTGATACATGCACTGTCCTAAAGGTAATATTCAACATCAGACACTTGAGGACAAACACCCGCATGAGGTTGCCCATCGGGTCCTTGCCCCCAACTGTTTGTTGATGGCATACACCACTCGGATGTTATCTGACCTGAATGTGATGTGCTTGTCCCATAGCACATCCCTTCAGACCACCAATGCCACGACAATGGGGAAAAATTCCTTCGCCATTATCTGCCTCATGATGTTTCATCTGATCCACTCTGAAAGCCACTGCCCTGCACACCATTTTCCTTGCAGGTAAGCCCCAAAGCCCAAGCCCCCAGAGGCATCTGTGAAGAGTTCTAATTCTTCACTGGACACCGGCATCGGCCACATCGACACCCCATTGAAGCATTACAGAAATGTCTGCCAAATGCCTACAGGTAGGTCTGCCTGCATTGTCGCTGTGACCCGGATTCTATGGTGTGATTTTGTACAGCCCGCCCCAACACCTGCCAGGCACCTCATGAATGTCCTGCCCATGGGCATTACCTGGCAGATGAAATTGAGATGGCCCACTAGTTGCTGGAGCTCCCGTAATGTGACTTTTCACGCCTTCATCACAGCGTCCATCCGGGTGTGCAAGGCCGCCAGCTTGTCTTGGGGGGAGCCAGAACACTCTCTCCCTTGTGTCAATTTTGATCCCCAGAAAGGAAACCCTTGTGCATGTCCCTTCCATCTTGTCCTGGGTTAATGGTACACCTAGTTCGTTGCACACCTTGTGGAATGCTGCCATGATATGCACGCATTGCCCCAAGCCGTCCCTACCCACAAACAGAAAGTCATCCAAATAATGAACCATGTGGTCGACTTTGGCTTTCTGTGTCATGGCCCAGTGCAGAAATGTGCTGAATTGCTCAAAAACTGCACATGCCACCGTACACCCCATGGGCATGCAGTTGTCCATATAGTAGTACCCGTCAAATTTCATGCACATTAGCTCCCTATATGCTGGGAACACCAGCAACAGCCAGAATGTGATTCTATATCAGCATTCTCCAGCAAAGCTCCCTGGCCCACCTGACGCACCACCTCCACTGCCCTGTCGAACGACATGTAATACACCGAGGTGTCGACTGGGTCGATGTTGGTATTGACTGACTCCCCTTCTGGGTACGACAGGTGGTTTGTCATTCAGAACTCACCTGGCACCTTCGTGGGGACTAGGCCAATGGGTGAAACCCTGAACCATGGGCAAAGGGGAGAGAAGAAGGGGCCGCTGATCCGACCAGCAGACAGCTTTTTCCATAGCTTGCCCCACACGACCTCTGGTTGCTCCTTGGCAGAAAGTAGGCTGTCCACCTCGTATACCCTCCTTGGGCCTTGGTAAGGTATACAGAACACCTCCCTGAAGCAATCTGCCAAAGAGCAAGTGGCCACCCTGTCTGGGTAGTTGACCAACCACCCTTCAATATTTTCGGCCTTGACCGGAGTTGGCAGCCACTTTCCGTCCCTTCTGAAAGGGAGGAAAATTGTTTGCCTTCCCTGCCCCTGTATCTGTCACCTTCCCACACTGTTGAAGCGAGTGTGGTTTCCCGCACGCCATACACTCATGCTTGTATCTACAATGCTCAGTCTTGCATGACCCCTGGTTGTAGCTGAAACAACGCCCTTTCCTGTCCCCCCTTTTCCCCATTACCTCATTGATAACCTTTTTTCATTGATGGGGGCGCCTCACCGGGAAACCACTGTCTGTGTGTTGAACCCCTCCCCCCAAATCGATCGTCCACAGCAGTGGGAGGTCCAAGACTGCCCACGATCATGCCGTGTCCATCTGTTTTCTCCTCCAATACTCCTTGTCATATTCTATCCACCCCCCCACCTGGCTTACTAGTGTGCATGGTCATTACTCTATTAAATTAGACCCACAATCCATCAGCTTTCCCCGGGTTGCCCTGGGTAAGGATCCCTGTATAAACTGTGAACCCTGCGGCCCAGTTCTCCCCCCTCCACCGCACAGTTGCTTTCTGTTTCTGTTCAACCCCGTCGTTCCCCTCCTTGTCTTTTTTTCTCCTTTTCCGTCTCTTTTGGCCGGTTCAGAAGAGCAAAGATGTCAATGTATTCTTCGTTGATTATCTGTTGTCTCACCTTGTCTGGCAAGTGCCACCCAATGGGCTCCACCAAGGATAGAAAGCTCACTGACCCTTGCTGCTCTGGGATTGGTGGTGGCACAGATGCCACTCCTGCTTCTGTGTCCCCAGTCCCTGCTATGGCCAGGACTGCCTGGACCACTCCTGGCCGAGCCCTATTCAGGTCCACCAGTAATTCCAGCAATCAGTCAAGCTTCTGCTCCACACCTGATTGACCCAGGCTTCCCACCAGAGGCCACATGCTAGGCTCCCCCCACCCTTGGGGTATTACCATGGCCACTCCCCCAAGCCCTCCCGCTGGTTGGCTGACCCAACCCCCGAGGGCTGTCCGCGGTGGGACCCATGGCCCTGTACTCCAAGCTGAGGAGTTTGCTTGTGGCAGGATGGGTTGACCCTGCCCCAGTTGCTCTTGAGTCCGCAAGCTCACCTGCGGCGGTGCTGGCTGGCCTGCTGGAAGGCCCCCGGTAGACCCAGGCTTATGGGTGCTGATGCCCCTGTTTCCTTCCTGTGCCCTACCAGCACCTTTACCATGGCCTCCCACTCTCTGCCCCATTTCGGCTGGCACCCCCTGTTCCTGTTGGGGGTGGCACCCTCCTAAGTACAGCCCTCAACTCCTCAGCTGAAAGCTGATCCAACTCTGGCATACCGTATACCCGCTACTTGGTCTGCTGCCACTGCTCCTTGATCGGCCCTCTTCCTTTGTGCTTTTTTCTGAGGAGGAGGAGGGTGCACCAGTGTCTCATCTGGACTGGGCTTCAGCTTCTCTTGCTCTTGCCTGGATGTGCCCGACACCCCTGCTGGAGACACATGTTCAGCAGGCAGGGTCAGTGGTGCCAGGTTCTCCAGCTGCTTCCCCGGGTTAGCCTCCTCTGGGTTCTTGGGTTCTGGTGGGGGCAGCAGCCCTGAAGGTCCTACTCCCCCATCTTTGCCCTGCTTCCTGATCAGCACCTCCCACCATGCCTTACCCTTGCCTCAGACGAGGGCAGCCGGCTGCTGTTCAAGGTCTCCGTTCATCTTCACGATATGCCTGCAACAAACAAATCATGGCCACTCTCCCCTTGTTAGTGCATAAGCTGACGATGCTGCCACCAACATGGGTCATTGACCATGGGACATTTTAACACCTTTTTTTTTACATTACCTGGCTGGCTAGTAGCTAGTACTTGCACCTGGCAACCCAGGAGCCCCATAATGAAGTCAGTTAGTCAGGCTCATGCATTATGCCTGCAGGACCTGTGAAAAAACACTCAATTAATTTTAATCTTAGCAATCTATCAGACTCACATTGCCCAATATAAATCCATATCACATAATGTTTCTAAACACACTAAACTTACTGAGCAATCTGTTAGGTGTAATAAGCACTTACAGGGTGCTGATCCTAGTTTCCTTTCTGCTTGCAACCTGGGACAAGGAGGAATGAAGAAGAATTCCTCCTGTGCAGCCCCTCTTAAGGGGCCTGGCTCCTCCCTGTCCCTGGCCACAAGCTTCCTCCACCCTGGGAATCTACCCCCCCAGCCCCTTCTGCCTAGTCCTACCTGGGTCCCTACTGTTCATGTGTCTCAGGCCCTGCCCCCAGACAAAGCCCCACCTGCTGCAATACCTTGCAGGCTCCTCCAATATCACTCACAGTGGTGATGTCACGAGTACATTTAGATATCTAGTTGTGATGTCACAACATGAAATATCTCTTGTGGTGATATCACCACAGTGAAGATGCATGTTTTTATCACACTCATTTATCCTTCACCTCTATTGTGTGTGTGTGTATATATATATATATATATATATATATATACACACACATATATATTTATATATATACAAATGCTATTTTTGCATCTTGTAGTTGATAGTTTTCAGACAAATTCTCATAGACTTTTTTTCTGTCCACCTGATGGAATCTTGAGTGAGTTAAGTAAATGTTATTATTTTATCAAGGCCCTGATCTAGCAATTCAGTAAATACACACTCAGTATATCATACTATAAAATGACTAAAAACAGTCTTCTGTTTGCAGTTGTTTGATCAGAAATTTTATAAATGGTATAAGTTATTTATGTCACATCTATGTTGGTCCAATAAAAGGTATCAGATAATTTGCTTCTATATCACTCATGGCTTGTCAGCAGTTAATTCATTAGATAAGGTCTCCCTTGCCTGGCGTTTGTCTGTTTCTCCACCCCTTCCCCAAACACACACATAGACACACACTCTTACTATAAGAGATCTCAGTAGCTCTTATCTGTTATGTCTGGGAAGCAGGCAGCAGCCATTTATGTCAAAAAGAAATTTATGCATTTAGTATGGGTAGTTCACTGAAGACCTGGCATTTTATCAGATAGGTCTTGAGAGGTTAAAAATAGTGTACATCTTTACAAAATGTGCTGGGAAAGGATAATATTTATGAGGTATGAATCTTTCTTGAAAGATATTCATACCCAACTGAATTACTAGTAAAAAATTTTAAATGCTAATAATTTTAATGTGCAAGCTGTTGCATTTTGAAGGGGTAAACAAATCTCCAGTTTAATAGGCAACCAGTATTTAAGAAGCTGTTTCAGTTTCCTAATAGCCATCGGATAAGCAGCTTGGAGTTATGTCTCCAGTGTTCTAAACAGAAAGAAGGGATTATGTTATTTTAGTTGTCAGTGATTTGAGAAGTGGAAGAATACACACTGAAATGTCCAAAAAATGAGTTCCACGAAACTCCATTTTCAAGCTACAGATAGCAAAATGGCTGTAGGCTGTGCACACAGCCATAAAAAGAGCATCATTCATTGTGTTCTGAAGCAATCCTGCAGAAAAAGATTCTTGGAAGGCCATATAAAAGCCAAGTAAAGGTGACATGACATTTTCCTCTCAGGAAAATTCTGTCCTGACAGGACAACTTTCTGCCTGCTCACATTGTTGTTCTTAACTACTGCAGTAGAAGTTAACAGGTTGTAATGCCTTTGTACAGGTCTATGTCAGACCACTGCCGGATTATGGAATCCCCATGTGGGGGTCTATCAGAAGGGGCAGGCATACCACTAAATTGATTTATAATCTGAGAACTATGCCTCATAGGGAACACCTACAGAAATCCTAATAAGTCTTGAAACTAGAAGAATACAGGGTGATCTACTTCTGTGTTATGATATTATGCAAGACAACTACTTGGAAATGAACTGAACCTAGAATTTAAAAATGACAGAATGAGCACAAGGGGACACCCACTATAACTAAGACCTGGGAAATTTAACATAAATAAAGGAAGGCTTTCTACACTCAGAGGGTGGTGTCTCCTTGGAATGGTCTTCCAGTGGAGGTCATAGCTAGCAGGAACAAAAAACAGTTAAAAAATAGGTTGGATTCATATATCTTAGATGGAAACTGCATCACATATTATGGGTGAAATGACCGGATGAAACATGGGTCCACTGCCTTCTCAGCTTCTTACACCTTAATATAAACCTTAGTATGAACTGAGTTAATTTTTACTATCGTTTCCTATTCCAACTCCATGCTGCCATGGATCAACACTCTAGGGAATTTCCAGCTTTGTTGAAAAAGTGTACAAGTCCCTGCTATGATCTGGATCTGAATTATTGTCTCTTGCTGAAACTACAATATATTGTGCTTCTATGTGGATTGGAATCAGTGAGCCTTTGTTTACTATAAGCTAACAATATGTGCAAGCGAGCTGCAGTGAAGAGAGCTGCAGTTCCTGTGGTATAGAGGTTAAGGCACAACATCCAAAGCAGGTAACAGGGGTTCTAATCCCAGGAGAGGGATATAAATTAGGAGCTGTATAAAAGCTGAAGTTGTCTTGACAGGAAAATGTCATGTCACCTTTATTAGCACACCATAAGCAACCCCTTTCGGCAGCACATCTACCTCTGGGGCAGATGGTCATGGGTTCTAGTCCCACACTGGGATTGGGCTCATGTCATAAATGCTAGCACCCACATGCAGTACTAAGGGGTGCTGTTCTAAGATGAGGTCCTAAACCAAGGTCCATTTTGCACATCTCTGGTGATGTCCTGGTGGGTGTTAAAGTGAAAGTAAAAAACCCAAGGCACTTTTTGCAAGAGATGGGATTTTTTTCCTGTGTTCCGGCCAACATTTGCTTCCCATAAACCAGCTGATGCAGTTGCCTATGGCTGTGCATAGATGTTGATGTGTGAAATAGCTGCCACTACGCATTTACAGTCACATCCCCACTGGTCTCTCACTGCATGTAAAATGCTGTGGGATGCAATGTGTACGAAGAGCACTTCTTAAATGTTGATTCTTCATTCTTGGGCAAAACATTACCTCATAGCAAAAATCATGGCTCCACCCCAGGCCACTCATTTCAGGTTTGCGTTTCAGAGTTATCCATAAAAATGTATTTTGGTGTGATAGAGTTTGTGTATAAATTTAGGTTAATTTTTTTTCCTGTAGCCATTGCAACTCTTGTCAGTGATCCATTGATTCGAAACTTGATTTGGATAGAAGCTGCAGTGGAATCATGAACTCAATTATTGACTTTAAGTAAATAAATACATTGAGTAAGTGAATAAGTATGGAGTAACTAAAGCGGTGGATGGTTTGAAAAAGAGGTCACATCCTATTCTACATCCAGTTTTGAACCCACTTTGTTTCACACCCAGTAGTTTCAGGTGATGACATCATCAGCCTCATCGCCACTTACTTGGGGTCAGTCAGTGAGTTCACAATTCCATTCAGGCTTCTCTTTAACTTGGGCTTAGAATCAATGGATCACTGACACGAGTTACAATGTGAGCAAATATTTTTACTTATGTCTATACTGTCATAAAATCTATTAACAAAAAAAAAATACATTTCTTATGGATAATTCTGAGATGCAAACTTGAAATGACTGGTCTGGGATGAAGTCAGGATTTTGTTATGTGGCAACTTTTTGCCCCAGAAACAATGTAAAGGAATCAGTTTACATCTCATAATGAGGTGTTAGCTGACTTCAGGAGGCATATTGTAATAAAATATGTGGTTCAGAACTTCCCCAGAAATATGAAACTCATTCTTATTTCAGCTACTTGCACAAGATCCTGTGACTATAATATTATCATCCTTTAAAGATTGGATCAGCTCAGCTTCCTGTTTTATAGAATGTTTGCCAAATGATCACAACAGAAAAGGGTTTACCACTCAGAAAGAACTTCTGAAACTACCATCCAAATACACTAGATACAGCATGTTCCCCCATTTTTAGGACTGCAGGTAGGCAGAGCCTGCAGCCCTATTGCGTCAGCTCTAACAAGCATTTGTCAATGCCGAATGTTTGCTTGCTGGTATTAGCATTGGAAATGCAGGAGTTAGAGAGGTGCAGAATAGGAATGGTAATGAAGTATTGAAGTTCACGCCAACCCCACCTCTATCCTGTAGAGATGGAGAGGCACTGGGGTAAGTGTGTGGGCATCGCCCATGACGGTCATGCCATGTCACCTCACCTTATTCTGCAGACAGTGACATGTGTTGAGGTGTGCATTAGGGTGTTTGGCTGTACATTCCGCATGGACATATGCTGAAATGGGTGCAGCATAGGAGAATGGGGTCACGTGTGGGGCAGAAGAGTCCAAGGTACACCTTGATGGCTGTCAGTGGCTGGGGGCGTGGGGGTGGGATAGCATGCATAGTAGAGTCAGCAATCCAAAGGCAGAGCCTAATGCGTGTCCGCTTATACATGGTAGGACGTGATGGTTAGAAACCCTAACGCCTCAGGCGTTTGTTGGTATTTACAGTACAAATGTTCAATATGGCCTTTTTGTGACCCCACCTTGTGAAAGCATTTGGGACCTCGTCTCATGAAGAGTGGCAGTGTGATTTTGCCAATGTGTCCCAAACATTGACTTCCAGCAGTGACAGTGCCATTCTGCACCACATGTACGAAAAGACAGATTGGGCAGAATGTGAAGAATGGCATCTGTGCCATCCATAGGGAGGTGTGAAGGATGGGAATGTTGAAAATCTGGTAGAATATTGAAATGTTTGCACTTCCGAGCATGGTAGCAAAGTGTACAGCATATAAATAACACAGTCATTTATGGAGTGTCATCACCAGATTTTCAACATAGGCATTTTACGACCTGTGCTCATGAAAAGTGCCACTATGATTGTGTAAATGTGTCCTGAACACTGATTTGCCACAACAACCGCAGTATTCTGCGCCGGAAGTGCACAGACACATTCCGGTCAGGATGTGACAAATGACAGCTGTACTGCTGATAAGGAGGTGCAGAAAAATGGCAATGTTGACAATGTGAAGTAAAAATATTGCAAATGTGTGAAGTTACTAGCGTGCGTGGAAACTGTGCAACGCATGCTCATAACATAGCCATGTCATGGACTTTTCTCACCAAATTTTCAACATAGGCATTTTAGGACCTCTGCTAATGAACAGTGCCACTGTGATTGTCGTAATGTGTCCCGAACATGGATTTCCAGCAGCGACCACATTATTCTGCGCCAGAAGTATGAAAACACATTTTAGCCAGGATGTGGAAAATGACAGTTGTTCTGTTCATAAGGAAGTGTGAAAAAATGGCAATGTTGAAAATGTAGAGTGAAAATATTGCACGTGTGCAAAGTTATGCATGTGCGTCGAAACTGCATAACACATGCTCATAACACAGTCATTTTATGGACTTTTGTGACCAAATTTTCAAGATAGGCATGTTAGCACATCTGCTAATGAACAGCGTCACTGTCATGTTCGTAATGTGTCCTGAACATGGATTTCCTGCTGCGACCATGCTAATCTGCAGCAGAAGTGCAAAAACACATTTTGGCCAGGATGTGAGAAATGACAGCTATACTATTCATAAGGAGGTGCAGAAAAATGGCAATGTTGACAATCTGGAGTGAAAATATTGCAAATGTGCGAAGTTACTAGCGTGTGTGGAAACTGTGCAATGCATGCTCGTAGCACAGTCATTTTTTGGACTTTTCTCACCAAATTTTTAACACAGGCATTTTAGGACCTCTGCTAATGAACAGTGTCACTGTGGGTTTTGTAATGTGTCCCAAATATGGATTTCCCACAGTGACCACGCTATTCTGCACTGGAAGTACGAAACCACATTTCAGCCAGGATGTAAAAAATGGCAGCTGTTCTGTTCGTAAGTAGGTGCATAAAAATGTCAATGTTGAAAATCTGGAGTGAAAATATTGCAAACATGCGAAGTTATGAGCGTGCGTGGAAACGGCGCATAGCACCCTCATAACACAGTCATTTTAAGGACTTTTGGCACCAAATTTGCAACAGAGGCATTTTATGATCTCTGCTAATGAACAGTGTCACTGTCATTTTCATAATGTGGCCCAAACACAGATTTCCCATAGCAACTGCGCTATCGAGTGCCAGAAGTGCAAAAACACATTTCAGCCAGGGTGTGAAAAATGACAGCTGTACTGTTCACAAGGAGGTGTGGAAAAATGCTAATGTTGAAAATCTGGCATGGAAATATTGCAGATTCGCAAAGTTACAAGCGTGCGTAGCAACTGCGCAATGCACGCTCGTAAAACAGTCATTTTTTTATTTTTCCTACCAAATTTGCAACATAGGCTTTTTGAGAGCCCAACTCATGAACACTGCCACTGTCATTTCATTAATTGGTCCCGAAAGGTGATTCCATGCAGTGACCAGGAAACCACCTTCTGAGGCCGATTAACACCATGACAGTGACAGAATTCATGAGGAGGCGTCCCCAAAACCCCATGTTGAAAATTTGGTGCCAAAATTCCAAAAAAGCCCGCGATATGCAGCAAAGTTGAAAAATTCCTATTTATTACATTATACAGCTTACCGGCATTTCCTCAGTTCGCAGTCGGCTTTGAAGAGTGCAGACGTGTTCCCAGTCCACCGAAGATCATCGCGCTGGACTCCGGAGGTAAGTATGGGATGAGGGTGGTGTGGGGAGGCAGGATGCTCAGTGGGTGGGTGCAGGTTGTGAGGGGGGAAGCACGGAGACTATGATGGACAGTTTTTTTTTTTACAGGTTTAAAAAAAATCGAACAACCATCGTGGGACAGTTTTTCCATTACAGGGGCATTGGACATGCTGGGGTGGGCTCCCAGTGTGACACCTAAATGTTTCTGGGGGGGAGTAGCCAATGGGGGTTGGGCACCCCCTCAGCACAGATTTACTTTGTTTTGTTGGGAGGGTGCATTATGCTGATGGTGAGTGGACTCTCCCGTCGGCAAATCAAACTGGGAGGGGGGATATGATGCCAATGGGGAGTGGGCTCCCCCGTTGGCAACTTTACATTGCAGGGGGACTGAAGCCAACGGGGATTGGGGCCCCTGTCGGCAAAAACACTGTTGTGGCGGGGAGGGGGCACATGCTGCTGAGGGGGATTGGCCACCCCTCAGCTTAGGACAACTTCAATATTGTTTGTGAACAGGCAGCAAGCCACCAGCTATGTTCACAAAGAATATTACAGTTGGCCAGTTCCACCCAGCAATGACGAGTCGCTCCCTCATTGCAGTGGAATCACTGACGCTGCAATGACGAGGCATCCCCTGATTGCTGCAGTGAAAACGTTGCAACTTGGTGCAGCTTTTGGAAGCCTGTGTCATTAGCACACTGTGCTTGCATTGGTGCACCATGGCCTAGCCTCAAAATACTGTGCCTTCCTTGGCTGCTACACTGCTGCGCCTCCCTAACCTGCTTCTCTCCTAAGCGGTCACATAATGTTTCTTGCGCATGTGCGCAAGCAAACATAAAAATGAGCTACAGGATTCAGACCGAAGAACACTTCCTTTGGAGTTTTCAGATTATCCTTCCACTACTTTGCAGCCCTTTAATTTAACCCTTGCAGTGCTGCAGACTAAACATCTGTGCAGAGCTCAGTCAAATAGATTCATTCTAGTTCTTTTGGCAGCCTTGTAGTTCTTCAGTGACTACAAGAAACACTTTTTCTTTGTAATCCAACTTGGTAAGCAGCATTTGTAGAGCTACTCCAAGACGGATAACAGCACCTAACTGCAGAACAGTCTCAAATTGCATGCTTGGTCATCTTTCCCAGTGTGTGTATATGTGTGTGTGTGTAGTGATAATTTACAGTACTTCTGAAACATAACAGAAGATTGCTTCAGAGAAGCTAATTAACACCAGTATGCTTTTGGCTGAGAAGCCCCTGAAGGGCAAAGTTTATCAAGAATTATCAACAAGTAGAGAGCTCTTCTCACATACATTGTAAACTGTCTCAGTAAGTTTCAAAAAAGCATTCTACTGATAGAAAAACCTTGGGATACTATTCTCTCTAATACACGTAAGATGAGCTTAGAACTTTTATTGCAAGTATCCTTGTGTTTTAAAGAGCACAGGTCAATGAAATACAAAATCCTGAAATGAGGCCTAATTGCAAATTGAAATTAAAATAAAATTATACATATATCTATATATATATATGTGTGTGTGTGTGTGTAATTATATATACAGTATATATATATATATATATATATATATATATGCAATATATGTGGGCAGATAAACAGTGGAATAAATTCATCTATTCTCACTGCTGTGGGATAAATGGTGGTTCTAATATGTATCCCACACCCTGTCATCAATCAACTATTTATCCCACACCCTGCCATCAATCATCACCCTCTCCCGCTGGCACTACTTGCAATTACTTTTATTTTCTTTCAACCCCCCCCAACTTCTCCTCTCAAAAACTCAACCTGTAGCAATTCATACATTACCATAAAGAAGTCATCACTACAAATCCAGAACAAGTCCACTTAATTCAGAAAACGTTTTCCCCTTTTAAAATTAAAACCTTCTTTCTTTTCTTCTACTGTCACAGCTGCAGTCAATCCTGTAAGTGACCACCTTTTATTTCTACCGCTTGCCCCTTTTAGTTCTGCCGCATGCCCCCTATCCACCCACCAAAATAAAAAATAAACAACTGCTGCCACACAAAAAATACAGCCCAACCATCGGCAATAACATCTTGGCAACCAAAAAGCAGACCAGCTGACGATGACCTTCTGTTGCCTTCTCCCTCAAGCCACTCCAACGTAATGCAGCATATCTCTGCAGCTCCTAAGACAGCGCCTCCTCAGCTCCCCACCCCGCATGTACACCTCGCTCTACAGCTAATGTTCCACAAGCCTCTCTCAATAGCAAGACTCACCACAAGAACTGTACCTTTTTTTTTAAGTTTTTCATCTCACCACTTCTCCTTTCCCTTGTCTTTCAGGTTTCCTGCTGTCTGTAGGGCTCGCATTGGTCCTCCGTCTCTCCACCAGATTTCACTCCTTCCCCCGCACTGATTCCAAATAAAACAGCAAAAACAAACCATTACACCCATACATACTTCTAGACGCAGGATCAACCAGATACAAAATGCCTTCTAAATCTTAAAATAATGAAAAAAAAAAAAACACACAGTGAACAATGTCAATCTCTCGCTAAGCGAGAAAAGGACCTGCCATGTTTTTCAAACTCTCTGACCCGCCCACAAAGCACCAACAGCCACTAATAAGACATGCTACTGGCATATAGACATGCACTCCTTAGCAACCTTGCACCCAACCCAGCAACATCTTCCGAAACACGCACTAACTCACTGTGCACCACAATATAATCCCTGCTATTTCATCTCCCAAAAAATCACAAAAAACAAAATAAAAACTACACAAAAAGTATACCTATTGCATAAATTAAATATGCAATGTGGACATTATGGAATACATGATTTATCCACACACAAGCAGTTTGACCTCAGACACCTCACTCATGGCTATGCCACTCGTGAGGTTACCTGAGGTCAAACTGCTCTTGTGTGGATAAATCATGTATTCCACTTGTCCCCATTGCATATCCCCTATTTATGCAGTAGGCATGGACATAAATTGTATGTGTGAAATCTGAGCTACTATGAGATAAATTCAAAATGTTACATTTATACACATAGTAAACGCATCATCACAGATTTATATACACAGTAGATATGTCACAATCACTCCGGAACTCATTTAGAATGTTCAGCCTCAGTACCAGTACTAACTATATTCAAATGCAAATAACTTCAAAATGAAAAAAAATAGCATAGTGCTGTGAGCATGAAAGTTGTGCAGCACAAAATGATCTACAAAATGAGTGGTATTTCATTTATAGATACTGTATAGATTTTTTATAATTAGAAAAAAAGAGCAGAAATTGCAATTTTTTGTTCACTTTTTTGACAAACATATGCAAAAAAAGATAAACAATCAAAAGCAGATGTTCCTGCACTGACAGAAAGCATCCCTATTGCATAAATGAAATACAATGAAATAATGAGATCCAGCACCCGCATAGCAACCATACGAAGATGTAAATACACTATACATTTATTAAAGACCATCACAAGGCACATAAAAAAACTGACGTTTCACTTGGCCGACTGCCAAGCTTCTTCAGAGTAAAAGACATATAGTGAAAACATGTGTTTAAATATCTTTTCAACCCAAACATGTGGTTTCTCATGCACCAATGACTGTGAGATACATTTCAATATTTAATTAGACCACCAAGATCCTTAAAGCTATATACACTTAAAAGTTCATTCTACATCCATAATATGTTATTTGTTAGTCTAAAAACTCTCAACTAAATAAATATGGATCTTTATTCTGATCTTACTCATTTGTATTTTTTAAGGAAAGCTGCTAGCTCTATACTATCATTAAGGCCTTTATTTCCACAAGCTCCTAAGTGTAAATCCAGTAGCTCTCCTCTGGCCTATTTTTTACTTAAATCACCTCCTCTAGGCCCCTAATTTTACCTGTTCCAATCCTAAAAAACTGAAAGCATGATTCTTTCGGCCACATTTCTGTATATGCTTAACTATTGCGTAAGAGTTATCATTTTTATCAATGGCTCTAATATGCTCTCCTATTCTGACTTTGAATTTTCGTACAGTACGCCCCACATAATACGCCCCACATTCACAAGTTAACAAATATATAATGTTGGTACTATTGCATGTAATGAAATCTCGTAGTTCCATAATTTTTCCAGATACCGGATGTACAAAATTCTTACAGCTATTAACATACTTACAATAAATGCAATTTCCACATTTAAATGTTCCTACTGGTCGTGAAGCAAACATCTTCTGTTTGCTTCTTAGGCTCCAGATTTCCTGTATTAGATACCACATAATCTCTTATACATTTACTCTTTCTATATACTACACTAGGTCCTTTTTCAGTAACCTTGTTTAATTTAGGCTCAAGTTTTAAAATGGACCAATTAGATCGTATAATGTGCTCAATATCATTAGCTTGATTAGAAAGGTTTGTGACAAAAGGACAATCAATTTTAGCTTTTTGAACTTTGTTGTAGTGTATCACTTGATTTCTATCTAATTTATCTACTTTTTTCATTGCTGTTGCTATGCTATTGTAACTATATCCCCTTTCTTTAAAACGTTTGATCTGTTCAGCTCGCTTGATCTTATATTCAGATTCTTCAGAACAATTCCTCAACGTTCTAATAAGTTGACCCTTTGGTATATTAAACTTAACATGATGTGGATGACAACTATCATATCTCAATAAAGTATTCTGATCTGTAGGTTTTTGAAACAGAGTAGTATGTACTCCGTCTTTTCCATCTTTATACAGTTTTAAGTCCAAAAAGTTAATTTTCATCAGGTTTGTTTCATATTTATATGTTAAACAACTGCTCGTGGATTCCATCCATTTAATGAACTCACCAAATTCATATTCCGTTCCCTTCCATATTATGATTATGTCGTCGATAAAATGACGCCATAAATCAATTTTATGCCTAAATGGGTTAGTATCCGCCTCATATAGGTGGTCCAATTCCATTTGCCAACAAACAAATTGCATAGCTAGGGCCAGTTGGTGCTTTCAGCAGTGCTCTAATCTGATGGTACAAAATTCTTCAAATAAAAATATGTTCATAGTTAGCACAAGTTCTGCTAACTGTAACAAAAACTCTGTAGGCACTTTAACTTGATCTTCCTCACGTCTGGTATTCAAAAAGTATTTTATTGCTTTCAAGCCTTCCTTATGTGGTATGACCTTATATAGAGAATTGACATCCACAACAGAGAAATACCATTGTTTATCTATATACAGGTCCTCAACTATTTGTATTATTTGTGTTGAATCCTTAAGATATGATCTTAAACTCTGAACTAGCGGTTGCAAAACTATCTAAATACATCGAAATGGGCTCCGTTAATAACCATTCCCTATTTAATCGGTCTTCCTGGTGGATTTTTAAATCTTTGTGTACTTTCGGAAGTGCATAAATTACTGGAATAACAGGGTGGGCAACCACCAAGGTTTTATATTCTACTTCGGTGATATATCCCTTGATGAATCCTTTGCTCAAACAAGCATCTATTTTATTTTTAAACTTTTCAATAATATCATATGTTGTTTTAATATAGAATGTCTCATCCCCTATTAACCTCTTAACTTCCCTGGTGTAATCAGCAGTATTTTGAACTACAATTGCCCCACCCTTATCTGCAGGTTTAATAGTAATTAATTTGTTAGATTTCAATTTATTCAAAGCTTCCATTTCCTTTTTTGTACAATTATATTTAAATTTCCCTTTCTGTTCTTTCAGGGATTTTAAGTCCAATTCGCACTTTTTAATAAAGAATGATACTGTTGAATTCAGTGGTGGACAGTATTCTGATCTAGGTTGTAATCTGGAAGTGTTAAAATTCTCATCACATTGATCTTGTTCATACAGGCATTTAAAAGTCAACTTTCTTCCAAACTTGTACAAATCTACATAGGTATTGAAGAAATCAATGCCTTTTTCAGGGCAAAATGATAGACCCTTATTCAATATGCTCAGCTCAAAGTGAGATAACATATAATCAGACAGATTAATCACTGAAACTAAGCATCATTGTTACTAATAGTAATGGAAGCTTTGAATAAATTGATCAAGGGATATATCACCGAAGTAGAATATAAAACCTTGGTGGTTGCCCACCCTGTTATTCCAGTAATTTATGCACTTCCGAAAGTACACAAAGATTTAAAAAATCCACCAGGAAGACCGATTGTATCAGGGAATAGTTTCAGTTTTGTGAATGAAATTCATTCACAAAACTGGACATCTGTCTGGTATGGGCTGCACGCCCATTGGCTCCTGGTTTGCACCAATGGGCGCAGCCAGCCCAGGCGGGCGGCGGGAGGCAGGTGGTGGATGCTGCCGCCCGCCGCTGCGGGGGAGCGGTGGTGGGGCTTCGTGAGTGGGTGGGGTGGGGACACTAGGTCACCAGGGATGTGTTTGGGGTTGACAACTACATCCCTAATCGGATTTTTGGTCCACTGGACCACCAGGGATATGATCGGGAGGTGGGGAGTGTGTTTGAATACTCCAGCCCGTGATCGGGCTTATTGGTCCACTGGACCACCAGGGATATATTCGGAGGTGGGGGTTTAATTACTTCAGCCCGCGATCGGGCTTATCGGTCCACTGGACCACCAGGGATATATTTGGGAGGTGGGGGGGTGTTTCATTACGTCAGCCCGTGATTGGGCTTATCAGTCCACTGGACCACCAGGGCTGTGTTGGGGGGGAGACACATTGCTGCCCATGATCGGGCTGGTGAGGAGGAGTATTTACGCTATGCCTGCAATTGGGCCAGTGGGGTGGTGGTGGTGGGGTTTTTACGCTCTTTTGCCCACGATTGGGCTGCAGGGGGTGTCCTTCCCCGACGGCTGCTGCCTGGCAGGGCACCAGGTGCAAGTCCTCGGGGATCGGCGCATCTGCATGCTAATGGCATGCAAATGGGGCCATAATCAGATGCAAATGACCCCCCCTGTGCCTTGCATGAATTATATCCCCATTTGCATGTCACCTTTTGAATATCAGGATTTTGCGTATGGTGCAATGGTACTTGCGCCACCGCAAGTTGAATGCTCCACTTTGTCAACTTGCGGTGGCGCAATTTCCCTAAGCCATGCACAGATGATTGTGGCTGGGGTGATATTCAAAGGAGTTGCTCAGTAGTGCAACTCCTTTGAATATTGCCCTGGACACACCCCTGCGCAACTATTTTGCGCAGCACAAGGGCTTGCGCCTATGAATGGCGCAGTTTGAATATCCAGCCCAGAATGTTTATCATGGAATACAGAGATTCAAAATTCTGCTCAGTTCCACTGGCAGAATGTTACTCTCCTAACATACTGAATAATATGCTGAAACAATCACGGGATTTAAGAATGCATGGGATAGACATAAAGGAATTCTGGAGGTCAGGGGTAAGGGGCAACAGACTTCCTGGAAAACATAAACTGAACTTACAAACTTAAATGGGCAGACTGGGTGGGCCATAGGCCCTTATCTGCCAATACTGTCTATGTATGTATGTATCTATGTATGTATACTGTACACACAGACAACAAAAGCCTGTTTTAGAACCAGAGACTCAGTGATCTCACTGTCAGGTCAAGCAGAAGCGATTTTCCTGATGAGCAGATTTTTCACTGTCAGTAAAGAAACCATTGTAATGAAAACTATAAACAAAACTTAATGTTTCTAATTTGTTTATGTGTGTAAGGAGAGTGTGATGATCAGGTAAACAACATTTAATTTTTTTTATTTTTTTTTTTATTTAAGGTAGTTTTATTTTTAGGGCCCAGTTTAAGGTTTTTACAGTGTAAAGGTAGCAACCATGTTTGTGATGGAAGATCAGTTCTGGTTGTAGGGGGACTGATAGAAGATAGTTCTGCTTGTAGGAAGACTGATTTGCTCATTGAGTGTTGTGGTTTAGGACCAGTATGACTGTGCATATATAGAGATTTAATGTACAGTCAGCTGATGTCTATTGGCCAATGACATGCTCGCTCCCAGTCAGCCAGCCGTTTAATGTAAATAAAAGCAGCAAACTCAAAGCATAAATAAATAAAAACACACCAAAAATGATTTCTGTATCTTGTGGAGATGGGAAGGAGCCAAGAAACATGACAGTAAATAGGTCAGCCCGTATAGGACACGTGCATTTCCAATGGCTCTAACGCAAACTGAGCAAATTAAGAAATACTAAATAAAAACATAGGTTCAAGTGTTTCTCTGTATGTAGGTCAAGGCTGGGGAGTGTAAAAAACATGTTGTTTTACTACAGTGTTTGTGTGTGACTGGGGAGCTTAGACACAGACAGGCACCAACCTATATTAACTTTTCATTAAACAGCTCCACTGAAAGTCAATGGCAGGGACTACTTTATTGTTTTTTTGTACACTATGGCCCAGATATTCAAACTGCACCAGGCTGTGGCACAAGCCTGGGTGCAGCTCAACTTGGCTGTGCAGGGATGTGGCCTGGATGATATTCAACGGAGCTGCACTATGGCTCAGTAGCTTTGAATATCGCACCCTGGCCACCCCCACTGTGCATGGCGCAGTGGCACCGTACCAGCGCAAGTGGCCAGAGTGGAGCATGGAGATGCACTAGCACAAGTGCCATTGCACCATTCACTGCACCCGTAATATTCAAAAGGGAACATGCAAATGGTGCCATAATTTATGCAAGGCACACATGGGGCCATTTGCATGTCATTATGGCCCCATTTGCATTCCATTAGCATGCAGGTGTGCCGATCCCCGACGACTTGCGCCTGGTGCCCTGCCAGGCAGCAGCCATCGGGGACCGACGCCCCCTGCAGCCTGATTATGGGCATTTGTCTAAAAATAGACTTCCTCATCCAATATCCCTGGTGGTCCAGTGGACCGCTATGTGCCTGATCGCGGGCATGTATTATATTAAAACAGACTTCCATGTCCAATATCCCTGGTGGTCCAGTGGACCGCTATGTACCCGATCACGGGCATGTGTTATATTAAAACAGACTTCCACATCCAATATCTCTGGTGGTCCAGTGGACCAAATGCTGCCTGATCGTGGGCATCTGTTCAAATGAAAAAAATACCTGGTTCAGTATCCCTGGTGGTTCAGTGGACCGAATGCTGCCCGATTGCGAGTATCCATTTAACAGAAATCTTCCTATTACCCTGGTGGTCTGGGTACCCCCCTCCCACCCGCCCACTGGTCCCACTGCCCTGCTCCCCCGGTCAGCCAGCGGGCGGCAGCCCACCACCTGCCCCATTGGTTCACAGTGTGAGCCAATGTGCGTGCAACCCGTACTGTACTACACATTCCAGATATGTGAATGAATCACATACTACAAATGCAGCCGTGCCATACTACACATTCCAGATATGTGAATGAATCATTCACATATCTGGAATGTTGTACGGCACGAGCTGCGCACTCATCTGACTCATGCTGTGAACCAATGGGCATGCAGCCCTACCGAGGTGTCAGTAGGTGGGCGGTGGGGCGGCAGGTGGGTGGGGTGCTGCGTCCGCTGGCTGACCGGGGGTGGGGCAGTGGGACTCAGTGGCGGCGGGGAGGGGGTACCTAGACCCACCAGGGTAATAGGAAGATTTCTGTTAAATGGATGCCCACGATCGGGCAGCATTCAGTCCACTGGACCACCAGGGATATTGGACGTGGAAGTCTGTTTTAATATAACACATGCCCGCGATCGGGCACATAGCGGTCCACTGGACCACCAGAGATATTGGACGGGGACTTTATTTTTCAACATATGCCTGTGATCGGGCATGGGGGTGCCGCCAGGTGCAGCCGGAACTCGGGTGGCCACCCACAGCTGGCAGCTGCCGTGTTGCACCCTGCAATGCGGCAGCTCACCTGTGGGTGGCCATCTGTTCCTTTTTTTTTGGCTTAACTTTGTGCAGGCACAAGTAGGGGTTGTGCGTACATGGCTCTGCACATCCCAGGTTGAATATCGGGCTGTGCAGGTTATGCAAGGGAACACCCCCACCTGTGCCTGCATACAGTATATTACTGATGCGCTCTGTGCATCGAGTTTGTGTGGCATACTTTTCCTTTTGAATATCGTGACCGGGCGCAAGATGTGGGGTTGCACATGGTGTAACACTGTTGCACCATGTGCAACCCTTTGAATATCTGGGCCTATGTATGTACATTTTTTTAATTAACTTCTTTACTGGGGAACCCATTTTATAAGTGAAATAACACACACTCCGAGGTGTGGGTTATCTCCTGATAAACACGCCCAGGCACACAAGGCACTCGTTGCAAGCACCTGCGTGCCTTATAACACACCTGGGTGTGTCTTATCAGGAGATAACCCACCATCGCTGTGTATACATATATATATATATATATAATATATGTGTGTGTGTGTGTGTATATATATATATATATATATATATATATATTTAAACACATATACACATATATATACACACAGACATATACACATACGGCATACAGAGGGTTTAAAGTGAAGCTTACTCAAAGTGAGCAAATGTTTCACACAAATATGATATAGAACTTAGCTTGAGACATGTTCTCAACTATTCTCTCAACCAGTTAATGCACCACATAAACTATAAAGCCTTCAGTGTTGTAACAGCATTTAATACATGATAATATCAATTGTAAGTATAACTGCTGAATGAAAAAAAAAACCTACTTGTCAAAGACCCCCAAGAAAATGAGACCATGAGCCTGATATGTACAGATTTCAATACGGTGTCAATGTATAACAAACATTTATAGAACCAGTCTAAGGAATCTAAATAAAAACTCATAGGAATAAAATCTCACAGCTCCCCCTTTCTCTGGGAAAGGTAACTAATAGGAATGAGATATATGTACAAGAGTTCTAATATATCATCATTCATTCCAATCTTTGCGATATTTACCCAAAGGAATTGAAGAGTTGATTTATATTAACCTTTTCAGGACCTAAGTAATTAATGGCATTGGAACCCTCATAATTTTATACTTGTAGGAAGGGTAAATAAATGCTAGGCAGCTAATGTTTTAGGCATTTTCTGAGGTTGCAAGAGGCATCCTAGGGAATTACAAAGAATCATAGTGGTGTCAACTGCAGTGTTCCCAGATTGAACAAAGTCTTTCCCTGTAAAGCAGCCTCCTTTTCCCTATATTTTCCATGTAAAACAGTTGGAATCTCTCAAGCTTTGCTCCCAATGTTCTTATATCTCCAGACCATCTTGATGGTACTATAGCATTGTTACAACATACTGGCACAGCCGGATAGCCTGGCTCAGATGCAGCATGTCATATTCTGTGGGGTCATACTTTTATCCATTTTGGCAATGTACTGACACAGGATAACACTGATGAGATGCAGGCTCTCATTTTCAGAGGGGTCCTAATTTTGCCCATTTCTACAATGTACTGATACAGGTTAGCCTGGCCAAGATGCAGTATCTCATTTTCAGTGGGGTCTTACTTTTACCCATGTTTGAGTTCCAACAGAGGATACAGCATCTAACTGCAGAGCAGTTCCAAATTACATCCTTGGCCATCTCTCCCAATGTGTGTATGTCTGTAGCAATGACTTACAGTATTTTCTCTGAAGAACTGATTTATGTTAGCCCTTTCAGGGAAGTATCAAATTAGTGGCACTGGAACTCTTGTGGTTTTATAGTTGTAGGAAGGGTAAATGCTAGGCAGCTAATGATTTAGGGGGGATTTCAGAGGTTGCAAGGGGCATCATAGGGGATTACAAATAAATCATAGGGGTGTCAACTTCAGTGTTCTCAGACTAAACAAAGCATTTCCCTGTAGGGCAACCTCACCTCACTTTCCCTGTGTTTTCCATGTAAAATTGGGACAAAACTCCTGTACATTTTCCTGTATGCTCAAAGCAATTCATGAATGCAACTAATTTCATTATACCTATCAGTAAAATTGCTATAACAAATGTTAAGGCTGTGTTATGTGCTCTTTAGCCCTGTTACAATGTACTGACATAAGATAGCCTGGCTGAGATGCAGTATGTCATATTAACATGTGCAATTCCCAAGGATGGTGTTGGCTCTATCAGTTCTCTATGTTTTATCCCTAGCAAATAGCAATCCTGCCCTTAACACAGCCACCGCTAAACCAATGTACGCTAGAAGGAGTAACACAAGAATATTTAGCAGGCTAAGACACCACCTTGAAAACTTACTACTGCTTCTCCTACTCTGTTCAGGAAATGTTGAATTAAACCCAGGTCCACCTATTTCTCTGGACACCCCTGCAGACCTCCCTCAATATAAAGGGATTAGCTTCTCCATATCAATGTCTGTAGTTTGCTAAAGAAGATTGACTCTATACAGACCTGGGCTCTACATGCATCTCCTGATTTCTTCATGATAACTGAATCCTGGTTCACACCCTTGACCCTGGACAAATCTATCAACGTACCTGGATATATCATCTACCACTGTGATAGACTGACTAGAGGGGGAGGGGTTGCAATATATGTCAAAAGCAAATTCACAGTCACAGTCTTTGACTGTACCTCAAAGGCTAAGGAATTTGAATGCCTTGCTCTAAAATTATCACTTTTCAGTGAGAAATCACTCCTTATGGCAGCATGCTACCGACCACCATCTGGTGGCTGGACACTTCTGCCACACTTTCAAAACCTTCTTGACTCTGCTAATACTGAGTGTATTCTAATGGGGGATTTCAATCTAAATTGGAATGATGACAGCTCTAAGAAATTGAAGGATCTATGCAATGTTAATGGTCTGTTACAAATGGTGACTGCTATTACCAGACCTAACAGAAAAAACCCTGAGTGTAGCACCCTCCTGGATCTTATGCTAGTAAACAAACCTCACACTATCTCGCATACTGGAGTATTCTTCAACGATATAAGTGACCATTGTGCTACTGCCTGCATCAGACATCCTTCCCAAATAAAAACGGCCTCCAAATTCAAACTAAAAAGATGCCTGAAAAAGTTCTGCCAGTACACTTTCCTGAAAGATCTAAGCAACATTCGTTGGCAGGATTTCTATCTAGCCCCCACCTTTAACGAGGCATTTAACATCTTTCACAGCCTCTTACTGGGGCTAATAGACAAACACGTCCCACTAAGACTGATCAAATCAAAAAATAAAACTCCTGGCTGGTTCTCTTCAATCCTGAAGAAAGCACTTAGGGATAGGGACTACTGGTGGAAAAAAGTGAGGAAATCCCACCTGGAGGCTGATTGGTTAGCATTCCGTACCACTAGGAATGTTTGTACCAAGCTAATTAGGTCAGAAAAAGCTAGGTACTTCCAAAAAGAACTAGAAGACAATAAAAACAACGCTGCCAAAGTTTGGAACATCCTCAAAGAAGTCGAAGGTCAGTCCACTGCAACACCCCTTCCAAACAAAATTGTGTCTGATGGTACCACCTATACAAACAAAGCTGATATACTAGAAAAGCTTAATGATCACTTTGCCATTGCAGGGCTTGCCTTTGACACCTCACCTATCAGCAAACTTAGCCCGGCAAGAGACTACACTGTTGACTTCACTGATAATCACAACCATAACCAACCGCATCCCACCCCCTTCAGCTTCCTCACAATTATGTTCAAGCAAGTGGAGGACCTTCTCCTTTCTCTGGATACAAAAAAGAGTGCGGGTGCAGATAATATTGAACCGTACTTCCTAAAACTTGGCCATACCTATCTGACCGCCCCCATTACACACTTATTCAACACCTCTCTGATTCAAGGTGAGCTACCTGTCTTGTGGAAAACTGCCCACATCCTACCATGATTCAAGACTGGGGATCCGAGTGATCTGAACAATTACCGGCCTATTTCTATACTATCCGACCTCTCTAAATTACTTGAAAAAATTGTCAACATCCAACTTAGAGAACATTTGGATTCACAAAAGTTGCTAAACCTGGCTCAGTCCGGCTTCAGAGCCAAACACAGTACAGTATTGGCTATTGCCAAAGTAACTACAGACTGGCAAATGACCTTGGACTCCAAGAAGCACGTATTTGCTTTCTTCCTTGATCTAAGTAAGACCTTCAATACTGTGGATCATACCATCATGCTTAGTGCACTGAGTAACATCGGACTTGATAGTTCTGCCATTAAATGGTTCACCAGCTACCTAACCAATAGGTTACAACAAGTCAAAGCCATGGGAGATCTATCCCCACTAAAATACTTGTTACGAGGAGTCCCACAAGGCTCCATCCTGGGCCCTATCCTCTTTGCAATATACATCAATAATCTGGACTCGTAGCTGGCCACTGCAAATGTGCACTTATTCGCAGATGATACTGTACTCTACACAACAAATTCATCCTTGGATCTGGCCCATGTGTACTTACAGAAAGACTTTGTCACCCTCCAATACAACCTTCTCACTCATAAGCTCCTCCTCAATGCCAAAAAGACTAAAGCAATGATTCTCTCACCAAAGTCTACTTCCGGATGTCCACATATCACACAGATCTGAACACTCTTAGATGAACCCCTTGAAGTAGTTGATACCTTTAAATACCTAGGGTTCTGGCTGGATAACAAGCTCAACTTTCTGTGCCACTTAAATGAAACCTCGAAAAAACTAAGACAGCGATTAGGTTTATTGTATCGCATTAAACACCTACTCTCATTAGAAGCCAGAATGAGACTAGTACAAACTACATTCCTACCTATACTGCACTACACTGACTTCCTTTACAGTCATTGTCCATCAACGATGCTAAACAAACTGGACACCCTTTACCACCGGCTTTAAGATTTATCTTAAATCTACCCCGTAGTACACATCACTGTCGTCTATACCAGGTTTTGGGATGGACCTCACTCTCAACTAGAAGAAAAAGGAATGCTCTCCTCTATTTTTAGAGCATTATCTGATAACCTCCCTGCATACATCTCGAACATCTTCAAATGGGCTAAAGGTTCCTATGGCCTGAGACGCTTCTCCTTAATCTGCTTCCAGATTCCTAGAGTGAAAACTACCATTGGCTCAGCAGCAATCAACTTCTCACTTCCATCACTCTGGAACACTATGCAAGACTCATTAAAATTATCCTCACTTCCAAGCATTTTCACATTCAAAGCTCTATTAAGGGATTATCTGAAGGAATCATGCAACTGTTTCAGATGCCGATGACCCCTAAGCCCCGGGTGCCACTCTCAAATTGTATGCCTAAGTATCTCATCCACCCTACATTCCTAACAACAGAAACCTAGGACTTACAAGCCTAGTTCCCTTAATGCAAGATGGCCCTTCCTATTATCTACCTTTTACCTATTCTGGCCTCCCTTTTGACTGCCTACTCTTTCACCCCAATGTCTACCCTATTCCTTAATACCTCCTTATTTTTTATCATTTAGGTCTGAGCTCTTACATAGCGGAGACTATATGGGATTGTTGTCTCTTCTCGTTTCAGTAAAGCTTATCATTATGTACCTTTGCATGTTAATTATGTTGACCGGTATGTATAGGCCCATATTGACTGGCACCTTCACAATGTTTTTTCTTTTTTTTTTTTGCACTGCTGTCCACCGTAATTGTAATCTTATGAACTGTACTGTATTGTATTAATGCCCAGGACCACCTTGAAAATGAGCTTGCTCGATGGTGTTTATGCCTGGTTAAATAAAGTGATTGATTGATTGATTGATTCAGTAGGCTCAAACTTTTATCCATTCTGGCATAGTACTGACACAGGTCAGGTTTGCTGAGATGCAGTATCTTGTTTTCAGGGGTTCTAATTTTACCCATTTTTACAATGTACTGATATAGCTTAGCTTGGCTGAGATGCAGTATTTCATTTTCAGTGGGGTCTTACTTTTACCGATGTTTACATCTGTGTGCAATGTACTGACACAGGACAGATTTGCTGAGATACTAATGGCCGCTGTGTGCAACATGGCGGTGCTGACTTAAACTATGCATATGTAAGTATCACCCACACGTAGTCATGTCAGTGCTGCCATGATACCGCTGACCCCAGAGCAAACTACACATGTGCGAGTATCAATCATGTGCAGTTCCGTAATCACAGCAGTATCAGTTACATCTGACTCTGGTGTGGCAACAGCATGGCATATTCTTTTCAACACTCTTGCCTCTCCTAAAAGCTCTCCATAGCTGTATTGGCTCAATGCTGGCAAAGGCTAATGGATAGGTAACACTGGCGACCACTCAACAGCTCTATTGGCAGGTCATTTTAGAAGGCCACCACCTTCAGGAACAACATATGCTTCCTAATGTTACCCCTAAACTTGCCATCTGTTACTTTCAGAGCATGTCCCTGTGTCCTGCTGGAGAACATATCCTTATGTTCAGTCCTGTCAATACCACTGAGAATGGGAAGACTGAGCTCATGTCCCATCTCAGTCTGCTGTTCCACAGGGACAAGCAAAAGGATGAGGAGCACCCACATATGTAGAAAGCACCAGGACCACAAAAATATTATTCAGAGTCCTTTATTTAACTAAAGTGCATAGTGCACCCACACATAGTGAGCATACAAAAAGTGGTGGCTGAGCCTTTCTGCAACTGTCATTTCTCCTGACTCCTGCCAGGTGTGTCATCAGACTGATTCACCCTGATGATACCTGGCAGGGGCTGGGAGAAGCATTACTTTCAGAGTGGCTCAGTTATCACTTTTTTATGCTCATTATGTGTGGGTGCACTATGCAATTTACTTAAATGAAGAACTCTGAATATTTTTGTGATCCTAGTGCTTTCTGCATATGTGGGTACTCTTCATCCTTTTGCTTGTTTCAGTTTTTTCATTGCTGAGCACCATATTACTTGTTCTGCCGCTCCAGATCCATTGTTGCTTTGTTCCACATGGAGAGGACAGTAATAACTACTAATAAACATACATGTGGATATTATCTGTTAGACCCAGATATTCCAGTTTTGAAAATACAGCTTCCGCTTAACAAAGGTATCCAAACAGAAAGCCCACCAGCAAATTTCTTTTTCTTTTTAGTACTGAACACATTCTTTTTACTGCTGCAGTAAATGTAAACACTGGAGGAAATATGAAGAAACTGATAGAGGGAAGCTTACAAAGGGTGTCAGTTGGCATTTTACTGTATGGGACTGCGTAAATACGTAGAACTAAAAAATGCTACATAAATTCGCTGCCACTAAATAAGTGGCAGATGGTAGTGGTGGTGGGGATTTGTCAATGCAAAGAGGGGGCTTGAATTGCACTCAGAGAGGAGTGAGAAGATCAGTTTTTCTGTGTGGGGCAGTGATCCACAGGGTGTAAAAAGTTTAGGTTATTGAAAATATGATGCATCATAATGATCTACATTGCCCTTTTTCTTAACGCAGCAATTTTGTCATTAAAGAACAACAAAGGTGAGCTGGAATTGACAACTATCTGACATTTTTCACAATCCCCCACTCAAAAAAGAATACCGACTCCAACTTGCTGCACTATGAGACTACACCAAAGAATTTAGCATCGATGCCAAGCTACCTGCTGCATTCTTTCAGCAGGGTCTTTATAGAGTACAGTACCACAATAAATTCTCTTTACCTTATCATTACTTTCATCTGAATGCATCCTGACCCACTTTCTGCCCTGATATCATGATATTTAGGGCTTGGTTAAGTCAAGCTGTTTCTAAAGTTCCCCCCATGGACCAAGTTAAACTTTTTCAATGCCAAAAAAAGACTAACAATGCATTCCATGGCTTTGAATAAATGTAATATGTGGTGGTATTATACTTTGCACATTCTTGTATTCTATGATTCTAGTATGTTCACCTATTAATTTATGAAGCTATGTTGAATTTTGCTAATGCGGGCTCATAACTTTTGTAATACTCATTATTTTACCACAATGTTTCAACATAGCCATTTTGAAACAGCAACTCATGAATGTGACAGCTGTCATTTTTCAACTCCTGCCCAATATGTGTGTTTGCAGCCCAAAATCTGATTTTGCAGTCCCTGCACAACGTCACCTTTACACCAGGAGTTAAACATTGTCTCTGCCCTTCTTTATGAGGCAGGTTCATCACAAGGCTGTGTTGAAAATTTGGTGTAAAAATATTAAAAAAAAATAATTTACAATATTTTAAACCCAGATTCTTCTCCTGCAGCCCTATTGGCTCTGGCCAGATTTTGTTTCCTGATCCATGGCTGTCCTATTTTCCTCCCGATAACTTGGATTCCAGGTAAGAAAATGGTTTCCGAGCTAAAACGCCAAATTACTCTAGAAGACATTCTGTGTAAATGAGTGCAGGAAGATTTTATTTGTTAAAAAGCAATAACTTCTCTTCTGCCCACAGCTTGCCTGCATTTCGTCCCTCACACTGTTTATAAAACAACACCCTTCCAGTAAGATTATATAAATCTAGACTCTCTAGTTATCAAGTATTTATTTCATTTTTAGAAAATGGGCAAGAAATGTTCTGGCCTCTGATTGGCTTAGATCCCTGGCAAGGGGTACATTTATGTGCCAACAAAAACTGACAAATAACTAGTTCCAGTGCCAGCCTGCCCCCTCAATAAAAATATCAATGTAACCAACTGAAGTTGGGAAAACAGTTGCCCATCATTTTTTCCTTTGCCTAGCAAGTTTAACCTCACTACCCTCACTCACAAGCATACATCAGAAACACTTAAAAAGTACTATTATTTACCTACTTGTACAAATTTAACATTATTCTCAGTGCTAGCTCATACCACCTCTCTCACTATCCTGCTCCCAACCAAGCTTCCTCTTCAGTTTCCTACTACAGCTCCCCACCCACTTTCTGCACTGCTGCAGCCCAGCAAAATGCCTCCATCTATGGGAGTGGCAATCAGAAATCTATCAGCACTCTCATTCCCACCTGTGCTCTGATGACACTCCTTACAGCAGCCATAGGTATACCAGCACTGGTATCCAGTGGGAAGGGGGTGGGGTGGCAGCAACAAAATAACAAACCACAGACGGAAAGCAAAAAGAAAAGAAACAACTGAAGTAAAACAGCAGTGTCCTCTACTGGTAATTAGGCCAGTAGAAGGACTACTTCACAGAAATATCATCTTTTTTATTCGTTTTAAATATTTTTAAGACTTTTTTATTTTTAATTTTGTTTAAATATTTTATATAATTTTACACCAATATCCAATTTCTAAATGCAATAATACCCTCCAGTGTTGGTGGTATGGACTATATGGGATCTTTCAAGGCCTATAAGGCCCTCCACCAGTGATGCTGGGCCTCATTACACCCCTGGGCCATCTGGTATAGCCCAATATCAGCTGCTCTGCTGAGTATTATTGCTTGCTTATTTGTCAGGTAAGTGCACTAGACGACATCTTTGGCTATATTCAGGCACAACCTAGCAGGTTACAAGATCACAGCAGCAAGACAGCAATAAAACATGAGCAGTCAATAGCTCAGGTTCACAGGCAAAATATAGTATTCCAGATTAGATGCAAAGAAAAGAGGGGACAAGAATGAAACATCCGAGTATGTGAAGAGGATCAATAAAGTGGGGAAGAGCTTATTTACAGGGAAGGTAGATACAAGAACTAGGGGGCATGGACTGAAGATGGAGAGGGGAAGGTTTAGGGGAAATGTTAGGAAATATTACTTCACAGAGAGAGCAGTTGAGCCCTGCAATGGACTGCCGGAGGAGGCGGTGAGTGCCAGTACAGTGGAGGGATTCAAGAGGGCCTGGGATAAACACTGAGGGGTTGTCAAAGGGAGGACTAGGGGAATCTTGCGGGAGGGGTGACAGGTAGAGGGAGGGAGGGAATGGGCAAACTCGATGGACCAGGAAGACTCTTTTCTGCCTTCACGTATATGAATCTAAGAACAGGTACTGTATACATCAGGATGTACAAGGAAGAAGTATGATAATAAAGATACGCCGAGGCATAAAAAAAAGGAAAAAGCAATAGTCTGTAAGAAAAATTAAATAACAGTGAAGATAAGAAACTATGACAGAAACATAGACTTTGATGGCAGATAATGACCACTTGGCCCACCCAGTCTGCCCATTTCCCTTCCTATTGGATAAGCTGCAGATTCTAGTTAACTAACAGCCTACTTCCTGCAACCCCCCACTACAATTGCCTTATGTCTGTCCCAAGCATGTTTGAATTTCCCACTGTTTTAGACCCAACAACCTCCCAGGAAGGTGGTTCCATGCATCCACCACTTCTCCGTGAAAAAATGTCTTCACATTACCCTGAGCTGTCACCCTCTATCTTTAAATTAGCCCCTTGTTCTTACACATCTCTTTTTCTGAAAGATGCTACCCTCCTGGACTTTGTTGATTCCCTTGAGGTACTTAAAAGTTTCTATCATGTCCCCCCTGTCCCTCCTTTCATCAAGGGTATACATATTAAGCTCTCTGTCTCTCTCTTCATATGGTTTCTGCTGCAGACCCTGCACCATTTTAGTTGCCCTCCTCTGGACTGTTTCCATCCTGTCTATGTCCTTGCGTAGATGGGGTCTCCAGAACTGCACGCAGTACTCCAGATGGGGTCTCACCAACTGTCTGTACAGAGGGATAACCACTTCCCTTTTTCTACTCGTGATGCCCTGTTCTATGCATCCCAGTATCCCCCTGGCTCTCCTTCCTGACTTCTCACATTGCTTACCCACCTTTAGATCACCTGATATGACTACCCCCAAGTCCCTTTCCATTTTTGTTGTTGTTAGTACCTCTCCTACTATTGTGTACTCTTCTCCTGGGTTTTTGTTTCCCAGGTGCATTACTTTGCACTTCTTTGCATTGAATCTAAGTTGCCATATGTCTGACCATTCCTCCAACCTTGCCAAGTCCCTTCTCATCCTTTCTACCCCCCCTTTTGTAGCAACTCTGTTACAGATCTTTGTGTCATCTGCAAAGAGGCATACCTTTCCCTTCAGACCCTCTGCAATGTCACCTATAAAGATGTTAAAGAGGACTGGACCCAGTACTGAGCCCTGAGGTACTCCACTAGTAACCCCCCTTTCTTTAGAATGTGTTCCATTCACTATTACCTTCTGTGTCCTGTTGTGCAGCCAGTTTGCTACCCAGGCTACCACCCTGGAACCCACTCCCAGGCTGGCTAACTTGATTATTAGTCTTTTGTGCGGGACTGTCAAATGCCTTGCTAAAGTCTAGGTAGGCCATATCCACAGCCCCTCCCTGGTCTATTACTTTGGTCACCCAGTCAAAGAAATCAATTAGATTCATCTGACATGACCTTCCTGCTGTAAATCCATGCTGCTTTGGGTCCTGTGCCCCGCTGGCCTCTAGGTACTCAACAATTCTTTCTTTCAGAAGTGATTCCATCATTTTCCTCTACCACTGAGGTCAAACTTACAGGTCTGTAGTTTCCTGCTTCTGCCTTGCTCCCACTTTTGTGAAGGGGAATCACATCTGCCCTCCTGTCCTGCCCTGTACTAATTTCAGAAAAGTCAGCCATAAATTCAAATGTAAAAGTCACACCCTTAGATTACAAAAGCAGATATAAGACTGGCACAAATAGTCATGAAAGTGAACGTGGAACATCTGATAAGTTGAACAAGAGCAAATGGAAAGGAGTTCCAAAGTCTAAGCGCAAAACTAGCAAACACAATATCCCCATAATTGGTATGACATTGAGTGTGGCTGGTAAGGCATGCTTCCGTATACATTTTATCCACCTTATCTATCCCAGCCGCCCGCTTCCTACTGACCTCTTCCAGCTTCTCTGGGACTTACTTCCCTTCAGTGTCCTCTGTAAAAGAATGGTGGGGGGTGCCCAGTTGCTGGTGAGGGGCCTACAAGGGTTCAGTCCTCATCCCATAGTTCAAGAAGGTCTTCCACCGAATTTTACCCCTGCCCCACATCATGTGCAATGAGTGTGATGTGCAAGTTCTGTTTCTGTGGAGGTGCCTTCACTCCCCTGTGCATGGGGTCCCTTTCCTTCTTGTGTGATCTCACCTGCAATGGCATTTAGACACCTCCAGGTGGCAAGCAAGCAGTGAGCCACATTAACCCCCTCCTCCCTCAGGAAGGAGAGCAGTCACATGGATGCTGATGCTCAATCCTTCCTCCCCAACCGGCACCCAAGTGATCGGCATCCATTGCTGAACCCGAGTCACCGGCATGGTGGCATGTAAGGTGCTCAGCAACTCAGCCCTTCACGCTACTGGGCCTGCTTCTAGTAAGGCATGTTAGTCTAGTAGTGAAACTAACTGTCTTATCTGAAGTTACAGACATGTATGCTAGGTTATTATCCCACTGATGTTTTGTTCTCCTAGTACTCACTTGCTATTGCTACCTGATATTGAAGTGATTGTACTGATTGATTTATAGTG
Source organism: Neoceratodus forsteri (assembly GCA_016271365.2). NCBI lineage: Eukaryota > Metazoa > Chordata > Ceratodontiformes > Ceratodontidae > Neoceratodus > Neoceratodus forsteri. The sequence continues at coordinate 133,831,079 of JADMNL010000029.1, forward strand.
CTGCTCCCTCTTGTTACCCTAGTCTATTATTGTATTGCTTGACAGGTACTGTACCCCTTCCCTATCCCTGTCCATTCCAACACATTTGTAAATTAGATGTTCGGAGCTCAGTATACTTTGTATGTGTGTGTGTATGTATGTCTTTATTTATTGATTCATTCATTCATTTATTTATTCACTTATTCAAAAAATACCTTTGAGTACATGCATTCACCTAAAAAGGCTCCATGACAAGGTCACTAAAACAATAAAGATACATTAACTGAAAAACAAAGCTTTTCTTGGTAAATAGTTTAAAATAAATGAATACAATTGTTCTCACAGTTTAATAGATTTTATGGCAAGATTTTTAAACACATTGGGCTGGATATTCAAACTGCGCTATCTTGTGGCACAAGCCCTTGAGCTGCACAAAATAGTTGCACAGGATGTGGCCGGGGTGATATTCAAAGGAGTTGCACTATTGAGCAACTCCTTTGAATATCACCCCCCGGCTACAGCCACTGCACCACCGCAAATGGTCAGAGTGGAGCATTCAAGTTGCGGTGGCGCAAGTACCATTGCGCCATGCGCAAATTTCTGATATTCAAAAGGTGACATGCAAATGGGGCCATAATTCATGCAAGGCGCAGGGGGGGCATTTGCATCTATTTATGGCTTCATTTGCATGCCATTAGCATGCAGGTGCACCAATCCCCGAGGACTTGTGCCTGGCCCTGCCAGGCAGCGGCCGTCGGGGACGATCCCCTGCAGCCCCGACCACGGGCAAAGTGTAAAAATCCCACCCCTGACTGGCCCGATCGCAGGCAAAAGCATAAAAGTCCCCTCCCTCAACTGGCCCAATCGTGGCAAAGCTTAATAACCCCACCACCACCAGCCCAATCACAGGCAGCAAAGTGTCCCCCCCAGAACATATCCCTGGTGGTCCAGTGGACTGCTAAGCCCGATCGCGGGCTGAAAATGTTTAAACCCCCCCAGAACATATCCCTGGTGATCCAGTGGACTGCTAAGCCTGATCGTGGGCTGAAAAAGTTTAAACCCCCCCGAACATATCCCTGGTGGATATTAATAGCTAATGGAGACTATCCTGAAGGAGAGGCTGGTAGCCCTTCTAGAGGCCAAAGGACTACAGGACAGTAGACAGCATGGCTTCATACATGGCAGATCCTGCCAAACCAACCTGGTCGAGTTCTATGACTGGGTAACTAGGCAACTGGACAGGGGCCATGCAGTGAATGTCCTGTATCTGGACTTCAGTAAGGCATTTGACTCAGTGCCACATGGAAGACTGGGAAGGAAGTTAGTAGGCACAGGGATGGGTGCAAAGCTGGTGAGATGGGTAGGAAACTGGCTGCAGGGAAGGCAACAGAGGGTGGTGGTGGGTGGGGAGCTCTCACACCCAAGGGCAGTAACGAGTGGTGTTCCACAGGGCTCAGTGTTGGGACCAGTGTTGTTTGGGATATTCATTGCAGACATATCATGGGACATCAAGAGCAAGATCAGTCTGTTTGCTGATGATACCAAGGTAGGCATGGTGGTGGATGACCTAGGGGGATGGCAGGGGTTGCAGGATGATCTTGCAAAGCTTGAAACCTGGTCAGACACCTGGCAACTGGGCTTTAATGCCAAAAAGTGCAAGGTGCTGCATTTTGGGATGAAGAACCCAAGGAGGAGTTACCAGCTAGGGGGAGTGCAACTAGCCCAGACAGAGGAGGAGAAGGATCTGGTGTCTCATTACAGGGTCAATGAACAACTCGGCACAATGTAGGAAGGCAGCTGCAAAGGCCAACAAAATGCTGGGTTGTATTGCAAGGGGTATATCCTCGAGGAGGGAGGAGGTGATTCTGCCACTGTATAGGTCATTAGTTAGACCACACCTGGAGTACTGCGTGCAGTACTGGCATCTGTATCTGAAGAGGGACATTAAGTTACTGGAGGGGGTGCAGCGCAGAGTGACAAAGATGATCAAGGGGCTGGGGGACTTATCATACGAGAGGAGGTTGAAGGAGTTGAACATGTACTCACTGGAGGAGAGGAGAGACAGGGGTGACATGATTGAAACCTTTAAATACATGAAAGGAATAAACAAGATGGGTACAGAGGGGCTGTTCAAAGTAAGGGAAGGGAGGGCCACCAGGGGCCATGATATGAGACTGGAGCGAGGAAGGTTCAGGAGGGAGATGAGGAGACACTTTTTTACAGAGAGGGTGGTGGCTGGGTGGAATGCGTTACCTGCTGAAGTGGTATGCAGTAGAACAGTAGACTGCTTCAAACGAGGATGGGACAGGACAAGGGGGAGGGTTAATAAGGGGAAGGGTGGAAGGGAGGGGCAGCTTCAGAATAAGGGGTGCTAGCTGCACATTCGAGCAGACTTAATAGACCTCTAGGCCTTTATCTGCTGGCAAATTTTGTATGTTCGTATGTTCATAATTCAGATTTGAAATCTTTTCAGCAAATTCAGGAAGAGTATGGGATTCATAAAAGTATGTTCTATACACATCTACCGATCAGAACTGTTTTTTTCTGGATATTAGCAGAAAAGGGAATCTAATGTTAGATAACCATATTTTAAATATTTTGATTGAGGCTAACAACAGGAAAAAATTATTTCAAAACTATACTTAATTATTAATAGTAAATAATTGGATTTTAAGAATGCTTTAAAGTAATATGGGAAAAATATTTGAAGATTTCCATTTCAAATTCACGATGGGAAACAATATGCAGGACTTGGAATAGCTCTTTAAAAAACAGATTAAACCAAATACAATTTTATAGACTACATAGGATCGATTATTCACATTATTTGTTGAACAAATTTAAGGCCACTATTTTTCCTTTGTGTAATAGAGGGTGTTGGGAAGTAGCCAATACAATGCATGTGCTGGCTCTATGCCCACTTATGCAAAAGTTTTGGAAAGAGGTTATTCAAATTTTGAATAGTGAGTTAGATATAAATGTGTCATTTAAGACAGAAACTTGTTTGCTGCACACTATAGCATTTCAGTATATATAGAGAATAAAAGAGCAGTTGTAGATACAGCATTTATGACAATTAAGCGTTGTATTGCTAGAATGTGGAAAAATTCAGAGACTTCCACAATTCAACTTTGGAGAAATTTATTCTTAGAAACAATGAGTTTAGAAAGGGGATTCTATTATACGATAAATCAAATTAAAAAATAGAAGGGAAAATGGATGTCATTACAAGAAGCTGTTGAATGTGGGAGGTTTAGAAGGCTTTTATTTTAAAGTAGAGGAACAATTAGATGGAAACATTTTTGGGTAAATTATAAAGATAACGATTTCTGAGGTTGTGGAATAAAGGAATTATTATAAGTAGCTAGAATATATTCAAATTTTGGAACATATTGTATAACTGTTTCGTATATGGTCAGTAGGGGTCCTTTGTTATGAGTAGGCTTGGCAGTATTAGATTTAAATCGGTAAATGCAGATAAATGTCGATTTCACTGCTCACACACAAATAGATGAAAAATATTTCCATCGATAATAATCTAAATTTACAGATAGAAAAAGTAAGTTCTGTTGCTATTTTGACATGTGAAGATAACAATTTGTGCTTTTATCAGTTTGTAAATCCTCAACATTTGCTGTCATTAACTGCAACAGTGAAAATTAAATCGATACAAATCAAAATAAATGCTTAAAAACCCATAATGTTGTGCAACTGGTAAATTTTAAATCAATAAAACTCGGAGAAAAGGTTTAAAAATGAAAATCAATATTTTCCATTGAAATTATAAAAAAATTAAAATCGAAAACTGCCAACCTTAGTTATGAGTATGTTGAAGTAGTTTTGAACTACCAAGCTGTTCGATTTTGCTTGCATATTTAAAAATAATAAACATTTTTTTAAAAAGAAAGTATTTAAAAATGACAATATGACATTAACATTGCAACTAAAATTAAAACTGTGAATCAGTAGGAAATCAAGAATAACCTAATAAAAGGAGGCAGGCTAAGGTGCTTTGTCAAATAGGTATAGCTACAGTTGGATGAACAAAAGTTCAGGTAAGTGAAGATAAACAGCGGAAAGAAGGTGGATGGTGACCGGGGTGAGGTGAAAGAAGGATCGGGGAAGGAGGCAGGAAATAGGGCAGAGCGGTTAGGGCAAAAGTGTTCATTTGCAGAGAAAGGGGAACAAGTAGGTACACAAGGATGTGTCAATATTGCTGAGGTAGTGCCATGTCAGTTGAAACACTCACATGAACAGTTAGCTGTAAGATGCTGATGAAGTGTGCCTTTAAATGGTCCCAATTTTGGTAAGGAAGAGATATCATTGGGCAGCGCATTAAACCATAGTGGTGCTCTATATGCAAACAATCATTGCCCTTGTGTAGTCTGGCATCTTGGGACAGAGAAGAGTTGGTTGACTGAGCTATGCGTGTGTTGGGAGCTGAAAGAGGGGTGAGTAAGTTTGTAACACCAGAAGGCAGGAGCCCGGGAAGTGTCTTTTTAGTTAGCAAGCATGTTTGATAGTGAATCCTCCCATTTAGCTGAAGCCAACCTGTTTGCACATACAGTTCATATGTGTGGGTAAGGTGTGCTGCTCCAGTAAGAAATCAGCATGCTTTATTGAGTGCCACTGATATTCTATGGAGGGTAATGGTGCAAGCTGATCCATAGATAAGCAGACCATAGTCAACAATGGATACTATGGAGCTACAGATAGCTAGTATAAGAGCTTCAGGCATCAGACTGTGTTTATGTCTATGGAGTAACCCTATCTTGATACTGGTAGACCTGGCTACATTCTCAGTATGCTGGGTATATGATAGTGAGCTATCCACGGTTACCCCTAGACACTTAACATGTTGAATTTGTTCAAGCGGGATGCAAGAGGAGCTCCTGATGGTAAGGGCACTGGATCTGTGTTTGCTGTGAGCACCACTGAACAACATCACTAGCTGTCTTCAATGCAGAGTTGGTGGCTGTAGGTTTCCAGTAGCCACAGGTTGACACGGTTTGACCTGGCAAGGCACTGAGGACTATATTCAGAAAGTTACAAGAAGTCTTGTTATATTCAAAGGTGAATTTTAAACTTTTATTGCTATTCTTGAGATACTCAATGAACTTGTGTATCTTGTCCTCGGTGCCTCACCAGATACAGAAAATGTCATCAGTATAACAGTACCAGGCCATAATATTGTCCAGGAACATATGGTCACCCTGAAAGACAAACATTTCCTTCTTCAGGCCCATAAAGAGGCTAGCATAAAACAGGGCCATATAGGCCCCCATTGCTTTTCCACATTTCTACCTATAGAATTCATCTTTGAAAGTGAAATAATTGCTATGCAGAATGAACTCAAGGGCATATAGAAGGAAAGTAACAATGATGATGTCATCAGCGTGTGGCCTGTGCAGGAAATTTTTAACTGCCTGTAAACCCTCCCAATGTCTGATACAGGTATACAGGCTGACAACTTTGATAGCGAGCCAGTAATACCGACTGCCCCATACAAAGTTTTTCATCTTGTTTCAAGAGATCCAAAGTATCTATGGTGTGGGATCTGAGATTCTGTACAAACGATTGCAAGAAAAAAATCCATAAATTGTTAAATATTTTGTGTCAAAGACCTCACACCAGAGACCTCAAGGCTGAATTGAACTGTTTAAGATGGCAGAGGTGGCTGTGGATTGGGTATGAGTCACAGAGGATGAATAATCTTTTCAAGGTTGATATCCTGTGGCTCCAACACATTCTCCTCGAGATTCAAAAACATCCTGTGGATCCCCTGAGTATACCCACACTATTATCCCATTTACAATGACTGCTGATCAATGCTCCCAGGTCATTTTCCTGCTTGGTTTCTGTAATCTCTGTGCTGTTTAGGCAATAACTTACCATCATGTTCTTCTTTCCCCGAATGCATCACGTGCATTTCTCGGCAGTGAAGTTTATTTGCATTTCATTTATCTCCAGATATGACATAACTACCCTTTATACTTTGGTGTCATCAGCAAGCTTGGAGATACACCTGCTGGTGCTGGTGCCGCTTCCATCAAACACTGATCAATAAACATTAAACAATGTAGGTCTCAGGACGGACCACTGTGGAACACCACCAGTCACTCTTACCCATGCTGATAGGTTACCATTAATTATGGCCCATTGTTTCCTATCCAACAATCCAGTTCTGAAGCCATTACATCTCACACCTAGTAGTTTCAGTTGATGACAGCATACTAACATACTAACTGCCAGCAGATTAGGCCTTATGGTCTATAGAGTCTGCTCGAACCTCAGATCCCTAGTTGGGTGCCAAGGCCCTCCCCCTTTGTGTTCCAGAAACCCCCATCATCCATCCCCACCCCCTGGGCCAGGCCATCATCTGATACATCTGCTTTCTGTGTCTGTCCCACCCTCTCTTGAAGCCCTCCACTGTGGATCTCTGAATCAGCTCACCAGGCAGCGCATTCCAAGGGTCCACCACCCTCTCAGTGAAAAACCTCCTCCTCTTTTCCCCCCTCACCCTTCCACCTTCCAACTTCAAACCATGCCCTCTGGTGATACCTCCCTGCTTTAGTCTAAAGATCCCCTCCATGTTTACCCTATTTATTCCCTTGAGGTACTTGAAGACCTCAATTATGTCCCCCCATCTCTCCTCTCCTCCAATGAAAACAGGTAAAACTCCTCAAGTCTGTCCTCATACGTCAAATCCCCTAGTCCTCGTATCATCTTAGTTGCCCTCCTCTGTACCTTCTCCAGGAGCTGTATGTCCCTCTTCAAGTGTGGTCTCCAGTACTGTACACAGTACTCAAGGTGTGGTCTAACCAGTCCATTGTACAGTGACAGAATCACTTCCCTGCTTTTAGAGGTGATCACCCTTACGATACATCCCAACATCCTGTTTGCCTTGCTAGCCGCTCTCCTGCACTGCTCAGAGTTATTCATACACGCATCCACCATGACCCCTAGGTATTTTTCCCCTGTTGAGGCCTCCAGCGCCTTCCCTCCCAGGGTGTACCTGTGTTTAGGGTTTCCCCACCCAAGATGTAACACCTTGCACTTGGTGATATTGAAATTTAATTTCCATGTATGAGCCCAGCTTTCCAGGGTGTCCAGGTCCCCTTGCAGGGCCAACCTCCCCTCTTCCCCCTCAATTACTGCTCCCATCTTGGAGTCATCAGTGAAGATACTCATTTCACACCCTATACCCTCCCTGATGTCCAACATGTACTGTATGCATTAAACAGGATCGGACCCAGGACCGAGCCCTGTGGTACCTCACTACCAACCTCTCTAGGGTTTGAGAGCTCCCCACTGACCACTACTCTCTGGGTGCATTCAGCTAGCCAGTTTTCCCGACTTACTCAAGGTTAAATGAGTTCCTGATTCCACTGAGGCTTCTCTCTATCTCAGGCTTTGAATCAATGGATCACTGACAAGAACTGCAATGACCACGGGCAAAAATATCAACCTAAGTTTATATTGTCACACAATATACTAACAGCAGAATACATTTTTATGGATAACTCTAAAATGCAAATCTGAAATAACTGTCCTGGAGTGGAGCCAGGATTTTGTTATTGGGTAACTTTCTGCCCCAGAAAAAAATGTAATGTGCTCATGGAGTAAAAAAAATGTTTTTAGCTGACTTCAGCAGGTATAAGCTATAAATGAAGTATGTGGTTCAAAACTTCCTGTAAGATGTGACAAACTTATTGTCACTTCTGCAATTTGCACAAGCTCCTGTGATTATTATGTAGCCACCCTTAAAGGGGATGGTGACCTCAGCTTCCTCTTTTGTTTAATTTTAATCAAATGATCACAACAAAAAAACAGTTTGATACTCAAAAAGACATTCTCGGACTAACACCCAAATGTACGAGACATTTGTCCCAATTTTTTCTAATACCTATGGCTTTATTTGCTATTTTTCTGTTGCTGGTGTTGATTCCAGGTAAGAATATGCTTTTTCAGCCAGAAACACATATAAATTTAGAAGGCATTCTGTGTGAATGAGTACATAGTTTCTTTGTTGAAAAGCAGTAGATTCCCTTCTGCCCACTGCTGACCTGCTTTGAGTTCCTCGTGCTACTTATAACATTGCATTGCATTCTTCCTGTAATATTTGTACAGTCCTAGGCCTTCTAGCCATCAACTATGTCTAGTTATGAAACTAAATGTCTTATTTGAAGTTATTAAAGTTTATGCTAGGTTAGTTATTATCCCCTTGCTGTCACACTCCTTGCACTTGCTTTCCATTTTTCCCTGCTACTGAACTGATTGTACTGATCAACCTACACTGTGGCTGTCTCTTGTTGCCCTATTCTATTGTTGTATTAAGTGACAGGAGCTGCACCCCTTCCCAACCCCCCCAATCCATCTGGAAACAAGCTGCTCAAAACTCAGTATGTTTCTCAAGTTGAAAAATTTGAAACAAAAAATACAAATATTCTAATAATTTTACTAGGTTTTATGGGAACATTTTATTTTTAGAACATCTTGTTTCTGTTGTACAGTTATCTGGCTTCAATAGAGTACTGCTGTATTCCTCTGATTTCAGTTACAAAGAGTTTGTGGTTTGCACTTATTGTGAAGTTGTTTTATTAGGAAAGAACAGGCAGTGAATTGTCCTCAAGTAAAGTACAATAATCAGAAAAAGAAAAAAAATGACTATTCTCTCTATACATTTCCAATCATGTTTCATTCCATGGTCTGTTGACACATTTGACAAGGGATAGTTTAACATGACATGATATTTCTTTGACTGTTTATTGAATTCTATGCTAGCCTTTAGGAACTTGACTAAATTACTTGTCTTCTGGTTTTTTTGTAGGAACACTCTTACTTAGGTTAGTTAGTTTATTTATTTATTTAGTTTTTGTTTACCAGTTAAGGTGTCGTAGCCACAAAATATGACTGTTTTCAGACATGACCCGGGAGGTTACAATACAAAATTGGCAGACAAAACAAATAACAGGTATAGTTCAGAGGTAATCAACCATACAAGGAAAAATCTACATGATGTTTTGTGATGTAAACGGTATTGCTAATATGATAGAGACAATGGCAGGAAAATACACAATAGTACAAAACATAATAAGCATACAATCATAGTGCAGTAGAGTTTTAACGCATAATCTGTGGTAAGTTCTATATATAACAGTAACAAGAGGTCAGAGCAAAATTGACATTTTGAGAGCTGAGGAAGGGGATATCAAGCACCCTATGGGGGGTTTAAAAAAGGGACATAGGGCATGTTTGAAAAGGAGAGTGTGATGCATCTTTTTAAAAGCAGTATGACTAGGTGTAGAGTGAACATCAAGAGGTAGGGAATTCCAATATTTTGGGGCCAGGTAGGAGAAAGCTGAGGTTCCTTTTAGGGTTCTGCATCTAGGTGGTGTACAGTAGAGCAGAGACCATTGGTGGGACATAGAGGCACCAGCATGCCTGCAAGAGAGATAGGTAGGTAGATTAGTTCTGATGATGTTGTCCAGCAGAGTACCAAGGGCAAGGAGTTGATTGGCAGATGGAGAAGTCCATCTAAGGTCCACATATAGCAAGCAATGGTGCTTCAAACGTGGGGAAGCGGAGGCATAATGACAAATACTATTGTATGCTGTATCCCACTTACTTAGGGTGGTTTTCAAAGCATTTATGTAGGTGACAGCACCATACGCAAGGGATGGAAGTAGGATATCCCTAGCAATCGCCAGTATAGCTGAGGGGGTAAGCATCTGACTAGTCCTGTAGTCTATCCCAAGTTTGGAGTTTACTGACTAGCAGGTGTCAATGATGTGTTTCTCAAAGTTGAGAGTTTCATCAAGCAGGACACCTAAATACTTGAATGAGGTTACTTTCATAAGGGGTGCTGCCATTTGCACAGGAGACATTGAAAAGGTTGTGGTTTGTTCTAAGTTTGGTTGCAGATCTGAAGATCATGCCCTGAGTTTTACTTATGTTTAGGACAAGCCTTTTGTTGTGGATCCATTCTTGCATTATGACAAATGCCGATGTTAGTCAACTGTTTATTTCTTCTACGTTTGCAGAGGAGGTGTAGAGCACCAGATCATCTGCATACAAAATTGTTGAGCACCCAGGGGTGTTAGAAGATATGTCATTTATAAAAATGGAGAAGAGAAGAGGCCCCAAGATGGAGCCTTGGGGAACACCAACATTGATAGATGCAGAGTCTGACACCACAAAGTTACATTTGATCTGTTGTCTTCTATTGCTTAAGTAGCTCTGGAACCAGTTTGTGGCTTGCTCTGAGAAACCAGAGAAGTTAAGGCAACCAAGCAGAAGAGGGTGCTATACAAGATCAAACACCTTTGAGCTGTCAAGGAACACTGCATCAGTCATGAGACCTTGATCCATAGCAGTAAGAGCATATTTTGTGAATTGTATCAGATCAGTAGAGGTGCAATGCCCTTTGTGGAAACCATGTTGAGTAGGTGATAGAGGGTATATTTAGAGAAGAACTCATTGACCTGTATAGCCACTAATTTCTTGAGTATTTTGTTTAGTACTGACAGAATGGCTATGGGCCTATAATTAGCTATGTCCTTCTTGTCACCTTTCTTAAAGACTGGGGTGACTTTGGCTAATTTCCATATGTCCGGAACATAACCATGGCAGAGAGACAGTATAAAGATTTTAGCCTGTGGGGCCGCAATAGAAGGAGCAGCCAGCTTCAGGAGTTTAGGGTCTAGGTAGTCAGAGCCTACACTAGTACTATCAGAGATTGAGTTAAGTAGTTTTAGAACATCAGCTTTCAAAATAGCCTTAAAATAGAAGGGCGGATGTATGGGCACGTTTGTGTGAGTAACAGGCCTCAGGATGCGATTTGCTGTGAAAGAGGCAGTGTATTTGGTGAGATCAGTAAAGTATTTGTTGAAAGGATTTGCAATGGTGGTGGGGTCATTACAGTGCATACCACTGAGGACCATATCATTCATGTGTTGAGACTGGTTTGAGCCCAGGAAGGATTTTACATGTGTCCAGAATTTCTTCGGGTCCCCAGCAGCTTCCCGCAATAGACCTTTGCAGTATAGCTTTTGGCAAGCCTGATTTGTTTTTTTGCACATATTGTGCCACTTTCTGTAAGTGTCATATTCACTTTGCTGACCAAAGTTTTGTAGCGGTTCCAACTTTTGCCACATGCCTGGAAGGAGGCGAGAAGTTCCTTGTGTAGCCACCTAGTCTGTTTGGCTCTAACACATCAGTTCCACTTAGGTGTATGTATGTATGTCCTGGAGGGATAAGAATATAGAAAGAAAGAGATTAAGAGCTGATCCAGTGTCTTGGGACTGGATAATAGGTATCCAGTTTACAGAAGAGCTATCATATAGAAAGCTTGCTTGATCAAGTGTGGAACAATCCCAGAAGGTGATGTAGCGTGGCAAAGGGTCTGGAATCACCGATGTTCAACATATGCAAAACACAGGGGAATGGTCATGTATAGAATCAAGAAGCACACCTGAGGTGGTAATTCTGTCAGATCGATTTGTGAGTATCTAGTCTATAAGTGTTCCAGCAGCAGGTGACTGGGTCAGCCTGGTGGGATCTTCAATTACCTGGTGCATGTTAAATCCATGTACTAGAGATAGCAGTGCACTTTTATTTTTCCCCATCCAATTTAGATTGAGGTAGTCAAGAATGATAAATTCATTTTGGCCAGCTGCAGAGGTAGAGTACTCAAGTAGTTCGGGGCATCCTAGTTGACCTGCTTTAGGAGGATTGTAGGCACATATTAAGTGAATCTTTTTGGTTCCAAGTAGAAGCAGGGTATGTAAAAACTCACAGTTAGAGGCAACTGAATGTTGCATTAGGGAAATATTCAGGTGGTTTTTGAAATAGAGTGCAACTCCACCTCCCCTCTTTCCAGATAGTCTGTCTCCTCAACATAGGGAATAGTTAGGAAGACAGCAGGAAGAGTCAGGTGCAGAGGGCTTTAGCCAAGTTTGTCAGACAAAGAATGTCAGGTTCATATATGGATATCCATGCCTCAAGTTCAGTAAAGTTACAGAGAAGGCATCTAATGTTTAAGTGTGCTATACAAAGGCTTTTCATATTTAACCAGTCCATATTCGGAGAGGCAGTGAGCAACTAGGGGCCAGGATTTGTTTCGATGTCCCCAGATAAAAACAAGGCTAGGAACACATGGTACCATACTTTCTGTGTGAAAAGAAGTGGTACCAGTAGCATGTTCTGCCAGAGGTGTTTAGAGGTAAAGTCAGCAGCCAAGTAAAAGAGATGCCTAGTGAGTAATAGAGGAGTCACGTCATGTTGCTTGATCTGTGACACAAGTAGGTTTGAGTAGGTAAAGTCAGAAAGTGTGGAGGCCAGTTTAGCACTGCCAGGAGAGCAAGGTCTAGCAGTGAGAAGAGCAAGGCTCAGTGTCAGCAGGGGCAGTATCCTTCCAGCCACAGCTATCATGGAAGATTTTGTGGACAGAGGCGAGTAGCAGGGCTATGAAAAGAAACACCACACAAGATGTAGCAGATAATGTCACATACTTCTAGATGATGATAAACCTGAGAGAAAATATGCAACCCTGTGGGTGAGATTGCTTTTAAAAGGGGTGGTAAGAGGGTGGGTCAAGTCAGATACTGAAGATAGAGAGGCCAATAGCCATAAGAATGTGCAGCAGTGGAGTGACCAATTGGCTTCTAGGCTGAGGAAGGGGCAGAACAAGGGTCTATTTAATACTGTGAGGAGGTGCGGGTAGGGCAGGTGGGTGAAAAATTCAGTTCAGAACACAGCACAGAAAGAGATTTCCCTGAGATCAGGGAGCAGGGAGTGCCAGAAGTTGGAAAGTCAGCCGAGGAGCAGAAACTGCCAGTCAGTGCCTGACTCCTCCACTGGGTGTCCAGTCAAAACAGCAGCACTCAAAACAACATGTTTCAGAGGTCTCATGTGTACCTGAATCTGCCCAGGGGATGGCAGGTGGTTTGTTAGCTGCGGCTGGCTCGGAGAGTGCCGGGGCCACAGCAGCAGCTTGGGAAGCCTGCAGATGGGCTGTCTGTGGAACAATGAGGAAAAGGCAGAGGATTAAATAGAGCTAGAGAAGAATAGCAAGCTAAGTGGGGGCAGGCAATGGGGAAAACAAAGCACGAGGTAAAAAGGTGGCAAATGCAGGGCAATTATTTAGAGATAGAAGAGGAGTTAACAGGGAGGTAGGGGTTCTGTGCCTTGGTGCCGGGATGTCTGAGGAGGACAACAGCAGCAGCAGGAAGGGGTGTAACAGGAGAGTTTGTAAGTAAGGCAGAGAAGAAATGAAGTTGTTTAGAGAGATACCATAGCAAGAGAGGAGGAGAAATTAAAAATTAGCACAGTGACTAGCTTAGGACAGGAGAAAGGGTTTGGCAGTAGAAGCAGAAATGGAAAAATGCAGCAATCTTACTCAGTAGCTAGGTCTAAGCAGTCAGAAATCAGCTACTAAACAATGCAGTTTGTCCAGCACTAGTCTCACAGCAGCTAGTAACACTGAGAGGCTAGACTAGAGGCTTGTAATAGACTAGGTAAAGTAAGACCAATTGATGCATAACATAAGTAATTACATTTACAAAAATTCAGTCCAGAACACAGCACAAAAAGAGATTTCCTCGAAATCAGGAAGCATGGAGCACCAGGAGTTGGAAATTCAGCTGAGGAGCAGAAACTGCCAATTAGTGCCTGGCTTCTCCACTGGGCATCCAGTCAAAACAGAGGCATTCAAAACCACGAGTTTCGGAGGTCCAGTGCATACCTGAATCTGTCCAGGGGTTGGTCGGTAATTGGTTAGTTAGTTAAGGTTTTCACCAGAAGAACATACTGAGCTGTATCCTGGGGCAGTACCAAGGAAGTAAAACAGATAAACAACATACTGTGGGCAATGGAGTTAGGCTGCACCCTTGTCTGTGACTGATGGACCACTTTTCTATCTCCTTATTTCCTAGCAACAGCTACCACTTTTCACTTTGCTTTTCTTCTCCCCCTTCCCACCATAGGTTGGTCACCTAGTGTAGCTCTTTACTGTCCCTACTAAACTTCCTACTAGTTCTCTCTTTTCATTCTTTTTCCATTTCCTTCCACCCAGTGCTTGGAATGATGCCAAACACCTGGAGAGGTGTTGTAAAGTGCATAAGTGTATTTGTGTACAAAAGCATGAAGGCTATTTTAAATAGGAATGAATACAGTTAGTAAAACCTTTTTAAAGAAAAAGGACTCAGAAGTCATATAAAACAATAATAATGTCATGATTAATACAGTTATAAGAAATCCTTAAGGTATTTTCACAAATTCACACTATAAACCTGTTACTGTATAAGGTTCTATGCATAAAAGAGCTTAGTCACTGTGGATCAGATATATAGAAAGTCAGTATCTGTGGATATATACGCTGTACCTTTAACTGAACTAGGAAACCCCCTGACACAATCCCCTTCCCCTTGGTTTTGAAACGTGCCCAGACTTGTAACTAGAAGAGGGCTCAGTCAGGTGATCCCACCAAAAAAATATAAATACCTCTTCCATGAGTTTACTTCAGTTCAGCCCAGAGGAGCTCAGCCCTAGGAGAAGGAGAAGAGAAGCAGACAAGCTGTTGAATGCAGATGAGAAGGGTCTTAGGAGCTCTAAGATCCAGGACTGTATTTTGTGAGAAACTACTGATGTTAAGCAGTGATTCTCTTTGTAATTTTTATTGTTTTCATTTCTTATTTTTCTAACCTTTGAAAAATAAATATTACACCATGGTGTGTTAAATCTGTAAATTTGCCTCATCTGAAGTTTATTCCCACATGCTGTGACAAACTTGGTGTCAGAAATGGAATAGTACTGGTTGTCCAGAGAAACAAGAAGGAGTCCAGTACCCAGATACCAGCCCTGGTATCCAGACATGGGGCAAAGAGCAGGATGGCATACCTACAGGATCCCGTGGAGGACAAGGTTCTGAAGGAGGAGGAGCTTACTGGTGTGCATATCAGAGCCCAGGTGAGGAGAACTGGAGAGGAGCTATTGTCTGGATTGGAGTTCAATGGAATGTGGAGGTGGACCAGTGCCAGAGAGAGGTGGAGTACCCCCACCAGGTGCTGATAGAGGGTTCCCGACTGGAGGATTTCATGGCAGAGGACCAGGATCCTTGGGTTCTTGAGGAGGAGCCCCCCTGATGGAACCTTTGTTGCCATTGTGTGCTGCTTACTTGCCTTGGGGATCTATGTGGACTCACCGGCAATGTCATCAAATGGTTTGAGTCCTTTCTAACTAACAGGAGGCAGCAGGTTATGATGGGAAATTTCTCATCTACACCTAGTCTGCTTCTCTGTGGAGTTCCTCAGGGATCAGTATTGGCTCCAATGCTGTTCGCAGTGTATATGCTGCCTCTGGGTGGGATCATTAGGAAGTATGGCTTGAGCTTTCATTGCTATGCCGATGATACTCAGCTATATTTTTCCTTTGCCCCAGGAACATCCAATGCAGTGGACGTACTTAATATCTGTCTGGCCGAGATTAACGACTGGATGGCCTCCAGCTGGTTGCAGCTGAACCCCAATAAGACGGAGGTATTAGTAGTGGAGTCGAACAGAGTTCATGATAGGATGGCCTCTGACACAGAAACTGGGCTTGTCCTAGGGTCTGTGCCATTGAAGGCCTCCTCTTGGGTGTGTAATCTCGGCGTGATTCTGGACAGGGATTTAACCATGGAGGCTCAAATATCCTCTGTGGCTCGTACCTGTTTTTACCACCTCAGAAACATTGCCAGAATTAAACCGCTTGTTCCGTCTCTGGACCTCCCTACTTTGATACATGCCTTAGTCACATCTAGGCTTGATTACTGTAATGCGCTCTATCTCGGGGTCACGGGAGGATCTCTACGTAGATTGCAGCTGGTGCAAAATGCAGCTGCCCGATTGTTGTCCGGGAGGCAAAAGTTCTGTCACATTACCCCAGTTTTGCTTGAATTGCACTGGCTGCCAGTCAGGTGGAGAGTCCTCTTTAAGGTGGGTCTTCTCACCTATAAGGCCCTACACGGACAGGGCCCTGGCTACCTGTTAGACCTTCTGTCACCTGCCCTCTCCTCGTGCCCTCTTCGTTCTTCCAGTGAATGCCTTCTGACCATTCCCAGAACTAGGCTGAAAACAGCTGGCGATAGAACATTCAGTGCCGCAGCCCCAGTTCTGTGGAATTCCTTACCAACTATGGTCAGAGAGGCTTCATCGGTGGATGTTTTTAAGGCCCAGCTAAAGGCTTTTTTCTTTTCTAAGGCATTTAATGCTTAGATATGGATTTATTGTTAGGTTTTAGGTTTTGTATTGATCTGTATTTATATGTAAATTTATATATTTATTATGTTAAATATGTTTGTTTAAATGCCTGTACGGCGCCCAGAGCCTCCGGGATTGGGCGTCTTTTAAATAAATTTTGCCTTGCCTTGCCTTGCCTTGCCAGTCACTTTTGAAATCCCATTGTTGACCATTTTTACGGGCTGCTGCTACTTGGAGGACAATGAGATGAAGGCCCCAAGTAAGACTGTTTCAGGACATTTGCATAGTGGGGTGAAGACTACAAGCAACAGGGAAGACACCATGGTAATTGAATGGACTTTCCCATGTTTTGAACACCCTGTGATATGGTATGAAATGTATGAAACACGTAATGTTTAAAATGAATATAGCATTAAGGCTGGTGCTGAGTACAGTCAGTTGAGGGTACCAGAATGGTGTAAGGGTTGAAAGAAACCCCCAGGTATATTACAAATAAGGGTTGAAAGGAAACAATGTGTTAGAATGGGGTTAAAGCTAGGTACAACTCGCCCCAGAGAAAGTTGTGGTGTAGGCCTGCACTGCTGCCCTGAGAGATGGGTATGGATGAAGCTCGAAGTCAGCATAAAACTGCTGTGTATTACTTCCTCTTTTTTAATGTAATGATGAAGGTACCATAGTGGGTGCACAGGGCTGAGATGATCCCAAGTGATGGGTATGGAGGAAGCTGAAAGTCAGCATAAAACTGCTGTGTATTGCTTCCTCTTTTTTAATGTAATGATGAAGGTACAATAGTTGGTGCACAGAGTTCTGAAATGATGTTAAGTGATGGGTACTGAAACGATGTCAAGTGATGGATTTTGAAATGATGTTAAGTGATGGATCACTTTTCTATCTCCTTATTTCCTAGCAACAGCTACCACTTTTCACTTTGCTTTTCTTCTCCCCCTCCCCACCATAGGTTGGTCACCTAGTGTAGCTCTTTACTGTCCCTACTAAACTTCCTACTAGTTCTCTCTTTTCATTCTTTTTCCATTTCCTTCCACCCAGTGCTTGGAATGATGCCAAACACCTGGAGAGGTGTTGTGTAAAGTGCATAAGTGTATTTTGTGTACAAAAAGCATGAAGGCTATTTTAAATAGGAATGAATACAGTTAGTAAAACCTTTTTAAAGAAAAAGGACTCAGAAGTCATATAAAACAATAATAATGTCATGATTAATACAGTTATAAGAAATCCTTAAGGTATTTTCACAAATTCACACTATAAACCTGTTACTGTATAAGGTTCTATGCATAAAAGAGCTTAGTCACTGTGGATCAGAGATACAGAAAGTCAGTATCTGTGGATATATACACTGTACCTTTAACTGAACTAAGAAATCCCCTGACACAATCCCCTTCCCCTTGGTTCTGAAACATGTCCAGACTTGTAACTAGAAGAGGGCTGAGTCAGGTGATCCCACCGAAAAGATATAAATACCTCTTCAGTGAGTTTACTTCAGTTCAGCCCAGAGGAACTCAGCCCTAGGAGAGGGAGAAGAGAGGCAGACAAGCTGCTGAATGCAGATAAGAAGGGTCTTAGAAGCTTTAAGATCCAGGACTGTATTTTGTGAGAAACTACAGATGTTAAGTAGTGATTTTCTTTGCAATTTTTGTTGTTTTCATTTCTTATTTTTCTAATCTTTGAAAAATAAATATCATACCATGGTGTGTTAAACCTGTAAATGTGCCTCATCTGAAGTTTATTCCCACATGCTGTGACACTGTGAAAAATAAAGCACACAAATAAAACCACTATAATCCAAAATGCAATAACTATATACAAAGGGTGAAAGGCTGTGACATCAGGAATCCATGTGAAAACTGTACAAAATGACATCACTCATGCAAGGGAGGCTGTGCACAATGCACAAGTGGGAAACAGGACAGTTTGTACAGGAATGTATTAAACTGAATGTATATAGCAGCATAAACATGTGGAAATCTCAAATAGAATTTAATGGAAGAGGAGCTGCATACAATGACAATAAGAAGGGCAGGCTGAGGACGGGGGGGAACTAAAAGGGGGGTACCATAAATAGAAGAAGTCGGACATGAGAGAAAGAGAATGAGAGAAGTGTCTATTGGGCAAGGGGGTATGAATGTAAGAAGTAGAGAAAACAATGATAGGTGCAGGGTTGGCAGACAAGGGCAAAGTGATAGAAGGAGTGGAAGACCAGTGGGACCTGTTTGGCTAAGGTGGATTTGGGGGCAGTGCTATAACCAAATTCTGTAAGAGTTGGTTAGATCATCTTCATGGCAATCTCATGGCAGGCAATGAGGGTGATAAAGGCTTTCCTCCCATGGTGTGTTGTGTGTTCCTAGTTTGGAAAGTAGCATCCTTTTTCCATACTTTCATTTTCCATTTGTATCAGGTTAAAAGGCTGGGAAATGATTGCATGGTAACAATTTAAACAAAATCTGGTCAGATCCACCACGGCTGCATAATGAAGTTAATGAAGTTGTGTGGAAGTGTTAAGAAGGTATGGAGAAACAACACAATGATTTGTAAGTAGTAAGATTTGTTTTAGTTTCTGTTCTAAGGAAGGCATACACATTATTAAGAAAATATATGGAGGTGTACATTTTAATGGAAGGAATAGGAAACTTACAAAAGAATCCCAGAGCAAATGCCACTGATGTATGTGTTATCCCGGATGATATTGGCCAGACAGCCAAATTTTAAAGAAAACATAATTGCACATATCCCAATAATGCAAAGCATCAAGGGAAACATGCAAATCCCCATGATGGCACAGAAGGTGGCAGTACATGACAAAGTAATGGCTGGCATATGTTCAGCCTTGGGATTATTTACACATTTATTTATTTATTTATTTATTTTTATTTTTTAAGAGAAATAGGGGTTTTGTCCATGAGGTGATGTAAGTTATATTTAAGCAGTGTGTTGATGTCAGGAAGTCAGGTGTAATGATGATGGACTGTTAGTTAAAATGTGATGTTAACTTTCAGAGTGGATTGCTTTTGATAAAGGCAAGGCAGTTATGCTTGTGATAATGGGAATATTAGGAAAGTATGAGGTCTACGTAGAAGTGGAGTACAAATATGCACAGTTTCATAAGTACGTGCTCAGAGTTCAGGCAAATGTGATATGCAGGTTTGTTTTAGAAATAGGTAAAAATAGTGATACATGCAATTAATAGAAAGGTAATTACATAGACAATTATATAGAGAGAGACACACACACAGACAAACAGGCAGACAGGCAGCATAGGAATGGCAGTGAAGTACTGAAGTGACACCAACCCCATCCCCAACCCACAGACATGGACAGGCATTGGGGTGTGTCTTTGGGTCATTGCCCATAACATTCACACCATTTCACCTCACCCTACCCTGCAGACACAGACAAGAGTCGAGGAGTGCCTTGGTGTTTTCAAACTTTACACTCACCCCATTCCATATGGAAATATGCTGAAATGGGTACAGTATAAGAGAATGTAGCGAAATTTGGGGCTGAAGAGTCAAAGGCACACCTCAATACCTGTTACTGGCTGCAGGGTTGGGATGGGGGTGAAATGGCGTGAGCATTACTATTGACAATCCCAAGTCACACCCCTGATGCCTGTCAGTCCCTACAGTGCAGGGTGTTATGGTCAGAAACTCTAATGCCCTGGGCGTTTCTTGGTATTTTCACTCCAGGTTTTCAGCATAGGCTTTTTGTGACCCCACCTCATGAACAGTGATACTATCAGTTCGTTAGCCGAAAGGAGATTTTGCACAGCGACTATGCCATTTGGCACCACATGTGTAAAAACACTTTTTGAACAGGATGTAAAAAATGACAGCTGTACATTTCTTGCTTCAGTAACACAAACACACACACGAGAACATGCCAGAACACAGTGGCAAAATGATTAGATTTGTCTACAAGCATTATTTTCTATGCAAGTTGGAGCACGGGGACGGGGGGGGTGGAAGGCTGGAGATCAGTTATGGTCCATGACATAACCACATGGTCAAAATATTAAATATTTTAAGATAAACATAAATGCAAAAGTAACCATTTCAAGAAGAGAATGCAAACCGTGACACTTAACAGTTATAGGGTAAGTTAGCACATCTGGACTAATTTGTTGCATATGCATCTCATTTATTTATTTATTTTTTATTCATTTATTTCAATTGGGATTAATACCTTTGAGTCAAAGACTCATTTTCAAAGGTTCCAGGTCAGGGACAAAACAGAGCAATACAAATACAATACAATACAATACAATAAGTACACATTAAGATAACAGTGAAAAAAGAAAACATGGTAGGCATCATGAACATCATTAAAATAGCACATGAGCTACAAGACTTGCTAGTTTCAGGTACATCTTAAAAGTAGAGTAAATTACATTACATCAAGTTGTTGCAGGCTAGGGATACAATGGGAATGGTGAGACATGTCAATAATAGGTCCATGTTAAGCTTTGGGGATGATGGGGGAAATGCAGCCAGATTGGCATTGTCAAAGTAGCTTGAGGCGGTGTGGGACAGAAGTAAAGGGGATAGGTGGTGTAGGAGGATTGTAAGTCAAAGGGGGGGGAAGTGGGGAGGGGAAGAGGTGAGGAGGTGGGGGATAAGGCAGGAGGAATATGTTGAATTATTTTCTTGCACAGTTACAGGTGGTTACATTCTTAAACTGGGACTGTAGCCCCCTTTTGAACAGACTCAGCTTTGTGTTTCCTGTCAACGTTTAGGGCAGCTCATTAAACCATTTGGGGCCCTTAAAAGTAATGGATTTTTGGGCCAGTGATGTGCGCTTGAAAGGGACTTGTAGTCCTCCGTTTGTCATATTTCTTATTTGTTTAATGTGCACAGCCTTCTTGAACAGACTGCTTATGGATTCCGGCATGAGGCCTAGTTGCGTCTTTTTACGATCAGGCATGTTTGGTATTGGGCTCTTAGGTACAGTGGGAGCCAGCCCGTCTCAGAGTAGAGTGCATAGGTGTGAGTCCATCAATCTGCCCCAATTGCTAAGGGGTCCTGACCATGTTCACCCTTCCTCAAGCCAAGATAGCTACAGTATGTCTAACTATAACATGAATGGAAAAATTATGCCATATTTTCAACAAGAAGTTAGCATTTTAAAAAGACTGTGCTGTAGACTGAGAAGCAGCCTGTGTAGGTGCATTCATCATGCTAGACAAGATATGTTCTGGTTGCATTCCATAAGGCTAACCAGTAGGAGAAGTAGGGGAAAGGGACAGAAATCTAAAATAGAACCATTGAACCCATTTGTGATTTAAAGTTGCATGACAGAAATGTGGTTTCCAGAACTGGATACCATATTCCAAATGAGACCTCACCAGTGATCTACACAGTGACATCACTACCTCCTTCCTTCTGCTGGTAATACCTCTCCCTATGCACCACAGCATTCCACGGGCTCTCCTCACAGCTTTGGTACATTGTTTAGCCACCTTTAGGTCATCCAATATGATTACCCCAAAATTTCTTTCCAGTTTGATGACCATCAGCAGCCCCCCCCCCCGTAATCATTCCCTGGGTTCCTACAACCCTTCCTTATTCAGCAGGCAGTTAGCATATCTGGACTTATTTGCTGCATATGCATCTTAGCTGCTAAGGGGTCCTGACCATGTTGACCCTCCCTCAAGCCAAGCTATCTGCAGCATGTCTAGCAATAACATGAATGGAAAGATTATGCATATGAAAACTTATTAATTATGCTGTACATACCCTAAGACTCAAAGTGTGTCTCCTTTGGCTGCCATGATGTCTGTGGTTAATTTGAAACAAAAAACGTAACAAGACACTGGCCTCCATTGGAGATATTAAACAATAGAGTAAACTGCACTCTGGAAAGATTGCCTGGGACAAGATGCAATAAAAAAACCCCCGAAAAACAGGTTCCAAGGAGTATGAACTCACCAGGAATGTTAGAAAAAAATGACCCCTCCCGACTCATTCACAGATCTCAATGAATGCATTTGTTAACCATGCTGGTTCATCTTCTTGCTTCCCTCATGGTAAAAATGTGAAACTACATTTGTGTTATTTTAAATGAGTGATAAATGGCATGTCCAGGGGGATGGCAGCTCTGATAGTTGTTCCACTCTTTCTTTTCACTGTTATAAACTGAACCAGGAAAAAAGTAAGTAGGAAAAAACAAACAAACAAAAAAGCCTTTTGTTTCTATAAGTGGTTGTTAATTACAGCTGGTATTTTTAACATGTACAAGGCAACTCCACTTCTCAAACTTAAAAGAAAAAAATACACTTCATCAAAGGCTGTGTTTACTAAGTACTATGCCCATGATTAAAATAATTTGAACCCTCTCCCTCAAAAAATGTGCCCTCACATGAACCTGCATGATTAACTGTAAAGACAATTAAAAAATGCATTTTTAAATACATTACTAACACCAATGCTTTCAAAGTTTTGAAACTATTAAAAAGACAAACTATATATATATTGAATATGGTAAACAAATATCGTTAATCCCAAAAGCTGAACTTTGCTTTTAGTATATAAATGTTTAAGAAATACCTGTGGTTCTTTCAAGCAGGAAGCTGTAGTTTCAGACACTTCTTACTTACTCTTTCCTTCTGAGGCACCAGGTGGCTCTGATAATCATTTGTTCCAAGGGTTTTTAAGTCAGTTTGAAGGCATTAAGAATCTTCTGTTCTCCTAGTCCTTAACAAAATGCAGGGACTCCACAGACTTGTTCTGTTCCTTGGTCCAGATCCCAAACTAGTGAGTCTTGTTTCAACATGATAGATCCACCTCATGCCCCTCCCACATGAATCAAAAAAAAGGTGGGGGTGGATCTTTAGGAGCTTCTCGGATGGGGTGGGTGGATCTTATTCCCCTCCCAAAAAAACAATGCTGCCTCCCACTACTCAGGTTTCAGTTCTTGTACCACCCATTTAAGAAAGAAAATAGTACCCTGCAACCATTGACTAACATGAAAGCATATTTATTTGAAGGAAGAAAACATGTTTTGGAAGAGGGTAAGGCGGAGGAGACTATTTACACCTTCAGTCAGTTCCATGGGCAGAAAACAAGACATCACTCCTTTTGTATATGCAAAACATCTGCAGGCTCCGCCTACTGCAGCCGTAAAAACAGGTGGATTTGCTAGCTGCTACTTGTGTGTTGGATAAGTTAAAGATATAGTCCAGCAAAGAATGTAAAATTTCAGAAATAGAATCAACATATCCCAAATAGGCATCCTACCAAAAATTAGATCTGTAATTACTTTGTTTAAAAGTTACAAGTCATTTTGTAACCCTGATTTCACTCCCTGTTCAAAAACACCAGTTTAATTGAAGAACTACTAATGATGTCATGACCAGAACTCATGATCTAGTCCTCCCTGTCGGCAGCCTTATTGGATTTATTTCTCTAAAGTTTAAGAAACTGTAGCTGAAGTAATCATTTGGAACACAAATACTGACACAGTATGGAAGCAGTGCATGGATTTCCGGAATGTTCAGATGCATGGTATTGTACTTTAGAATGTGGCAAGGAAGTGGTTTTGGAACACATCACTGGAAATACTGTAGCTATGGAATGTTAAGGTTGAGATCAGTTTCAGAATATTGGAAGGGACATGCAATCTTGGAATATGGCAGGGATGGGCAATCTCAAAGTGTGACGGGGACATGTAATCACAAACTGTAATGTGGACACGCATGTAAGAATCTGGCAGGGACTCACAATTTTGGAATATAGTGGGAATACACACTGTCAGAATGTGACAGAACACACCATTTTATTCTGAAATTGCTTGTCCCTGCCACCCTCCAGAACTGTAGATACACAGCACATTTTAAAATTGCACATCCCTACCACATTCTAACATTGTGCATCCTTGCCACATTCTGACATTGTGCATTCCTGCCATATTCTAAAAGTGTACATCCACACCACATTCCAAAACTGCATGTCCCTGCCAAATTCCAAAGTTGTGCACCAATGCCACATTCCAAAATTTTCATTACTACATTCCAAAATTGTCACCATTACATTCAGAAACTCTGCATCCCAGTCACATTGCAAAATTTCACGTCCCCACCAGATTACATAACTGCATGCCACGTTCAAAACTTGCACATTTTACACATTCCAACATTGTGCATCCTCCCAACCTTCCAACATTGTGCATACCACATTCTAAAGATGTGTGCTGCAGCCACATTCTGACATTGTGCATTCCTGTCACATTTTAAACTGCATATCACCACCACATTCTGAAATCTCATGTCCCTACCACATTCCATAAATGTGAATCCCAACCATGTTCCAAAATTGTGAATCTCCATCACTTCCTGAAAATAATTATCCCTACTACAGTCCAAAACTGCATGTACAAGTAATTTCCAAACTTGTGTATCCTTGCCACATTCCAAAATTGTGTATCCCTTCCACATTCCAAAACTGTATAGTCCCTTCAGAGTCCCCCAAAAATGCTTTTTCCTGCCATGCTTTAAAATTATGCATCCCACCACATTTCAAAAATGTGCATCATTGCCACATTCTGAAACTGCATTTTACCAACAGATTCTGAAACAATGCGTCCTTACCACATTCTAAAATTCTATGTCCATGCCACTTTGTGAAATTGCATGTTGCCACAATATCTTTTTTCCATCATAAATTTTTTATTGTTGTTTTCCAGATGAGTAAAAATACAGTAACATCATAGAATCACATTAAATTCAAAACTCAAAAACTTTCATAGCTAAAATTAGAGATGATACAACGTAGTTTTACAACAGACAGAATAATATGTGGATATTGCTGAAAGGTTCAATAAAAGGAAGAAACTGAATGCAATAAAAACAATATGCAGCTAATTTTCTATATTATCCAAGTAGAGTACTTTGATATCAACAAAGAGAAAACATAAATAAATAAATAAATAAGTAGTTAAATGATTCAAATAGACTCTATCCTAAGAAAAGGTGCCCAAATTTTATAAAACAAGTCAATTTTGTCAGTAATGCAATAACTTATACGCTCATTATTGACCAGTACCTCCATATTGTCATACCATTCTTTTAAAAGTGGGATGCTGAGTGATTTCCAGTTTCTTGATATTAATCTTTTTAAAGTGTTGCCACAATATCTGAAATCAAGCATCAATACCAGATTCATAAATTGTGCATCACCACCACATTCTAAAACATTCCACAACTACGTGTCTCCTATGTTTCGTAATTACTTAAAATGGGTATAGAAAATCCTATATTTTCTTTGGTTGCCAGCCATGCGTTAGAAGCATCTAATGTATGGCAACAAGTTCAGGCAACCACAGCTGCATTTAGAACATTAGATATTAAATGCCAAATTGAATGTTAAGTTTTTAATTGCTGCCATTGTTTTTGTTTCGCTAAACCACAATCCCAACCTCTGATATACAGTCCGAGCCTCAACAGCGCTTGCATCTCTGACTCAATCACTGCTCACATGAGAATAAGATTATCACATTTATACAAAAAAGAAGGGTGTGTTCACAGTCTGACTCTGACATTTTTAACTCGGTCTGTCAATTTTCTGTGTCCCTAAAATTCACCACTCAAGCCGCCAGCCTGATCCCTACACTTCCGGTCTCCTGCTCTAAATACAGTTCTGGGATCCCATTTCACTCACTCCCAGGTGAAATACATATGTAATAGATAACCCACTCATAGATGTGTGGTCACGCTGTGATATACGCACGCATTGGTGTGCATTGTACACACAAGGCCACAGGCCGAGTGCGTCAACCACCCAAGGTGTCCGTATATCAGAGCGTGACAGCACACCGTAAAGTGGGTTATCTATCTTATAAAATGGCAAAATTTATTTTTAAGGGGTAAAAGTGCATGTGTGCGGTCGCGCTTTGATATACGCATGGTCATGTGATGTGTTTTATACAATCAGAACACTGGATTTGTATTTGTATGTGGATCTCATCTTATAAAAAATATATATATATATATATATATATGACATCTGAGTGAAATGGGGGTAAGGGTTTCACTGGCATCCCCAGTAACATGTCACGGTTTTCATCTCGCGCTCCTACTTCCACCAGCTTGCTAGTTCCCTTCAGTCATCTGCTCAGACTTCTCAAAACTCAACAACACTGCAGAAGTTCAAATGTTTCAGTGTGTGTGTGTGTGTGTGTGTCCGTGTCGGGAGGGGAGCTGTGACAACCTGCTGCAACCACAAGTACAGTAATGTCTATAGATCAAAACAGTTAAGGGAAGAAACACATTAAGGCAGAGGGACTATTTTACATAAAATCACAGAAAGCATTTACTTTTTTTAACCATTAAACCATATAAATTAAACTTTAAAATGCACGTAAAATACACAGCCCCATTTTATAAGCACAGTAAGGCACTCCAAGGTGTGTGTTAGAGAGTTCTAATGCACGGTTAGGGGGCTGGATGCATTCAGCCTGTGGCCTCATGCCTCACTATGCCCCCTAGCCATGTGTTAGAACTGGCTAATGTATACCCCATCATGTCTTATTGCTTACGTATCTATGCCACAGACTACAGATTTATGACACTTCCACATTCCAAATTTCAGTGTCTCTGCCACACTCCTAAATTGTGTATTCCCTGCTACTTTCTGAGATTGTGTCATTGCTGCATTCCAAAATTGCAACCTAGTGTCATTCTGAAATCTCATCCCTGCAGTATTTCAAAACTTTCTTATCGTAACTTTATTTTGATGGTTGTGTGCTAGCCATAGACAGTGATAGCCGCTAAATTTCAGCGAGGAGCGAGTCACAGTATCAAATCCATTATTTTACCCTAATTAACCTGGTTGGAAGTTGTCATAAACTAATTGAATGTCGGAAGATCTGCTGAGCATAGTGGGGAAGTTTCATGTAGATCGCTTTGGAAAAATAAATAATTTTACACGGCGAGTCATTTCTTCTACTCGGGGCACCAGAATGATGTCGGCAAGTTTGAAAGGGCCATCTGATTCTAATAACACTGGCATGGACAGCATTAAGGAGATGTTGAATCCTATTGCATTAAATCAATCAGAAATTAAGAGGGACATTGCTGGCCTCAAAGTAGTTGTGGACATTATAAGGTCAAATTCCGACAAATTTAATGAGAGGCTTTCAGAAGCTGAGGAAAGGATGGCTGCAGTTGAGGATTCTGTCCCTAAGTTGGATGGCGATTCCATTTATTTTCACCAGCAATTTAAACTTCTTTGGCAAAAAGTAGATGACCTTGAGAATAGAGGTCAGAGAAATAATATTCAAATTGTGGGGGTGCCAGAGGGTGTTGAGGGTCCAAGTATGGCGAGGTTTTTACAAGATTTTATTCCTGAAATTCTACAATATAGGTGGAGCTGCCCTCTAGAAATTGAGAGAGCACACAGATCTCTCTCCTCTAAACCAAAAGCAGGTGCCCCCCTGATCTATTGTGGCATATTTTTTATGTTTTACTGTGAAGGAGGAAATTTTAAACCTAGCAAGTGAAATGAGATCCATATCCTGGAATGGAAATCAAATATCTTTTTATCAGGATTATTCAGCGGAGGTGGTCTCACAGAGGAAAGCATTTACAGAAACCAGACAGATTCTACAAAAACTTGGTCTTCCTTATAGGATTAAATATCCAGCCACTTTAATTATTTCTGCCAATGGGGTTTCTCAGAGTTTTAAATCACTAGATGATGCAGGTATTTTCATAAACAAATGGAAAAAAATCTTATGGCGGTTCCTTGCAGAAAGGCAAGAAATTTGAAATAACTCAACATTCTGAAGTAAAGCAGGCTCGAGATTCCAGTCCTACACCGACTCCATGAGAACTTCTCCATCCTCAATGTTCTAAAAAAGCTTTTAGCCCTAAGATTCCATTGGTCCTTCCAGAATCCTTCCAAGTTAGCTGGCAGACTGTTAATAGGAAATGCAAGGGCCTTACCAGAGGTCATTGTACTTCAACGTGTTTTGTGACAAGAAGCAGTCCAGGCAAGCAAGGCTTTCTTAATGTGGCATCTAGTATGAATTGTTTTTCCCCGCTAGCTACAGGCATAGAAGATATGGAAGAGGAAGCAGAAGGTCACTCCACAGGGGAAAGTGTAAATATCAGCGAATCGGGAGGCTTAAACCTGGTTATAGATTCAGATGTCCCAGGATGCTCCACTTTTCCAGATCTCCTGGAAGCACTTTGATATTTGTGTGGAAATACATGCTGCACATTGTAATTGATGGTGAATTCATGTTTCTTTTGTTTTCAGTGCAACTTCAAATGTGTTGTGTTTTTCGTCGGAGTTATATTGGATTTTTCAAGGCATTAAGCTGCACGATCACCGTCGTATGCTGTCAGACTTTCTACTGAGTCCACAGATGGCTGCAGTGCTATCAATCTACGTTATTTTGGAGTATGCAAAAATGAAAAGTGGTACAATTTCTACAAAGAATTTTAAATGCTTAACAGTTTTAGGTTACTTTTTTTTTTCTTAAAGCTTGACATATATGTTAACTATTTAATTCATTCCCTATGTGTTTCATTATTTCTCCTTAAACAGGATCTGCAGATGAGGCAGGCTTTTAGGTCAGTCAAAACAGGCAGCCTCTGTTATTAATTTTTTTTTAGAAGAACTAATTATTAGATGCTTTATTATCTGTAAGACTACATCTGTAATTTATTAGCTAATTAGCATATGCATACTGTAAGGAACATGGCACTGTCTCCTACCCCTTATTTGGTTTTTGCAGTGGGTTTTATCCTATTTACACATTACTCTGAAATCTTGCTTCTGCTGTTATGCTTTTGATCCTGGCAATTTTTGTTTTTAAGCCAGGGTTGTTGGCAATTTCATTATAGTAAGGGGGCCTATTATGTTCCAGGAGGAGAAGTCTGTAGTCTAGTCTTTTTGTTTTTTTCACATATTCTTCACTCTTTATTATACTTACTGTTTGGGTCTCCTTGGTTTCTCTTCTGTCCTTTATTATACCCTGTTGATGTCCTAAGCTGTCTGCTTCTCTTAGCTCTATATTTCCCCTTTTCACACCTCTCTCTCTCTCTCAATGGTGTCCGGATGTATGCAGACCAGCTAAATAGTGGCAGCACTTGGTTTGAGTCAAATGGGGAGAACAGCCACTTGTTGGATTAATGTGCTTAGCCTTGATTAGCTATACATTTGGTTTGCACTAAGTATTATGGGCTCACACATTTCCGAATGGCTCAAGGTAATGGAGCTATTGTGATGTGTAGCCAAGTTTTAAAAAACAATGCTGTTGCTAAGCAGTCCTGTGTCCTTTACATAATATTGGTGTTGTCTCTAGATCAGGGCTTGGATTTACAGATAAGTGTAAAGCCTTGTAGCGTGGTGGAACACCATCTCTTTAAATCTTCCTTGCTTTTCTTATATGTACTATGCATTACTCCTTGTTATGCATATCTTATTCTAACTCTCTGTGGCTATTCTCATCCCTAGCCAACATTATTTGTCTTGTCTAATTTGTCAGTTTATCTGTTTCTGGTTGGACGGCGGGCCCCTACTGCTTGAAACTGCTGGGGGGGGGTTATTTTTTCTCTCTCAATACCGCTCACACTTCACTTGGAGTCAAGTTTTCACTTAAGCTCCAGGGTTACTGTTTTTTGCCGTGCGACATGAACCTATGACCCAGGGTCCTTGGGAACCCCTGACTTTTGGATCGAGGTCTCATGTTGATTATAGGTTATGGGAACTGTTCTTTATTATTGCATGTGGTTTTTCTTTTATAAAATTTGTCACGTTTAAGAGCTACAATGTATCTAAGTCAATTGAATTTGTTTTGATATATTTATCTTTGAGTTATAGAGAAGAATTAAGTGTTGCAGCTCAACTTAAGTTTATTCTAAATAAGATGCTTTTGTTTTATAGTACACAAATAATGAATGTTAGAGGTTTAATGGCCAAATGCCATTTCCCAATTGGGCTACATTGTTTCTTATTGGGGATAATGTTAGTTGTCTTCCAGATATTCAGGCCTATAAAATGTTCTTATTCTGTTCTTGATGGGTTTAACTATAATACAGATAAAAATATTTGGCAGGAGAGTTGCTCAGTTTCTCCTTTACCTTAGCATTTATAGCATGTTGTTTTATATTATCTGGTTAAATAATAAAAATGGGGGATAGCAGCGTAAGTACTAAATGTGTCTCTTGGAATGTAAAGGGTTTAGGATTGCCTATAAAAAGGAAAAAAGTGATTTCTTATTTTAGTAAGCTAAAAACAGATATAGCTTTATTGTAAAAGACTCACTTATTGCCAGAAGAGGCTGAGAAGCTTAAAAGATCATGGGTAGGGGAAGTATTTCATAACTCTGTTAGTAGAAAACAGAAGGGGCTGGCCATACTTATTAAGAAAACAATTAACTTTGTTGCTTTTTTCCATAGAGTGGATCCTAATGGAAGATGGCAGATATTGGAGGGTTCTATTGATGGGATAGACATTGCCATATGCAATATCTATGCACCTAATGGAGAATCTAGTCTGTTTTTCTGGGATTTTTTGCAGAGGCTAGTAAAATTTCTAGTAAGAATATTATGGCAGGGGGAATTTATATAGACATTGATCACAGGCTAGACAGAAGTGGTTCATCCAGTAATGCAATCAATTCAAGGGTCAGAAGGATCATAGTAGATAGGATGAAAGACTTGGGTCTTTCTGATGCTTGGAGGCTGATGTATCCCGATAAAAAGGATTATTCCTTCTATTCAAATTGTCATAGGACTTACAATAGGATTGATATGTTTTTGTTATCCAGTAATCTGATAAATAGTATGTTGAAAGCTGACATAGACGCAACTTCAGTTTCAGACCATGCCCTAGTTTCAGTCATTTTACATTTAGACCCTGATTCTAAGAAACCTTTTCACTGGAGATTTAATTGTCTTTTTTAAAAGACACTAACTTTCAGTCGTGAGTTTTAAATGAAACAAAACAGTTTTTTGACACCAATGATAACAGGGAAACTTCTTATGCTATGGTTTGGGAGGCTTATAAGGCCTTTATTGGGGCAGAATTTTGAGCTACACTTCCTTTAAAAAGAAAGAAAGAGAAATTCCTACTGCATAAGGAGAAAGAATTGTTTGAATTGGAGAAGTTACACAAATCTCATAAAGGGAATAGTTGGAGTATCCTTAGGAGAATAATACTGCTTAGATATGAGATTAATAAAATACATACAAGTAAAGCTGAATTTGCTCTGTTTAGGACACAGCAAACTTACTGGGAGTCTAGGGAAAAAACTGGTAGACTTCTGGCTTATAGGCTTAAACAGGTCCAAAATAGAAATAATATACAGAGCATAGGAGATGGAGCCAAGAATACATATATTAAAACTAAAGACATTAATTACGTCTTTCTACAGTTTTACAGGAATCTTTACAAAACTCAGTGTGGCAAGGACTCGGGTCCAATTGGAAAATTTTTATCCAGGGCTAAATTACCTGTGATCTCTGAGTCAGAGCGGCAGATCCTGGACAAGACTATTTCAATTGATGAGATTAATGAGGTGATATTAGATATGCCCAACAATAAAGCCTCTGGGTCAGATGGCCTGCCAGCTGAATTCTTTGCTCTCTTGAAAGCTATGGTTAGCCCGATGCTTTACAAAGTATTCACAGAGGTGGAGGTTAACAAGGTTCTACCGCCTACAGTGTCAGAAGCAGTGATTATAGTCCTACTGAAAAAAGGAAAGGACCCCCTAGACCCAGCTATCACCCAATTCCCCTACTGAATATCAACTATAAAGTCTGGGCTAAGATTCTAGTGAATAGATTACAGGGCATTCTTAGTACACTCATACATGGTGATCAAGTGGGTTTTATTAAAGGAAGGGCAGGTTCTGAAAATGTCAGAAGAGTCCTTTCCTCTATGTGGATGGCCCCTCAGGTCCAAGATGATTCTATTTTGTTGTCATTGGATGCTCATAAAGCGTTTGATTCTGTGGAAGGGGATTATCTTTATGAGGTTTTAAGGGCTTTTGAGATGGGAGATAATTTTATATCTAGGGTGACTGCGATGTACCGATCCCCCACAGCAAGGATTTGCACCAATAAGATGCTATCTGAGAAATTTGCTCTGGAAAGAGGGACAAGGCAAGGCTGCCCCCTCTCCCCTTTAATTTTTATTCTGGCCACAGAACCTCTCCTTTGTCTGGTTAGGCAGAATAATATTATCTTATCGATTAAAACTGGTAGGCTGGATCATAAAGTTGTAGCCTACGCGGATGATGAACTACTTTCCCTATCTAATCCACACAGATCCCTTAAATCTACCATGGAACTTTTAGAAGAGTTTAGATTACTCTCTGGCCTCTCAACTAATTAGTCAAAATTGGAGATGCTCTTCTTAAAGGGTAGTAAAGAAAGCTTAAAAAAACTATGTACAGAGAATAACCTAAAATGGCAAGATGAATTTATTACTTATTTAGGAGTCAGGATTCCCAATAAATTGGAAGCTCTGGTTCAAATTAATAGAAATCCCTTATTAAAGGATATGAAACTACGCTTGGAGAAGTGGGCCAAATTAAATCTATCATTATGGGGCAAAATTAATGCTATTAAAATGATGCTGGCACCTTGGCTCTTGTATTTATTTAATGTTACGCCAGTACACATTTGCACCTCCTTGTTTAACAAATTGATTCTTTAATCAGGTCCTTTTAATGGGAGGGTAAGAAGGCAAGGATTAGTCTGCCAAAGCTAAGAAAACACTGGCAACAGGGAGGTATGGGCTTAACCGATTTTAAACAATATCGACAAGCCTTCCTATTTAGACAGACATGTTACTGGTTCAAACCGACCAATATTAGTCCCAGGTGGGTGCAACACGAACAATCCTGTGCCTACCCCATTTGCTTTATCATGTTGCCATTGGTATTTACCCAAAATCTACTAATTCTCACCCTTTCTTAAAATCTTCGGCCAGCTCTTTATGTCATTATACCAACCTATTTTTAAACCTCTTGGATTTGCTCAAATATGTTCCGTTATGGAGAAACCAGAACATCAAATTTGGTAATAAAACATTAACCAATGATACATGGGAAAATAAAGGTATTTTACTATTAAAAGATATAACAGACCCTCACTCGGGCATCCTCAGATTCTTTGCTGATTTAAAGGGAAAATATGGATTATCGTATACACATTTTCACTCTTACCTTCAAGTCCGAGATGCAGTAAAGGATATCTTGAATGTCAATTTAGCCATCCCTACTTCTAATGAATTTGAGGGTCTACTTGCATTGGCCAGCAGCAAAGGAGGAGCTGGCAAGTTGTATAAACTTTCTAATAAAGCAGGGTTGGATCTCACAGAGTCATCTAAATGTAGGTGGGAAAAAAGCTTAGGCCATTCAATTTCTCCCCATTCTTGAGAGTCAGTCTGGTGCAATGCATATAAATGCAGTATGGACTTACAGGGGTGGCTAATCCAGTTTAAATTACTTCATAACTGGTATTATACACCAGAAAAAATGTTTAGATTAGGTATTTCTTCAGATAGCAAATGCTGGAGATGTAGCGCTCAAGATGCCAACTTATTACACATGATGTGGAACTGTTCAATACTGAGACAGGCCTAGCTTGTTATTTGGGAAGTGTGTCAGCAGATCCTACGACACAACTTCTCCTTTGATCCAAGAATATTTATACTGGGGGATTACACTTTGCCACAGACCTTGCCTCAGAGTGAAAAAGAAATGGATTTCTATAGCCTCTTTATGTTTTAAAAGATTGATACTTAGTCACTGGAAAAATAATTGTGCCCCTATGTTAGAGGAATGGGTTAGGGCTCTAGCTAAAGTAGCTGTTAATGAATATGTTAGCCATTGCAGTGCTAGAAATATAGACAGATATAATATAATAAGGGGTCCCTTTTACTCTTGGCTAGTTTCTCCTTAGAGGTCTATTAGTTATATTTATTAAACATTGCCTGATTGGAACATAAGTGTATTATATAAGTGTTGTTTGGTTGTTGGGCACTGATTCTTATCTTAGTTGTAAGATATCTCAATGTGCTTATAGTGGCTTAAGATAAAAACTGTTATGTATCTATGTATTTATTTATTTCCCCTTCAATCTCATATTTGAGGGCAGACATATATTTCTGTATCCTTCTCTCTGTACGTGATTGATTTGAATAGTGATATAGGTTTTGGTGTACTTTATTCCCTTCGATGAGATGATTATGCTGTATTTATTGTGGAAAACATAATAAAGATTGTTTGAAAAAAAAAGTTACTGTATTTTGATGACCTCTTATCCACTTTGTCTAATACATATGCTTTCAGTGCCTTTCATGTATTTATTTCATTTATTTATTGAGGGATAAAACCATTGAAAAGGGCTCATTTGCAGTGGTGTCCTATTTTACATAAACCATGCAGCAGCTAGAGAGTCAATAACCTGCAGTGCATGGTAGATCTTTATTAAACTCTGATCAGATGTCTTCTGGTTCTGCTTCATTCCAGGGTCTAAGGACAGTCCTCTTTGACTGTTCTTAGCCCTGGAAGGACAGAGGGACCAGCAAACAAAAGATCAGAGCATATAGAAACTCTCACATACACTGCAGGCTATTTAATCTCCCACTACTGAAGTTTTGATCTGATGTCAGCTGCAAGGGATTCTGGGATTTGTATGTACAGAAGATGTCAACCTAGAAGTAATCAAAATTAGTCTAATGCAATCTACTATACTACAGCAAACAGTAAATAAACCAAAATGTTTTTGAACACAAAGTGCACACTGGAACCAGCTTCACACTTAGGTGTGGGAGCCTATGTGCTGACTGCTCCCCTTTACATTTTAGACTGGAGAGATTAAGGTAGAGACCATCATGTGTATAAAATCTCTTGGCACAGTAACACTTATTACAAGTCTAATTAATTATTCATGATCTAAGCTAGCATGCTGATTGGCTGCCGTGCCGGTCTGAAGCCTCTTAAAAATTACCGACAAGGCAGCCGCTCTGCTGTTCCCACTACATTGTCAAGCAGAGAATCCCACGGAAAACCTGACAGAAAGGTTCGAGTACTTCACAAACGGCAGTGCATCTAATAATAAGTAACAGTACTGACACAAATTTTGATATCCTCTGCAATGTCGAGGTTGCGAGTGTCGCACAGCACCAACACAGAAATGGCACACAAAAGAATATTCATGAAGCCGGTATTTGTAGTGGTGCACATGGTGAAAAATAGATTTTAAATAAAACAAAAATGACATTATTGCGATTAGATTTATAATCACAATAATGACCTCTGAGACAGTCATTTCCTGTCGATCAATGACCAGCTGGGTGGAGGTGGCCCTCAGCTGCACCTTGGGCCACCCTCCCCCCCCAGCCAGTCATTAATCTCTTGGAAATGACTGGCTCCTTGGTCATTATTGTTTAATTAAATGATTTCCCAACAACCCTTTCGGATAATTTCCAGGAAACCTTCCCATAAAACAAGAACACTGATTGATTGAATTATTGACTGATACTTTTCCTTTTTCATATGGCTCGGGGGGAGGGTCAATGATTTGATATATATGGAGAGGGGAGCGGATCAGATACGTTTTCTGCAGCTCCATTGTATTCGGCCTTTTTGGTTTAATTTTGAGCTATTTCTGCCAGTTCTTTTGCCTCTCAACATTGAGTTCTGTAATGGGAAGCTTGGGAACCAAAAAGAACCCTCCAAAATCACTGGATGAGCTTCTGTAGTGCCTGAGTGGAGTGGTGGCAGGTCTGTCAGCAGGCCCTATGGTAGGAACTGACCTAGCAATTCTAAAAATACTTATGATTGTATGGAGCATAGAGGACAAACTTGATGCTCTGCATAAAAAACTTACTGCTTTGGATCAAAAGGTGACTACAGCTGAAGGTAAAATTATGGACAACGTCAAAGACATCCAGGATTTATAGTAGCACTTGGCCACTGTGGAGTTCATTCTAACTCGAGATAATAGGGTGACCTTAAAATGGCTGGGGATAAAAGAAAATCAGCTGCGGTCTCCAAATGTGCATGTTTTGGGTCTACCTATGGATATTCACAAAGTGAGATGGTGGCAGTCTTAAATGATTTTCTTGTCCAAGGTTTGACGGTGCCCAAGGACTCTGTATTTGTCCTTTTTACATTCAGACTCCTGACCAGTAAGATACAAGATGGAGGGGGTTCAGTTCCAACAGTTGTGGAGCACTTAAAGAACTCAGAGGAGTTGTTGGTTTTATTAGTGGCTGCTTGTGATGACGGAGATGGAGATTTTTGAGGAATAAGCTGATATTTTTCCTGAACATTTCCTCTTGTACTCAACTCCATCATAAAAAACAGTTGGTGAGTAAAGCGTCTTTCCTGCAGTTGGCAGTGCTAGCCTATCTGTTTTATTCAGCTCAGCTTCAGCTCACTTATAAGGGGATGCCCTATGTTTTTACAGACTCAGTGGTGACAGAGCATCTGTTGGACAAGATTCACAGAGCACAGGAGGTGGGGCATGAAGACTGTACAGCTTGACCTGTGGTTGCTGCATGAGGACACTTCTCCTTTGTTGTAAACCTGGACAACAACAAACATATTGAGACTATCTTTGCAGAGATTGTTTTCTGTTAAACTTTTTATTGAAATTACAAATGTTACAATACAAAAGAAGAAAAAAAGTAGTTTGAAATGCATGACAACAAACCAGATACAACATAGATGGAACAGTTACAACTGTCTACACCTTAACTAAAAGTTAACAGAATTTACACAGCCACCATAATAAGGGTACTTTTGTATGCACATTAGTTCATCCCATTACTTACTAAAATCTAAAAAGGTTGACCTTGTTGTTTCAAACACATCAAGTCTATTAGCTGATACCTAATTCTTTCATTGTTAGCTGTTGCATTTAAACAAGGAAACCAATCATTAATTACAGGCACAGTACTAGATCACCAGTGTCTTAGCAATAACCTTTTAATACAGTACCTAATGAGGCTGGAAGTGACCACATTTTTTGTAAATGAGAGGTTTGAATGGCAACAGGAGTGATCCCTAGCAGAAAAAAAGAACTGACTTTGGGGAACTGATAAATTATTTCTTTTTTCACGTGCTGTAACAAACTGGTTCCATAGTGTTGAGATATTTGTACATGCCTCAAAAATGTGAATCATATTAGCATGTTCCTTTCTAAATCTCCAGCAATCCCTCCAGATAGCAAGCCCATTTTTTCTAAGGCATTAGTTATATAATAAAATCTATATTTCAGGGATTTAGGGAACTTGTGCAGGTTAGATGCAACTTTGGTATTTTTTCTGCCATCATTGTTAGAGACCCGTCCTTTTCGTATTTGCGAAATAGCACGAAATAAAACGAAATGTACTCGAAACAAAATCTGCACCATAACAAGAAATAAAACAAAAGGAGCCTTTCAGTAAAATTGACCTTTTAAAGTCCTTTATTTAGCTCATTTATAGCTTGTTATCGTTAAATAATGTTACTCAGCAGTCCTGTTAAGTAAACTGGGACCATTAGTAAATCATTATCACACCATCTCAATGTGAATTCAGCACTCATTTACCCTAATTAAGCTTAGAGTCTGTCTACTCACTTGTCATCAAGTCTGCTTGATGATCGCTCGGTAGCCACACATCACAACTACTCACAACTTCAAATGAAAAGATTTGAATACCAGCATGTTCCACGTTTCAGATATCACCCTTCCCTTTCTGCCTACTCGCGTGTCATCATGTCTGCTTGTTTATGCATGTGTCTGCTTGTCGATCGCTTGGTAGTCACAATTCACAACTGTTCACAACTTCTAATTAAATGATTAAAATATCGGCATCTGCCACATTTCAGATACCACCCTTCCCAAATCTCAGATAAGTACAGCTGATTACACCTAGTGATAATCATGATCAGAAAAGTATTTCAGCACATATCTACGGATACCGTTGCATACCTTGTCACAGGTTGGTGATTCTCTGTAGCGCAGTCCGTTTGTCCGTTTTGAATCAGGCTGTGCTTGCTAAGTTACAATGCCTAAATCCCACATTAATATAAATCAAAGATGCAAGTAGTTTGCTCCAGAGGGGATGTATTTGTCTGGTGGTAGTATAATGATGTGTAGATTTTGTAACTGCCACCTAGAATGGGAATCCAGAGATACTCTCGTCAAGCATTGCCTTCTGCTAGCCACAATGAAAAAAAAGCAAGGGCCGCTGATAGTGCAAAGAAAGCTTCGATGTAATCCACAATTGGAGAATCCATTCAGTGTTGGAAGAAAGCAAAACTGGATAAGGCTTCATTCATTGAGGAAACGGTTTTAATGTGTGCAGCAGCAAACATTCCTCTAAAAATGCTGGACCGCATTGCAGTGAGAGAGTATTTGAACAAGTATATTCCAGGTGTGCTGAAAGGAGATTACTTTTTTCTAAAAAATGTATTACAAGCACCCTTTATTGAGCAGTTAAACAGACACTATTTATGTTTTAGGTGCCGGTGACCTTCCATCAGCAGACCGCCTTAGGAGAGAATATTTACTGAGAGCCGAACAGATTGCCAAAGAGGAAGTTCTCTCTGGAGTTGAGGGAAATTAATTGCTGTAATCTGTGATGAGACTACAGATAGTGCAGGATGTTGTGTGTTTGCTGTGCTACTTAAAACTCTGGAAGCATGTACCAGTATCCACCCAGCTTCAGTTTTTTTTCCTTGAGACTGCAAATGCTACAACATGCTCACAGGTAATCACTAAGACACTAAAAAATTACAATGTTAGGCCGGCCCAGTGGCGCTGAGGGTTGAGGCGCAGTATGCCACACCTCACGCTACACTGGCGACCCAGGTTCAGGAGTGAACTCGGGTCCTGGGGGTCAGCAGGGCAGGGTTGAGGATGAGTGCCCTCGTGGTGCTCTCCTCCCCAGGGAAGAAAGGGCGGAATGCCTTGGTGTGCCAGCGGCCCCCGGTGGAGACTGGGGGTACTGCAGCATGCCAGGCAAGCATGTAAACTAGCATGACCAATGCTGGCAGGGTTGCCATGTGCCAGTGCATTGACATGCACCACACAAGGGGGGGCTCGGATAGCACACAGAACAGGGAAAACACTGGTGCCATGGACAGGCGATGGCACCTGTCCCCCCTGCCCTTCGCCGGGCCAACCCCAACTGACCTTCCAGTTCCTCCACCATGGGTCCTACCCTGCTGCCAGAGTCTGACTTACAAGAGTGCCCAAGAGGAGGGCGCGACCCACCCTGGTGGGTTAAATGAGGGGTGCTGGCTGCAGGGAGCGGTGGGAGAGGAGGCACAGATTGGAGGAGCCTCAGGTGGGCAGGACATGGACTAGGATGCCCAAGAGAGGTTCCATGGGGCCATGACCAGAGGAAAATAAATAAAAAAAATTTCAATGTTGAGCATTCCAATGTTCTAGCAATTCTTTGCAACTCAGCGGCTTACATGATTAAGTGTTTTAGTGCACTTGAAATATTGTTGGGCCCCCAGGTTTTACATATGTTGGGCACACAAATTGCACCTGGTTGGCAATGTATTTGTTGACAATTTGACAGAGCTGAACTCTGTGGTGGCTAAAATTAAAACACAGTTCTCATTCTCCAGAAAATCAAAGTCAGCCTATTTAGGGTACCTTAGAACAAATCATCCCGATCTACCAGCAGTTTTGTACCCACAGCCTGTTCTGACAAGCTGGAACTCTTAGTTTAGGGCAGGTTTTTTTATTTGCATGATTATCTAGAAGCTTTAAGAGATTTTTTTGCACAAAGTGAAATGAAACCAGCATCTATGGTAGCCCTGAATAATTTATTGGAAGATAAAGATTTTTATTCTGTTGTTAAGTGCCAATGCAGTTTCACAAAGGCACACTGTGTCACAGTAGCTGATCTAACAACACAATTAGAGGGCACAAAGAAGCCCTGGTCTCATTTAATACTAACTAAAATGCAGCTATTAAAAATAAACTTTGAAATTCGTATGGCAACAGCTGAGGTTGAGACACTAGTTGATGGGATTGAGCAAAATGAGAAAGATAGGGCAATTACACAGTTGAAGACGGCCCTTCAGAAATCTGTTCACAAAATTGAAAAACATATGCCAGTTAATTCACCACCAATGCAATTCCTGACAGCTGTTAACTGTTTCTTTCACCCAGTAGATGTTAGCACAAGTCAGAGCATGGAAAAAAGAGCTTTCAAAATTACTTTCACATGTGCCTCTGCTGAGAGATATTGACATTAAAGATTTTCTTTTGTGGTATATGTCATTTACTGACACTGTTAAAGACGCTGTGATGCACAATTTGGATGGAGCAGTAGATACAAAAATTATTTTTGGCTTGAGGTGCCAAAATGCCAAAATTTCAAACACTGTTATTTGCTGCTTGATGTACCCTATGGTGAGTGTAGATTACTGCTGTATCCTTGCTTTTAACTGTAAAAAAAACAAAGAAGACAACTGCTGTTGGTGTGACTGATTTGCAATGTTTTATTGATAATTTTTAACTTGTTTTGTACTTGGAAACATTAAAAAAAATAACAAGAAATAAAAAGAAATTGATAAAAAAATAACAAGAAATAAGAATTTTTGTCAGATTAAGAATTTGGGGAGAACATAAAAAGAAATGCATGGATCTCTAATCATTGTCTATGTTTCAATGTCTCTATGTAGAATTTTAAACGTGATTATTTGCCCTTTAATCGCTTTGCTGCTCGTGGCTGCATTTTCCCACACTTTAGTGTTTATCAGTTAATTTGGTGATAATTCCTTCTCCCAGCTTTCTTTGGCAGTACTTGTGACTGTCTGTGATTCATTTATAAATTAGACTAACCCCTTTTTATGTTGATTGCGTGCATGCGCAAGAAACATGTTGCGGCAGCTTGCTGCAGAAGCAGGCTGTGGAGGCGCGGCACTGGTGTGACCAATGCCCCCATTGCCTTTTGAGGCTTGGCCCCCATTTCCCAATGCCGTGGCATGCTGCTGCTGACACTAGTTCAGCCAGCATGCCACAACCTTGAAAAGTTTTAGCCACTGCACTCAAGGGCTACCTCATCATTGCCATGTCATCCGCTGCAATGAGGTAGCAACCCATCATTACAGGGCTCCCTTGCATTCCTCAAACAGTTTACCGATGGGGAGCCCAGTCCCCATTGGTTTGTGTTGTTTGCCGAGGGGGTGCCCAGTCCCCATCAGCATGCTCCCCCCCCAGTTCTTGTGTGCCATGGGAGTCGATCCCCCTCAGCTCATGAGACCCCACCAGTATGAGCCGGTGGTGCCTAATCCG
The DNA here is from genome assembly GCA_016271365.2 of Neoceratodus forsteri. Lineage (NCBI taxonomy): Eukaryota > Metazoa > Chordata > Ceratodontiformes > Ceratodontidae > Neoceratodus > Neoceratodus forsteri. The sequence goes on from JADMNL010000029.1 coordinate 133,872,572, forward strand.
GGCCGGCTCCAGTCCCCCACCCCAAAACACTCAGGTGGCATGCTGGGAGCCCACCTTAGCATGCCAAAAGTACCTGGTAAAATGGAAAACCATCCCGCAGTCTATTTTTTTTTAACCCTGAAAAGAAGAAAACAGTCCCTGGTTGTTTGCGCCCCTTCCCCAACCCGCACCCTCCCAATGCGTACCCCCCTCCCCACACCCCCTTGCCCCATACTTACCTCCGGAGCTCAGTGCAATGATCTTCGGTGGACCGAGAACATGTCTGCACTCTTCAAAGCCGACTACCTAACTGTCATGGCGCGAGTCCGGCCCGAAGCGCTATTTCAGTCACTGCACGAATCACCTTTTGGGACTGATTAACAAAATGACAGTGCAGTGTTCATGAGGTGGGCTTTCAAAAAGCCTATGTTGCAAATCTGGTGGAAAAATCCAAAAGATGCCTATTTCATGAGCATGCGTTGCGCAGTTGCTATGCACGCTTGTAACTTCGTGAATTTACAATATTTTCTCACCAGATTTTCAACACTGGCATTTTCTTTATGAACAGTACAGCTGTCATTTTTCTAATCCTGGCCAAAATGTGTCTTCACACTTCGGGAGCAGAATAGCACGGTCGCTGTGGGAAATCAGTGTTTGGGACAGATTAAGAAAATGACAGTGACACTGTTCATGAGCAGAGGTCCTAAAATGCCTATGTTGAAAATTTGGTGATGATAGTCCATCACATTACTGTGTTACAAGTGTGTGTTGCGCAGTTTCCATGCACCATTGCAACTTCACAAATTTGTAATATTGTCACGCTAGATTTTCAACACTGGCATTTTTTCACACCTCCTTATGAGCAGTACAGCTTTCATTTTTCACATCCTGACCAAAATGTGTTTTCACAGTTCCGGCGCAGAATAGCGCTGTCGCTGTGGGAAATCAGTGTTCATGACAGATTAAGAAAATGACAGTGACAATGTTCATGAGCAGAGGTCCTAAAATCCCTATGTTGAAAATTTGGTGATGAAAGTCCATAAAATGACTGTGTTACAAGTGTGCGTTGACCTGTTTCCATGCATCCTTGTAACTTCGCAAATTTGTAATATTTTCACGCCACATTTTCAACACTGGCATTTTTTCATACCTCCTTATGAATAGTACAGCTGTCATTTTTCATATCCTGACCAAAATATGGTTTTACTCTCCTCCTGCAGAATAGCACGGTCGCTGTGGGAAATCAGTGTTTGGGACAGATTAAGATTGAGTGAGTGGGGGGGGTGACCGAGCTCAACTGAGCTCTGTCGGGACTGCTGCGAATTTCTTTGTGGGCAGAAAGAGGCCCCAGCGCAGGAACCCAGTACGAAAGGGCAGCCTGCAGCGCCGGGAGAAACAGAACGAGAGAGCGAGTGAGAGAGGGGGAGTGAGCGAGCTCAACTGAGCTCTGTTGGGACTGCTGCAGATTTCTTTGTGGGCAGAAAAAGGAGCCAACAGAGGCAGAAGCCCAGTACAAAAGGGCAGCCTGCAGTGCCAGGAGAAACAGAATGAGCAAGTGAGAGGGGGGAGTGAGCGACCTCAATGGAGCTCTGTCGAGACAGCTGGGAACTTCTTTGTGGGCAGAAAAAGGCACCAACACAGGCAGGAGCCCAGTACAAAACAGCAGCCTGCTGCGCGGGGAGAGACAGAATGAGCGAGTGAGAGAGGGGGAGTGCATGAGCTCAATGGAGCTGTGTTGGGACTGCTGTGGATTTCTTTGTGGGCAGAAAAAGGTGCCAATGCAAGCAAGAGCCCAGTACAAAAGGGCAGCCTGCAGCATCAGGAGAAATAGAATGAGCGAGTGAGAGGGGGGAGACAGCGAGCTCAATAGAGCTGTGCCAGAACTTTAGAGTTGCCGACCCTCCCGCCCAGGGTCCTCTATGGTCCTATATTACGGCAATGTCTCTGGAGTGGAGACAAAGCAATGACTGGATACTTTTAGGATTGCTCTAATAATACAGATTACTTTGTTCTGTTTATTTCTATAACTGACTGAAGTACTGAGCTATACTGTTATGATTGCTCTAATAATACATATTTATTTGTTCTGTTTATTTCTCTAGCTGAGCTGAGTAATAAATTTGGTAGAAAAAAATCCAAAAAATGACTGTTTCACCAGCGTGCATTGCGCAGTTGCTATGCATGCTCGTAACTTCATGAATTTGCAATATGTTCACTCCAGATTTTCAACATCGGCATTTTTCCACACCTCCTTATGAACAGTACAACTGTCATTTTTCACATCCTGGACGAAATGCATTTTTGCACTTCCAGCACAGAATAGTACGGTCGCTGTGGGAAATCAGTATTTGGGACGCATTAAGAAAACCACAGTGACACTGTTCATGAGCAGAGGTCCTAAAATGCCTATGTTGAAAATGTTGTGATGAAAGTCCATAAAATAACTGTGTTACGAGCGTGCATTGTGCAGTTTCCAAGCACCATTGTAACTTCACAAATCAGTAATATTTTCACACCAGATTTTCAACACTGGCATTTTTTCGCACCTCCTTATGAGCAGTACAGCTGTCATTTTTCACATCTTGGCCGAAATGTGTTTTCACGCTTCAGGCGCAGAATAGCACAGTCACTTTGGGAAATCAGTGTTTGGGACAGATTAGGATCGAGCGAGTGAGAGAGGAGGAGTGACCGAGCTCAACTGAGCTCTTTCAGGACTGGTGCAGATTTCTTTGTGGGCAGAAAAAGGCACCAACGCAGGCAGGAGCCCAGCACAAAAGGGCAGCTTGCAGCACCTGGAGAAACGGAATGAGTGAGTGAGAGAGAGGGGGGGAGTGAACAAGCTCAACAGAGCCCTGTTGGGATTGCTGCAGATTTCTTTGTGGACAGAAAAAGGCTACAATGGAGGCAGGAGCCCAGTACAAAAGGGCAGCCTGCAGCGCACGGAGAAACAGAACGAGCGAGTGAGAGAGGAGGAGTGAGTGAGCTCAATGGAGCTGTGTCGGTACTGCTGCAGATTTCTTTGTGGGCAGAAAAAGGTACCAATGCAGGCAGGAGCCCAGTACAAAAGGGCAGCCTGCAGCTCTGGGAGAAACAGAGCGAGTGAGTGAGAGAAGGGTAGTGAGCGAGCTCAATGGAGCTCTGTTGGGACTGCTGCGGATTTCTTTGTGGGCAGAAAAAGGTGCCAATGCAGGCAGGAGCCCAGTACAAAAGGTCAGCCTGCAGCGTCAGGAGAAACAGAATGAGTGAGTGGGGGGGAGTGAGCGAGCTCAACGGAGCTGTGTCAGGACTGCTGCAGATTTCTTTGTGGGCAGAAAAAGGTGCCAATGCAAGCAGGAGCCTGTACAAGAGGGCAGCCTGCAGCGTCGGGAGAAATAGAATGAGCGAGTGAGAGAGGGGGAGTGAACGAGCTCAATGGAGCTCTACCTGGACTTCACACTTGCTCACCTTCCTGCCCAGTGTCCTCTGTGGTCCTCTATTACAGCAAGGTCTCTGGAGTGGAGACAATGCAATGATTGGATGCTTTAGGATTGCTGTAATAATACAGATTTACTTCTTCTGTTTCTTTCTGTAACTGAGCTAAGTACTGAGCTACACTGTTATGATTGCTGTAATAATACATATTTATTTGTTCTGTTTATTTCTCTGACTGAACTGAGTAATACTTGGAGTGCAATAGGATTTCTAACTGGGCAAAGTGAAACTATATGAGAGCCGAGAACAAAAAGTATGGTAGCCGAGGGGTGAAAAACGGACAAGGAGGCTTTAGGATTCCTATAGTAATACAGTGTCTAATGGAGGACATTTGAGTCTGAATTACCCCACCAGCAAGGGGTCAGTAGGGGGACTAGTGTGGGGGGGACAAAAATTTGAATAAATAGGGGCCTAACAGTTGTAGTAGGGTACAGAACCTGGGAGTAACAGCCAATAGCATAAGATGGGGCCAAAATGGGGCAGATGCCATATGTCACTAGGGCGGGCATCATTGGAAGGGTGGAGGGGTGTACAGGGTGTGGGTGTGCCATCATTCTGGACTGGGCTTGGAGCATGGAGGGGGTGTATGGACTGTAGATGACTGGCTACTTTGATGGAGGAACTGTGAAGGTTAGGGAGGAGTGTAAGTGGCAGGGCAGATGAGTATGATAGGCATCCTTGGGGGGGGAATAGGCATGGCAAAGGGGGACCGAGGAAAAATAACTAAGGACTGAAACTGACCCCAGTATCAGAGGCAGTAGCAGAAAAGAGAGGAGAAGGGAGGGGGTGCCCAAGGCGAATGCGGGGCTGCCTCCTGATGGGGGAGGAAGACACCACGAGGAGTACCAGGGCAGAGAGCAAATGGCTGTGGGTAGGGTGGCACGAAGGGGAACAAGTAGGAGGGGCGAACCAATGGGGGAAGAGATGTAGGACAGGTATCAATTATGAATAGATTTGAACCTCTCCTATGGGACAGAGAGGGGGAGCAGGAACATACTGAAGGGGGGAGGACAAGCAGGGCATGAGGTGGATGGCAACAGGTAGGGGAATAGATAGCGAGGACAAAAGGGTAGGAGGGGCTAATAAGGAAGGAGGCAGTGGTGACTGAAGGAGAGAAGGCTATGGGAAGGGGGAAGGATGGGAGGAGCATCACTATCGGGGTAGAAGGGAATGGGGGCTCTAAATCGCCAACAGTGGGGATAGGAGAGGGGTTGGAAATCAGCAGGGGAGGAGGGGAGGTCGACATGGGAAGCCCAGTAGGAAGTAGTCAGGCTGGGAAGGGGTTCAAGGGGGATGGGAGGAATAAGGCAGAGAAAAGGGATGAGGCAGAAGTAGGGGGTACAGATATAGTCACAGAGGGTACAGTTGGCGGGGTAAGGGACAGGAAGAACGAATACTGGGTGGTGGAAGGGGCATTAAAAGGAAATGGGGTAAGGGGTGGGGGTGGGGGTATTCATCCTGGGGGATTCTATACTGAAATGGGTGAGATGGGATAGAAAGGGGGAAAGGCACAGCCATATTTGGATTGAAGCTGTCCCCGGTTGAGTGCAGGAGGGGCAGGGCAGGCACTGCTCAAGCATGCAGCGAGGTGCAGGAATAAACCTCATTTACTGTTGCATGTGGGTACAAACGACTTGGGGAACACTGTGGAAGTAGTGAGGGGGAGTTTTGAGTACTTGGGCAGGCAGTGTGATGGGGTGTGGAAGTCGGTGGCATTCTTGGAGGTACTGCCAGTACCAGAGCCCCCCCCCAAACACACACATACACACTCCCTGAAAAGCCACTTAAAAGCCTGCAATTCATTCAAATCAATTCCATTTTCTTACTTACTTGGGGTATAATGTCAACAAGTGTAAAATCATGTACCTAGGGCACAGGAACCCTGATGCTGGGTATATGAGGGGGGGAGGTACTGATACTCACTAGACATGAAAGGGTCCTTGAGGTTATTATATCAGAGGACCTCAAGATGGCAGTACAGTGTGACAAGGCTATGGGCAGGGCAAATTGGATTCTGGGGTGCATAAGGAGTGGCATCTCCAGTAGGAGGATGAGGGATGTTGTGCTGCCATTGTATCACTCCCTGCTATACCCCCAGCTGGAGTACTGTGTCCAGTTTTAGAGTCCACACTTCAGAAAGGACATAAGGTGGAGGTTTTCCAGAGGAGGACAACTAAAATTGTTCAAAATTTTCACAGGAATCCCTAAAAGGAAAGGCTGAAGAATTTCAGCATGTACACTGTGGAAGACAGGAGGGTGACAGGTGACATGCTCAAGACCTGCAAAGTACCTCACAGGGGTAAAGAAGGTACAGTTGGGGAGTTTCTTTCAAATGATGATGAGCACCCAAACCAAGGGACATACAATGAAGCTGGGGGAAGGGGGCATTCAGGATAGATGTGAAGAAATATTTATTTACTGAAAGGGTGGTAGATACCTTGAACGGACTGCCAGGAGAAGTGGTGGAAGCTAAAATGGTAGGGGGCATTAAGCATGCATGGGATAAACATAGGGGTGTATTACAGAAAGGAGAAGGAGGGGTCAACAGAGATCAATAGGGCTATGGAAGTGGAGTAGGTTCAAGTTCATTGCAGGAAAAATCCATTAAGCAAGCTCATTCACAAGGAGGTCCTGATGGACGTAGGCAGAATAAGACATGCACTAACATATACAGGCAGGAGTTACACGTAGGTAGAGAACACTTGGCCAGACTGGGTGGTCTGAGAGGTCCTTCTCTGCTGACAAATTCTATGTTACTATCGCATCATGTGTTAATTCAGGTGCAGTGTTTATTTAAAGTTGGGCCTACCATATATCCACATGTAAGGTACAGTAACTTACTGAATTAGATGCAGCCCACTTACAGTGCAATAAACAGAACCCCAGTGCTTCAAGATGCCTTTACTGTTCATAAGGCTGCTTAAAGAGCTGGGATTCTATTTGCAGTGTCCACACCAGTATGCTGATCTTAAAATCGGCGCCGCATCTGAATGAGTACTTGATTCTTGCTCACTCCATTTCTTCCTCACTTTGAAACTTACTTGTCCTGAGTTACTTCTGTGCTGGCAGTGCCTCACCTATGTTGGAAGATGACCAATAAGCGGCATTGAAAGATGTCAGACTTCACAGATGGTAAAGGCAGCTGCTCATGGACAGACATAAGGCAATTCTACTAGGGGGGTAGGAGGAAGTAAGCTGTTGATTAACTAGAATCTGCAGCTTATCCATCAGGTAGGGAAATGGGATGACTAGGTGGCCCAAGCGGTCCTTATGTGCCGGCAACCTGTATGTTTCTATGTTTCTCACCCGCCATCTTGGCAAGAAGAAGGCTGAAGCTGTGGCCACTGATGACTGTTGGGGTGTGGGACTGGGGGGACCAAAGGGGACAGACATAAGAAGATAAAATCATAATAAATATTGTGAGACCTTCACCAGCTTTCCAAAACACTTACAAGTAAAAGAACACTCTGAAGTTTTTTAAATGGCAACACAATCTGGTGAACCCTCTGTCTGCCATCTGACACCAGGCATCATCCGGCATAAAATTGCCTACAGAAGGCAGTGTGGTCATGTGGTTACTGAAATACTGGAGATTACAGATTTATAAGCACAAAAGAATATCACACAGAAGCTGGCACATATGCCTGTAGCAGCTGTCTCCCACTTCTCAGCACTTATATTTATACCCTTGAGGTACTTGAATGTTTCTATCATATCTCCTCTTTCCCTCCTCTCTTCCAGTGAGTGCATATTGAGGTCCCTTAATTTCTTCTCATAAGTCTTGTGTTGCAAGCTCTGTACCATCTCATTCACCCTTCTCTGGACCATCTCCAGCCTGTTAATATCCTTATGAAGGCGCGACCTCCAGAACTGCACACAGTACTCCACGTGAAGCCTAACCATGGTTTTATATAATGGCATCACTACCTCCCTCCTTCTGCTAGTGATACCCCTGCCTATGCACCCCAGCATGTCACTGGCCCTCCCAGCTGCCTTACCACTTTGACATTTTTAGGTAATCTGAGATGAGAACCCCCAGGTTCCTTTCCTTCTTTGTGACTGTCACCAACTCCCCCCTCCCAATTCTGTGCCTTTCCCCAGGGTTTCTGTGTCCCAACTCCATACTTCTGCACTTTTTTGAATTACAGTTCAGTTGCCAGTCCTCAGACTATTTCTCAACCTTCCCCAGGTCCCTCCTCATTTTCTCCACCCCTCTAGGGTATCCACTGTGTTACAGATCTTGGTGTCATCTGCAAACAGGCAGACCTTTCTCTTCACCCCTTCTGCAATGTTGCTAATGAAGACATTGAACAGGACTGGCCCCAGGACCAATCCCTGCAGCACCCCACTGGTCACCCTCTCTCCCCAGACTGTGCCCCATTTACCACCACTCTCTGCCTCCTGTCTCTTACCCAGTTTCTAACCCACTTTACCACCCTTTCCCCCATGCCCACCCTACTCAGCTAGTTTATCAACATCGTATGTGAGATGGTGTCAAACGGTTTGCTTACATCAAGATAAGCGTTGTCCACTGCCCCACCCTGATTTACTTCCTTTGTCACCCAAAGAGATCAACCAGATTTGTCTGCCATGACCTCTACTCTGTGAATCCATTTTGCCTATGGCCCTGGGCTCTGATGGCTTCTACATGCCCCACTATCCTTTCTTTAACTAATGTCCCCGTGATCTTCCCCACTACTGAAGTGAGGCTGACCAGCCTATAGTTCCCTGCCTCCTCCCTACTCTGGATTTCTATAGAGGGACCACATGTGCCCTCCTCCAATTCTCTGGTAGCACCCCTCTCTCTGTTGAATGACTCAGTGAACATGGCCGGCACAGGTACTGCTATTTCCCTTCACAGCTCTTTTCATATCCTTGGGTGTACACCATCTGGTTCTATCACTTTGCCCACCTTCAATTTACTCACCTTCTGCAGGATTCTTCTGCCTGTGAATGGACTATTGTCCACCTCTTCATGCCTTTGCAACTGCTGTACTGCTGTGGTCTTTACCCCTCCCACTCTTCTGTGAATACTGAACAGAAAGACATGGTGGATGTCTTGGGGGGGTGGGGCACATGACAGTTCTTAGGCATAGTACTTTCACTTCCAAATACCTAAGCAGCACATATAGGCAATCAACATTCACCATTGACAAATGCTTGTTTCAAGGAAGCAACATTTACTAATTGTTCCCACTCAACAGACTTTGGTATGGATAAATCAGGCCTAAGAACTCTATAATTTGCAAATAAAGGCAGAAATGGAATGTTGGTACTTTATAAGTATGTTTGACTGCCTCAAAGGACATTAATACACTGTCCTAGTGTCTACTAAGTCTTCAAGTATATTTATTCATAATTCCACCCAGCCAGGGTCTGGTATTATTGACTGATCTCTTTTAACAAACTTTGTTTTCCATAGTGGCAGAAGTTCTAATGGCTTATCTTATCTTTGTAATGAAAGGTGCCCAAAATGTTCTCTATTACGTAACGGAATTTGTTAAGCCAGGGTGAGATTTAAGTGTGCCTATTAAAGGAATTAACAGAAAATCCATGACCGGATAGTCCTGTAGTACGTTGCTTTTCAATTAGAAGCCATAGAGGCATATCAATGCTTTTACAATTAGGGAAGAGTAGGGCAGCTTGCTTTATAGAAAATGTCCAGTTATAGCTCTCCCACCATGGTAGGGTGAATCCCCCTTCTGCCACTGAGGTCCTAAGTTTTTTTTTAAAGGAAAACCTTGCTGCTTTGCCTTCCCATAAAAATGTCTTTGTAACAGACTCAAGTTTTTTTTTCATAATATTTTTTATGAAGGTTTAAAGATAATAAAAGATGAGAGCATTATCACATAAGCAATCCAACAAGATAACAATTAAACGATACATTAACATACCATACAGTTAATCCATACCATTGTTGTTGTAGCTAACAATCTGAAATGATCAGCTCCCAGGGTGGGGGCTGACCAAATGAGCAGACACGAAAGACCATTAGGCCTATCCTGCTGGCATTTTAGTATTTTAGTATGTTAGTATATCTTAAAGAGATGCCTAAAGAGATAATACATTACATACAACTGACAATCAACAGGGGGCCTACTACTCCTGTCTGGCGGTAATTAATGTAAAATCATGTAGCGGCTGGAAGGAGAAGGAATCCGTTCATTTCAGGGGAGTGACTGCTGATTGTTACTGATTTTATTGCAGTTGTTTTTGTTTCTTTAGCTGCTTATTGTTGCTTTCAGTCGGTACCAGGTTGCTTTATGACTTCATTTGGAAAGTTACCTGTTTGGGGGATTTTGCTGGTGCAGCTGAGTGTTTCTGTTTGTTAGTTTTTTCTGGTGTTGCTGATTGTCTGTAGAGAGAGAGAGAGAGATACACACAGAGAGAGACACAGACCTACCTTCCCTCTCCGAGCTCATTGGCTTTTATAGGGGAGGTGCTGGATCAGGATTGGTAGTCAGGAGGTGCTGGATCAGGACTGGTAGTCAGTACACACTAGAACAACCTCGAGACTGATTGATTATTCCAGACCAGTTTAAAGGGAGGACAAGTGGAAGAAAATAACATGGTTAGCCCTAGTAAGGGGGAACATCCCAGGGGATGGGGCATGCAGTATGAAGCGGCGCAGGCTGGAAGGGTGGTAGGGGGTCAGGTAGTGGCATGGGAAGGGTAGTAGGCTGCAACAACTGTGGGGCAGCTATCTTTTTAGGGGTCGAATGGAGAGCAGGGGGATGCCTGGTGTGTAGGCAACTTAAGCAGCTCGAGGAAGAGATTAGGTGGTTAAGGGCAGAGATAAATCAAGGGAAAGGTACAGATTGGTGGATCAATCCAGGACTGAGGGCACATGAGAGTGCCCCATAAGACTGCAGGCAACCCAGGCCATGGAGGGGGGAGGGGGAAGGGGTAAATGGACCAATATTGCCACCTCAGGAACCACTGGATACAGATGAAGGGGGTGGAGAATGATAGGGAACAGGGGCAGGATAGGCCCCAGAGCAGGCAGCACATGCGGGTCTCTCAATAGTATGCCACGGAGGACTCAGGGCAGGGGGGAGATGTACTGCAACAGGTTCTCAGTGCTTGCTACACTGGAGGAGATGAAGTGGGAGGACCTCATAGACAAGGCTGATGAGGAAGAGATCATCCACAACCCAGAGGGAACTTTGGGGCCCAGTGGGCTTACCCGGTTAACACAATTTAATAAATAATAAATAAATAAATAAAGGCAGCAGGACTTCAATGGGTAAGGCTAAGGGTGCAGGAGTGAGGAGACTGGACAGGGGGAGAGTAGCTAAGGAGGGGGATGAGGGGAGGTATGAGGAGCTAAGGGGAAGGATGCATTAGGGGGAAGTGGCAGGAGGAACCCAGTGGAGAAGGGTGGAGAAATCAGGGGGGAATGGGGATGGGGGCAGAGATAGGGGTGGAAGGAGGAACAGCAGAAATGCATTTGGGAACAGAAGACCTAGCAGGAGGGGATAAGGGACAGAGAAGGTGAGCAGAACAAGAAAATGAGGTTGGGATAGGCACGGGGTCATAATGTTGCAAGACATTATGGCTCATGGCAGAATTGCGCTGCTAATACAGTGCAATTTCTAGTGCGATTCTGCTATGAGGCATAAGTTTTTCCCAGCGGGGCTGTGCCCCTTGGACCCCCCGATGAGAGATTCCCAACCCGGGGGAAGGGGAGTCCAACATGGGGAGTGCACAAAAGTGTGAAAAATTAAAGATTCTGGGACCGGGAATCAAACCCGGTCCCAGACGCAGAGCCTGAGTTCCTGCTGCTGTGGCTCAGTCCAGTGAACCACAGCAGCTGCTCAGTGGAACCCACTCCCAGCAGAGGTCATATCCTCTGCCTCGGAGAGCACTACTGGTGCAATGCCGCATATTGCAGTATACACGGTATTGCATCAGTAGCGGTTACGGACAACGCTATAGCCGTTTAGTCATAATGTTGTACGCTATTAAGCATGTGACATTATGATCTGGTAGGGTGGGATCCTAGTGCTGGGGATTAAATTCTGAAGGGGATCAGATGATGGAGCAGGGAGGAGAGGCATAGTCGAATATGGGTGGAGGCCATGCCAGGTATGACAGCGGAGGGTATGGCAATCCATTCTGAAGTATGCTAGGAGGGGTAGGGAGGAACTTCACATAGTTGTGCATTTGGGAACTAATGACCTAGCAGTAATATGGCAAAGGTAGTCCGGAGGAGGTTTGAGGAGCTGGGGCTGATTTGTGAGGAGTCAGGAAGATCAGTAACCTTCTTGGAGGTACTTCCTGTACCCAGGGCAAGCACCACAAGGAAGCTGAGGATAGAGGAATTTAATACGTGGCTTAGGGAATAGCATCCATTCAAAGGGTATGGGCTGCTGGACCTGCATCCAGCTGAAGACAGACCACTTACTAGGTCTGCAAGACTTATTCACACCAGAAATATGCCTGTTAGGTGATTATACAGTGATCCTTGTCCCTATCAGAAGGTACCACATGGCTCTTATCTCCATGTCGGTTAAAAAAGTGGTTTTACATCACTGGAAGGACAGTGAAGACATATCCTATTCCGAGTGGTTCAGTGAACTCTTGGCTCATCTCAGGATGGAAAAAACAACAGTGAGTCTTACTAACAAGCCTGGGAAATATAGTAAAATATGGGGCCCCTTACATACTCTGTTCGCTCTATAGTATATACACCAGAAGACTCAATATCCCAGTATCCTACTGTATCTTCTCTATTTGTCAGTGTTGAAGAATCAGGGGGAGGGTGGTGGGGAGGGGACTTTAATAGAGGTGGGGGTCTGGGGGGAGGGAGGAGAACAGATCCTTTATCTTGTACACTTCATGTCAAATGTATTGTGTTTCCTTGGAACTGTTCTCTTTTGTATTGAAATTTAATGAACTTTAAATTGAAAAAAAAATGCTTTGGGCTGGTGGGGAGTAGGAAAGGACTTGGGAAGGCAAGGATCTCTATACCAATGACAGACTTCACTTAAGTGGGGAAGGAAGGAGACTCTTGAAACATAAATTGAAGGAATACTTAGCAAACAATGAGAACTTAAACAAGTAGTGGGGGGGTGGCAAGTGAGCAGGAGTCTGGCAGGATCCTCAGGCAGGGAAGCCGAATGAGCTTACACCCCCATAATGGCAGCAGGGAACTTAGGGAGAGGTTAGGAGAAGGTGCTAAGGTGGGAGAGCAGGTATGGAGAGGGGGAAAGGAAGCAGAGTGGTGGGTGGTAACCCTGGATTCTCAGAGTCTGGGGAACAAAACAGCAGAGTTACAGGCTCTCATGGCAGTTGAGAAGGTGGATATGGCAGCCATAACCAAAATGTGGGCACCCATTACCATGACATGGACCTGGAAGTACCAGGATATAGGATATTTCAGAGGGATATGGGAAAGGAGGGGGGTGGCGCTGTATGTGAGGGATGGTCTGAAGTGTTTCAGGAAGGAAGGCAACACAGAGTCACTATGGGTGCAGCTCCAGGAATCCAAAAATAGTACCCACAGGATGGGAGTGGTGTATAGGCCACCCACTCAGACTGAGGAGTTAGATAGGGTTCTAACAGAACAGATCAGAAGGACTTGTGGGAAGGGAAGTACAGTGATTTTGGGGGACTTCAGTCTGCCAGGAGTAGATTGGGGTAACCCAGCCACCAAAAATAGGAGGAAGCAGGTACTTCTGGATGCCTTCCAGGACAGCTTCCTATTGCAGATGGTCAATGAGCCTACCAGGTTAGGGAACACCCTTGCTCTCGTGCTGGCAAATGGTGAGTTTGTGAGGGAGCTGAGGGTGGAGGAACTGCAGGCAGGGAGTGACCACCACTCAATGTGGTTCAAGATAGACATGGGGAAAGAGGGAGTAGGATTGGGCACAAGGGTGATAGGCTTCAGGAGGGCTGACTTCGGGAGGATGAGAGAAATAGTACAGGGGTATCTGGCTAAGATCATTCCGGATATGGACACTAATCAGAGGTGGGAGGTCGTTAAATGGAGTATAGAGGAGGCAACCACAACATGTGCAAAAGTCCAGAGTAAGAGGGCTAGGGCCAAGAAGCCTAGCTAGGTGGGCAGGGAGGTCATGGAGAAAGTAAGAAAGAAAAGAGATGCCTTTAGAAGCTACAAAAGAACAGGGAAGGGTGGACAGAGAGGAATACCTAAAGGAGTCAAGGGAGGTGACAAGGGCAGTCAGGGCAGCCAAGGCATCCCGGGAACTTAGGCTGGCACAGGGCATTAAATTAGGGAAGAAGTACTTCTTTAGGTACATCAGGGAGAAAAGGAGCTGCAAAGACCAAATAGTGAGGATTAAAAGGGGGTGGATACTAAGACAGAACAGGCAGAAGCATTAAATGAGTACTTCTGCTCAGTGTTTAGTGAAGAGAAAGGGGGAGCAGTACCCAGGGAAGCTCAGGGTGTGGGCACGAGCAGAAAAGAGGTGACAGACAGGGAAATCCCAGTGGGTGGGTTACTGAAGGGATTGGGGGCACTGAGGGTGGACAAGGCACCGGTGCCAGATGGCATACACTCCAGGGTGCTAAGGGAGCTAGAAGAAGTCCAGGCAGAACCCGTGGCAGACCTGTTCAATGCCTCTCTGGACTCGGGGAGTGTACTGCAGGATTGGAGGATGGTGCACGTGGTGTCCCTCCACAAGAGCGGCCACAAGGATGAGCCAGGGAACTACAGACCAGTAAGCCACACATCCATCATGGGAAAGCTGATGGAGACAATACTGAAGGAGAGGCTGGGGTCCCTCCTAGAGGCTAATGGGCTACAGGACAGCAGGCAGCACGGGTTTCTCCCAGGCAGATCCTGTCAGACCAACCTAGTAGAGTACTATGATTGGGTAACCAGACAATCAGACAAGGGCCATGCAGTGGATGTCCTGTACCTGGACTTCAATAAGGCATTCAATTCGGTGCTACATAGGAGTCTAGGTAGTAAGCTGGAAGGCACAGGGGCCAAGGCGAAGATGGTGGGATGGGTAGTGAACTGGCTGCAAGGAAGGCAGCAGAGGGTGGTGGGAAGGGAGATCTTGTTGCCCAGGGCAGTAACAAGTGGGGTGCCACAGGGCTCTGTACTTAGGCTGGTGTTGTTCGGGACCTTCATAGCAGACATCTCAGTAAACATCAAGAGCAAGGTCAGTCTGTTTGCAGATGACACCAAGATGGGAGTGGTAGTATATGACTTAGAGGGGTGGCAGGGGTTATAGGATGATCTGGCAACATTGGAGGCCTGGTTGGACACTTGGCAGCTGGGGTTCAAATCCAAGAAATGCAATGTTTTACATTTCAGAGCAAAAAACCCAAGGAGGAGCTACCAGCTTGGGGGGGGGCAGCTAACCAAGATGGAGGAGGAGAAGGATTTGGGAGTGATCATAATGGGAGCAATGAACAACTCCGCAAAGTGTAGAAAAGGAGCTGCAAAGGCTAACAGGATGCTGGGTTGTATTGCCAGAAGCTTATCCTCCAGGAGGGGGGAGGTGATCCTGCTGCTGTATAGGTCACTGGTTAGACCACATCTGGAGTACTGTGTATAGTTCTGGCGGCTGTACCTGAAGAAGAAAATTAGGTTACTGGAGGTAGTGCAGCGCAGGGCAACAAAAATCATCCAGGGGCTAGGGGACTTGTCTTGTGAGAGTAGGCTGAGGGAGTTGAACATTTACTCCCTGGAGGAGAGGAGGGAAAGCCGGGGGGCATGATTGAAACCTTCAAGTACATGAAGAGAATAAATAATATGGACACAGAGGGGCCTTTTCAGTTAAGGAGAGGGAGGGACACCTGAGGGTACAAACTGAGATTGGAGGGGGGGAAGGTTCAGGAGGGAAATGAGGAGACACTTTTTTATGGAGAGGGTGGTGTCAGGGTGGAACGCATTACCAGAGAAAGTAGTAGCCTGTAATACAGTGGGCTGCTTCAAAGGGGATGGGACAGGGTAAGGGGGTCATTGGAAGGGAGGGTGGGAGGGGCAGCTGCAGTATAAGGGCTGCTAGCTGCACAATCGAGCAGACTCCTTAGACTGAAAGGCCTTTATCTGCTGGCAAATTTGTATGTTTGTATGTAATACAACTTTTTGATAGGGGTGCACTCCCAAGAGAAATCTCCAAAAATGTGTTCTTTAAATCTTTGTGATCACAGTTAGTAAGGTGTGAAGCTTGCCAGGTTTCAATGAGTCAACACGAATGCTAAGAAACAGTGCTCTTTTGGCTGTTCAAGCAAATGAATGCCCCAAACGCATTGATTCTTCTCTGAAATTCTTTTTATTTGATTTGTAACCCCAACGTTTTGCATAAAAATATTCTTCTGGGGTATTCTAGACAGAAATAAAATATATATTTTTTAGTACAACATAATAATATACATTATAATCTGTTCTTTGTATTGCGACAGTTGGTAATTCATTAAGTTTTATTACATATCAGCATTTACTGTTCTTTAGTTAACCTTATATCAACTTCAAGAATCTTGACCCATTACTCAAGATTTTGACAATCATTGCTACATTACAACAGCCTCCTGTTTTCAGATTAGTATATAAAATACTGCCTTGTATTTAACTAAGCAGTGTAGCTCCAGAACTGCATGCTATATACGTCGTCTGCCTTTATTGATTTCTAATTATGGCCTGAAAAGTAAAAATTACATTATTTATACTCTTTTTTTTATCTCTATTATGATGCTTTCAGCTTTCTTTCTAAAATTAAAGCAACTGTGAAATAAATTTAAAGTTACTTCTAGTTTATAATTATTAGGGTTCACCTGTTAGTCATTATTCAATTGTCAACCTTGTAAGCACTTATTTAGTTTTCTTCCTTTCTACTGTAAAGAAAAAACAAAATTGTTTTAGCTCACATTTTTACATAAATTTTGGTATATTATTTAAATTTAATTTAAATCTTACTTTGTTCCAGGATATTCTTCCTTAAATGGCTTTTGCAATTTGTGTGGGGTTCCAGGACCGAGTCAATACCTGACGCTATCGTCCTACCTTGTGGCTCAATAAGGTTCTTATGAACTTTTAGTAGGGAGTAGAAGAGGGGTGTTCTCGGAACACCTGACATGTTTTAACAATCCTTTCTATGTTTGTCAAAAATAATACTGGGTAAGAGATAGGTAGGGATACATATTGAACAACTGGCTAAGTTAACATCTAAGATAGGCCTGTGTTTTCCTTTTACACAGTCATTTCGAATTTCAGTGTACTGTATGTATCTTATACTAGGAGTTATACTAACAGTTATACTAGGAGTTATACTAGGAGTTATACTAGGAAGTATTAGATGTACAGTAAGCCATAGACCCATATGCATGCATCTCCAGCGAGCTGGAATCAGTTACCCTTTACTCAATAGGTATCTGTCAATGCTGATTTTGAAGCTATCGAAGGAGTTGACTTCGGCTATATATTTTGGGAGAGAGTTCCATATTGGTATTATTCTTTGTGTGACGTAAAAATGACTACTGTTTCTCTTAGGGTATGTTAATGTTAGTTGACAGTTATGACTTCTTAAATTGTAATCCCTTCTGTTGTGTAGCATTCCCAAGTCAGCCATCAGCTGTTCATCTCTGGATATATGGAACATTTGCAGTAGGTCTCCCCTTGTTCTCCTAAGTTCCAAGGGGTATGAATTCAACTC
Source organism: Neoceratodus forsteri (assembly GCA_016271365.2). Taxonomy (NCBI): domain Eukaryota; kingdom Metazoa; phylum Chordata; order Ceratodontiformes; family Ceratodontidae; genus Neoceratodus; species Neoceratodus forsteri. Next base: position 133,889,653 of record JADMNL010000029.1, read on the forward strand.
AGTCAACCTCTGTTCATAGTTTTTGTTCTGCATACTACCTATTCATTTTGTTATCCTTCTCTGAACACGTTCCAGTCTTGTTATGTCCCCACAAAGGTACAGGCTCCATAATGGAGAACAATATTCTAAATGTGGCCTTACATAAGCCCTAAACAGTGGCAGAATGCTTCTCCCATTTCTGGATGTGAATGCTCTTTTTATGCGCCCTATCATTTTATCACCTTTACTGACCACCTCACTGCAATGTGTACTAAAGGTTAGGTAAGATGAAATGCTGATTCCCAGATCTTTTTCAGCATTAACTGAGTTCAAGATTGTACTATTCAATGAGTACTTATTTGGTATATTAGAGTCGCCTAAATGCATAATAACACATTTATCAGTGTTGAAAACCATGCCTTTTGTCTTTGCCCAGTCTTCCAGGCTGAGCAAATCTTTTTCCAAGGGTTGTACCTCCAAATCGCAGCTAACATTTGCAGCTATCTTAGTGTCGTCTGCAAATTTGATTACAAAATTACTGAGTTGGTGAGTCACATTGGATATGAAAATGGAGAATAAGACAGGTCCCAACACGGAACCCTGTGGCACACCACTAGTTACTAATCCCACGCCAGACTGATGTCCCCTGATGCATACCATCTGGGTTCTGTTATTCAGCCAGTCTTCTACCCATCGTAGAATCGTAGAGCTTAGCCCCATACACTGCATTTCTGCAATCAGAACTGAATGAGGAATTTTATCGAAGGCTTTACATAAGTCCAGGTACACAATATTCACAGGAGTTTTTTCCTCCAGCGGTGCACTCACCCTTTCGTAGAACACTAAGTTACTGTTAAGGCATGACCTCTGATTTTTGAAGCTGTGTTGATTATAGTCTTTTAATTTTTTTGTGCTAATCTCCATTTCTAGTTTTTCTTTAATAAGAGATGCAAATAGTTTCCCCAGAATGCTAGTAAGACTGATTGGTCTATAGTTTGACATTTCTCCCCTGTCTCCCTTCTTAAATATAGGTGTAACTGCTGCTGTTTTCCAATCTAGTGAAATTACCCCTGAAACAAGTGACATATTAAATATTTTGTGGAGTGGATCCACCAACCAGGTGGACAGTTCCTTTAATAATCTTGGATGTAGTTTGTCAGGACCAAGTGATTTACTAGTTTTTATTTTCCTTAGTCAATTATTTATATCAGATTTAGAGATTTCAGGTAGTTGCTCATTATTGTTTCTCCTAGTTGACATCGGTATGTTGGGGTGGTCATTACTAAAAACTGAACATAAATACCCATTGAATTCCTTTGCCATCTCTTGAGGGTCTGATATCTCCCTATTATTAATTTCCAATGGTCCAATAGGTCTCTCGGCTTGTTTTTTGTTGTTTACATATGCGTAAAAGCTTTTTCCACCATCTTTTATTGGGCTTATCTAAATTAAATTTTTTTCTTTTCAGATCTAATATTTTGTTTACATTTTTTTTTATAAAATCTTTGTATTTATATCTGTTATATTCATTGTTGTCTCTTTTTAAAGCTCTATAGGCCCTCCATTTTTTAGCTAGGAGTTTTGAGATATTGGATGTCAGCCAGATTGGTACCGTACCGTTTTTATTATAGATTGTTTTGTTGGGGATATATTTACCTTCTAATTCTAGTAATTAATTTTTTGACTCTGATCCATAGTTCTTCTGGAGGTGTACATGCATGATCCCACTGCCATGTGCTAAGTTCTTGTTTTAATTGGTAAAAATCAGCTCTGTCATAGTTTTTAAAAACTGTTTTTCCAGTTTCCCTTCTAGGAGATGTTTTTATTGAGAATGTCATCACATTGTGATCTCCATTTATTAGGGGTTCATGTATCTTGATGTTACTAATTTGATGGGGGATAGCCATTAGTACTAGATCTAATATATTGTTATTCCTAGTGGGCTCTGTAATCAATTGTTGTAACCCATTTATAACACATATGTCAAGAAACATTTGTTCTTGGTTGTTACTAGCAATACCCTCATTCCAGTTGATTCCAGCTGTATTGAAATCTCCAAGTAGTATAATCTCCTTGTGGGTTACTTTATTTTCAGTACTGTCTATTAGACATTGTTGCACTTGAATATTTATGTCTGGTGGTCTATAACACAGACCCAACAAAAGTTTATGTTGCTTTTCTCTAAGTAGTTCTACCTGCAATATCTCATTTGTCTCTTTGTCTTGTGTGTCATTTATCTGTTTATGAATTATATTATTCTTTCTGGACAGAGTGAAACCCCCTTCTTTCTTTACTTTCATATTTTTATAGTAGATGTTGTTGTTTTCAAGGGAAATCACATGGGGAGGTGAACATTAGTAGAGCATTTATTTTTTGAGTTTCGAGTTACAGTTCAGAATATTTTAGATACTATGTAGACAGATGCTGACTAAATGTGACACTGTGTATGGAATGTTTTAACATCCCTAAGGTTCTGTGCTCTTGTGACAGCTTTGGGCAGTACCACTACCCCAGTGGGGAACACATCACCCATATGTATTAACTACCTTCCCCACCAACATTGGAGCTAATGGTAAAGGAAATTATGGTAACTGTGAAGGAAAGTTCTGAGCAGTTTAACAAAATGGAAACTTCCCTTAAAACCTTAGAAGCCTTCTACGAAAAGAACTCACTTCAAAGGACAGCCCTGTTTAGTAAGATTACAAATGTAAAGTATGAAATAAACAAATAACACTCTGCAAAAGATGAATATGCCCTTAATCAGAAGTACTGGGAGTCAGAGGAGAAGGCAAGTAAGTTGCTGGCTCACAGGTTAAAAACTAGATAGCTCAGGAATATGATCCCTTCTATTAAAGATGCTAAAGGGCAGGTGCATCTACATAACAAACAAATTATTGATACATTTGTGCAGTTTTTTAAGGGACTCTATGACAGATGAGATAGACCGTCCAGAGAAAGAGGGAGGCAATATAGCCCAGTGGTCTAAGGCTCTCAGCTGCAAATCTGGAGACCTGGGTTTGAATCCCACAGCCCCCACTTGTATACTGTGCGACTCTGAGCAAATCACCTAAGTTCCCTGTGCTCCCAGGTCACACCTGTAAACAAGCTTTCAGCTTAAGTGCACCACTCCTGGTTAAACAATTGAAAATAAAAGAGAACACCAAATAATTTCTGTCCAACTCTAACCTTCTTAAATTGACTGAATCTGAGGTTAGTTATCTAGAGATACCCTTTACCTTAGAAGAGATCACTGAAACCACTAAGTGTCTGACCAAAGGGAAAACCCCAGGCCCAGGTGGCCTGTCAGCTAAATTGTACCAGGTTCTGAATTCTGAGGTCTCCAAATATCTACTTAGAGTATTTACTGAGTCTCAAGTTCATGGCAAATTACCATATACTATGTCCAAGGCATATATAACTCTTATTCTTAAAAGAGAAAAATATCCTTTTGATTGTGCAGGTTATAGACTCATCTCACTTCTTAATAATGATTACAACATTTGCACTAAAATACTAACCACATGCCTCTGAGTAATCAAAAATTTAATTGGGAAAGAATAAGTTGGGTTTCTCAAGGGTAGGACAGGTGCAGACAATGTTAGAAGGCTTTATAATGTTATTTGGCCTGCTAAAAAAATCTGAAACAGGAGGAGTTATGTTCTCATTAGATATGATGAAGGCCTTCAACTCTCTGGATTGGGATTACCGTTTTCAAGTGAATAAATATTATGGATTTTGTGCTAACTTCAGCAAATTGGTCAATACGGTATATGATTCCCCTTCTGCAGAATTAATAACTAATGGGTTAATTTCCCTCAACTTCTGACTCTTTTTGTGGAACCAGGAAAGGCTGTCCTATCTCGCCTTATCTATTCATTCTTCCAATCGAACGCTTAATCCAAATTCTCCAGTCTTTGGCCAAAATACATGGCACTAAAGTTCACAGGCTTTGTAATAAGATGCTGGCTTTTGCAGACAACAGCCTTCTGACTCTAAGCAGGCCCTTGTATTCTCTGGTAGCTCTTGAATCTAGTCTTCATCACATCAGTACCTTTTCAGAACTGAATTTTAGCTGGAGTAAATTGCAGTTAATGCCCCTGTTCTGCCCTACAATTCTAGAATTTGCCTTGTGAGCTAAATATCACTCAGGAATGATCAACAGAGAAATAATTTACCTGGGATGCAAGATCTCACACAATATATACAATGACATAGAAAAGAACCTTAGATCCATAATAATAGAAATACAAGTGGATGTTAATAAGTGGGGAAATTTATGGGGTAAAATAAATAGAAACATAGAAACACAGACTTTGACGGCAGATAAGGACCGCTTGGCCCACCCAGTCTGCCGATTTTCTTACATATTGGATAAGCTGCAGATCATAGTTAACCAACAGAATACTTCTTCCTACAGTAACCCTCACCAGAATTGCCTTATGTCTGTCCCATGAATTATTGAATTCCCTCACTGTTTTTTGACCCCACAACCTCCTCAGGAAGGCTATTCCATGCACCCACCACCCTCTCTGTGAAAAAATACTTCTTCACATTGCCATTGAGCTGTCCCTCCATCTTCAAATTGTGCCCCTTGTTCTTGCACATCTCTTTTTCTGAAAGAGGCCACCCGCTTGGACTTTGTTGATTCCCTTGAGGTACTTGAAAGTTTCTATCATGTCCTCCCTCTCCTTCCTTTCCTCAAGGGTATACATATTAAGCTCCTTTAGTTTCTCTTCGTATGACTTCTGGTGCAGACTCTGCACCATTTTAGTTGCCCTCCTCTGGACTGCCTCCATCCTGTCTATGTCCTTGTGGAGATGGGGTTTCCAGAACTGCATGTAGTACTCTAGATGGGGTCTCACCAACTGTCTGTGCAGAGGGATAACAACTTCCTGTTTTCTATTTGTGATGCCCCTCCCCTATACATCCCAGTATCCTCCAACACTACTTACTACATTCTCACATTGCTTGCTTACCTTTAGGTCATCTGATATGACTACCCCCAGGTCCCTTTCCATTTTTGTTGTTGTTAGTACCTTCCCCCCAGTTGTGTACTCTTCCCCTGGGTTTTTGTTCCCCAGGCACATTAATTTGTGCTTCTTTGCATTGAATTTAAGTTGCCACACTTTTGACCATTCCTCCAACCTTGACGAGTCCCTTTTCATCCTTTCCACCCCTCCCCTGTGTATAAACCCTGTTGCAGATCTTTGTGTCATCTGCAAAGAGGCATACTTTTCCTTCCAGTCCCTCTGCAATGTCACTTATAAAGAAATTAAAAAGTACCAGTACCAGTACCGAACCCTGTGGTACCTTACTAGTAACCCCACTTTCTTTGGAGTGGACTCTGTTTACTATTACCCTCTGTATTTTGTTGCCCAGCCAACGTTTTACCCAGGCTACCACCCTGGGACCCACTCCTAGGCTGGCTAACTTGTTTATTAATCTTTTGTGTGGGACTATGTCAAATGCCTTGCTAAAGTCTAGGCAGGCCATGTCCACAACCCCTCCCTGGTCTACTACTTTGGTCACCCAGTCAAAGAAATCTATCAGATTCATCTGACATGATCTTCATGCTGTGAATCCATGCTACCTTGGGTCTTGTGCCCTGCTGGCCTCTAGGTACTCAACAATTCTATCTTTCAGAAGTGATTCCATCATTTTCCCTACCACTGAGGTCAAACTAACAGGTCTGTAGTTTCCTGCCTCTGCTTTGCTTCCACTTTTATGAAGGGGACTCACATCTGCCCTCCTTCAGTCCTCAGGTAACACAACATCCTCCAATGATTAGTTAAAAAGGTAATCAGTGGTGTCACTAGTTCTCCCCTTAGTTCTTTTAGAATTCTAGGGTGAATCCCACCAGGTCCCATTGCTTTGTTCACCTTCAGTTTTAGGAGTTCTCTCAGAACCCTTTCTTCTCACCACCTGCCTACCTAACCTCCCCTTTATTACGCCTCACTATCCCTCCCTTGGTCTTTCCTTGCTCCCTAATGTACCTACAGTATAAAAGGTTTTATACCCCTTCTTAACTGAGTTGGCTATCTTTTCCTTGGTTTGGGCCTTTGCTAGTCTGACTGCCTTTCCCACTTCCTTCTGCTTTAACTAGCACAGTTCTCTAACCTGCTCCTTTTGTGTTTCCTTATACTTCCTGAATACTATCTTTTGCTCCCTAACCTTCCCCACCACCTCTTTTGAGAACCATAATGTTTTTTTCCCTTCATTTTGATTTATTTGCTTCACTCAAAGGCTTGTTGCCCCTATGATGGCAGTTTTGATGTTTCCTCATTGTTCCTCTACCCCTCCTTCTTGCCCATTTGCTAGTACTTTTCTGAGGCATGCTCCCATTTTGCCAAAGTCAGCCCTTCTAAAGTCCAGTACCCTCACATTTGTGTGGCTTGACTCTACGGCTGTGTTTATCATGAACCACACTGTTTGGTGGTCACTTGTTCCCAGATGGCTACCCACTTCTAAATCTGAAGTCCTCTCTCCATCCCCATTTGACAGTACCAGGTCTAAGATTGCTCCCTTGGTAGTGGGTTCCAGCACTAGCTGTCTGAGGCATGCCCCCTGTATGGCATCAAGAATGACCCTGCTTTTGGAGGTGGCTGCAGCAAGGGTGCACCAGTTAACATCTGGAATATTCAGGTCCCCATCAACAATATTTCCCTCTTTCTGCCATCATTAGGATGCCTTCTATAATTTCCTTGTCCATTTCCTCCCCCTGAGATGGGGGTCAGCATACAACCCCGTGCAGATTGTAGTGCCATTTCTTGTCTCCAGGGTGACCCACAGTGCCTCCTCTCCTCCCTGTTTACCCTTTAGTTCCATTGCTTTGATCCCTTCCCTTACATAGAGAGCTACTCCTTCTCCTCCTCCTCTTCTACCTTCCCTCTCCCTCCTGTAGGTTGTGTACCCTGGTATGTTGACATCCCAGTCATGGTTCTCTGTGTACTATGTTTCTGTGACTGCCACGATATCCAGGTTTCCCTCTTTCATCAAGGCCACTAGTTCAGGGAGCTTGTTACCCAGACTACAGTTGTTGGCACTCATGGTACCATTTTGATGGGCCTCTAGCCCCATCCCTGTCCTTACTGGCTGTTGTTTTTCTCCATTTATCCCTTGCCCTTCTCCATATCAACTTCTATTTTTGTATTTACCTATCCTGTTTTGTGGGGAGAGAGATTTTCCTGTTCCTTCAGTGCTCTCCCCACTTGGCTTATTTTAAATGCTTGACAATTAAATGTTTAAACCTATCACCTAGGATCCTGGTTCCCTCCTGGATAGATGCAGACCATCACACCAGTATAGGCCTGTATCCCTCCAGGTGGACCACCAGTCCCCAATGAAGCCAAAACCCTGAGGTCTGCATCAGCCTTTCAACCACTGATTGAATCCCATAGTGTGTCGCACCCTAGTCTCACCCATGGCATAGACAGGCAGCAACTCCAAGAAGGTTACTGTGTGTGCTACTTGTCTAAGGCCACTCTCCAACTCCACAACCACCCCTGCACTGCTCTGATCCCATTCTCAGCCAGGCCATCTGTCACTAGGTGGACAATGATGTTAAGCTCCCTTTCCTGTGCAGCTGCTCCCACGATCTTGAGGATTAACTCCCTGTCCCTCTAAGCCATGGTACCAGGCAGGCACCTTCCCTCCCTCCTTCCCTCCCCCATTTCTACCCCCCTAACAATTGAGTTCCCCACCAGGAATTGTTTCTTTCCCCTGTGGGGTCCACTGCCACCCTCCTGTGGGTCTCCTTTGTAAAGGTTCCCAGAATCATCCTTGGTCTCCACTGCGGGTGCCTCCATAGAAGAACCATGCTCTGCCAGAATGGCATATGAATTGTGGAGAGGTACAGCTGGAGGGATGTGCCTCTGTTCCATCACCCTCTCCCTCCCTTAGCCCACCATGGTCCAACAACTCCTCTTTCTTGACAACCTCTGAATCAGCTGCCATGGCAGTCCCTGGGAGGGAGAGGAGGTCCCCGAGTCCTGGTCAACTCAGCTTGGAGAGAAGCAACCTCCTCCCTCAGCCCAGAGATGTGCCTGCAGATGTTGCAATACTGTATCCTGCAGAATGTCTCCCATAAGACTGCTGCTCTACAGCCACTGCACTGCATCACTCCCATCATGTCTTATTTGTGGCCCCTCGACTTTTCTTTTTGTCTGCTTACACTTTCCTCTCTATGTTTTTTGTTTGTTTTTCTCCCTACTTCCATATGGCCTCTGTACCCTTACAGCTCCAAGTTTCTGCATTCCTCAGTAGGCTCCTTCTTACTTGCTCAGAGACAAACCTCCAGCAGCTAACCCATTTTTCCTTAATCCTTCTCTCCGTCTTTCTCTCCTTCTGTAGGGACTTACAGCTTCTCTCTCCTCCTCTTGTATGTGCCCTTGTGGACCTAGTTGCTAGCTGCACCTTTTGTAATTCTGCCTATATACCAGCCAGGCTATTGCTTGTGTTGTGTTGCCTAACTGTTCCTGTGTCTTTAAGTAGGTGTGGCCTGGCCTTCCACTATAAATGTAGAGCACCTGGGTTGGCTGAGGAATGAGAGGGTGGGGGTTGTCTTTGGTACCTGTGTCTACAAAAACAATCAACAATCTGGTAAAGTAACAAAGCCCTCCACTGCTGCTTCATTGAAAGCAGTGGTGTCTGTAATATCACTAAATGGGTAGAATACCATGTAAACTTTGCACCTTCTATTGGGACCCAGGCGGCATCTTCGTCATTCACGAAAAGTTTCAAGTGTTTGCAAAATATACAGACTGTTGCTAAAATGTTACTGATGGCAGCCCCAGACTCCCGCCACCACTTAGAAAGGTATGTGGATTGGAGCAGGCTCATGTCATTAATTTGGTCACTTTTAAGGTAGCTGGTAGCTCTTCCCAGCTTCTGCAGCAAGCAGAGTCCACAGTCAACTCCTGTTTCTATTCCACAGTCCCACAAGCCTTCTTCAGCACCTCCCATTATCAGACACCTCTTTCACAGAGTTTCAAGTAACAGTTCTAGTCACAAATGACTGTAAATATTTTTCCAGCTAGATCACCTCCTGGCAAAATAAAGTTACACTAAGTAAAGACAACTCCAAAAACAGAGAATAAAACACTGATTTCTACTTACTATTACAGGCCCCTGAATTAAGAATTCAATACTCAGTAAATCACCTTCTTCCTGTAGGGTGGCTGCTCTCCCTCTCTCAGCTTCTTTCAGCAACAAAATGATTACAACCCCCACAATGTTTTACATAATGCAAAATATCCCTGCCCTAGTACACAGAAAATTACTTTAAATTTGAGCTCTGACTGTCTGTTGCTGCTTTTGCAGCTGAAAGTCTTATTCTTATGTGCTGGAAAAATACAGGTGCCCTCCTTAACTGAGTAGTAAACCAATTGTTATATAACAAACAAGGAGAGAACTGCATACACTCTCCAAAAGCATTACTGTTTTACTGATGTATGGGGCCCTTTCATTCAGCTGAAATTTCAGTAGTACTGCACGTTTATTACCCATTACTGTCTCTTTGCAATACTTATGAAATATTCCATTGCTTCAGTTTCTTTAAACTTGTCTTGTATTGCTTACTAATGCTAAGAAACAGTGCTCTTCTGGCTGCTCAAACAAATGAATGCCCAATACACATTGATTCTTCTCTGAAATTATTTTGATTTGATTTGTAACCCCAACGCTTTTGCATAAAATATTCTTCGGGGATTTTTGAAAGAAATAAATATAGCTTTTTAGTATAACATAATAATGTACATTACAATCTGTTCTTTTATTTGTATTGTGACAGTTGTTAATTCATTAAGTTTATTACATATCAGCATTTGTTCTTTAGTTAACCTTATATCAACTTCAAGTCTTAACCCATTACTCAAGATTTTAACGATCATTGCTATATTACAACAGCCTCCTGTTTTCAGATTAGTATATAAAATACTGCCTTATATTTAATTACAGTGTAGCTCCAGAACTGCATGCTATCCATGCTGTCTGTCTTTTAGTTTCTAATTATGGTCTGAAAAGTAAAAATTACATAATTTATTTATATTATTTTTATCTCTATTATGGCACTTTCAGCTTTCTTTCTAAAATTAAAGCAACTGTGAAATACATTTAAAATTACTTCTAGGTTATAATTAAAACCCTTTCTAAAAACTCCCCCAATACATCTCCACTGTTTTCACGTTCACACCATGTTCATACCAACTCAGAAAATATGCCTTCATACAACTCGATAAACCCAGGATTAGATCCTGATTCGGCTCCTCCTGTATTAGTCGCTCCCTCCCACTCTGTGGAACTCCTTAAAAAAAAAACTTAAAGCTGACCTATTTTATAAAACTACCCACATTCAAATCACTTTTAAAACCCCTGTTAAAGGAGAAATGCTAATGCTACTCCTGATCTCTCTCTCTATGAGATCACATAAGCACTTATACCCCCTTTCTTACCTTGGCATTCCCTGCCACACTCCCTCTTCTTGAATCGCTTCCTCCGTCCCCCCAGTCCTAGTTCCTCCCTCTTTCTTGTTAAATCACTCCTATCCCCCACCCTCCCTCCCATCTCTGGTATTCTGCTGGATTCAAACCTGGTTCGCCTCTTCTATCAGTCATTCTCTCCCATCCTCCCCTTCAGTTCTAATATCATGCATCCTTAATCAGTCTCTATTCTCTTACCTCCTGTATTGCCTCCCATACCATTAGCAGCTAAGTTGCTCTTCTGAATCGGCCTGTGTACTGCTATATACACTGTGAAATTGATATGCCTGTAACCACTGGAAGTTGTTATGTCTGTTTTGAAATTGTAATTCCTACCCCGCACTCTTGTATTTTGTTTGTGTGTCCTTTACTGTACTTTGTGTTGTCCTCCAGGACCACCTTGTAAATGAGTATCTCAATGGTGTTTTTCCTGGTAAAATAAATTGAATTGAATAATTATTAGGGTTCACCTAGTAGTCATTATTCAATTGCTAGCCTTTGCACTGTGTGTTCAGACCTTCTAACAGGAAACTGAAGTTTAATCCTATAGGAACATTCATATTTCATTCCATGCTTAACTTTTTACTTCATTTCATACCTTGTAAAGATATCATAAGAAAGTGTCATATACCACATATATCATATTCAATTTTCACTCTAGAGCATTGCCTTCATAGTACATTGCCACAACTCATAATTTAAATTTCAATATCATTGTTTGAAATAAAAAGGCTGTCACTTTCAGTGGCTTGTTAGTTTCAATTTTAAATTTCTTAAACATTCATGTTAAGCAATTCTGTACTGCACCTTAAGCTTATAACATGCTTTTCACCACAGGCCCACTCACTTTCTTAAATTACAGTGTTCACTGTTAACTAAAATATTTAGCTCCATTCACGGTTAACACCACGCTGCTATGTCCTTGGCAACTGACACACTTACAAACATTCACTCGTTGTCAACAATGCAGTCTTTCTAATTTACTTCTAAGTTCTTATTTGACAGTTGAGATGACAGCTGACACATTCCGACGTTTTTCCCTCTGCATTGCAGGTCAGCAGCCACTGACTAACTATGGCTGAAGCAGCAAGACTTAGCTTGTTTGGCCAAATCATACCACCTTCAGAATCCTTCAACCTGGCTCTATTGCTGTGTGGCAGCTCTTTCTATTGAGTCTAGTGAGCTGGACCTCAAATGCCTGTCATGACACACAACATCATAACAAGATAGGTACAAGGCAAAGGATAAAAGACCTCTTAATGACTATTCAGATCTCATGCTGGATCCCCAAGCAAACTTGACTCCACAATCTCGATATCATAACTCTGTGAACTTACTTCAAAAGTGAGACAGGCATTGAACATTTGGAACAACAGATGAACATTCTAAAACAGAAAAAGGAAACAAAAATACAGTACACCTACAAATAAATATATATATTGTACAGTATTCTATGGTTACCAACAGATCCAGGGTGAGGCTCTACTGATAACATTGTGGCTAACAGAAACGTAAATTCCTGTAAGTAGGAAAGAATTTCTCCTTTCTGTAGTGCTCCACATTGTCAGTGGGTAGGTAGTTAATACATATGGGATCTAGTAAGCAGTACCCATCCAATGTAAGGCGGGAGAGAATATTGTCCCAAATATGACCCATATGGGTATAAACTAGGTTAATCTAATAGTGTCATACATCAAGTTCTATACCAACAGCCACACAGCTGCACTCAGAGTCTTAGAGAGAAAGGGCCTTAGGCAATACCATGAAGAACATGGCTACACATTTTTGCTGCAGTCTGTATTAGAACCATGAACCTCTCCTGTTCACGGGCTTATATCAGCCTGGAAGAGGAGGTGTTTTTGTTCCTTGTGAGACCTTTTCTTTCCATTGCATATGATGTGAAACTCTGACCTTGCTCATCTGGCCAAGGCTGCAAAAGGGCACATCATGGTTAAAATAAGCAGGTACAAAACTCCACTTTATTGCTAAGCATACAACTTGAGACGCTGACATCACTCACTTAATCAAGACTGCAAGGTAATACCTCAGGACTAAGGCAATCAGGTCCAGGGCTTCCATGGTTCCATCAACCTGCAGCGACATACATTTTGTTGATGCTGATTACGGCATAGGCAAAAGGCTGTCTGGCATCACAGCACCAGACACTTTGTCTTCCAGGAGTTAGAGTGCCAAAGCGCTCTCAAGAAACAGTTGGCATTCCCTGGAGGGTAAAACTGTGGGCTCAAACGGTGACATGAGTGAGGGGTGATCTAAAATCAAGATCTCTCCTTTCACTGTTGCCCTTTGTTGTAGCGCCATAATTGTGGCGGCCAAATGTAGTTGTCAACTTGATGGGCTATGAGCTCCATTTTATGGCAACATGTAGAGATATATGCTACCTTGACCTTATGCATGATCAGACAAAGTTGCATGTGAGAACCCATATCTAGAGGCTGAAAACCCTTCTGGTTGAGAGGCCACCAACAGAAAGTTGAAACTGGTCTAAACCTCCACTGTTCCCAATGCATGGAGGGATTCACCACCTTGTCTATATGCTGAATTAACAAGGCTTAAAGAGCTGGTGACATGTTCAAGAGAATGTTAACAAGACATAATATTTAGGCACTGCCCAGCTTGTATTTCCCATTAGTTCTGTATTCCTCCTCCTCATTATTTAGTAGTGAGGTCATTTACATGAAAACAGGATCTTTGCTCCTGAAGAGTTCATCTGTTCCTGCTGCTTTCTCCCGACCTGAAGTCATAGAGCACTGCTTGTGACCTCACAGTTACTCACATGGCAACAGATTGTGATGTCACAACAGAGGATTATGACTTGAAGTAGCGTAGTAAGCTAAAGACTGGTGAACTCAAATGAACTATAAGGGACAATAATCATATATTTATACACATTTCTTTAGCAATAAATTATGGGAAGGAGAAATATATAAAATATAAATGGAATGCAAGCAGAATTGTACCTAATTATTGTGTTTTTAAAGTTTTCTGTGAGGCATCGGTAGCTCTTTAAAGTGGTACATCTCTTCAGACCAAATGCCTCCTGGATGATATACTGTAAACAGGTGTAACCCCTGCAAATGAGGGTTCCTAAAGTCCTCCAGGAGCTTGCTTGAATGCTCCAAGCCTGATGGTGTTCGCGCCTAAGCCGCTCATCTGTGAGTGCTTTTAGAGCCTCTGGTACTGTCTCTTTAAGAGCTGTCTGCCTGCAGACATAATTAATTTGGATGGGGGTCTGTAGTATCCTGCTCGAGTCCCACCTCAGCTACTGCCAAATCGCCAGTTTCTTCTGCCATATGGGCAGAAGGAGCACTCTTCAAAGATGTAATTGTTTGCTTGTAACCTGTTAGAGTAATAATGAAAATGCAGTTTGTTTTAACCTGCTTCTTTGTAGCAAGTACAGTACAGAGTAGCTCCCTCATGTTGGTTCTGAACTGCTGAATTGGACCAATCATTGTGGGGATCTTTTAAATGGAGCCTGCTCTGGCAATCAGAACTTGGACTCTCCTCTGGAGCCAGCCACAATGGGACTGTATGGCAGATGCCTCTGGGAATTGTAGTTTGACTTCGTGCCTTTTGCACCAACAGGGGAGTCTGATTGTGAGTTACAGCCAAACCAGGCAACCGAACTGGGAGGAACTCAAAGGAAATGCCCGGCTCTGTCTAATGGAAAGATCAGATGAGTTGAGACAGTGAGCGAGGAAGGCGCTATGAGCTTCTAAGCTGTATAGTTTCATGCAGGGAGGCTGTGAGGCCCTGAGTTTCGGTCTGCAGCCTGTGCAAGTGCCCATTCAGACTGAATCCGACCTGTAAGGAGAATCAAGGAGATCTGAAGAGTAGAAACCAGGCTCACCCTGTGGAAGACTGGAGAAATTGCTGATTCACTGATCTGTCAGGAACTGGAAGCTGCTGTGTGTTCTCCCGGTATTGTGCAGTAATTGCAATTGGGATCGAGAAGTAGCCTGCCTGGTATAGTACTTTCCTTTACATATAAATGTGTGTAGTGCTTGTGGAGATCATGTTTCAATTCCCCTGTACAGTGAATTGAGTGCATGAAGCTGAAGTAAACCCCAGTTTAATCCGGACTACAACCATTTGCTATAAACTGCAGTGGGGTCCAGTCACAAGGACCTTATCCACATGGTCTGCTCCTCCTGGCAATCCAGGACAATCTGCCTTCCATCTAGTTTTCAGCACTGAGTTTGTGAGTACAAGCAGGGTAGCTCCTGCCATCTGTTATCAAACTGCAAGTGTATCATCTAATTGTTGCTGTTTTTTTTCTTCACTGAACTGAGCCTTCTGGCTCCAATTACAATTGGGTATTGTGCAAGTGTTTTTGCATCACAGTGCCCCAACCAGCCACACCGATCCTGGTTAGCGCCCCCATCCTGGGTACCCAGTGAAAGTGACAATTTGGGACTCTGAATATGCACAGTACTGTGATTATTAATGTGTTTAACCTAATTAACCTGATTTCCCCTTCCTTGTTACAGCTCTTTAAATAAATCAGATCTTTTGTTTCAGCAAAGTTACACTGACTGAGGTGTTCGCTTATGTTAAAGTATTGTACTGTGGCTTTTGCATTGTATCATCTTGTTTTACAGGAGGTCCCCAGCGTCCAGATGACAGAGCCAGTCCTGGGGTAAGTGTACATTGTGAAAATATTCCTAATGCATTGTGTGGGCCACTAGTGGGAAGAAAGGGGGGGGTTACAGTGTCCCAGAGGACTGTGACCAAGTTAGTTTAACTACTGCAAACCCTGACCTCTGGGTGGAGGCACCGCCATTGGACCTAGGCCCCTCACCCTGTTAGTAGTTACAGGCAGGGGTAGTAGCCCTTGGGATAGCACCACCTAGGGGTTACACAGGCAAATGCCCAACAATGCAAAGATGCCTAAGTGCAGGACAACAAAGATGGATCCTTGCTTGGATGAACAGAAGACTGTTGAGAAGATCAAGACCCACATAGTGGATGAAAGAAAAGAAGGGGCCAAGATTGACTTCTGCAATGACCCTCTAATGACTGTTCTGGTCAATCAACCAGGATAAGCGTAACCCCAAGGGAACTTAATCTGAGGTCTTGTTCACTCCTGATGTAAAAGAGGAGGACTATTTGTGTGTTTTTGGCAACATAGCCTTGATGCATCAAATACATTAGGCTTCCATCCAAGGGAAATGCCAAGAGAGTCCCCAACTGGAGGATTCCTCACAGCAGCCTACTGGCATAGTATAACCTCTTCATTAGACCTGCGCTGAAGTGCATCAGCATTAGACCTGTTGAGTAAGCATGAAAACATGATATCAAACTGATAAGTCAAATATCTTGATACCTTCTGAGAGGAGAAGGAATTATGCTGCTGTGGCAGAGTGTGGTTCCTCTATCGTTGAACCTAAGTGGAGACCAAGGAGAATGCTGGGAACCTCCACAAGAAGACCCACAGTAGGGTGGCATGGGACCCCACAGGGAAGAAACAACCCCTGGTGAGGGACCCATTGTTAGGAGGATAGAACTGGGGGAGGGAGATAAGATGCCTGCCTGGCACCGTGGCTTGAGGGACAGGGAGCGAATCCTGAGGATCACGGAGCAGCTGCACAGAGGAGGGAGCCGGACATCATTGGCCACTTAGGGACAAATGACCTGGCTGGGAAAGGGATCAGAACAGTGGAGGAAGAGTCTGTGGAACTGGAGAGGGTCTTAGACAGTAGCACGATGGTAACTTCCTCGAAGGTGCTGCCTGTCTATGGCATGGGTGGAGGCTAGGGTGCTGTGCACCATGGGATTCAATGAATGGTTGCAAAACTGGTGCAGAGCTCAGGGTTTTGCTTCATTGGGGACTGGGTGTCCATCTGGAGGGATACAGGCCTATACTGGTGTGATGGTCTGCATCTGTCCAGGAGGGAACCAGGATCCTAGGAGATAGGTTTAAATGCTTCATTGGCAAGCATTTAAATTGGCCAAGAGGGAGGCACTGAAAAGGAGCAGGGAAATCTTAGCCCCCAAAAAATCAGGGTAGTTAGTGAGGTAAACAACAAGGCAGAGACGCTCGATAGGGAGAAGGGCAGGTGTAAATGGAGAAAAGGCAAAAGCAGTAAGGACAGAGATGGGGCAAAAGGGTAAGGCTATCAAAAAATGAAGGGTAATGAGTACCAATGCCTGCAGTCTAGCTTCCTGAACTGGTGGCCTTGATGGAAAAGGGATGCCTGGATATCATGGCAATCACAGAAACATGGTAGGCAGAGAACCATGACTGGGATGTCAATGTACCAGGGTACACAATCTACAGGAGAGACAGGGAGGAGAATGCCTCAGAAAAGCACTAGCAAACAGGCAAGAAGGAGGGTGGAGCAAGAATGGTGAAACATCAAAACAGCCATCACAGAGGCAACAAGCCTTTGTGTAAAGCAAATAAATAAAATGAAAGAAAAACCTCATGGTTCTCAAAAGAGATGGCAGGAAGATTAGAGAAAAAGATAGAAATAAGTAAGTATAAGAAAACACAGAAGGAGCAGGAGAGAGAACTGTACCAGTTAGAAAGAAAGGAAGCGGGGAAAGCAGTCAGAATAGCAAAGGGCAATACCGAGGAAAAGATAGCCAACTAGGTTAAGAAGGGGATAAAACCTTTATAGGTACATTAGGAGTCTAGAAAGACAAAGGAGGGAAAGTGAGGCTTAATAAAGGGATGGTGGGTGGGCAGAGGGACAGTGAAAAGCAAGGATACTGAATGAATCACGCCTGCTAATTATTCACAAAAGAAGAGGAGGAGGTACCTAATCCAATCAATAGAAGCACTCTGGATAGGGGGTCGATCCCAGTCCTTCTGAAGAAAGGGTTCTGAAAGAACTCCTAAAACTGAAGGTGGACAACACAATGGGGCCTGACGGGATCCACCCCAGAATTCTAAAAAGAATGGCACGGGGTCATTATGTCGCACAGCAGAATGCCATGTGGCACTTTCGCGATGACGTGATTTCTTGTTATTTATTGTTCTGTGGGGGCTCCGCCTCCACACCCCCTATTTTGGCAGGCTGTGCCCTGGACCCCACCCCCACTAAAGATTCCAACTGGGGTCCAACCTCGAGAGTGCACAGATCCTGCTTTTGCCTTTAGTGCCATACGCCTATTAAGCATAATGACATTATGACTCGTGTGTAAAAGAATTATGGGAGAACTAGTGACACCCCTGACTAGCCTTTTTAACAAATCTTGGGAGAATGGTGTGGCACTTGAGGACTGGAGGAGGGTGGATGTGATTCCCTTCACAAAAGTGGGAGCAAGACAGAGGCAGGAAACTACAGACCTGTCAGTTTGACCTCAGTGGTAGGGAAAATGACGGAATCACTCTGAAGGAAAGAATTGTTGAGTACCTAGATGCCAGGGCACAGGACTCAAGGCAGCATGGATTCACAGTGGGAAAGGCATGTCAGATGAATCTAATCGATTTCTTTGACTGGGTGACCAAAGTAGTAGACCAGGGAGGGGCTGTGGACATGGCCTAGCTAGACTTCAGCAAGGCATTTGACACAGTCCCACACAAAAGATTAATAAACAAATTAGCCAGCCTGGGAGGGTCCCAGGGTGGTAGCCTGGGTAAAACATTGGTTGGACAACAGGACACAGAAGGTAATAGTAAACACAGTCTACTGTGAAGAAAGTGGGTTACTAGAGGGGTACTGCAGGGTTCAGTACTGGGTCTGGTCCTTTTAATGTCTTTATAAGTGACATTGCAGAGGGACTGGAAGGAAAAAGTATGCCCTTTGCAGATGACACAAAGATCTGCATCAGTGTTGATACACAAGGGGGTGGGAAGGATGAGAAGGACTTGGCAAGGTTAGAGGAATGCTCAGAAGGATGGCAGTTTGGATTCAGTAAAGAAGTGCAAATGTACCTGGGAAACAAAACCCAGGGAAGAGTACAATGGGGGTTAGTAACAACAACAAAATGGAAAGGGACCTGGGGGTAATCATATCAGATGACCTAAAGGTTAGCAAGCAATGTGAGAAGGCAGTAGGGATGGCTGGGGGATACTGGGATGTATAGGAGAGGCATCGCCAGTAGAAAACAGGAAGCAGTTATTCCTCTGTACAGACAGTTGATAAGACCCCATCTGAAGTACTGCATCCAGTTCTGAAGACCCCATCTCCGCAAGGACATAGACATGATGGAGACGGTCCAGAGGAGGGCAATTAAAAATGGTGCAGGGTCTGCAACAGAAGCCATACAAAACAGACTAAAGGAGCTTAATATGCATACCCTTGAGAAAAGGAGGGAGAGGGGACATGATAGAAACATTCAAGTACCTCAAGAAAATCAAAAAGTCCAAGAGGGTAGCATTTTTCAGAAACAGAATGTGCAAGAACAAGGGGACACAATATGAAGATAGAGAGGGATGGCCTAGGGTAGTGTGAAGTATTTTTTCTACAGAGAGAGGGTGGTGGATACATGGAATGGCCTTCTGAGTAAGCGTGTGGGGTCAAAAACAGTGGGGTAATTCAAGGATGCATGGGACAGACATAAGGGAATTCTTGTGGGGGTAGGAGGAAATAGGCTGTCAGTTAACTAGGATCTGCAGCTTATCCAGTAGGTAGGGAAATGGGAAGACTAGGTGGGCCAAGTGGTCCTCCAACTGCCAACAAAGTCTATGTTTCTATATGTTGTCCATGGCCTAGTCTCTGCAGGAGCCGACAGATGCCAAAGCAGTCTGGCATCAGACAGGTTCCCTTGACTTGAGCAGGACAAGCTTAAGGGAGATCAAGACCTCCTGTACAACCCAGCTGACATCTCAGAGCTTTAGAACCTCTTTGCTTGAAGACTAGGCAGCCAGTCTGAATATTATGCTCCCTGCTAGAAAAAATTGCTGGCAGCAAAAGAACAGGTGGATTCCCTGTACTGTAGGGCGCTTATGGACTTTGTTTTGTTGCTCTGCCTTACATCCCCAGCGATAGGGTCTGACTGGTGCTGTGGCACACGTGGACCTATCAAGGAACTATGGCTAATCCCTGGATTTCATTCTGAGAAGAACCTACAGGCCCTGCAACTGTTGGTAACTTTGGCTTTGACTGCCGTATATAACACCTCAGTTTTGGACCTGACTCTGAAGGGTGGCCATGTTTCCAAGCTGGACTCCTGAGGAAGGCTTAGCTTCCTCTTACTTTACAATCTTAATACTAGTCTTACAAGAACATGCTAGATAGTAAGGAGAATCCTTTAAGAGAGGTCTCAGAACTAAGAAGTAATTATCTAGGCTGTCCTGGATAGAAACATGTTGCAAGGGCAGAAGGGCCCATGAAAGTGATTTACCTTTTTCATGTAGGTTTGATTATACAGGGCAGCTCTGTTGACCAGTTTGTCTAACAGCCTTAACCCTTAGTCCTGTTGGGACAAGTTTCTTGGTTACTCAGGGTCACAGGTCAAAGGAGACTGTCTCTGAGCTGATGATAGGCTCAAGGCAGGAAAATGGCCTTCTAGAAAGGACTCTGTAGGATGTTGATGGTTCAGACAACTTCATGGCATGAACTGGACCATTCTCATGAGACAGAAGCCAGGAATAGGATAACTAGGCTGCTTAAGTGATAGTCTACAGGGAGAACCCTGATAATCTATTCAAAGGTTCCCAGCGAGACCAAGGTCGTACTGACCTGTGCCCTGACATAAAAGACTGGTAATTGACCTGACTCCAAAGGAGTGCTCCAGCAACCCTTCCAGAAACATAAGCAGTGGGCCTCCTTTGGCAAGGAAAGAGAACACAGCCATGCTCCTTGCATGCCTAGGTGTGGGCCCAGTGTGCCTGCTAGACACCTAACATGGCTTGCACCAAGGGAATGCCCAACCAAAGGATGCAACACTGACTCTCTTAGATAGAGAGACTCCCAGTTAAGGTCGCTGTAGCATATTAACCCTTCTATGTTACTCTGGGCACTGGATTTCTGAGGGATCTGACAAAGAACCAGCAAACAAGGAGAAATGGAGTCAGAGGACACAGGACCGTGTCCTTCAAGGCACAAGGGTGTGAGAACCTCTCTATAATCTTGATACACAGGATGACTGCAGCATGTGGCCTGACCTGTGGACCTAGGAGTGATGTGGCCCCAGGTAGAGCCTAAAGGAGGCTAGCCCGGGAACAAGGAGAAAACCAAGTGGACCTGTAATTCATGACTTCTGTCCTTCAATGATCTAGTTGTCTGCAAAGCTACATCTTATAGATCACCCTGTGTGCCATCCAGAGGGTTAACATCCCCGACAGACAATGCCCCTGAGGGAAAAA
This sequence comes from Neoceratodus forsteri, assembly GCA_016271365.2. Lineage (NCBI taxonomy): Eukaryota > Metazoa > Chordata > Ceratodontiformes > Ceratodontidae > Neoceratodus > Neoceratodus forsteri. Next base: position 133,910,383 of record JADMNL010000029.1, read on the forward strand.
ATACTGGGAACACTGATCTGAGTAGGATTCACTGAACCCTCTTGCCCATTCTTGATTTCCCTACTGCACTGAACAGTGGGCTGAAACATAGGTACTGCAGAGAAAAACACTTTGGGGCAATGGAGGCAACAGAGTGGTGTTCACAATCAGAATTCCAAGGTTGTGGGAGGCGGAGCCTGGCATCCAACATGGTGGCATCATAAATTTAACCTAAGGGACCTGTGGCTTCCCTGCGAACCCATCAGAATGTCACACCACCTAATAAATAGTGAAACCGCTGAAGTAGTGCTCTGGAAGTCTTGCGGTTAACCAATCCATTTTTTGGTGTTATCGGACAAAGTGGAGAGCACCAGTACTGTGATCATCCAGACTGCCACTTTTTGCAGCGCCACGCCCAGGCCGCAGCAGCATCGGCGCTATTCTCCAAGTCTCCAGCAGGAGTAGTACACAACAGGCTGTCCTACTACGCAAATCCAAGAGGGCAATGGCTGAACAAAGCCCCCACCTAACCTAGCACAGGACATCGCGAACATGACAGCCGATGTTGAGTAAATGCTACAAGACACAGCGGAGCTGAAACTGTCCTCGTCTAAGATTACAGAGGATTTTGGGCTACTAGCTCTCAGGGTGGAAAGTACAGAGAAAGTGGCCAAGATATAGGCTGACCAGATATCCCAGCAGGATGAATACTTGAGGGAGCACCATGGTTAGATTCAGTACCTACTTTCAAAAGTGGACAATTTGGAGAACAGAGCAAGGAGGAAAACATCCGGATTGTGGGCATCCCGGAGGGTATGGAGGGCAGTGACATGATATCATTCCTCGAAAATGCCCTTCCAGCCATGTTTAAACTCGAACACGAACCTGCTCCAGAACTCCAAAGGGCTCACCGCTCTCTAGCCCCAAAACCCAAGCAAGGTGAGCACCCACGCCCTATTTTGTGTAAATTTTAAGATATCCAGTAAAAGAGCGGTATCTGAGGCTTATGAGGGAAATGAAGACAGTGGTATGGCAGGGGCTGCTTCATTCAACTCTACCAGGATTACTCGCAGGACCTGGCTAGGAGAAGAAGGACCTATGCAGGAGTGAAGCAGCAGCTGTACAGGATGGGCATTCCAACCTCCCTGTGGTATCCGCCTCACTAGGGTTCAGCACAATGGGATTACTACATGTTTCACTCCCAGGAGAAACTGAGGACTTTTGCTGACCATTCAACAGAAGGGAGAGACTCATGAATATCCCCACCGCACCCACGTGGAACAGAATGGCAAGCTATGGAGCCCCCTCAGCTTCCATGGAAACTTCCCTCGATGCTCAGTCTAACCTTCAGGAGAAGGATGATGGATGGCATAGAGTCCAGAGAGGTAGGTCGAGGAAACCAGGCAAGGCTACAACTAACAAGAAACCCACTCTGAGGAAGAACCGCTCTAGGAGCCACCAGAGGCTACAGACCCTGTTGACGACAGCACAATCTCTCCTGTAACAACCCTAATTAAAATTTCTAACCGATTTGAGCCTTTGGGGATCTCACTCCGACTGCATTGAGCTAGGGTCCAACCCTGAACCTGTGGATCCTGAAGACCTTACAGATCAGAGCCTGCTAGCGGACTGGGCCCCCTCTGCAAGGACTGGTCCGAGTGCAGAGAGGGGCAGCAGGATGAACCACCACTTCCATCTTGAAGTTGGACCTGCTAAGACTTGGAGTATGTATTGCAAGTTACCCTGTGGGAAGGTAGAGGGATAATTTTCTGTCTCTGGGGGCAGGTAGCTGGGTTTAGAGGGTCAAGTTTGGGCACAACCTGGGTTTAAAGCCTCCCAGAGATCATTCTGCATCTGTTTCACTTTAAAGAGCCCAAATGGGCTGAGCCTTGCTCGGTCCATGCCAGATGGGCCTGACAATATGCAACGGCTTTGCCATTTTGTTAAAAGGATCATATGAGGTTACCATGAACAGTGAGCATGTTGTTTTTCTTTATACAAACAAATCTCACCCCATCACAGACATAATGTGAACAGGCTCACATCCTAGCAGCTGCTGTTTAAACCATAAGGATGAGCATGGGGGTAATGTCTCCTGCCCAGATACCTCGTCACTTTTCTACTGCGACATTATATATGTAGTTGACTTCCTGGGAATTAACAGTTACTGGGAAGTTAGGAGGAATTGGGTTGGATGACATCAGGTCTCTTTGTTGTATCTGCAACCTGGATGTAATATGTAGCACCGTGAAGTGGATAGCTCGCCTCTGCAGCACAGTGCTTTGCTCTGCTTGCATAAAATTTGTACCCCCACTCTGGAAACTCTGGAAACCTACCTAAATATGACATGGTATACATAAGGGGCTAGTTTTATTGAAGTGTTATAAAGTAGTAGTAGTTGATGTCTTATAGTTTTATACTTTCAGTTTTATAGTTACAGTTGATGTTTACTGCTTGAATAACCTGCTCTGGGATCTATGGGTACCGGGGGTATGTAGGAGATAACTATAGGATTCTTATCCCTTTTTAGTTAAGGGGCTGAATAGCTCCGACAAGTTGACACGCTCCACTCCCAGGAGTGGACTCCTCCTGCATGGGCTGCCTTGGATACAGGAGGCTGGGCTCTTATGGGAGTTCCACTTAGGTCAGGGTATGTTTACAGGGTTTAAGGAAGGGAAGCAGGGGAAAAAAGTTATGAAGGTCTTTAGGACCACACAAGAGTCAGTGCATGTAACATGCAGGGTTGGAAGGAAGGGAACAAAGGCGGACACATCTGGTACTACAAATCAATGCAGCATGGTTTTGTTTGCATTAACAAAACAAAATTTATAAGAACCTGGATGAGGGAATATTTTTAATAATTAAAACAGATGGCGGGTAGTGATACGATTATGACTACATCCTGGAATGTGAGGGTTTAAATTCGACAATTAAAGGAAAAAGATTCTAACTCAGCTGAAATCCTTGAAATCGCAAATTGCTTTTGCAAGAAACTAAACTGACTCATACAGAAGCTAAGAAATTAGAGGGACTGGGTGGGTTGGGAAATCCACAGTGCAGCAAATAAGACTAAGAGAGGGTTTCTATTCTGTGTCATAAATGTCTCAAATGGCAACTATGGGACCACCGTGCAGACAAGGAGGGAGATGGTAATTGCCAGGGTTAATACCTCCGTAGAGGACATTTTTAGCTAACCTGTATGTCCCTTAATGAAGATTCCTGAATTCTTTCACAGGGTCTCACAGGAATTAATGGGGATGATGACCGAGGAGATGGATATTACATTAGGAGGAGATTTTAATCTGGCATTGGATGCCCTTATGGAGAGATCCAACTCGAAGCCTGACTGTCATCCAAAAGCCATTAGAGCTCTGAAGACCTACTTGCCGTGCATAAATTACAGGATATCTGGAGGTTGCCCACCCACCATGAGGTATTACACTTATTTCTCAGAGGCAAAACAGGTTGCTAGTAGGTTGGATTATTGGTGCACTTACTCGAATATCTCAGGTAGAACTTTGGATGTTAATATTGCTCCTCTATATCTATCTGATCACGCATCACTAATTCTCTCGATTGCCCCACCCACCCCTCCCAAATCAGTGACATGGAGGCTTGACCCCTTGCTGCTGCAAGAGTCTGAATTCAGGGATTGGCTCCAGAAAGAGGTGAAGACATACTTTCTGGACAACCCCCAGGGGTCATCCTCGGCTGTGGCCATATGGGAAGCATTTAAGGCAACTATAAGGGGCTGAATTATAAGTTATGCATCCTATCATAGAAGAGAGAGAAAAGGAAACCAAGGAATTGGAAAATGAGTTGGTGGGTAAAGAAATGCAATATAAGAAAGACCCAAACAAAATACAGGATCCAGAGTTCCTACTAGAGCTTTTGGCACTGCTAATGAAGCTACAGTAAATATGTTAGCCTCTCTAAAGGCAGAACTCCAAATTTTGAGGCTGAAATACAAATATTGGGCAGGAGGCAAAAAGCTGGGAAGCTCTTAGTATACAGATTAAAAAACAACAGGCCAATAGGTACATAGCACAACTGAAAGACCCCAAAGGGGACATCCATAGGAAACCTGACGCCATAAACAAAATTATGCTTTCATTCTATGACTCCTTATACAGCTCCCACATTGTCTGGGATAAGACCAAATTTGATAAGTTTATGGAAGACACGAATCTGCCAAACTTACAACAGTCCAATGTGAACAACTAGAGGGACCCATAGAAGAGCAGGAAATTAGGGATGCAATCAATAAAATGGCGGCATGGAAAGCACATGGGGGTGATGGCTACTCAATTGATTTTTATAAAGCCATCCAAGACACTGCTGCTCTCCCAAAGAGAGACATGCTTTGAGAGGCCCTGACAAAATAATCCTCCCTCTACACTCAGGGGATGCAATAATTACAGTCCTCCCTAAGGAAGGAAGGATCCCAAACTCCCAGTAAGCTATAGGCCAATTTCAGCTTAGAAATGCGGATACTAAAATCCTGGCAAAGGTGTTGGCATTAAGGCTAGAAACAGTCCTTCTAGCTTAATTCATACCTCCCAGGTGGAGTTTTGTGAAGGCCATGCTAGCTCTGACCACCTCAGATCTCTAGTATCTCTCATCCAAAGGCAAAGCTAATCCAAACCCGGTAGCAGCCATCTCGGTGGACTTGAGAAGGCCTTTGACTTGGTCTACTAGGACTTCTTGCATGCCATTCTCCAACATTACAATTTTGATAGAGTTTTAGAAGTTTGGTCAATACTCTTTATACAGCCCCTCAGCTAGGTTGCTGGCAAACAACATTCTCTCTGAACCTTTCAAATTACACAGGGAACTCGGCAAGGATGCCCTCTGTCTCCAATGCTATTTGTCCTAGTTATAGAAGCACTAGCAAGTGCAGTAAAGGAACACCCAAAGATTACAGGTATAGGCATGGGAATATCTCTCATTCTGCCCTATTGTATGTTGATAACTGTCTTCTTTTAACTGAGGATTTCCTCACATGTGCACCATATGTAATTCATATTTTGCAAAGATTTGCAGACATATCAGGTCTGAAGGTTAATCAGGGCAAAGCAGGGTTCTCCCTAAACTCCAAACTTTCCCAGGGACATTTCTATTGTAGGTTTGGTTCCATCTAAGGGGCATTAAATATTTAGGAATTAGGATACGGGCTTCTGTTACCACCATGCCAGAGGCCAACTTTGCTCCTTTGGTTCATAGCTTAAAAGAAGAAACCTGAGATGGAAACAGTTGCACCTGTCTTTTACCAGGTAAGGTGGCGGCAATCAAGATGATGCTAGCACCTAAGATGTATTACATTCTTTCCCATCTTCCAATCATAAACCCTAAAATATGGTTCAAAAATTAGACAACATAATTCATGCATTCCTGTGGGAAAACAAAACCTCACGCTATAGTAGAGCCAAACTTCATGCCTCCTGGGAAAAGAGTCTGTTGTCTCCCTAACTTTCAAAAATACACCTGGCTTTTCAGTAACCACTACAGTCCGGATGTTTGAGGCACCTACTGAGCCCATGCCAGCCTGGGTAGGGATCAAACTGGGGCTCTTTGAGAAATCACATATCGGGTATTTGAGCACTCCCTCCCCTCTCACTTATGTTACTGGATGACTATTAAGGCTGCACATTGGGCGTGGAACCAGGTAAGGATTATGACCAGGTCTTGTCTGAATCCAGGAAATATTTACCCCTCTGGAACAATCCCAGGTGTCCATTGATCAGAGACCTTTTGTGTAGGAAACAAGGAAAACCAGATACACCAATTAAGTGACATCCTAATGGTGATGGGTGTACATTAGACAGTTTCACTTCTTTACAAAAATATATAATTTAGAGAATCAGAATTCTGGAAGTACCTACAGCTTAGGCATCTCTACACAAGCTCACTGCTGAGGGTGTGCTTCTGCATAATCTGTCAGTCTAAACATAGTGTCCCTGGTAAAAGTTTTCCTTTATCAAATTGGGTTCAGGAGAAAAAAGGCCTAGCCGGTCTGATTTATAGATACAGGAAAGAAGACTTCCAGTTGGGTTACTGTACTTTTAAGAAGCCCAAAATGGGACATTTCTTACTGAAACATGATTTTTAGAGGACAGTACCTAACCTCAACCAACGCAACAGACTTGTTTTCTCTATATAATCAGAATTAAGGCTAAGTATTGTGGTTTCTTAGTTGCTTCTATTGTTTCTTATCATTTTAAGGTATTTTAGTTAGCGATTGTAGTTTTCTAGAACATTTAGTGGAAAGTTAGAAAATATTTTTCCTACTGTAAAATCAGGACATTTTGTATTTTTCATGTTTTTGCAGGACACAGTTGCCCAAATCAGGACTGTCCTGTGAAAATCAGTACAGGTGGTAAACCCTACTTGCCAGACCCCTCACAGCAGCTAAGCAGAAATGGCAAAGATGTCGGCTGTGTCATATTGGCTGCGTGAATGGAGCAGAAGTTGGACTTTGATCAAGCGAAAGTGTAAAGACCCTAAAAGTTTTCTAATCCAAAACAGAATACGATACCTTTGGTACCACCCGGCAGTGCTGCATAGAATGGGCCTAATAAAGGGGATGTCTGCTGGAGGTGTAAGTCACAAGAGCAGACCTACTTCATATACTGTGGCGGTGTGACCCTCTTAGCTCCTTTTGGTCCTCGGTAGCCCACTACTGCTCCAGTATCCTGTCGTATAGATCCCCTCTGTCCATTATTCTGGGTCCTGGGAATCCCTCCTTCAGGTAGTGGAGTAAATGGTCCACACCTTGCGTGGCTTCTGCAGGCCTATAGAGGCAAAACCCTGATACTTAGTAAATGGAGGACTAAAATGGTCCCTCCCTTATGGATTGGTTGATGGCCATGACTAAGTTGTCAAACTATGCCAGAGTCACTCATATCAGATCGCGGCAGCACCGGACCACTTCTTGCTCCTCCGGAGCTGAAAGCTTGCCAAGGCGCTTCAAGGCCCTGAGGTAAAGGTTACCTCTGCTCTTCTGCTGGACTACTGTTGTGGGTGCTACCTGAGCGTAGCTTTAAGACTTTTTGTCCCCACAGGTGTACTGATTGTTTTGACTCTGCATTATACCTGTATGTACCTGCCTTGTACTCTCTAAACTGCTAGGGCTCTTTAAGACTCCGTGTATTTTCAGTGTTTGGGCACTATTGTTGGGTCTGTAAACTTGCTGCCTGTACTTGCCAGCCGTAGTATTGTTAAGCAGATTGAATTGTTTGTCAAAGGCCTACCTTGCTCTCTCCTGGAGTCGCCATGCTGGTTTTGATGCGCATGTGCAGTTGGGGCTGAGTTGGGACATAGCCCATGCATGCGCATTACAGTGTCTGTTGTGTGAAAGAACTGTACCTCTGCATACTAATCCTGTTTCTTTGTTTCTGCTCCCTTATAGGCCTTATTCCCCCAAAGCACACTGCTGATCGCGGCAGCACCCAGACCACTTCTGCTCCCTTCAGGGAGCTGAAGCAGCTTACCACAGATGCTTCAAGGCCCTGAGGTAAAGGTTACCTCTGCTCTTCTGCTGGACTACTGTTGTGGGGTGCTAGCCCAGCGGCGCTGCGCGTCGTCTGCCCACCCACCCCAGCCACCCCCAGGCGGCCCTCAATTTATTGGTCACCCCATTACATCACTTCCTGCTGGCGAAATTCTAAGTCCCCACTTTCAGGTTATACCTGCTAGCCACTAGAGGCCACTGTGTTTCTGCTTTAAACATCTTGCCCAGTTAGCCCTCGCTCTATCCTGTCACCTCTACCCACTATCCCACTCTCCTCTCTGTCCAACTACCCCATTTCTCTCCTCTCCCTACCACTTGGCCTCCACTATCCTGCACCCACTGTTTTCCCTCCCTACCCTGTAGCCTCTGGGCACTTATGACCCCTTTACTCCCACACTAGCCTACAGCTTCTTTGGCCACTAGGAGTCACTATTTAGCACCCCAGTTCGGGCCTTACACTGCCCGGTGGTCTGCACCTGGATCATGGATCAAGGCCCCCACCCTGGGCCATCTTCTAATATCCCAGGTGAGTTTGAACCTGGCACCTTGCACAGGCAGGGGGCTACCACTGAACCAAAGTGGCATGCGCTTACTGGTAGGCTTTTACCCACTTCTTTCATTTTCTTTACTCTGCCTGCAGGCCCCCTAGAAAATGCCGCCCACCTCCTATTGACTTGCCTCTCTCCTCCTCCTCCTGAAACCACCATCCGACCCTGGTGTCTCTGATGGCTCTGCAGTTTCACCAATCTGGTGTCCCCATTTGCGCTCTTGCTCTACCCTCCTCCTGTGTTCCTGAGTTGCCACCTTCCTTCTCTACTCTCACTATGTGCTCTGACACCACACCCACCCCTAGTCCCCTCCCAGCTTCCCCCTGCTCCTATTGGTGACTTATCATTCTAGCCTTCCCAGCTTGGCCCCCCCTGCCTACCCCTGTGCCCTGAAGCTTCCCTACTCCTCCTATTTTATCCGACGCAAACACCCTTTCCACCACCCCTGTCCAGGGCTGTACTTATCCTCCTACTCCTGTCAGGAAATATACATCCAAACCCTGGCCGGCCCACAATAGCTTATTGGCCGAATCTCCTGGGCTTCATGTTGCATCTATGAATATCTGTAGCCTTCTGAAAAATTTGACTCACTCCAATGTTGGGTCACAGTCCATAAACCTGACATTATTTCTCTAGTGGAAACCTGGCTGTCAGAATCTACCCCGACTCCCTTGTCTCGCTCCCTGGTTACTCCCTTTATCGAGAGGACCGTGTTGGTAGGCGGGGTGGAGCTATACTATCTTTATCAAAGATTCTCTTATAAGACTAGCCCTCTCAGCCCCTGTCCTTGATTTCAGGGCTCAGGCCCTAACCCTAAAACTGACCCCTGATCCTCTAGGGTCCCTCTATCTAACTACCACCTACATACCTCCAAAAATCAAGCTCTGTCTCTGGTCCCGCTAACTGAGTATCTTACCTCTCTACCCCATTCCTCTGATCAAATTCTTGTGGGTGATCTAAATATTAACTGGCTTGCCCCTCATCTTCTGCTACCTGTGACTCCTTTGCATCAATTGACCTAACTCAACTTGTTACCCAACCAATGAAAGTGAATCCTAGAATGGGCTCAAGCACACTTCTTGATGTGGTCCTCACCAACCGTCCCTAACCAATCTGCAATATCTAAGTCCTTTCTGATGGACTTAGTGACCACTCCCTATACTTTTCCATTGGTCAACCTCCTTACCCAAATCCACAGCACAGTCCACCCTACAGTGGCGGCTAAGACCAAGGTGGGCTGAAAGGCCTTAAGCAACTCCTAGCCCAAATTGACTGGTCTCCCATACAGTGCGCCCCTGATGTTGATACGGCTCTAACCTTTTTCACCCAAGCGTTTAACATAGCCTGTGACATTTTGCACCTCTAACTGTACTCCGTTCTAAAAGTCACGGCATGCCCCTGAGTTACACCTCCCTGCTCCAACTTCTTAAGAACAGGGATAACTTATGGCACCTTGCCACAGAAACTAGCCGCCCTGCTGATAGGCAGGCATGCAGCTGCCCAAACAAATGTACCTGGGCCATCCGCAAGGCAAGGCTGATCACTATCAGGCCTCACTCACCTCGTCCTGGGAGAATGCCAGAACCTTCTGGGACAATATCAAACAACTGAATGAGGGACACATCCTCCCCACCCTCCCAAATCAACATTGATGGCTCTATCTCCACAGACCCAGCCCACATTGCCAACTACCTCAATAAATCCTTCACTGACCTTAGCCCTGTCCTCCCGAGCAACTTTTTGACCCCCTGACCCTATTCTCCACGCCCTTGGTTCCACTTACACCAGGTTACTGCCCATGAAGTCAGACCGTACCTAATCAAGGCCTAAAGAGCAATACTATTGGCAGTGACTCCCTGGACCCCAGTCTCCTTGCCAGGTTCTGGATCTGGTTATCGCCCCAATCAACAGCCTCTTCAATAAATCTCCTGCCTGGGGCAATTTCAGCCTGGAAAATTGCCACAGTCACCCCATACACAGGGTGGTGATAGGTCCCTATCTGGTAATTATCGCCACCTCTCATCCTCTCACCTCTCTCAAAGGCCTTAGAAAAGTAGTGTCCACCCAAATCTCAGAGTATCTAACCAAATACAGCATCCTCTGCCCTGAACAGCACGGCTTCCATGCTGGTCACAGTACCAACACCGTCCTCCTTGAGTTTTCTAATTTTCTTCACTCCTCTCTGGACTCTGGCTCTCTAGCAGGCGAGTGTTCATTGACTTATCAAAAGCCTTCGATACTGTTTCCCATCCCTCCTGCTGGATGCCCTCAGCCACACAGGCTTTGCTGCTGGGCCAGTCTCCTGGTGCTCCAGCTGCCTGTCTGCCCGCCTCCCAGTGTGTTAAAATTAATGGGACACTCTCCAGCGCCTGCCCTATCCACTCTGGTGTTCTCCAGGGCTCCATTCTTGGGCTCTTGCTCTTTCCCTATATCTCAATTCTCTGCCAGGTGCATGTGCTGGTAAACTCTTACTTTATGCAGACGATGCGTTATCTTTTGCCTACGACCGTAACCCTATCACCCTCCAGGACTCCTTGCAATTATCTTATAATGACGCTGAAGCCTGGTTCAAAGAGCATAGACTTGTAATAAATCTTAAAAACAAAACCATGCTCTTTGCCCACCCCAAAATAAAGCTAGCAATTTTCCACTTCAGGTCCTCGCCAGTTCAAGTTCCCACTGAGCAAGTCTACTCTTATAAGTACCTTGGGATATCCTTCGACTCTGCCCTCACATTCCATGCCCATATCTCTGCCCTAGCCTCAGCCTCCAACATTCGGCTGGGTATCCTTTACCGCCACAAAACTGTCTCCCTGATGCCCTCCGACTCACGGTCATGTCCTCTATACTGTCCCTAGTAGATTATGGCCTGCCAGTTTATGGGGCTGCTGACCAGACCTCCTAAACAAAATCCGCCTCATTTTAAATAAGGCATGTAGGCTAATCACCGGGGCTCCCAGACTCACATACCTGTCTTCTATATGCCCAGGCTAATCTACTCACCTAGATGAGCGTCTTAGATACCAAACCTGCCTCCCAACTAAAAAACTCTCCTTGATCTATCCCGCCTGGGTTGACTGCCTCTATCCACCAAGCAAACTCACTGAGTGAAACTCGAACCTCCTGCAAAACCACTGTTAGTACCGAGCAAGGACCTCACAAGGACAAAGGGCCTACTGCCACAGAGCCCCATCCTGGTATAACACCCTCCCCACCAGTATCACCGATGCTTCCATGATCTCTCGTTTCAAAACCACCCTTAGTAATCACACCTACTTTCTGCACAGCTGTGGCTGCTTCTAAGTTTACTCTTGCTCAATTGCTCTGACAAAGCTCCTGGTGGCTGCACCCAACCTACTACCTACCACTATCTATGGTTCTAGTTTCTTCTCCATGTCTCTACAATGCTTATTCCTGTATAGTCCCACCACTGTTAGCCTGATGTTACAAATTATTCTGAACCTACCTGTGCACTGCCAATCCTGTAACCTTAAAATTGTAACCTTTTATGTCTTCATGTTCCTCCAAATTTTGTACTCTGTTATATGGTAAATAGCTTGTTTGTACTGTTTTGTCTCTCTGGACGAGGTACCTTTGTAAATGAGCCCCTTGCTCAAAGGTTGTAAACTGATGTCTGATAAATAAATAAATATGTCCAGTGACACTCTCCATATTTTCCTGGATAACTGGTCTCCTTTTATGCACTTCATTCAAGGTACCACCTCTTTCAGTATGGATTCAGCTGGTAAAGCCCTGTTAAAGCCCCTTGAGGGCCTCATTCCCCGCCAACTTACATGCTGCTATTAATAGCATTGGGTAATTCAGGAAGCTCCCCACCTCCCCCAACCATAGCCATGCATGATAAATGTTAACTGCTGTTATTTATTGTCCATGTTCAGTGAATCACTTAGTTTGTAAGGCCAAAATCTGCTGTAAACCAAGTGAACTTATATGTGAAACCTAATGTACTTTGATTGCAGACAGTGAACAGTTGTTTTACTTTTGTCAAATGTGAATGGTAATTGCAACTGTTGCTTAGATATTTCCATAACTCAATAAAAATTTAAACTGCAAAAAGAATTTCAAGGTTGTGAGCCTTCTGAAGAGCGAACACTGCAAAGCTTCATAGGCAAAAACAAAACATGCAAAGGAGAAATGAATGAAGGTGGATGGCAAAACTGCACACTTCAGATGCCACCCTTTTCTCACTCTTCAGTGGAAGACAAACTCTCCTATTATCCCAGATCCTATTCCTGGGTCAGGACTCTCCCAGAATCCCCCGATTCTAGCTTGACTCTGTGTGTGTGGGGTTCACCTGCAACAGCGGGTGAAGATATTGCCAGCACTGGTGCACCTGGACGTGCCTGTATGGACCCCTCTCTCTGACCTGAGGCCCTCCTGGATGTAAATGGCTTCACAGAAGTCTGAGCACCACCTTTTGGATCCTTGGCTGGATCATGTCAAGTTAGAGAAAGCATGGACTTGAACAACTGAGTTAAACCACTATTAAAAAGTACCACAGGTGCACCCTGCTGAGGAGCTGGGACAGGGGAATAACTTAACATGTTAGAAGATCTCATATGTAGAGAGGACAGTACAACTCCATAGGAGAGCAGGGTCGTAGTCCTCCTGCAGGTCTTATAACTACAGAACAGTGTCTATGATAAGTCATAGTGCCATGTTTTCCAACTTGTCAGAACCTGCACACATCAAACCTCATTAAGGATAGGGAGGGCAGTATGACCCAATGGACTAGGGTGTCCGAGGCCTCTAATAGAACTGTACACTGGCTCTGCTGAACAAGTCTGCCCCTTTTCAACTAGTATGCTTCCTTCAAACAAAAAGCGGAGAGGGAGGTGGGGTATATTGCTCTGGCTGGTCCTGACACCTATGCTATAAGCACCCTGCCTACTCTGCCCTCCTAGTGCCAAATTTATTCTATCTGCCTGGGGGGGCTTATTGTTTTTAATGGGACAACCTGTGACCCAGTGGAGAAAATAAAAACTTTTCCTACCTGCATCAATGGCACAGACAGGTGGCTTGTGGGAGGTGACGTGGTGAGGAGTAAACTCCTGCAACCCCCTAAGTATTGATGCTGCTGCATTACAGTCAGGCAGCCACTTCTGGTGGAAAAGAAAGGAGCCAACCTGAAGAGGCGCATTGTGGGTCCAGCACTCCAATCACAAATCAGTCCACGAGGGACTGCGCTCCGAAAACAGTAACCAAGGAGGCAATGGCCATGCTAGCAAAGGGAGCCACATGATGTTTCGAGGTGTGGGCATGCCCTATTTGTGTTGCAGTGTGTGTGCATCCACCCGAAGCATGTGCTACCAAGCACTCAATCACTCCCCAGCCATGAAATGAAGAGTGTTGGCCAAGTGCCAGCTGCGTGCTTGAGCCTGAAATGTAGGCTTGAAACATAGAAACATAGAAGTTGTTGGCAGTTGGGGACTGTATGATCCATCAAGTCTGCCTTGGTTTCCAACCCTCTTACTTAGCTGTCTGCTTGAGTATCCCACATTGTCTGTCCATGGATATTGAATTCTCCCAACGCCTTAGCTCCCACCACCTTCTCCGGCAGGTTATTCCATGGTTCCACAGCCTACTCCATGAAGAAGAATTTCCTCATATTGCTCTTGAACTTCCTCTCTTAAGTCAAGGACATGCCCTCTAGTCCTGTTGTAGTCTTTAACTGAAAGAGGTTCTGCACGGCACCCTGTTGTTGCCTTTTAAGGTATTTAAATGTTTCTGATCATGTCCCCACGATTCCTGCATTGCTCTATGGAGTATAATTTGAGGTAATCTAGTTTTGCCTTGCATGGTTTCTGATGCAAGCCCTGCACTGTCTTTGTTGCTCTCTCTGTACCATCTCCAGCCTATCTATGTCCTTCCTGAGATGTGGCCTCCAGAACTGGACACAGTACTCTAGGTGAGGCTTGACCAGGTACTGATACGGGCATGATTACTTCATGACTTCTGCTTGTGATGCCCTCCTATGCATTCCAGGATGCTACTAGGTTTTAATGCTTTCTTTTCACATTGTTTACTGAACTTGAGGTCATCTGATATGATCATCCTCAGGTCTTGCTCCTGCCTAGTAGTGACCAGCTGTTCTCCTCCCATTGAGTACAGTTTCCCTGGGTTAATTTTCCCAGGTGCATGACCTTGCATTTTTGGCATTGAATTTCAATTGCTAGGTCCTGGACCACTCCTCCAGTTTTCAGAGATCAGCTTCCATGCTATGCTGTCCCTCTGGTGTGTCCACCCTGTTGCCGATTTGGTATCATCTGTAAACAGGCACACCTTTCCTTCAGTCCATCTGCAATGTCGCTAATGAATACATTAAAGAGGATTAGCCAATGAACTGAGCCCTGCAGGACCCCACTAGTCACCCTCCCTTCTTCTGACAAGGTGCCATTCATTAATACTCTCTGAGTTCTCCCATGTAACCAGTTTCTGACCCAGTTCTTTACCTCGGGCCTGACTCCCATGTTCTCCATTTTTGACTAATCTCCTGTGTGGAACTAAGTCAAAGCTTTGCTGAAGTCCAGGTAAACCACATTCACTGCCCAACCCTGATCCACTGTTTTGGTGACCCAATAGAAAAAAATCAACCAGGTTTGTCTGGCAGGACCTCCCTGACATGAAACCGTGTTGATTTTGTCAAGCCTGACCAGTTTGGTCCAAAAAGCTACAATTCTTTCCTTTCAGCAGGGACTCCATCAGTTTTCCCATGACTGACATTAGACTAACTGGACAGTAGTTTCCTGGCTGTTCCTTGCTTCCACTCTTGTGGAGTGATACTACTGTTGCTCTCTTCAATCCTCTGGCATCTCCCGCTCCTCAACGATTTGTTAAAGAGCACTGCTATGGGGCTGCCAGTACTCTCCAAAGTTCTTTAAGTATTCTTGGGTGTATCCCATCTGGCCCCATAGCTTTATTTACCTTTAACAGCTATTGCCTCTAGGACCCTTTTCCTCTGTGAAGGGACCCATATCTATTCCACCAATTGGACACTTCTTTATGCCTATTGTTGGTTCGTTTCTGTCTGCTTTCTGTGTGAAGATGGCAGAAGTACTCACTGAGTGCCTCTGCCTTCTTCCTGTCTTCCTCTGTGGGTTGTCTGTCCTTTCTTGTGATTCTAACAGTGCCTCCATTGTTCTTCTTTTTTCTCATATGTACATGTAGATGGTTTTGTTACCATTTTTTACTTTGTGAACTATCTTAACCTCTGTCTGAGCCTTTGCATTTCTTATCACTTTTCCTGTGTCTTTAAGTTTCTGTTTGTATTCTTTTTGTCCACCTCATTCCCTTACTCATTGTACTTTCTGAAGGCTATGCACTTCTCTTTCACCATAGTTGCCACCTCCTTGGAAAACCATAGTGGTTTTCTCCTTTTGTTCTTACTAACCTGATGGACCCACTATGATGTGATCATGGTTATTGCATCCTTCAACCTTGTCCAACATTCCTCAACGCCTCCTTCTGTTGTGTTACTAAGGTTGTACCTCAGGCAGGCCTTCATTTTTGTGAAGTCTGCCCTCCTGAAGTCAAGACCTTCAATTTGAAGTGTGTAGAGTCTTCAGTCCTTTTACCCTGAACCATACGTGTTATGGTCACTGTTGCCAGGTGATTCCCTACTTCAACACCCAGAACCCTATCAGCTATTTGTGAATATCAGATCTAGAATCATGTTATCCCTTGTGAGTGATGTCACTAGTTGATTTAGACCTGCTTCCTGTAGTGTGACTAGGAATTCCCTTCTTTTTGTGATGCCGCTGTGTGGGTACTCCAGTCTATATCCGGTAGATTAAAATCCCCACCAGCACCTTTGCCTGACATCTGGAGGATGGTTTCCAGGATTTCCTTATCCCTAGCTTCCTCCTGATTTGGGGAGCTGTAGATTATTCCTACCTGAATGGGTTTTGGCTTCCTGCCCCAATTGTAACGTATGGATCCTCTGTTTCCCTAATTGCCTGCTGCATTTCTGTAGCATTGATGGTATCCTTAACATAAATAGCTACCCCCTCCCTTTTCCAGTCCTACCTCTCCTGAACAAGTTATACCCCAGGATAGTCACCTCCCAACCGTGATTGCTTTGAACCATGTTTGTCACGGCAACCCAGTCTAGTCCGCCTCAACTATTGTGGCAGTGCAATCAGTCATCTTGTTACCCAGACTGTGTGCATTGAGGCATAGCACATACCATTCTTGATGTGTCACTTAGTTTGTCATGCCTCCCTTGATCTTATTGTTTGACTCTTTGCCTTTTTTTATTCTTTTTTTTATGGTTTTGTTTCCTCCTTTCCTTTGCTTTCATCATCTGTAGAGTCAGAAAGGGCTTCATGTTTCCTGCTATCTGCTTTTGCTGTCTTGGAGTGTGTAGAAACTGTATGATGCTAGCTGAAGGGGGGGAGAGGCGGCAAGCTCTATGTGTGCTTCTCCTAGAGCTACCATCACCTCCCTCCTGCTAGTTTCAATGTCCCATGTGGACATCAAATTTCTGGTCCAGTGCCCTGACTCCCTCCTTAGTCAGGTGGAGGCCGTCAATTTGAAGAACTCCCTTTCCCAGAAGTTGCACCAGTTTCCAACAAAGTGATGCCCATTTAGGTGGCACTAGTCCCTGAGTCATCGTTGAACTCTCATCTCTTTCTCTCTGATTTTCTGCCTGTTCTTTCCCTTTTCCTAAACAGGCAGAATTTCAGAAATGCAATGCTGGACAAAAATGAAAACAATTTCTCAACAGACTGTGCAATCTGCTCCTTAACGTCCTCCGACTGACTGGCTAGAAAGGTCATTGGTCCTTAGGTGGACCAGGATGTTTGAGCCCACTTCTTCTCTCTCTCTTAACTATGTTGAGTATTCAGTCTGTGTCCCTCAAGTGGATGCTCCTGGGAGACATCTGCACACATCTGCCGTTTATTTTGTCTCAGGTGGGAGCCCCACAGTTAATCATGGAGTCCTCTATGACTGTGAGTTTTTTCCTGTTGTTCTTGAGATTTTGTTTATGATGTTGTTTTGCTGTCCTGTTGCATTCGGCTTTTTGCTGGCCCAAGACATCCTCTGTCATTTTGGATGGTAGGAATGTAAGAGGTGTACCTGTTTCCTGTGTTTAGAGTGCTTTGTTTGGGAGGGTTGCTCGAGCACTGCCCCCTTTCCTGTAACCAGTTGCCATCCCTCAGGCTTGGTCATTCTCTGGGGAGAGGTGTGCTGGTTTGGTGTGACAATGTGGAGGTACACTCCTAAAAGAAATGTTCCCTGTAGGTGGTTACATAGGAGGCTGATCTCCCTCATGCCTCATGGAGCTGAGCCCTGAGATGACATATGTCCCAGCATATGGGACAGCGGCACTGCCTCCGAGCAACATGACCCGTTAAAGGTGTCCGCAATGTTGGCGAGCAATGATATCCATGTGTGTGCCAGTGGATGGAACAAAAAGTACAAAATTAATCAAATTAAGAGGAAGACAATCTGTTGTCCTGAGTGGTCTGAGCTGTTGCTTCCAGCTGAGAGTTTTATTAGTCAACCACTATTTCAGTAGTGGTACAGCAGTACAAATGCTGATTTACATACAGCAACCAGGAATTCTGGGCAAGTGTTCCAACTGCTCCTTATGCTGAGAGGCAGCTGCTGGTTAGGTCTGAGCAGTTGCTAAGTTTATAACCTGGTCCAAGTAATTAGAAGGAAAATGAAAGCAAAAGTTAGATTTTTTTTACATATATATTTTGTTTGTTTTGTATAACTTTTTATAACAAGTTAAAATACTTATGCCCTGTAAGTGAGGTCACTGTTTGGATACCCTCTGATCCTCCCTTCCTGTTTTGCTACAGGAAATGCCACGACTGTGCTACTCTATAAAATGAGTGTAGCATGGAGTGGTTGGGGATGAGGTGGGAGGTTGGGCCCTTCCCTGCTGAAAAGAAGAACCACAAACAAAGAAACAAGGAGGTAAGAGCAGAAACAATCAACCAACAACAAATGCAGTAGCTTTGAAAGCTTAGCCTAATGATAGATTAAACTAATACCTGTAAGCACCACCTGTAACAATTTCACTGAAGAGATACCCTGCAAAAACACTTTGCTACAGAGAAAATAAAGCAGTAACAGAAGATATACCTTGAAAAAACAATGTGAATAAGAGAAGATTACAGAAGTAATCTATAAGCATAAAACAGCAACAAACATGTAGGTGTACCCTGTAATAATGCAACAGAAAGCATACCCTGCAACAGCAATTTGAATCAGAGAACAATAAAGCAGTAAAATATAAGCAAAAAGCAGTAACAAAATCTGTGAGCACAAAAGAAAATAGTAACACACAGTAAACCTGCCTAGCAAAAAGAAGCCTTAATCTTTTTCCTTGCTCTGATAATTTTGTTCCTTGCTCTGTCCTTATAAGCAAACCTAGAAGAAAAGAGCTCAGGTGAAACTAGGTGCCTTTGCCAGCAAACCTAGTCAGCCAGTAAACCTGGCAATATGGACAGATGCACCTTATTGAAGTGCATGTGCCCCCCACTAAGTCCTGCTCGGACAACGTCAATTTGGCGAATGGAAAATGGAGGCTGTGAAAATGGTCGGGCTTTCTGCAAGCAGAATTAAGGTGACATTCAGATTTCCTCCCTGAAGTGCTATGACCTCAAGTTGGAATCTTTAGAACCCTGCAAAAAAATATTGCCTTAATTCTGCTGCTCATAAAAGCCACTGCCATTTCACGGTCTCCATTTTCCATTCGCTGAAATGACATGGAACTGCCCAGCTGTGATGTGGAGTCACTAGATCTTTGTAGAATGCCAACCATGTGCCTAAGACAACAAAGTAATAAAATACAAAAAAACAAAAATGCTGTGAAGAAAGAAGTGAACAGGCTAACAGAGTGGAGGCAGGACATATGTGAAAGCAGCGGTGAAAAGAAACTACTGCCCTGTAAAAACAAAGGAACAGTGTATGTCAGCCAAATGGGAGGCTACAGTGTCCTGATCCCTTATCCAATCATATAATTAAAAGCCTTGAGGGAGGGACAAAGGAAAAGGTAGTTAGTGCTGCACTCACACAACATGGTGCTAACGTTGCGAGGGCGGTTAGAAAAACTGCTATTAGCCAGCCCATCAAGCGCAGTGGTTGGATCTCCACTTGTGGCGTTGGTGACCTGGGTTGATAGCGGACCTGGGGCTCTGAAGGGCCGGCCAGGAGGAGGAAGGCTCGAGCATCCGACAACTGCTGCGCCTTCTCTCAGGGGAGGGCCGGCCCGGCATTTGACTCCTGGTGGAGGCCGGGGTACAGCAATGCACTGGGTCCTACTAGCTACAAAGGCGTGGTGAATGTCAGTGTACACCTGGATGTTAGTAGCACACCACGCCCCGGAAAAAATGGAAATAGAGCTCCATGGTTGACTGGATGACCGTTGCGGCTCCTGATGCCACGAGACCCTGGGCAGCCCAAAACCACCTCAGCGGCATCCAGACCAACTAGGGTGTGCTGGCCTCTCCACCAGTGCCTTCCCTCAGAGGAGAATCCATCCGGCAAGGAGTTCAGCTGGGTTACCCAGGGGACTGCGATGTGGGGTGGTGATGGCTGTTTAAGGGCAGGGTGGCAAGTGATGAGCATAGCGGTCCAGTAGAGGCCAGCCAGGAGTAGGGAGAACAAAAAAAAAAAAGAAAAACTAGCCTTAAAGATTGCATATCAGGTGCAGCATATGGAAAACCCTCCTGAGTATAAATATATCACACGCAATGTGATGGTGAAGGGGTGGAAGAACCAAGAGAAAAACATGTAACACCCTTCCTGACTAGCAGCCAAAACATTCCTCCAACAAACCAAAATTACTTACTGGAGGCACCAGGCTAAATAACATCACATAGTTGAACATCCAGTTAACAACAGTGGTCCCCATCCAGGCACTGCAGTCATTGGAGTGGGAGTTGCTTGCAGATTAGCCAGTTTGAAAGCCTCAGCATAACAGGCGTGAATTTTAAATGTTAGGGTGCTCCCTGCACACAGGCAGAACCAATCTGCTCCAGAGTTGCAAAATCCTGAAAAATAACCATAAAATATGTGAATCATCTGGAGAACTCTGTCCATGTTCCAACCACTTCCAGTGGTACAGCAAAGACTGAGGGGATGCTGTGTATGGAATGTTCATATCCTAGGGTTCCATGTTCAAGTGACAGCTTTAGCTGCACCACTACCCATGGGGGACACCATTACTCATATATATTAGCCAGCTGCACCATTGACAACATGGAGTGCTACGAATAGTAGCACTAATCAGACTATGGTCAGAAATCAGTGTTGGTTCTATATCTGACCTAGTTAGTCTCTTAACTAGGGCTTTGGACATAAAGATATAAAGTAATCTACTAAAGAAAGGTCCAACGCCAGCGACCCTGGTTTGGGAGCGAGACTGGGTCATCGGGGAGGAGGTTTGAGTGTCCTATAGGATGATCTCCTCCTCTGAGGGTGGGAGGGCAGTTACACCATTCTGCTCCTAGTACATGGGACTTATGGTGTGGGGAGGGAAGATGTGCGTCCAGCATCTGGGGAGGGGATACAGCGACCACAATAATTAAGCAATGAGGCACAACAGGGTGTGGGTTAGTGGGGATTTACCCACGCCTTGTGGTGTGTCATGAGGCACAGCCGAGTGCTTAACCACTGAAGTAAGTGGTCTAATACCACACCCTGGAAATGCTATTATGTAATCTACAATGCACCTATGTGTAAAATAAATTTTAAATATGTTTAAGTATGTTTTTATAAATGCGTTTCTCAGCCGTGGGTTATTACAGGATACACGTGGTCATGTGATATGTTTTGACCAACAAAGTTACAGGATTTTCATACCCCATTGTATAATGGTAATTAAGGAAGATCACTGACAACAAAAGGGGATAGAGCACTGGATGGTCGCACATAACTGCCACCAAGTCCCCACCAACAGTGGGGGAAAAATGTGCTAATAATAAAACAAATTCTGGTCAGAGCTGATATGGGTGTGGAGAGCTTTTAGGAGTGACAAGAGCATGGAAAATAATATTTATTTATTTATTTATTTATTTATTTGAGAGTTTCACCAGGAAAGCATACTGAGCAGAATGCTGCTCGATTCCAGATGCGCCCTGGGGGAGGGAAAGGATGAAAACATATAAAGCAGATAGTACATAGTACCAACGAAGAATAAAATAGGTTACATCTTGATCAATGATAAACATGTATGAGGAAATGAGCTAATACAATGAGAGTATGAGGGGAGGCTAGCTAACAAGCAGGTCTAACTACACAAGTCAGCAACTCAACTGCGCCATAAGGAGCCTACTTAATACATATAGTGTCACTCCTTATTACTACAGGGGAAAAATCAGTAGCAGCATGGTGAGGCTGGCCTAAGTGAACCAGGGAAATGCACTAAGGCCTGGGGAGCAGTTAGGGGGAGCAGGGCGAGATCGGAGCATTAGGGGTCTCGGGGACTTTGGCAGGAGCAGTTGGGCTGGAAGTGCTTTGAGTAACAGATTGCGCTGCTGTGAGTTGTCTGTGAGCCTGATGGCCACTAGTAGGGAGTTCAGAGTTTGGCATACAATACTTGAAGGCAGCCTGCCCTTTGGCAGTGGCCATATATGGACATAGAGGAGCGGGAGTCAGTGTTTCTGAGGGAGTACACTGTGGGTGGTTGAGCTTGGAATGTGGACCCAAGGTAGGGGGAGGTCTGGGACCAGAATTTAGTAGTAAGTCTTGCACCGTGGATTAGTCTCAGTCCTGTAGAGATGGTAGGTTAAGGGACTTGTAGAGTTACAGTGGTGCATAGAGGGGGGCAGTCTAAGGTGAAACAGCAAAAGGTGGAAGATGGGGTCGAGTTTGGCAAGATTGGAATTGGGGTGGCTGTGTATACTCGTCACTATATTCCAGTATCGGGAGGATCATTCTCTGTAAAATAGCTGCGGGTTTCCCAGAGGATACAGCCCCTGTTACGATATAAGGCACCAAGCTTGGGTACAGTTTCTTGTGGATTTAGTCAATGTGCCCGAGAAGTCAAGGTGCTGGTTGAGCCAGACCTCAAGGTACTGGAAGGAGGAGAGGGCCTCCAATGGTATACCATCTAAGGTGTGGAAAAGAGGAGTGGTGGGGAGATGTGTGAGTCGCTGCCTGGTTACCGAAGGTAATGGAGGCAGGTTTTTGGGGTTAGAAAAGCTGGTTAGAGTGAAGCCATTTCTGAACAGCAGTGAAATCTTCCTGTAGTCTGGGGGCCACCTCAGAGTGGGAGGAACCTGACACATAAAGGGCGTGTCATCTGCATACATATGTAAGGATGCATGTTTACAACGAGGGCAGGTCGTTTAGGAATATGGAGAACTGGATGGGGCCGAGGACTGAGCCTTGGGGGCCACCTGTATTAGTGGGAGGTGGGCAGAAGTATGTTCAACTAACTTTACAGCTTGACCTTCCAGCTAAATAGGATTGGAACCAATTGGAACTGGGTATAGATAGACCCGCCTGTGAGTTTGAATAGTAGTAGGTGTGAGGAGCCGTGTCAAATGCCTTGGCAAGGTCAATAAAGATCGCTGAGGTGATGTGCCCATGATTCATACCCGTAAGTACAGTGTTGATGAGCCATAGGAGGGAGGTGATGGTGGAGTGCGATTTCCTAAAGCCAGATTGGTAAGGTGAAGTAGGAGGTGGAGTCAAAGAAAGGGAGAGTTGGGCTAGTACGAGGCGTTCTTGGATTTAGCTAGGATGGGGAGTAGTGAGATAGGGTGGTAGTTACCTAGAGATGAGGTTGTCCCCTTTCTGGAGAGGTAAGACTGTGGCACTCTTCCAATTGGCTGGGACAGAAGCAAGTGAGAGCGAGAAATTGTATAGTGCGGTCAGTGGGGTGGCAATGGCTGGAGCAGACAAGTAAAGCATTTTGGTGTCTATACCTGAGGACATTTTCCTTTAGAGGGGTTTAGGGCCACAGCTAAGTTAATACTTGATCGGGGTAACTGGATGGAAGGTGAAAGATATGGGGGAGGGTGGATTAGACATGGGCAGGTGAGGGTGTGATGGGGGAGTGAGGTGAGAGAGGTAGCACAACTTGTAAAAAGTTGTTAAAAGCTGAGGCCACTGCACCTGGCTCGTGATGGTTGAGCCATCCACATTTAAGGCTGGGGTGGGGGCTGAGCGGGGGTGAGTAGTGATTTTAGTGTTTTCAGAATTTCACTGGGTGATTTAGGTTAGAGTGGAGTGAGGACTTGAAGTAATTGGCCTTAGCCTGCATGAAGAGCCTGGTGCAGGAGTTTGCAGTGTGCGATAGTGTTGGAGTGCCTCCTGGGAACTGGTTAACTATAGGATTTCCATGCTTGGTCCCTGGCATGGAGTTGATCAATAATGTTGGCGGATACCAGGGCAGGTGGGCTCTCTTACTCAGCTCCTTTTAGTGGTGCATGGAAGTTCCATCTGACAGGAATTTGTATTTGAAAAGTCCAGGCAGAGTCTATGGAGGTGCCTGGGGATGAAAAAGCCAGTTCATGGTGGACAGATCATGAAGGCGCTGAGAGATTAAGAGTTTGTAAAATCTGGTGAGCAGTATCCACGGGTGGGGAGCTTTTGGTCTGAAGATTTTCTGACCACGTAGATTAGGTGATGGTCATAGTGAGT
This sequence comes from Neoceratodus forsteri, assembly GCA_016271365.2. Taxonomy (NCBI): domain Eukaryota; kingdom Metazoa; phylum Chordata; order Ceratodontiformes; family Ceratodontidae; genus Neoceratodus; species Neoceratodus forsteri. The sequence goes on from JADMNL010000029.1 coordinate 133,934,047, forward strand.
CTGGAAGGGCCGGATTCAAGTATACAGTGAGGTGCAGGTAAGAGCCCAATCTAGAAGGGGTGGTTATTGGACTATGATTTAAACATGTGGGTTTGGTAATTTGTTTGGAGAGATTTAAGGAGGAAGCATGGTTACGGAGCTTAGAACTGGTACTGGAGAGCTGGTTAGAGTTGAGGTCACCAAGGATAATCAGCTCTCCCTCTGAGCCAATAGTTTAAGTATGCTCAGGTGGTCCACTAGAGGAGTTATTTATATTTGAGTTGAAAGTCCTATATGCAGTGCTTTTGCTGCAGCCATAAGTAATATTGCAGCGATTACAGTACTACACATGTGTGATACTCGCACATGCTAACTGAACTCTGATAGCCTCTGCCCAGTCTATAGATTATGCTTTAGCAAATTTCAAAGACATCCTCTTCTGTATTGGAACAAACATGCTCCATAATGGCAAGTGAGTTTGGGGTTCTCACCTCCCTGGATTACCCTGAGCTACTGGCCTAGCAACATGTTGAGAACAAGCCTGGAAGACCCACAAATCCACCAAACGTCCTTAAGATCTCTATCTACTGCTCACTCAGAAACTCCTGCACTAAGGCCATCCAATGATCTGGCTTGCCAAAGTGGCATATTTCAAATCCACTTTCAATTCAAATATAAATAACTCCTCTAAGTTCTGGAAGGTGGTCCATTACCTTTTCTCCCCAAAATAAACCACCACTTCCTGTCATCAAAATGAACAACCAGCTCATAGTCAAACACCCTGCTGCAGCAGCAGAATTTATTTCCTATTTTACAACCCGTACCTCAGTTTTGTTAACCTCCCTGTCCTCGCTACATACATCCCTGGCTACACCTACAACCCCTCACCACAACTGCCAACCATGAGTTTCTCCTTTTCTCCCATCTCTCACGTGACACCCTACATTGCTTCTCTCTCCAAACCCTACAAAGGCAACTCACCTTATGGCCTGGACCCCAAGCTACTCTACCTTTCTGCCCCTCCTATTTCCATCCCCTAACTGATCTACTCAACTTATCTTTCCTCACTGCCACTGTCCCTAATGCCTGGAAACATGCATTGTTCTTCCTCTACCTAAAGGTGGTGACCCCTCTGCTCTAGGAACTATCACCCATCTCACTTCTACCTACCCTGACTAAACTTCAGGAACACCTGGTTCTCTCTCAGCTATCCTCGCTCCTGGATGATGACTCCTTTTTACTCCATTCAGTCTGGATTTCAGAAGAACCACCACTCTACCTCCACCTCCCTACTTAGGCTTGCTGACTCTATCCTTTCTGGCATGGATAGTGGTCATATCACATCTGCCATCTTTGTTGACCTTGCCAAGGCATTTGACACTGTTTCCCATGTCCTTCTTCTTGAGACCCTCTACTCTGCTGGCCTATCCCTGTCGGTCTATACTAATCAGCTAAAATGGCTGATTCCACGTCTCGCCACTGCCCATCTCCACTGGTGTGCTTCAAGGCTCTGTACTTGGCCCACTTTTATTCTCTATTTTCCTAAATGACCTGCCATTAGTATGTTCCTCCTCCTCTATCCATATGCATGCTGACAACATGGTCTTGCTCATTTCTAGCCACTCTCCTGTGATGTATCCACCAGCCTCAGCTCGACTTCAAAAATGTTCAGTGCTGGTTTAAGTCACATCAGCTTTTCCTGAACACTAAGAAAACAGTCTCCATGACCTTTGGCAGAAGGCAGAAACTCTCTAGGCTTCCCTCCCTACCCACCTTCCACACCCTGGACGGGACCACACTTGAGGATACCATCTTTTCAGATATTTAGATGTTTGGCTTGACCGACACTAAACTTTTCTGACCATGTCGATGCTATCCTGAAGAAACTGTACTCAAGCTTGGTGCCCTCTATAGGAACCGCAGCTGCTTACCTATGTTGGCTAGGTGTGACCATGTAACCCCACAAATGGGGGTTCGAAAAGTCTTCCTTGAGCTTGCATAAACGCTCACTGCCCGGCTGGTGTCCTGTGTTTTAGCAGTTTAAATGTATTGCCAGAGAGTGCCTGTATAGCCTCTGTGTACTGTCTATTTAAGAGCTGCCTTGATTGCAGTTATAAGGAATCTGGCGGGAGCTCTGTTGAAAATGTGACTATTTGCTGAAAATCATTCAGAGTGTTAATGATAATGTAGTTTGTCTTACCTGCCTTCTTTGCAGCAAGGACGGTCTTGTTTATTCCACCATTTGGCCGGGGCTGTGAATTGGACCAATCAGTTCTGGTGGGACCTAAAATGGAGCCGGACTACAGGAGCTGTCTGAAGTCAAAATCTGTAGGAATTGTAGCTTTGGGCTTTTGGTACCTTTTGCAAATTAAGGGGCGCTTGCTTTGACTGACAGCTGAATCAGCCAACCGAACCTTTTGGAACTGAGGAAATCCCCAAGCTGCCTGCTGTTTAAGGCAGATCTAAGTTGGCAGCTGAAGAAGCAAGATGCTTGAGACATTCTCTGTGGAAAGGTCTGAGGTTTGGCCTGCATGTCCTGCTGCCCTGAGAGGAAAGAGAATTGTTTTGGACTGAATCTGAGTTGGGTGACTAAAGTAAGCTACTGAAGTGGGCTAGGCTCAACCTGAAGAAGACCAAAGATTTTGCTCAATGCAATTGGGCTGTCAGGCATTCAGTTACCCTAAGCTCCCGGTGTGTGCAGAGACTTTGCAATTGTGACTGAGGAGTGTTTTGCCTGGTACAGTAGAATTCTCTTATATGTAAATGTGCTGTGAGCTGCTAGTGGGTCGTGAGTTAGTTCCCCACTGTGATACTGTGTTCAGCTTGCTGGAAGCTGTATCCAGCCCAAAATGGACTGAATCAATTGGTCTCCATGCGGTCTGGGCCTTGCCAAGACTGGCCCAGCCAGACTACCCACTGTACAGAGAAAGCCATCGGCAGAGACCTACCTGGGATCAGCCCCTGCTCCATGCTTGAACAGGAATGACACCTCGGTGACTCATGTGGGCCCTGCTTCTGGCATTCTAGATCAACCACCTGCAGTCTGATTTTCATCCAGCCTGTGTCTAGTCTTGGGTATTATGAGTAAATACCAGGGTAGCTCCTGCAGCAACAGCTTAATCTGATTGTGTCATCTGATTGTCTTGTTGTTTATTTTCCTTTACAAACTGAGCCCTCTGGCTCTGGATTACAAATAGTGTGTACTGTGCATGTTGTGTTTTCCATCACAGGGCCCTAATCAGCTGAGATGCTGGCCAACTCCGGGCAACGGTCCTGGATAGCCCATCTCTTCTCCACCTGGGTACCCAGAGGTGTGACTGTGTGGGGGACTCAAAGTGCATGCAAAGCTGCTTGATTGATATAACCTTTAAGCTAATTAACCTGATTTCTCCCTCCCTTGTTCAAGTCCCTGAATAAATCAGATCTAACTTTTCCTGCATGTAATCTGACTGTGGTTCCAGTTTGTGCTCAAGTACTGTACTGTTGCTATTTGCTGTGCATAACCTTGTTTGCAGGGTCCCCAGGGTGAGCCAGAAGAACCAGCCCTGGTGGTAAGTGCAAAAGTATGGTACTTGTGTGGTGTACCAGGGTATTGTGAAAGTGATTATTGTACAGTGTTCAGGCCACTAGAGGGAAAGAGGGGGTTACAGTGTCCCAGAGGGTTGTGCCCAGGTTAGCTTGACCAATACTAACCCTGGCCTCAGGTGGAAGCACCGTTTCAGAACTCAGGCCCCTTAACCTGCTACTAGCCAAGCAGGCAGGGGTGGTAGCCCTGGATAGTGCCACCTAGGGGTTACATGTTCAGAAAATTAGTCCCTTTTCAATGCTTTTGTTGTGATGCTGTTGCCCTCCCCCATACCCATCACTGCTTTCTCTCTACCACTTCTTGCTTTACCCTCCCTGGAGTGCAAACGACTCTTGCACTGCATGAAATTTACCTCTAAATTCTGGTTTGGTTCTCTCCCTCTTACCAATCCTCCTCCCTTTCCATTCCACCTCTCTCACACCATTCTCTCAGATCCACTGACTCTTGCATTCTGGCTATTCCACAATGTACTACTACAAGCAGCCAAGGTGCTTTCTCTTATTGCTTCCCTATACTCTGGAACTCACTACATATGCCCATCCGGCACTCTTCACCCCTCTCTTCTATCTCCCAGGCCCTACACAACTTTTACTTAAACTGCACTTTTCAGTAAAGATTCTGCTGTATTTTACAATGTTTATTGCACTTCAAACATATTTTGCTTTGTTGCACTTATGTATAACCTTGTAAATGTATTTGTTTAATTTCTGCCTATGTTTATGTCTTATCCAACCATTTTTGCATATGTGCATTCACTTTATCTGCACTGTTTTGCTATGTATATAGCCATTACAAACTGTTATTGAAATGTACATTGATTTATCTACTGTATTGCCTATGTTCCCTCTTCCCTCTCCCCAAGGATGCACGTGAGATGAGCAACTTGTTGCTCAGTGTATTTTCTGGTGAAACTCTTCAATAAATAAATAAATGTGCAGTTTGCCCTGCAGTCAGCCCTGCTCAACATGATGGTGCTGACATAACGATGTATGCATGATGGTCATGCATGCGCAGTTTGTCAACGTTACCATGTTGCACATGGTGGCCATCACTGCTGCAGTTGCAGAACAGAACGCAGGACGCTGGGAAGTGGGTATGTTTATACAGTCTTTGGAGGAAGAGCTGCATAAACAGAATCACTGGAAACTATGTCAGAGCATTGTGGCAACACATCTGACAGTGGTCCGTTATGTGCTTCCACAGTGCTCTTATGCAAATCTAGTGATGGCATAACATCCATGGAGCTTTTGCCCATGCAGTCATAGATAAGTCAGACTCAGGAGGAGTCTATTAACAAACTAGAGATCTGGTCTGGGACTTGCTCATCATCACAGTCACTTTCTTTCTAAGCAGTCATTTCTGGCAAATGTGCCTTAACCATATTGGTCTCAGTGCTGGTAGACTACTTCTGGTTTTCCCTGAATGTATTAGGTGGGGTAGTTGCAATCTTGAAGTGGTAGCTGCCGTGGTGGCATGCTCTGGAAGAAAGTGGTCCCATGCACGTGTGCACATTTTAAAAATGATGCTTTTCCTTGTTTTGTTGTAAAGAAACTGACCCCTTTAACAGAAAACAAGGAGTCAGTTATGGCCCCAACCCCCCTTTCGCTTCAAGTGAGGAATGTGATTATGGGTTTGTATCAGATGTACAGTGGCAGCCATAGATGCATCATATTGTTAAACAGTAATCAGCTGTATATAAAAGCTCTTTTACATTCGCTTGCTCAAGGAACATCTTGCAACAGTACATGTTTTGGAGATGTGTGACCCTCCTCCCAATGTACTGCTCACTGTAGCAGGTGCGACCCTAGGGACCAATACATGCCGAGCTGTGTATGACAGCAGTTTGGCTGTGTTGGTCTTCACTTCTTACAAAGGTCCGCTGCAATCAGCGGTGGTAGCATGTATGCAATTAGCATACCTCAGCTGAACTGCTGTCATGCACAGCTCGGCAATCCTCCACTTCCTCCCTCTGTTAATATCCTCCCCTCACTCCTTTTGTCCCTGGCCCCACCTTGTGTGCTGAGGGGTGCCCAATCCCCTCAGCTCATGAACCCCAGCGCACTGTGTGGCGGCGGGGTGCCCAATCCCCATCAGCTGCACCCCGAAAAAAAAAACAATTGGCTGCTGGGCCACCCTAGCACTCTCATGCTCCCCCCAGCACACACACTGTATGGCCAGCAGGGGTGCCCAATCCCGCTGGCCCCCCAACAAACAGGTCGGTGGCACTCTGGGAGCCCACCCTAGCATACCAAAGTGTCCGCTTTGTTTGGCCAAGGGGTGCCCAATCCCCACCACTCCACCACCACCACTCCCCAACAAACAGTTAGGGCGGCATACTGAGAGCCCACCCCAGCGTACAAAAGGCTTTTTAAAAAAATAAACTTGTTAAAGAAAAAATGGTCCTCAGTAAGTCCTCTGCTCCCCCGCAACCCACGCCCACCATCTGCGCACCCACCTCCCCACACCCCCCTTCACCCCATACTTACCTCCAGAGTCTGACGGATGATCTTCGTGGACCGGGAACACGCCTGCACTCTTCAAAGCTGACCTCAACTGAGGAAATGCCGTAAGCTGTATAATGGCATAAATAGGGTTTTTTCAACTTAGGTGGATATCTTGAGCATTATTTTGACTTTTTACACCAAATTTTCAACATGGGTTCTTGACACCCCTTCTCATGAATTCAGTCACTGTCATGGCGTTATTCAGTCCCGAAGGTGATTTTACGGTCACTGCAGGAATCACCTTTTGAGAACCAGTAATGAAACAACAGTGTTGGTGTTCATGAGGTGGGCTCTCAAAAGCCTATGTTGCAAATTTGGTGAAAAAATTCCAAAACATGACTGTTTTAGGAGCATGGGTTCCGAGTTTCCACACACACTTGTAAGTTCACGAATTTGTAATATTTTCACTCCAGATTTTCAACATAGGCATATTTCCACACCTCTTATGAACAATGCAGCTGTCAATTTTCACATCCTAGCCGTAATGTGTTTCGCACTTCCAGCGAAAATAGTGCAGTCGCTGGAAATCAGTCTTTGCTACAGAGTAAGACAATCACAGTGAAACTGTTCATGAGCAGAGGTCCTAAAATGCCTATGTTGAAAATTTGGTGGCAAAAGTCCATAAATGTCTGTGTTACTGTAGCGTGGCTGTACACTTCCCACGCACTTGTAAGTTCAGAATTTGTAATATTACATCCAGATTTTCAACATTGCCATTTTCCCACATCTCCTTATGATCAGTACAGCTGTCATTTTTCACATCCTGGCCAAAATGTGTTTTCGCACTTCTTGGCATGCAATAGCGCAGCAACTGTGGGAAATCATGTTTGGCACAGAGTAGGAAAATCACAGTGACACTGTTCATGAGCAGACATCCTAAAATGCCTATGTTGAAAATTTGGTGCAAAATTCCAAAAAATGACTTTTACGAGTGTGTCTATGCAGTTTCCACGCATACTTGTAACCACAAATTTGTCATATTTTCACTCCATATTTTCAACATTTGCATTTTCCCATACCTCCTTATGAACAGTACAACTGTCATTTTTCACATCCTGGCCGAAATCTGCTTTCACACTTCCGCCTCAGACTAGCACGGTCGCTGTGGGAAATCAGGGTTCAGTACACAGTAAGAAAATCATAGTGGCACTGTTCATGACCAGAGGTACAAAACGCCTATGTTGAAAATTTGGTAAATAATTCCACTGAATGACTGTGTTACAAATGCAGGTTCGCGGTTTCCACAGGCTCGTTCCTTGAGCACTACCAGGGCGTTAGGGTTCTAAGACAGACACTTAGAAGTATGAGGGTGAAATGTTACTCAGATGCAAGAGGCGCTGCAAAGAGGTAATCTGTTGGGATATGGATGCTGAAGGGACATGGATACAACTGGGGGCCCTGCATAAATGCAAACGCCAATGCAAGTACCAGCAAGTGAACGTTCGGCATTGACAAATACTTGTTTTAATGTGTGCTTTCTAAATGTTGTCAATAGCACTCCACCTGTTTGTACTCTGCCCTGGATTTCTGTGCTCCAAGTGCATTGTTTTACATTTTGTGTTTAGGACAAAAGGTCTTTCAAATGAGAATGGTCAGTAATCTAAATTCTTTATAGTTCTTTTGTTTCTTTGTGCATGCACAAGAAACATCCTGTGGTAGAACAACATTTCAGAGGTGTGTCAGGGACAAGTCCAATGCTCAGCAATCTACAGTGGGCTTGTCCTGACAAACCAATGAGCATGCAACCAGACTGTGACACAAGTCACAGTTTCACAGCTGGAAACCATTCTCTAGTTGAAAGAAATGAAGCGCCAAATGAAAGCACTTCATTCCTTTTATTCATGCCCTTACTGACCTTACCGCTTGTCTCCCACCCATCCTGCAGATGTCCGGGTACCCAGCCATACACTGCATCCCCTCTCTGTGCTATAAACAGTAAATAGCCCTAGCAGTAAAGAACAAATGAATATAATTTATCCTTCCCCAGACACACCTCAGTGTTGAACTTGTTTGTGTCTGTGCGAATGACAGTGCATGTCTCGTCCCAGAGCTCTCTCTCTCTCTCTCTCTCTCTCTGCTGGTGCTTCATCTAAGCCACAATGCCCAGCCTGAGCATTGCTCTTGTGGTGGTGCCCACTGATCTGCCCCATGGATTGAAGTGAGAGAGCTGAAAAGGAGGCAGCATTGCCTGCAGAGCTGTAGCTTAACCCTGGACTGCAGGGAGAGAGACACAGGCTGCAGGGACAGATACTGAGAAGGAGAGGTAGCAGTGCCCCCCAAAGAGAGCATGATCAAAAGAGGTGGCGAGTGGCACCAGTGTCAGGAAGAGAATGGAGAGAGCCCTCAAACAGTGACAGCAACATGCTGAGATGTGGCAAGTAAGCGGAATGAGAGTGATCACCAGGTGACAGGCTGTCACTATTGCAGCACTACCTTGGCAGTGTGAAATTGGGGCAGTGCAATGTAGTGACCATAATCACGATGACCGATGGCTCCCAGACCTTCAACTAAACAAATGTTCATTTCAATGGGTGGCCCTTCCCCAGCAGTGTCTACTCCCTCCCCCACCCCCAAGACAGACGCAGCAACAGCTAGAGTTACTTCCAACGCGCATATATGTGCAGGTCCAATCCGTTCCAGTCAGAGATGGTGTCAACCTCCAAAACAAGAGCCATGGAATTCAGTGTGCACCCAAGCTCGGTTGCCATCCATTTTATTGTCACTCACTCTTCCGCACCTTGCTGTCGGTCTGACTCTCTGTTTGTCTTTCTGAAGCTCAGTGAAGTGGACAGCACACTACAGAGTTTTTTGTGTCCATTTTCCATTAGCAACTTATACTGTACTGCCACTAGAGGGACACAATCTTTATCTAAAGTGATCCCTGTCTGTTGTTCATGTAGATACATTCCTAAACTACAACTACCACCTCCATCTGACCAGCCCTCCCACGCCTCCCTACTCACAAATTCTTCCTGTTCCTAAATCAATTGTTCACTAATTTCGCCCTTATGAACAATGCATCCCTAATCTCCTGTCTCCCTTGTTCTGCTCATATCCCTTTTACCACCTCCACTTGCTCACTACTCACCTATTCCTAATAACTCTCCACCCTCATCAGCTGTTATTTCCAGTCCCCTACCCACATCCATGCTATCACCCCCATTTGCAGGGCTACAGTAATGGAGGGAAGTTGTCCGGGGCCCTGAGCTCAGGAGGGCCCACCTGAGGAGCTGGCATTACCCTGGCATTGCTGGTTTGGGAAACATGGGCCCATTTCAAGTGACTTGTCCGGGGCCCCAAAATTCATAGCTGCAGCCCTTCCCATTTGAAATATGGTCTCACTCTACCACTATTCCTCATGTGGCTTTGATTACAGTGTCCACTTTCACTGCAGTTCTCCACCTTCTTCTTCCTCACTCATCCACTCCCTTCTCCTCAAAACTCCCAACCTCCTCACCAGCCCTTCAAAATCCCTAAACTCCACTTTCTCATACTCGCACTTCTCTTGCTCTCCTTGGTGATATCTACCCCAACCCAGGCCCTATTGCCCTAGCTCTCTGCTGCTTCTTTCTCTACTACCTCTCCCGCTTCTTCTCTCTCAGTCCTCCCAAAGGGCTTAAAGATCCTATATCTAAACACCCACAGCATGTTGCAAAAATAGGCCTGATTCAGACCATGGTGTGCACTCTAAAACCTGACATTCTAATCATCTCAGAAACTTGGCTAAAGAGCACTATCCCTGACAACTCAGTCTCCATTCCTGGCTACTCACTGCTAAGGCAAAACCATGCTGGCAGGGGTGGTGGTGTGGCTATGTATGTCCTAGCCTCCATCCAATATTCCATCATCTACTCATCCTCCAACTTAAAACCCATGATCAAGGCCCCTAGATTCTGCGGCATAAGTTTTTTCATAGAACTTGCAATCTACCGCAGAACTTCTGTGGTGCTGCAGAATTCACTCTTCTTGGTGATTTTTTATTAATATTTCTGTTTATCCATGGAATCTGGTTCCTTCCCTCTTTTATATCCAAAACCACCCTATATGTTCAGAATGTGATGTTATTATTGCTATAACATCATACATGAGCTAATCGAAATGGCTGCATTCTGCAACAGAAATGAACAGTGACTTATTTACCACAGCTCCCATGCCAGAGATGGTGGCAGCACATCATGCATGGTAATATTTGCTCAACCTGCACTACAGCCTAATACAATTTTCAGTCTTACATTATTGCGCTGAGGCCAACTTAAACAAAACCTTGTCAATAGCACAGACTTGTTAAGTCCATACCTCACTTTGTACAAAACTACAGTATTTGTGCCTTTAAGGTATAGAGATGCCATCTGAAATGAGTAACTGGTAAATGAATTAACTGTCATTTTAAGAAAAATAAAGTAATTATGCCCAGAAAAGTGGAATATAATAATGTGTAGACTCTGTTGAAAGAATAACCTGTTAAATAAATAATTGCACGTACGCATTTTTGCCAGGGTTATTGATTACATATTGTCATTGGTTGATAGAATCGCCTAAAAGTTATGGAGAAATGTTGTGTGCAGGGACAGCTGTTTGGCCAGAGGCAGCATGCTGTGTTTCCGTGCCAGCAACTCAGGTTCAGAGATTAGCTCTGGGAGCTGGCTGGGCAGCACATGGATTGGTGGAACACATCACTGCTCAGAGTCTGGGAAGGTATGGTGCAGCGTTCTGTCACATGGTGGACACATTGTGGTGGGCTGGAGGCTCTATCTCACAATCGGTTCACATGCATGTCATGGCCTGATGGTGTTATGCAGTGTGTCAGGGTAAGCAGGCTGGACGTGAAAATGAGTTTTGCAATAACTCCTCTATTCCATTTCCAATGGAACCTGTATGAATGAGGATGCAAGTTCAAGGAAATTAAAAAAATATATATATATATATATACACACATATGCAGTATATCTGTCTCTCTCACCACACACACACACACACACACACACATATTTATGTATGTTACAGATTGCAGATAAATATATAAGTGATACACAGTGGGAACCTCATGAGTGTGTAGAAAGCACATACAAATATACAAGTGATAGACAGTGGAACCTCATTAGTGGATAGATAGCATGCATATAGAAATACCTTATTTATCACATAAGATCCCTCTGCATATGTCATTTATTCAACAGGCTAGGACCTTAGGAGAGACATTTGTTTTGCCTTTTAGGCATAAAATTATTTTTATAAATCTGTTATTTTTGAACTAGTGTTACTGTGCTTTCCACCATCCTGATTGCTATAACCATTGCCATGAAAGTGAAGTCAGGATGACAAGCTGACACTGTGATGTAGTAGTTTGTTAGTGCCACAGAACTTCTGCAGAAATTACAAACCACTGCCGTCGAGAGTCTCTGGCAATTGGAAGTCTTTCTACAGAACCCTGGTCCCACTGTGCCAGAAAAGTAGGGACCCTGCCCATGATGCTTTAGCTATCAATGGCCTCCCATCACTCTCCCAATCTTCATCACTGGCATATACTGGCCGCCCAAATGTCCATCCTTGGTCGACCTCCTAACCTCCATCACTTCCCTTCTCATTCTGGGGAATTATTTATCCTAGGCGACTTCAATATAAACTGGTTGTCACCTAAAATTACCAAAACTAAAAATGAAATTGATGCCCTAAACCTATCCCAACTAATCTCCAAACCCACCCGCCCAAACCACAAACACAACAACTCTCCCTACTTGACTGGGCCCCACCCTTACCTCCCACCCCACTGCATCATCATCATCATCTCTGGCATCTTCCCACTGTCTCAGTGACCATAATCCAATATTCATAGTTGGGAAAGTCCACAGAACTAAATCACCACACAAAACCATACAATTGCACTCTTTCAAGTCTCTTGACCTGAACCTCTACTGAGTAACCTTGCCCACTTCTGACTGGTCCCCCAACCTCCATCCCTATAGTTGATAAGGCCTTGTCTACTTCAAAGAAATCTTCTTGTAAATTGGAATGCCTTTGCCCCACTCAAACAAACCAGAGTCAGAGGTAACCACTTACCTTGATAACCCCTGAACTTTTGGCCTGCCTCAGGGCTAGAGTTGAGCCTGGAAGCATCATAAAGTTACCCAGCATTCTAGTGACCTTGCTAACTACTGCATGCTCAAGCCCTTGCACCAGGGCTACAAGGTAGACAAATCCCAATATTTCAAATCTGCCTTCATCACCAACATAAATTATCTTTCAAAGTTCTGGAAGGTGGTCCATGCCCTATTTACCCCTCATCTCGCCCCAGCCACCTTGGTACTTAAAGTAAACAGCTCACTAGTGTCCAACCCACCAGCTGTAGCTGTGGAATTTAACTCCTACTATACCTCTTGTGCCACTGAGCTACTGAAATCCCTCTCCATCCCTTTCTCCCCACCCCCACCCCACCCTCTACAGGTGTGACCCTCCACCACCCTCCCATCCCCCTTCTCTTTCACTACTGTAACCCCAAATGATGCCCTAAGTGCCCTCCTCACCATCAACCCTTCTAAAGGTTCCTCCCCGACAGTTTTGACCCAAAACTCTATCTCTCCACTTCAGTCATTGCCTACTCCCTCTCAATAATCTTAAATCTCTCATTCTACTGCTTTGGTCCTCTATTCGTGGAAACATACAGTGGTCCTTCCTCTACCCAATGGGGTAACCCCTCATTCCCTAGCAACTATTGCCCCATTTCTTCCTCCCTACCCTTACCAAACTTCAAGAACACATTGTCCCTCCCAACTCACCTGTTATCTGTCTGACACCTTCTTTTCACCCCTTTCCAGTCTGGTTTCAGGAAAAATCACTCAACTATGGTTCTGCCTTCTGAGTCCTTATCTGAAGGGAGAAACTGATAAGATAGAAAGGATACAGAAGAGAGCACTAAAATGGTACCTACGCTCACCAATAAAGACTATCAAGCCAGACTGAGGGAAACTAGGTTTATTTCCTTCACACTAGGAGATGCAGATGAGATCTATTCTTTATCTATAAAATCCTACAATCTGAACATCTACTGGATCAATGTGGACTCAGATATTCAACTAGGTGAATGGTAGGTAGAGTACATAACAAACAGCTTGTTGTTGACTGAGCAAATACCAAAAAGGACTACATTTTCAATATTAGAGCACCAAAAGCCTGGAATAACCTCCCTCTGGAAGTTGAAAAGTCCATTAACTTTAACACTTTTAAATATAGATTAGATAAATGGCTCCTTTCTCTCCAAACTTAGATTGAATTGCCCACCCAATGGGGACAATCCTGATGGGCAGCGTTTTTTTGTCCAAATAAACTAAGTAAACCACTACCTCTCAGCTATGGCTCATAGACTCCATCCTGATCGGGATGGACAATGGCCAAATTACCTCTGCCATTTTTGTCGACCTGGCCAAGGCCTTCAATACCATCTCTCACTCCCTTCTCCTCGACTCACTCCCAACAGCTGGCCTATCTCCTCCACCACAAACTGGTTCAATGCATCTTATTGACAGAACCCAATCTGTTAAGATCTTGGATGCCACTTCCCTTCCTTCCTAATTAGCACCTGTGTCCCCAGGGCTCTATATTAGGGCCACTCCTATTCCCCATCTTATTAAACAACCTTCCCTCTCTTTGCTACCTCTCCTCCACTATACTTATGTATGCCGATGATACAGTCCTGTATACATCTGGCTCCTGTCCTGCTGAGGTTACAACCAGCTTACAGCAAGACTTGACAAGGTTCAGCTCTGGTTTGCTAATCATCAACTTTTCCTCAATGCCAGGAGGACTGTCTCCATGACCTTTGACACAAGGCAGAGACTTCTAGGCTTCCCTCCCTCCCCACTTTTCACACCCTTGATGGGACTTTACTTGAAGACACATCCTCCTTCAGGTATTTAGGTGTTTGGTTGGACCAACACCTAAACTTCTCTGGTCATATTGACGCCATCCAGAAAAACTGCACCCCAAGCTTGGCGCCTGCTCAAGAACCACAGTTACATCCCTCCTACAGCTAGGAATGAACTTGTTCAGAAGACAATATTCCCATTTTCGACTACTGTGACGTAGTCTATGGTGCTGCCCCTAACTCCTCCCTGGCCAGACTGAACACCCTCTTCAATTCCTTCTGCCACTTTGCCCTGGATGCCCCTTGCACCGACCACTGCAATCTTTATTGTGCCCTATCCTTCCCTCTCTTACAAATAGGTGACTCTCCACTGTGCTAAATTCACCTCCATGCACTGGTTGGGTAAGCTCCTTCCTACCTCACCTCCTCCTTTATAACACCCCACCCATCCTTCCATTCCTTAGATCAACTGACTCCCTTTTCTGGCAGTCCCCAAAGATCTATCCAAATCAGTCAATCCAGTTACTCTCACTGCCTCACAAAAATTTGAATTCCCTCCTCCCTCAAATCCGCACTCATTCTCCACCTAGTCCATCAGCTCTTCCCTCAATAGTTACCTTGCATCTAGCTGATCCTGGCATGTCCCTCCCAATTCCCTCCTCTGAGCCCTGGACAAACCCTACCCCTCTACGTCACCTTCATTTTGCCCTATGCATCCCACCCCACAAATTTCTAGCTCTCCTCCCTTCCCCAAATTGCTCCCCTTACTGGACTCCCTTGATCTCTCACAGAATGTAAGGGACACTGAATGTCTCCATGGGTCCCTCCTACCCCCCAAGAGGCTTGTATCTCATCTACTCCCTTCCCCACCATCCCTCCTATCTCCCTAGACTTTGCAGTCTTCTTGCAGGGTTCTTAGTTTCCTGAAGTGGTCCTACTGCACCTAGGCTTTGTCTCTTCTCCTTCCTCCCCATGTACCTGTCCCCTAGCCTTTGCAGTCCCTTGCAGGGTTCTCAGTATACTGAAGGGGCCCTACTTCTCTTAGGGATGTCTCCTCTCCTTCCCCTCCCATTCTACATTTTCTCCCTAGTCTTTTCAGACCCCATGCAGGGTTCTCAGCAACTTGAGGGGTCCTACTGCACCTAGTCTTGTCTCATCTCCTTCCCTCCCCATCTATCTTTCTCTCTGGTCATCCAATCCCTTGCAGGGTTCTCAACATCCAGAAGGGTCAAACTGAGCCTAGCATATCTCCCTTATTCTATGTAGCCACTTATGTTGGCTTTCCATGACTATTAGTAGGTCCATTGCATCCTGATGGACTATTGATTAGGCCCCATCCCTCCAAAGGTGCAAATTCTCTTCCTTCTATTCAATCAATCAATCAAAATCTTTATTTTGCCAGGTGGAACATCATTGAGACAAGCTCATTTACAAGATGGACCTGGGGCAAAACAATTGACAACAGGGTTAGGACATAACAGGTTGAGTGAATGTACATAATAATTACATAGTAATAATAACAACATAATAACATATAACCATCACATGTAACAAAGATACTTCCACCAGAACATAGCAATAGGTTCAACAGGAGGTAGTGCCATTTAAATACAATTGTATAGATACAGATATATGGATGTAAGGTAATGAGCTAAAGTTTATACAGTAAACATCATTGGAGGAGTCATAGTGAACAGGAGGGAAGTTCCTCTAGTGTCAAAGTGTGAAGAAGATTGAGCTGTAGAGTCCTTTGACAAGTACTGTAGGCATGGCCTGGCAAGTGGGGTGGGAAGGGAGGGGTAGGGAGTTGGGAGGGAAGGTCAGCCTAGACAGGAGAGGTTGGACATGATGGTCTAGGGAGGAAGGACTGTTCTAAGGGAGAAACATGACAGATGCCACAGGCAATGGTTGGAGTTTAAGTCCAATATTTGAAGCAAAGACAGATCGTGATGTTGGAACCTTGATTTGGACAATGACAGAAGGAGGGCTCAAAAGACACCTCAGGCAGTGGTTGAGGCTTAAGTCCAGAATTTAAAGCAGTAACAAATCATGATGTTTAGACCTTGACTTGAAGCAATGACAGACCTTGGAGCAGGTCCTCAGGAACAAGGATTTGAAGAGGGAGAATGTGACAGGGGAAGCGAGCCTTAAGGTTTTCTGGATCTTATTCCAGAGCATGGGAAGAGTGAAGCTTATTGAGGCTCTACGAAGCATGTTTTAACTTTAAGGATAGCCAGAGATAAGATGGTAAGACTTCTGAGAGAATAGGCACTAGGGATGCAGAGAGTCAGGTGCCAGAGGTACTGAGGTAATTTATGAGTGATTGCCTTATATGTCCATAGAATAGCATTCTTTGGCCTCCTGAAGCTGTGAGCTCTAGCCTTTGGAAGAATAGAGAATGCAGTGGTGCGTGTCATAAGGGGCATCCAAAATGAACCTAAGGCTCTGTGGTATAGGGTGTCAAGCTTGGAGAGAGCTGTGCTAGTACTGTGGCCATATAGGAAGTCTGCATAGTCTAGGAGAGGCAAGAAGGTAGCTTGGACTAGGAGTTTTCTAGCCTCCTGGTTAGTGAGTGCTTGATCCTGAAAAAATACAGAGTCTTTGATGCAGTTTCTTAATGAGTTCTTCAGTGTGATCAATGAAGGATACTGTAGTCAGTCCAGATCCCCAGGTTTCTGAATTGTTCCACGAACTCCAGGGCTTCTCCCAAAAGGGTGCTTATGTGAGGAACCTTATCTGGGTTGTTTCTTTTGAGATGAGGGGCCAGTGGAGAGAAAATCATGGCCTTAGCTTTTTGGCATTGAGCAGGAGTTTCCAGTTGAGTAGATTTTTTGGAGGATGGCAAAATTGTTTTGGAGGTCCAAAATGGCTTGATCCAGAGTTGATCTGTCAATGTATAGCACTGTATCATCAACAAAGAGATGGATACTAGATGACTTTAGGCCAGTGTCAATTTGATTAATATAAATGGCAAAGAGAGATGGACCAAGTATGGATCCTTGGGGACACCTCTAAGAGTATTTTTTTGTGATAGGTCTCTTCAACCTTGACCTGCTGCTCTCTGTCCACAAGATAGTTTGTAGAACCAACTTAGGGCCAGGTTGCCCACCCCAACTTTCTTCAGGGTCACCAGGAGCAAATCGTGGCCACCGTGTCGAAAGCCTTGCTAAGGTCCAGAAACAAGGTGCATATGTATTGTTTGTTATCAAGTGCAGACTGCCAGTCATTTATAACCTTAGCAAGGGCAGTGGAGGTACTTTGCATGGGACAGAAACCAGATTGAATCAGGTTTAGTAGATTAAAACTTTCCAGATGAGATCTGAGCTGTTCATTTACTACCTTCTCCAATAGTTTTGACAAGGCCGGAGCAAGGAGATTGGGCGGTAATTATTTAGGTCGAGGGTCCCTGATTTGAATAGAGGGATGACAGGTGTCATCTTCTGGACCTTGGGGAGGAGTCCTGATTAAGAGACAAATTGAAAAGGTGGGTAATAGGGGAGCCAAATATAGTAAGCCAACTTTAGGAAGAAAGGCTCAATCATATCCACGCCCACACTTTTCTTAGTATCAAGTTAAAGAAGGAGATCCTTAACCTGTTTGACAGTGACTGGACAGAAGGAGAAAGAGTGGTATAGGTCAATAGATTCCAGATCATGGCAATCAGATTACCGACTAAGGAACTGTGCCCTGATGGCATTTGCTGGGGAGGTATCAAGCCATCCCTGTTGTGGCAAGGTGATTGTTAAGGAGGTCAAAGATCTCATTTTATCTGTAGTGTGGGTACCACCAATCAAAATTTTGTGGGGAAGTTTGCCAGCGCTGTTATGGCCTTCTACCTCCCTTAAAGTTTTCCAGAACTTGGTAGCAGAGTTAGTGGATGCGTTAAGTTCATAGTGAAATAACTAGACTTCATAGCTCTGATAGTTTTCGTGCAGAAATTCCTTGTGGTTCGGAAAACAGACCAGTCTGTGGCCAAATTAGACTTTCTGGCTCTTTTCCAAAGAGCATCCCTATGCCATAAGGCAGTCTTTAGGTTATCCGTGAACCAGGGATAGGATTTTCTTTTGGTTCTGCTTTTGGTAACTGGGGCATGGAGGTCTAGGATTTCAGTGAGTGTTTCATGAAGTACTTCATGTGCTTCTTCCACAGAAGATGCGATTTAAAATTTTTACCAGTTAGCATACTGGAGGTCATAGAGAAAAGCATCTGGGCAGAAGTTCCGTTTACATCTCTTATGGGTGTATTTAGAGGAAGAGGAGGTTTGGAGTTGTGTCGACCTTATGCATGCAATGGCACAGTGGTCGCTGATGTTGCTAAAGAATGCACCTGAGTGAAAGAAGAGGTGAGGCTTGCTTACAAGGATTAGGTCAAGAAGGAGCTACGCTCTGGGTTCTTGGTGTTTCGCAGGTAGCTTCATTAAAGATCTGGGTAAGTCCATGGGCATCACAGAAGTCTTTCAATGGTAAGGAGACTGGAGAGAGAGACAATCAAGGTTGAGGTCACCAATTATGGATACTTGATGAGGTGGTAGCTAGTGTGTCACTTAGATGTTTGAGCAGAGAGAGGCTAGCTGAGGGGGGCCTATAGCACCACTAATGCAGATAGAGGTTGATCTGTCTGGTTGAATTCTTAGTGTGAGGCACTCAAACTCCTTAGGAACCGTAGTCATGTCCACCATAGTTGCAGTAATGTTGTCCCAGAAATAGATGGCTACTCCCTCCCGGGATTTCCTATCAGTACGAAACAAGTTGTACGAAGGAATGTTAACCTCATACTCCAGGGTGGTTGGTCTTAGCCAAGTTTCGAGATTACAAGAACATCAGAGAGCAGTGGAGGGTCCACGCTTTGATAGCATCAAGCTTTTTCAGAAGGCTGCAGGCATTCAAATGCAAAATAATAACCCTTTTAGTAAAGGTAGGTCAGCTGGGGCAGAAATGGAGAGTGGGGGGCCTGGGGTTTAATTCGATGTTACCAGCACTGATGAGTAGCAGTAGGAGCGCCTTTTTATAGCACTAAAACTGGTTGGAATGGCTAAATTTTGCCCTGAGGTGTAGGCAGTTTCTCAAACTCTTCTCCAAGGCCAAACAGCAAGGTGAGGTGTGATAGTAAGCATACAGAATAGCTTTAATTGAAAGGGCAGACCCATGAGAGAGAGGCAGTTGGTACCGGCGTGAGTACAGCAGTGTATGGTAGTATGGAGGCCGGGTCAGGTCAGTGGCAGTGGAAGGAAACATTTAGAAATTTGTGTATAAGATTTAGGTAGCCTGTGAATATGCCTGGGTGTTGAAAATGTTGTGGGTTTGGAGACCCATGGAATGTGACGGTTACACTAATAAGTAGAAATCCTATGCTGAATGGATGACGAGCATTTTTGCAGTTAAATTTGAGCACAAAAGAGGATCACCCTTTAAGAAGTTGCAGGAAGGAGAGCCCTTTAAAAGTTGCTGTAATTGACTAGTATGAGGCCTTAGGGGCGGGAATCACTGGAGAAGTGTATTTAATAAAGGAGGTTGGGGTGGGTAAAAAATGTCCAGAGAGCAGTACAATTGTTCAATTCTAACTCCCTCCTCTCCCATCACTGTCTTAATCTCTATCTACTGACCTTCCCCAACCCCTTGCAGGGTACCCCACATCTGGAAGGGTTCTCTCTGTGCTAAATCCTATTCCCCTCAGCATTAAGTCACACCTCCTCTCCTAGCATTAAATCCCTCACAGCTTTATCCCCTTTCTATTTAACCCCACAGCCCCCTTTCAGGGTTCCCCACATCCTGAAGTGTCTTTCTGGGACACTACCATATCCCTCTTCTCTCTGGTCCCCCAGACCCCTTGCAGGGTTCCTCAGACCTGAAGGGTCTCCAGGGACATGACTCTTCCTCCCCACCGCCACCCTCTCCTTCTCCCTTTTCTTTCACGTAAGCAGTTGTTTACTTATTAACCCAGCACTTATTATTGTCCACTCTTTGTACATATTATGCTCCAACACTGTTGTAATACTGTTTGTAACACCAGCCTTACAACTGTATATTAATGTTGATCTTGTAACTTGAATGTTTAATGTCTCATTCCTATTGTACCCCTTCCCCCAGGTCACACAGAGACGAGCGACTTGTCGCTCAGTGCTTCCTGGTGAAACATTTCAATAAATAAATAAATAAATAAAAGAAAGGCAGAGAAAGTAGCAGCAAGAGTGCCGTGACTGGGACAGAGAGCAGTGCTGCAGAGTTTTCCTTCACTGTGAGAAGCTGAGGTCAGAGGAGAGAGAGAGAGAGAGAGAGAGACCAGGACAGACACAGTGTAAAACAAACTTGATGCATCTATTCCACCACTGCAAAAGAGGAGCACCCAGACAGAGACAGATACAAATATGTGGGTCACTTATCTGCCCTTCACATTGACTAGCACAGTGTAGAGTGGGCACTGGATGGGCACCCCTGGGCAGTTGCTGCCCTCCACATCCAGCTCACATCAGCACATATGGAACAATCTGCAGTAGACAGACTGATGTAGGTTACTTATTCTTCCCTCCACACCCATCCCACTCCACATGGGTTGGCACAGTGAGAAGGTGACCTCCAGGGGCAGCCCAAGGAATATAGTGGACTGTGACCTGGCAGGTTGGTGACTGGTGTCCCTCCACAACTGTCCCACCACTGCACATTGGCTGCCCAGCCAGAGACAGAAATGTGAGTTGCACATTTGCCACACCACACCTGTTTCTACCTAGCCTTGCGGGCTCCAGGTGGGTGGAAATGGGGCTGCAGTCCAGATACACTGGGTGGCCCAAGGCCATGGCACCCAACACACCATTCCACATCTCTGCACATGTGAAGCATTTTCTCCTTCCATTCCAGCTCTTGTACATAAGGAGCCCTCTGCAGGAGCCATGACTGATGTGGTTCACACATCTGTCCATCTTCACCTATCTGAGTTCCATGAAAGCAGGAACTGGCATTGGTGGGCTCAGGCCGGTGGCTCTAGGAGAATGATACCCATCCTACCTCCACACAAGGGTAGCACCTGCAGCAGCCATGGATAGATATGCAGGTTGCTCGTCTGCCCTTCATATCTGTCCCTGCTCCACCAGAGATAGCATGAAGGTTGAAGTGCTGTGGATGACTGGGTACTTCTCACCCTATGCTACATCTCTACACTTGCAGAACACTGCTTCAGCCAGAGGGTCTCCCACCTAACGTGCTTTGCCGATGGAGAACACTCTGAGGTACTAAGATATAAAATGTGGCTCCTGTATCTGCCCTCCTCAACTGTTCCCACTCTGCTGGGTGGGTGGGTGGAGGGCAAGATACAGTGGAGTGCTCCTGCGTGACTGGTGCAACCTCTTGCACCCCATCTATCAACCCAATACTTTACAGCAGCCAGAGAAGAGATGTGGTTTACACACCTGCACCATCATTAACTGTCCCGATTCAGTTTCACACACAGGCTGGAGTGCAGTCTGGATGGTGGCCCCTAAGTGACTGTTTCCCCTTCATCCCACCCCACAGCATGGGGAGCACTCCTCCCCTCCATGCCTTCTCTGCATATGGGGAGCAATTCTCCTTCTCAGCCCTCTTCCACATGGTGGACATAGTGTCTTATGTAATCATATTTGGTTTCAATCCTTGTTGAATTCAGCATTGTACATATTCGCTGGGGAGGCCTCTTTGGAGTACCCAGGGTTAGGTTGTGATATTCTGGGGACAGGGCATTCTCGATGACCGCACCTACCCTGTGGAACTCCTTTCCTGCCTTATTTAAAGGTGGCTTCCTTTAGTAGAAGCTTATAAGAAGGGCCTAAAGACTTACCTGTTCCAGCCAGCTTTTATTGATTCATTGTTTGATGTTAGTGGGCTAGATAGATGCATTTTAAATCTGCTCCTAGTTGCATTTTATATATATTTTGGTGTATGGTTTTATATTGTTGTTAGCTGTTTGTATTGTACAGCACCCAGAGTCCCAGGAAATGGACGCTTTTATCAATACAATATCCATCCATCTATCTATCTATTTATCTTATCCATCTATTGTATATGCTAATGTAAAGAAAATTTATTTATTTCAATTTATATTATGTGTCCTTACTTTTAGTATCTTACACCATGTATTGTCTTTATCATTGCTTGTACAAAGGACCTCCTTGCAAATGAGCTTGCTCAATGGATGTTATTCTTCACAATAAACTTGAACAAGAAGCGCACTCTTCCTCCATTCCATCTCTACACATAGGTATCATTGCTCCACCTCCATCCCAACTCCATACATTGTGAGCACTCATCCACTGACCCTCCAGTGCTTCTCCCACTACAGTTCACCTCCCACATGAAGAGCACTTCTCCCACTGCATCCCACCTCCTGCATATAGAGAGTACCTCCTCCATTCAACCTCCACACATGGGAGCTTTCTCCTACTTCATATCAGTCTGTACATGGGGAGCAAGCCACCCTTCATCCCATTGCCCCTTCATGGGAAGCATTACTGCCCATCCATCCCACTCCTACACATGGGGATACCTCCACACATTTGCATCACTCCTCCTCTATCACCATTCCACTTCTGCATATAGAGAGTACTCTAACCCCATTCCACCTTTGCACATGGGAGCACTCTGCAACAGCCAGAGACAAAGATGTCAGTCAGGCATCTGCCTTTCCACACCTATTCCCTCCATGATAAGCTTCAAGTTGGGCAGAACATTGGTGGGATTGAGGATGTAATGAGGAGTTGCCCTAGGAGATGGTGCCAATACCTCACTACCTCTCTGAATGAGAGAAATCCCCTCCTGAATCAATCTTTATTCTTTTCTCCACTCACTACTTTTCTGCTGATTATCCTCCTGCTGGCATGCCTTAACAGTAGCTCCTCCCAAGACAGGACTATAGACCACAGAAGATTTTTCCTTGACCTCTCCTATCTTCTCTTGGACCACACCACCAGTCCAGCCAGTGTCCATCACAGTCAAGGAGATGCACTGCATGTTACTCGCAGCTCAGCTCCATATGTGTCTGTTCTTTCTGTGGTAGACCATACTTCAAGTTCTCCCACAGTTCAACTGAGGCTAGAGAAGAGCAGCACACAGTCCTACTCTACCACCACGACAGTCAACAGGACACCACAACTTGCTCAGCACTGTACAGATGACACAGCAGCAGTATGCTCACTGGTCTGTCTCACTAGGCTTCTCCTGCTCTCTCTGTTGATGATGTCTCTTTCTCCCAGCCATCAATGGTCCGTGCATGCACATTGTGTTGCAGCTAGCTCCAGCCATTTGGAGACTGCTGAGACACTGAGTGTTTTAGCAGGTGTGCCTGACACAACCTGAAAATAAAATACAGGAATCTGAAAATTTCTCAGAAAATTTATGAGGGGGTTGAACAACCCTAGGCACCCCCTGCCTTTGCCCATGCAATCCACAACAGTTCAGACACATACAGTCCTCACACTTATAGGCACTCCTCCCAGCCCAGCTAGCCTCCCCACCTGCCCTGGCACACTAATGAACATTAACTGCTACCCTTCCCACTTCCTTTGCAAGTAGCAAGGATCCCTTGCTCTCAAGCAGTCAGTCCTGTACAAGTAGCAGAGTTGTGGGTCTGGAGCTGCAGTCAGACCTATTGCTGTAATGGAGCTCGAGCCTGCCTGAATGCAAAGGATAGCTGAACTGAGTCCCTTAATCTCTATAGATGGAGGGCTGCTGCACAGATGATTGCTACAGCCATGCAGGCACCACCAGGGATTTAAACAAGAACTGGACTATGGCAGGCTGCCCAGGGGTGTAGCCAGGCATTTCAGATTTGTACACCAGAATGCCACACTGCTACCCCTCACGACTCAAGTACAAGGTTCCTGGCTCCAGTCAGATGACTCCACACTAGACCTGCTGTCTGTCTGCACTGCTAGTGTGGTGCTCACTACCCACTGGTAAATGCCACTGACTGCACCATGAGTCCAAGACCATGGCAGAAATTTCTTCTCTCTCACCTGCAGGTAGGCAGATTTGCTTCACTTGCCACTCCTCATGAAGTCTTTATTCTTTTAGTCAGCTCTGAGTCTGTTCTTCCATCTGTTTCTTCTCAGTTCTTCTACTGCTTCTTTTGCTCCCAGGACAATCGAACTAGTACTATGGCTTCTAACTTTGTTGGACCATTTAAACTCACCGCCCCAGACTTGCCACACCTCCCTACCAGATGCCACAGCCAATCACTATGCAGGTGGATCATGCAGACCTAATTGAGACCTTCAGCTTCAGAGTCCGTGGTCCACTCTGCCACCCCACAGAAAACAAAGCTGAAAGAGAAAAGAAAACCTGTGAAGCCAAACAAAGAAATTTAAATGTGTTGGACTAGAGAGGGTAGAGCAGTGCTGGCCAGCTTTTTGCTACCCTGCTACTGAACTTGGTACGCCATGGCTTACTTGGAGTATCAGTAGCTACGCCTGAGGCTGCCTGCCATCCACCTCCTACACTGACTGCTTGCAACACTTGACCATTTCCTCTCTGCTACCAGTGATTGCCAGCGATCAGTAGAGTCAGTGGTGGCCTCACCCCGAAACCGATACTCTCTTTGACTTCCTCCGTGCCTGGTTGCATTGCCTGTTTCCAAACACCCAATAAACTTTTTTCTAGTGCCTGCTTAGATACAGAATATTAAATATATCAACATAAAATCTAATTGCTTTGAAGAAGATAGAAGCTTTTATTATGGTTCAGCTTCAATGTATGGTTGGAGAACGCTGAAATCTCATCTTGATTGTTTTACTTCCTCATTACTATTTTGTATTTTCAGGTTAAATCAAATATAATAAAATAAAATATTTTTTGTTTTTTCAGAAGATAAAAGCCTTTATTATGGCTCTTTTGGTTTGATCCATGCACAATGAAACGTTGAAGCAGTGAGATCACCACGATGTTGGCAGCCTTGCACCATTCCGCTGATCCTAAAAATATGTATCACAATGGTTGTATAACTGTAGGTCTATATTCAAATGTCTTTAATTCATTATAATTACACACTAAGAAGAATGGTCTTAATGAGTGCATATAAGGTTTCATAATTTGACCTTTTGTAATTTTAATGACCTCCCAATCCTGGAGTCATCAATTTGTTTTATTTAAACATTTCTTTGCTCAGTTCATCAATAGTCCAATAAGACTTAGAATAAAATTGCTTTAGAACAAAAACTGTATAAACTTTGGGGTTGATTTTGTGCAAATATTAAATTCTCTCAGAGCCGAAAATGCATAGGAGATTAATTGTACATACTTTAGTATTTCTCCACACTTTTACTTTGGAAATTTGTAAAAAATAACACTTGATCTCCGTAAAGGGAATGGCTCTCCTTCCACTTAAGGAGGACTGAAGCATCATGTTACTTGATGTCAGCGGTGGGGACCACAGTGGTGTGCTGAGGGTCTGGCGATGGTACAGGAACACAAGAGCCATTCTTCAGTGTGCCAGGTCAGGGAAATTTTCCCAACTCTGTTCCCTCCCTCCACCCACGGATTGTGACCACGTATGTGTCCTGGTATGTGATCAACCATGCTAGAATGCTGGCACCAGAGTGGCTGTGTCTATGTGGCGCCTCCTCATGAAGTCAAAATGTTCTATATATTTTTCTAGTTTTTAAAATATTTTTGTGTACTTGTTGTGGACTGAGAAGGAGGGTAATGTTGCCTACAGGAAGGTGTGGATGTGTATGTTTCATGTTAGTTGGGAACAGTATAGTCTAGCAGTTTATTTGATATTTCTGTGGTGTTGTCCTTGTCACCAGGATTAGCTGGCTTGTTGCTGGGTGGTGGCATGTTGTTTAGGTGATACTGTGACTTTGTCACTGTTTCATGGGATTTCTGGCTGAAGATCTAAAAGGCATTTATTAAAAATATTTTTGAGCTAGCATCAGGTGGTTACTAAGAAACAGCTTCCTTGGCATAGTGTTCTAGTTTGATAGAACACTGGAAGTAGCAGCCTACTGAGTTCTAGATTAAGATTGTTGTTACATTTTGATGGTAAAGGAGATAGAAATTTATATATGTTTGAATGTTATAGTTATTTTATAGTTATGTATAACTGGAGAATAGGAGAAGCTGGGCTGGGATGATGTCTGGAAATAGGTACATGCATGGGAAGCAGGAGAGTGGTAAACTGCAGTAGCTGTGGGCAGCGGTCTTCCTGGAATGATGTGGAGTAAAGGGGATGTCCTGTGTGTAGAGCCTGGAGCAGCTAAGGGCTGAAATAAGCAAGCAATAATACCCGACAGGGTGGGCGGGTATTGGGCATACCAGACTGCCCAGGGGTGTAATGAGGCTGACGCTGTAGGTGGAGGGCCTTATAGCCCCTGGAAGGTCCAGTATAGCCTATACCAACCACCCTGGAGGGTATTATTGTGCTTAGAGAATGGGCCACGGTATTTTATATATATATAGATATTTGAATAAAATTATTATGTTTAAATATTAAAACTCTTGGCTGTTTGCTGAATTTTGTAATAATATAGTTCCTCTGACTGAATTATAATAGTGTTTTTGTTGTGACGTTAGAATTTTTGTCCTACTGGAGCATCTGCAGTTGTAACCATGGTTAAACCCCCTTTGAGTTACAGGGCTGAAGTTAAATGATATTGTTTTGGGTTTGTTTTTTTTTAATTCATTCCTACTGATTTATTTAATTACTGTTTGTGTTATCGGTACATTTTAGAAATTGGCCAACTAGCGCAGGAAGCGGGAAGTGCAGAGCAGGGAAGAAAGTCAGCATAAGCTGGTTCATTTATGTTTTCTCCTTCCTTCTTTTCAGCAGATTTGCCGAGGTTTTGTGGGTGTGTTTATCTCAGAGAAAGCAGTATGGCCAAAATGGAGAATAGCAGGACTAGCAGAAGTGCTGTGCTGCAAACAAACTCCACTTCTGTTTTGGCAGTTTTTAAATGCACTGAAGTAACCAGGCTGTGTTTTGTGCATCGAGTTAAGTTTCAAAACTAGCAATGGTACTGGACTTATGGACAGGGTTTTCAGCGTGTGTGTCTGTGAGACTGACGGGTGGGGGTTAAAAGAAGGCAGTTTTTTCACTTTTGGATGTGGCTACAGCCAGAGGACAGGGGTCACCAAGTGAGTGGAGATCCCACCCTCAAACTGACACAGACAAGGAGTGGAGCTTTGTGATCTTGCAGGCTGCAGTGCAGTATGGAAAAACAAAAAGGTACTGTAATAGGGTCTGTGTACCCTCCATATTATCTATGCTCCTGGATAGCGTTTAAAATCCTGGAGTAGTATCGATTTATTAGCTGAGATTTCTTTGGTTATTGGGACTGTAAATATCTTTCAGAAAATCTGTTGCAACAGTAACCCCTTTTCTCTTTATCTGTACTTTCGCTGTTACTTCCTTTATTCTTTGTTTCCTACCATAGGGTGGCCTCCTATGTGTAGTCTTACTATCGCTAGCCTTTAATTCCTTTCCGCTGGTATTTTAAGTCCCATGTCATTAAGAAACTCTGTTTGTTTACAGAAAGCCATTTTCAGTAATCTGCGATCGTGCACACGTTCAAGACTGCCGACTGTCGATCGTATGTATACGCTAAAATCACAACAAAATGCCACATTTGGCTAAAATAATGAGATACAAGCAGTTCTTGCTTCCTGGCTAGTGCTATCATTTCCAGAAAAGAGAACACTTTTGGTTCATTTCTTTGAGGGCTACAAGTAAAATTTCTGCTGCTGTAAGTCCTATTCCTGAATTTCAGTACAAAGCAGCATCTTGTTGTTCTCTAAGTGTAGCCTTTATGCCCAGCTGCTTAGACAAGCCTGCAAGTAGAGATATAAGCTAGTATAGCTTTCAAACTCACATTATTTCAGCTTAGTTGCTGCAGCAATGAAATAAAGTCTTGTACTGCTGAGCTGTTTGAGCAGATAATGTCTCTACTGGGTTTAAAGGTAAAAAGATAACACTTACTCTACAGTAGGTATGTGTGCAGCAGTTTTCCAGACCCTTCCCTCAGCTCTCCATTTTTGCTATAGAGTCACGGCTCGCTTCTTCCACCTTATTATAATTAATGCTGATGGGAGGAGCCTGGGATACACAGAAATATTGTAAATAAAAGAAATAAAGTTTTTTTGTTTGTTCTGCAGCTGATTATGATTTAACTAACTAAAGAATGTTTATATTAGTTCTATAATTTCATTTAAAGCTGTATAAACAATATAAACTAGTTAATTTTCTGTTTGGGAGGGGTTTAGCCCTGTCATGTGATCCTCCTTCTGTATAAAAGAAAGGAGTTCAAGTGAATAGATCAGAGTGTGACAGGAAGGAGATCCTGCCAGATGCCTAGCTGCCCTCTGGGTATGGTTCCTGTGGAGATGATAACTGCTGAAACTTTATAGTTTATGTACTTTATTTATTTTCTGTTCTAAGTCCGTTTATGTTTGCCTGCTTAAAGGAATACATTTTATTTTGACTTCTACACATCCTGACTGCTTTCTGGACTCCTTTATTCCCACGTGCACAAGTACTAATACAGAAACGTAGGTACTGTTTTAAAAAGTCAGATACAAAAAAAACAAAGAAAATAAGTTGTTATAGAATCTGAGATGAGTCGAGGTAATTCACAGACAAAGCCTACACAACTAGTTGAAGTAGCGCTGAGCATGACATGCTATGTACTTCGATTTGAAAAGAAAACGCTTTTCCACTGGGATATACATTAACTGTTACATTAGCAGAGTCTCTGGTAGAAAGAGAGCCGCTAATGTAGTTGGGGAATGTGCTGGGAGGAGGGCTTCTGTCATGGGGGTCAGGTGACTGGTACTTTTATTTGCTGGGCATCAATTGAAAGTTAATGTACCCCTCCGGCAGGGATACTAGCCAGTCAGAACCCAGCAAATAAAAAGCCCATTTTCTAAGGCTGCTTAGGTGGGAGCTGGGGAGGATGGTGGGAAGTCAGAGGAGCAAAGCAGTGGAGGGAAGGCAGAGGTGATGCCCAGGGAGTGAGAACATCGGGCAGGGGATGGGAGTGGGGAGGAGCACCCAGTATACAGGAGTTTCTCTTCCTCTGAGGACTAGGGAGCCCAGTGTAGAGGAATGGCAAGTGGTAGGGAAGGGGTGAGAATGTAAGAGTAGCATCAAGGTTGGGAAATTCTAAAGGGTGCCTTTATTGAATAGATTTGCACCACTGTCTGGATGATAGCGAATTGGCAGGGTAAGGCATACAAGGAGAGGTTGAGGGCACTGAACATGTACTCCCTGCAAGACAGGAGAGAGAGATAAGTGGCAACCATAACATGAGGGGGCACTTAAGCTGGAGGATGGGAGGTTTAGGAGGGATGTCAGGAAGCACTTCTTCACAGACAGGGTGGTGGACACTTGGAATGCGCTGCCGGAAGAGGTAACCTTGTTGAAGACAGTGGGAAGCTTCAAGAAAGGCTGGGATAGGCATGGGGAAGTGAGGATCATGGGTAGGGAGGAGTGTGGCGGGAGGGCAGGGACAGTAGCTCAAACTGTGGGCACTGCAATACAAGCAGACTTGATGGACCAAATGGTCTTCTTCTCTGCTGACTTCTTCATATGATTGAATAAGTCATTCAAGAGTTATCCCAAGGTCAAGATTTAGTAAACTATACATTTAATGCATTTTAATAGTAGAAGTTGCCAAAGAGGACATAATAAAGAAAAATCAGTGCTGCAGCTCATTTTGTTGGTTATGGGAGAGGTAGGAGGGTGAGTTTAACTCTGTAACTGATTATAGTGAGTTTGCTGTTGGTTTGGGAGTCACTCAAATCTTTCTTTAACTGAGGGACTGTTGCTTAAATATTTCTTTAACTCTGATTTTATGTTTGCTTGCGCACATGCAAGAAACATTATGTGACAACTTAGAAGAGAAGCGGGTTCAGGAGGCGTGGCAGTGTGGCAGCCAACAGAGGTATTACATTTGGGGGCTTGGCCATGGTGCACCAATGGAGGCACAGTGTGCTGGATGACACTGGCTTCAGAAGTACCACCAACTTGTAATGTTTTCTGGCCAAGAAAGAATCAGGGGCTGCCTCTGGCTATTGCAGCTGCCAGCGATTCGCTGCAATGAGGGAGTGACCTGTCATTGCTGGGTGGAATGTTGCTACTCTAATATTGTTTGTGAACATGGTGGCACCTTGCCTTCATGTTCTAAACAATAATATTACCCCCAGTGCCAGGGGTGCCCAATCCCCTCGGCAGCATGTGCCCCCCTCCCACAGCGGCGTGTTTTGACGGAGGCCCTGATCCCTTTGGCTTCCATCCCAGTGCTATGACTTGCCGACAGAGGCCAATTCCCCATCAGCATTATGTTCTCCCACTTTGATGTGCCGATAGGGGAGTCACTCCCTGTTGGCATAAGTTTCCCAAAACAGTAGTGGAGAGAGTTGTGTTGAGGGGTGCCCAAGCCCCTCGGCTCTTGTGCCCCCCACTTTGTGCCGACAGGGTGCCCAATCCTCCGCCGGGCTATGCTGGCCCCCCAACAGTCGGTTGGTATGCTGGGAGCCCACCCCAGTGTGCCAAATGTCCAGAAATGCCCCCTGTAAAAAAAGTCCTCAGAATGTCATTTGTTTTTCTTTATTGTACCTGTAAAGCAAAAAAACGGTCCCTCGTCAAGTCCAGCAGCCCCTCCCCAACCCACGCCAACCCTCTGCACACCCTGCCTCCCACACCCCCTCTCACCCCATACTTATCTCTGGAGCCCAGCGCGACGATCTTCAGTGGACCGGAACACGCCTGCACTCTTCAAAGCTGACTGTGAACTGAGGAAATGCCGGTAAGCTGTGTAATGGAATAAATAGGTTTTTTCAACTTTGATGCATATCTCTGACATTTTTGAAATTTTTGCACCAAAGTTTCAACATGGGGTTTTTGGGGCTCCCTCATGAATTCTGGCACTGTCATGGTGTTAATTGGCCCTGAAAGCCTACCAAGGCTCCCCAGCTCACCAGCCGAGGCATCCTCGGACACCGGGCGGTCGGCGCCACTCAAGCTGCCGCCCGAGACCTCCTGGGCTGACTCGCTCCCTCACAAGCTATAAGAAGCCTTCCAAGACTCCCCAGCTCACCAGCCGAGGCATCCTCGGACACTGGGTGGTTGGCGCTCACCAAGCCACCTCCTGAGACCTCCTGGCTGGACTCACTCCCTCAAGCTATAAGAAGCCTTCCAAGACTCCCAGCTCACCAGCCAAGCATCCTCAGACACCAGGCGGTCAGCGCCAGCAAGCCGTGACCCGATGCCTCCTGGCTGGACTCACTCCCTCACAAGGTACGGCAAAAGCTGTCGTCCAATCGAACGCAGGCGCTTCTCTCTGCTCCTTTTGATTGCCAGCAGTCTGCTTCCACTCTTGCCATTAGCTACTGAATCAAAAAAGCTGTAATTTCTTGCATTGCTAAAAAATATTGTTGAAATTGTACTGAGTAGCTAGACTGTGTTAAACTGCATTCCCTGAGGCTTAATTGTGATTTCAGCCTTCTCAGTGCTAGAGTTCAGAAGCATCCCAGACAGCCAGGTGTTGTCTCAAATCGCTCCGATTCTGGTGCAGATTGGACTCCACTGGTTTCTGCTGTTCCTTTGTCTCTGCAAGCATTTAATCCTCCTCTCTTCTCTCCTTCAGCTGTGAGAAGCCTTCCAGCTCCCCAGCTCACCAGCTGAGGCATCCTCAGACACCGGGCGGCCAGCACTCACTAAGCCAGTGCCGAGACCTCCCTGGTCGGACTTGCTCCCACACAAGGTATGGCAAAAGCTGCCGTCCAATTGGAACATGGGCGCTTCTCTCTGCTCCGTTCTGATTGGCCAGAAGTCCGCTTCCACTCTTGCATTACTACTGAATCAAAAAAGTGCTGTAATTTCTTGCATTGCTAAAAATATTGTTGAAATTGTACTGAATTGCTAGACTGTGTTAAACTGCATTCCCTGAGGCTTAATTGTGATTTCAGCCCTCTCAATGCTAGAGTTCAGTAACATCCCAGACAGCTGGGCGCCGTCCCAAATCCTCCGATTCTGGTGCAGATTGTACTCCGCTGGTTTCTGCTGTTCCTTTGTCTCTGCAAGCATTTAATCCTCCTCTTCTCTCCCTCATCGTGAGAAGTCTTCCAAGGCTCCCCAGCTCACCAGCCGAGGCATCCTCGGACACCGGGTGGTCGGCGTCCACCAAGCTGCCGGCCGAGACCTCCTGGCGGACTCGCTCCCTTACAAGGTCGGCAAAAGCTGCCGTTCAAGTGGAATGCAGCGCTTCTCTGCTACATTCGGATTGGCCAGAAGTCCGGCTTCACTCTTGCCATTACTACTGAATCAAAAAGCGCTGTAATTTCTTGCACTGTTAAAAATATTGTTGAAATTGTACTGAATTGCTAGACTGTGTTAAACTGCATTCCCTGAGGCTTAATTGTGATTTCAGCTCTCTCAGTGCTAGAGTTCAGTAACATCCCCAGACAGCCAGGCACCGTCCCAAATTGCTCGATTCTGGTGCAGATTAGACTCCCACTGGTTTCTGCTGTTCCTTTGTCTCCTCAAGCATTTAATCCTCCCTCTCTCTCTCCCTCAGCTGTGAAAGCCTTCAAGGCACCCCAGTTCACCAGCAGGCATCCTCGGACACTGGTGATCCCGGCGCTCACCAACCGCCGTCCAGACCTCCTGGCCAGACTCGGCTCCCTCACAGAGTACGGCAAATCCCATCCAATTGGAATTTGGTGCTTCTCTCTGCTCTGTTTCCATTGGCCAGTAGTCCGCTTCCACTCTTGCCATTACTACTGAATCAACAAAGCGCTGCAATTTCTTGTATTGTTAAAAATATTGTTGAAATTGTACTGAATTGCTAGACTGTTTTAAACTGCATTCCCTGAGGCTTAATTGTGATTTCCAGCCTCTCAATGCTAGAGTTCAGTAGCATCCCAGACAGCCAGGCGCCATCCCAAATCGCTCCGATTCTGGTGCAGATTAGACTCTCGCTGGTTTCTGCTGTTCCCTTTGTCTCTGCAAGCATTTAATCCTCCTCTCTTCTCTCCCTCAGCCATGAGAAGCCTTCCAGGCTCCCCAGCTCACCAGCCGAGGCATCCTTCGGACACCGGTGGTCAGCGCCACCAAGCTACCGCCTGAGACCTCCTGGCCAGACTAGCTCCCTCACGAGGTATGGCAAAAGCCGCATTTTTTCACCTATCCCCCACTCCTCCATTTATTATTTATGCTTCATCCTGCCTTCCCCATTTACCACGCCCACTGGAACAACGCCCACTCAAACTTTAACCAGCTACAGTCCTCTCACACTGGTCAACATCCAGGGATCCATTATCCTTCTGTAAGTCACCACTGGTCGCTCATCTGTCTGAACATCTATAGGCTCAGCATCTGTTGATGGCCATGAACTTTTATGCCTGTGCTGTGGTGTTTAAGACCTACCATGGGAGGTAACAGCTGGCTCCTCTGTGTGTCAATTGCTTTATTAGCGTACAGCACGATTTATCAGAACCCTCATTCCTCCCTAAAGTGGAATGACCTTTGCACTTCTTCCTGTTCTCGACCTACAACTCCTCTCAGGTGGCTATACTGGATTATTGGACTTCTCAGCTCTATCTGCCAGGGGTGGCATCTCCCGAACTGCCTCTGCAGAATACTCCCCCATCCAGTCTCGATACTTCCTCCTCATGGCAAGTTCCTGCCAGGACCCTAATGGCTGCAACCCTAGGCCAGTATAGCACAAGGAGTGGTGGCAGGCCTACTCACCATCACCGCCTCCCACTCACTCAAGAAATAATGTCTACAAATTACATTTTGCTGCCTTAAAAAGAATTTTGCTACTATTGCTATTGTGCTCAGGCAATGTCAAACTCAACCTGGGGCCAATAAATACCCTTGCTTCTCCGTCCAGACCTGGCAGGTATTAAAGGAATGTCATTTATGCATCTCAATGCCTGTAGCTTGCTGAAAAAGTACACCCTGATCCAGCTTTGGGTGAGTCACACCCTACCTGACGTCCTGGTGATCACTGAGACCTGGCTTAGGCCAGCCACCCCAGATAATGAAATCAACATCCCAAGTTACTTACTCTTCAGAGCGGATAGGCAACCAAGAGGGGTGGGGTGGCAATCTATGTCAGGGACAAATACTCAGTTGCATGCATAGAAGCATCCTGCACCCTAAAGAATTCAAGTGCTTGATCCTAAAAGATCGAACTTTCTCCTTCCAGCGCACTCTGTGTAATAGGCTGCTACAGGCCTGCTTCTGACGGGCCTCATTTCCTGTCTCACCTGAGTTCCGTACTGGGTCTTAGTTAATTGGAAACCATTATTCTTGGCGACCTGAACTACGACTGGTTATCAAATGCATCAGCTCCTTGAAATCCTTTTGTGGCACCCTAGGGCTGGTGCAACTCATTGGTGAGCCAACTCGCCCAAATAAAAAGAACCCTAGTAACAGCACCCTCTTAGATGTAATTTTGTTAGCAAGCTACACCTGTTCTTTCATGTCAGAACATTTTCTCTGACATTAGCGATCATTGTATAATCACCAGTATTAGATCCGTGCACAACCCACAGTTTGTTGCAAAGTTCTCTATCAAGAGGTGCAAACGCAAACTCGACTTGTTTGCCTACGTCACGATTTGAAACATTCACAGCGATGGCAGGAATTCTTCCTAGCCAAAACGGTTAATGAAGCATATACTATTTTTACGATTTTTAAGTGCGGCTTTAAATAAGCATGCACCCATGGTTAAGGTTCGTGTTAGGAACAGCACTTGCCATTGGTTTTCACCTGAGCTCAAAGCTTCCTTGTTAGAAAGGGATACACTATGGAAAAAAGCTTGCAGAAGCAAGAATGACTCTGACTGGTGTCAATTTAGGAGAGCATGCAACAAGTGCACCACATGGTCGAGCAGCCAAGGCTGCCTTCATCGCCGGAGCTAGCCTCTGCCACAAGAAACTTCTTCAAAACTCTGGAAAACAATAAAGGATGTGTCTGGCCATGCACCTGGTAATTCCTTTCCATCAAGAATTAAGTCCTGTTGCAGCTTCATCTCTGATCGCTCTAAGATATTGGAAGCCCTCAATAATCATTTTGCAACAGCAGGGCTAGATTGATACTTCCCTGCCAAGGACATCCGCACACAACAGGGCCTATCAACCCACAAGTCTCCTTCTACCAAGGAGGCCTTCTCTCTCCTGCCTGCCTCTCTAAAAGAGGTGGAAGACCTACTGCTGCAATTGGATACCAGGAAGGAGCAGGCTCCGACTCCATAGAGCCTTACTATCTGAAATGTGCATACTATGTGCTTGCTGTGCCAATCACACACCCTTCAACATGTCACTCTCCCAGGGGAGCCTTTCTCCCAATGGAAAATAGCCCATGTCATCCCTCTACTAAAATCAGGTGACCCCTGTGATTTAAATAAGTACAGATCGATCTCCTCCTCCCCAATCTGTCTAAATTACTAGAAAAGTAGTGAGAGGCCAGCTAAGGGCATACCTAGAATCCAGAAGCTATTAAACCCTGTTCAGTCTGGATTCAGAACACAGCACACACCATAACAGCCTTAGCAAAGGTGACCAGTGATTGGCTCCTTGACCTTGACAATAAGAAGAATGTCTGTGCCATTTTCTTGGATCTTAGCAAGGCCTTCAGCACAGTCGACCATAGCCTGCTTCTTTCCTCTCTAAGCAACTTAGGTCTGGACCATAACTCTATGTGCTGGTTTGCTGATTACCTCGAGAACGGAAACAGCAGGTTAAAGCTGAAGGAGATCTTTCACCATTAAAACCTATGCTGAGAGGTGTGCTCCAGGGTTCTATCCTTGGTCCCCTCTATTTGTGGTCTACATTAACAACATCAATGACACCATCAATAAAGCCAACATCCATTTATTCGCAGATGACACAGTACTTTACTTGAGTCGCCCCACGCCGGAAGCAGCTCAGAAGACCTCCAAGCTGAATTTAACCTTCTACAATACCTGCTCATAAGCAAAAGCTTTTGCTCAATGCGAAAAGACAAAAGCTATGCTTTTTCCCTTCCTCAGAGCGGCCAAATCCTGCTCGGTGGGGGCTATCCCACAAATTACTACAATACTTGGAGAAAACTAGAGTATGTGTCTAAATTCAAATATCTAGGATTTTGGCTCGATCATAAACTCTCCTTCACCAACATCTCAAGAATTACAGAAGAAACTAAGACAAAGATTAGGACTATTCTACAGAATTAACCACCTGCTCACTAAGGAGGCCAAGATTCAATTGGTCCAAGCCACATTCCTATCGTTAATAGATTACGTGGACCTTCTCTACAGCCACTGCACTGCCTCTGCCCTGGCTAAGTTGGACACCCTCTACCACAGAGCAATTAGGTTCATAACCGCCTTCCACTTTCCACACACCATTGCTCCCTGTACTCAGCGATCGGCTGGACTTCCCTTCATTATAGAAGGAATAGAAACGGCTTATGGGCCTCTAGAGCAGTGACCAACAAGCTCCTCATATGTCTCTGACTGTATTCCCCAGAGTGTAGTAGGCACCTATGCTCTCAGGAGCTATCCCTAATCGTCCTCCAAGTTCCGTGGTCAAAACTCATTTCGGCAGAGCTGCTCTAAGTTTCTCCTTGCCTGCCTTGTGGAACAGCTTACAAAAACTTGAAGCTGAGCTGTCCTGTTAGTCTAAATATCTTCAAGTCACTCTATGACCACTACATGAAAGAATCTTGCAAATGCTTTCCACACCACTAGCTCACTAATTCTACAACTCCCCATCCATCCTTCCTCACGGCATGCCTCTGCCCTGGCTCCTCACTCTCTCCCACTAATATTCTTGCTTCACTCACCCATCCCTGTCTGTTCCAGCCTGGCTAAGTCCCACCCCTTCTCAACAAGTGTGCCTATTAACTACCCCTCCTCCGTCAGTAATTGTAATAAACTGGTATACAACAGCTATTGTCATTATATGTGGTTTAAGTCCACCTTTTCCCCAGTTGACAGAAACATCTCCTTCCTCTTCCATATCTCTCAACCTGCCACCCCACATACGGCCCTTTCTCCCTATGTGAACATGCCGGCTGCACCCATCAATAGAGCTTTCTGCTGTTAAGCCCCATACACATGTTTGGTTGTACATATGCTGATTTTTCTAGCTTATATAATATGTAAGCAATACATGATGAGTGTGGGTTATCATCTGATAAGAGCATGCCTGGGTGTACTAAGGCACGAGGCGCTGGCGCGAGTGCCTTATGCCCTAGGGCGTGTTTATCAGGCAACAACCCACACCTCGGAATGTGTTATTGCACTTATAAAATGGGTTTTCCAAGTAAGTATTTAAGGGAAAAAATAAAATAAAAAGAGGGAAATCATTTTAATAATTTGAACTTTTACTATGTGAAGTAGTAAAATAGTCCCTTTGTTCTGTACTGTGATGTCCACTGCATGTCTCTCTCCCCCACCAGACACAGAGACGCAGGTCAGGTTGTCCTGTCTGCATACAGTTTTAATTCCACATTGTGTTTGTCATCTACAAATAGTGGTAATCTACTGTTGTCCCTGACTTTCTACATAGTGTTAATCTTGTACTGACAAATTGAGTGCTGCTTTAATTAACAGCAAGTAGAGGGCTTTGTTTTTTATGTGGTCTCAAGTCTGTCCAGTCATGAAGAGACTGTTTGTTATTTTATTTTTATTCGCTTTTTTCGGTATTTGCTTTAATATTGCGGTGAGAGTGGTTTTGTTGACTTGCAACGAGTTTGTCCTGCTGTGGTACTGTATGAAGCCGCTCGGTTGGCGTTTTTGTTTTTTATATTTATATTCTTTTTTTCTGTGTGATGCATCTCACTTGAAAGAGGAGTGTGTCTCAAGGTAGACAGCTCTTGGGCTGTGGAATTTAAATATTGAAGACTGCAAGGAAGTGGGACAAGACGGGAGGCAGTATATGGTGAAAGGGAAAGTTGTGTGTGACGAGTGTTCCTGCTTCAGCGGTTATGTGTGCCTTTGAGTGAGGTATTTTTTATGTTAAGATAGTGATACAAACAACGTGATGAATTTATTGAAATTAATTTTCATATGCTTTGTGGTTAGAGAGGCTTCTGTGTGCTGTTATAGCATTGGGGCATTTCACGGTGGTGCTGCCCATTGTGTGCTTGCTTTTTAAACTGGTTTCGGGTTTGACAGGTTCATGATTTCTCTTTGTTGTTAAGTTGTCTTGGGAGAAAAGTGCGGTTGGCATAAATACACAATGATAAGGACACGGCTCAGAGGTCCTTTTAGCCAATCACATTCATCCATATTCTTTACCCATTTTATAATGCAGTTTGTTCCACCTTGCTACTGTACTGTATACACTATTTAAGCAATATACCATGAGAGAGAGTGGGTATATTGTTGGATTTACCTTGCCTGGTGGTTTGGTCACAAGGTGCAGCCGAAAGTGACTTAACCACACCAGAAGTGGTAAATCTACCCATATACCCACTCTCTCTCATGGCATATTGCTATTATACAATGTTCAACTTGTTTTTTTGTTTTTATAGTGATATAAACTTTTACAGTGGGTATACTGGAGGATTTATCACGGTCATGTGATGTGTTTTGACCAATGAGGTTACAGGATTTTCATACCCCATTGTATAATTACATTTTCCTCCTTGTATAATATTGCATTATGAATACCATGTTACTGCACTGTACATTGATGTTTTCATGACCAGGTCCACTTTGCAAATGAGCCTTGCTCAATGGTGCCCGCTGATAAAGATTTTGATTGATTGATTAATTAATTGATTGATTGATTGATTGAAAGGTGATTTCGCTGTCACCGCGTGGAATCATCTTTCGGGACCGATTAACAAAATGACAGTGTCACTGTTCATGAGGTGGCCTCAAAAAGTCTGTGTTGCAAATTTGCGGGAAAATCCAAAATAACTGTCTTATGAGCGCATTACGCAGTTGCTATGCACACTCGTAAGTTCACCAATTTGCAATATTTTCACTCCAGATTTTCAACATTGCCATTTTTATGCACCTCCTTATGAACAGTATAGCTGTCATTTTCACATCCTGGCTGAAATGTGGTTTTGCAGTTCTGGAGCAGAATAGCGTGGTCGCTGTGGAAAATCAGTGTTCAGGACACATTAAGAAAATCATAGTGACACTGTTGATGAGCAGAGGTCCTAAAATGCCTATGTTGCACATTTTGAGATGAAAGTCCATAAAATGAGTGTGTTACAAGCGCGTTAGTGCAGGTTCCATGCATGCTCATAACTTCGCAAGTTTGCAATATTTTCACTCCAGATTTTCAACATTGCCATTTTTCCACTCCTTATGAACAGTGCAGCAGTCATTTTTCACATCCTGGCTGAAATGTGTTTTGGCACTTCCGGCAGAATAGACACTATAGCGCAGAGGTTTAAGGCTCTGAGCTGCAAATCTGGTGACATCCAGCAGACCAAACCTGGGTTTGAATCCCACAGCTTCCACTTACATACTGTGTGACCCTGAGCAAGTCACTTAACTTCCTGTGCTCCCAGGTTGCACCTGTAAAAAGCTTTCAGCTTAGTGTGCTACTCC
Source organism: Neoceratodus forsteri (assembly GCA_016271365.2). NCBI lineage: Eukaryota > Metazoa > Chordata > Ceratodontiformes > Ceratodontidae > Neoceratodus > Neoceratodus forsteri. The sequence goes on from JADMNL010000029.1 coordinate 133,973,493, forward strand.
TGGTCAAGCAACTAAAAAAAAAAAATAGCGAGGGCGCTGTGGTAAATCAGTGTTCAGGATGCATTATGAAAATCACAGTGACACTGTTCATTAGCAGAGGTCCTAAATGCCTGTGTTTAAAATTTGGTGATGAAAGTCCATTAAATGACTGTGTTACGAGCGTGCAGAAGTTTCCACGCATGCTCATAACTTCACATTTGTAATATGTTTACTCCAGATTTTCAACATTGCCATTTTCCAACCCTCCTTATGAACAGTACAGCTGTAATTTTTCACATCCTGGCCGAAATGTGTTTTTCCACTTGCAGCACAGAATAGCATGGTTGCTGTGGGAAATCAGTGTTGTGGGCACATTAAGAAAATCACAGTGACACTGTTCATGAGCAGAGGCCCCAAAATGCCAATGTTGAAAATTTGGTGGTGACGTTCATAAAATGGTACCGTAGGATCGGACGTGTGAGCATTTTAATGTTCCCAGTGCAGATTTTCAACATTGCCATCTCTTCACACCTCCCTGTGGATGGTACAGCTGTCATTCTTCACATCCTGCCCCATCTGTGTTTTTGCAAGTGGTGCAGAATGGTACTGTCGCTGTTGGAAGTCAATGTTAGGGACACATTGACATAATCACACTGCCACTCTTCATGAGAAGAGGTCCCACGGCTTTCATGAGGTGGGGCCACAAAAAGGCCATGTTGAAAATTTGTAGTGTAATAGCAAGAAACGCCTACATGCTAGGGTTTCTAACCGTAGCATCCTACCCTGTACAGACTGACAGGCATCGGGGTGTGCCTTTGGATTGCTCTATCACTGCTCATGCCATCCCCACCTCCAGCCAGTGACAGGCATCGAGGTGTACCTTGGACTCTTCAGCCCCAGACTTCACCCCATTCTCCTATGATGTACCCATTTCAGCATATGTCCTTATGGAATGGGGTAACTGTAAAGCCAAACACCCTAAGGCACACCTCAACATGTGTCACTGTCTGTAGAACAGGGTGAGGTGACATGGCATGCCCGCCATGGGCGACGCACCCAAACACTTACCCTAATGCCTGTCCATCTCTACAGGATGGAGGTGGGGTTGGCGTGAACTTCAATACTTCACTGCCATTCCTATTCTGCATCTGTCTAACTCCTGCATTGCTAATGCTAATACCAGCAAGCAAACATTCGCATTGACAAATGCTTGTTTGTGAGTTGCTGTTGGTTTGGGTAGTATAAATCTTTTAACTCTGTAACTGATCACCGAAGGACTGTTGCTGGCTGGCTGGGGGAGGGTTTCTTGCCCAAAGACAAATCAGCCAATCAAGTTTGTTTGGAATTCAGTTTGAATCTCTAGCTTGTCTGCTCATTTGGGTGGTTGTGGGGAGAGGTAGGAGGGTGAGTTTAACTCTGTAACTGATTTTTTTTTGAGTTTCTGTTAGTTTGAGAGTAGCACAGCTCTTTCTTTAGCTTTAAGTGTTCACAGAGCCAGTTTGTCTGTTCATTCTGCTGGTTGTGGAGAGAGGTAGGAGGGTGAGTTTAACTCTGTAACTAATTTTTGTGAGTTTGTTGTTGGTTTGGGAGTAGCTCAAATCTTTCTTTAACTGGAAGACTGTAGCTGGCTGTAAGCACTCTCTCCAATCCCTCCACCAGCCTTTCTTAAATACTGGAAAGTCATCGTGAGTTGGGCTTAGAGGCTGTAGGGAGAGTTTTGGGAGCTGCAGACTACCCATATGAACTAATACTTAAAGCTAATAGTCAAGTGGTGAAAAGTTCAGACACCAAGCTTTTACTAGTTGTATTTTAAAGTTTAAATGTTTTAAAGTTGCAAGTTTGAAAGTCAAACTGAAAAGCTTGGGTTAAGGAAGGAACTGCATATTTTAAAGTTGAAAGTCTAAAATTCAAGCTGGCAAGGTCATGTATAAATGTGTTAACTAGAGTTTCTAAGCTAGGCTAGGATAATGGGTAAAGGACTCAGAAGCAAGTTAGTAGGGTCACATATGGCATGCAGCTAGTGCTGTACAGACTGTGTGATAAGAACTGAGGTTACATTTAAGTTAAGCGTGAACAATAGAGGAAGGAAATGGGCATTATGGGGGATCACACTGGGGGTAGAGGGCATGAATAAGGGTGGTGGAAGACATTGAATAGTGGATGGAATGGTGGGCACCATAGAGAGAGAAAGAGAGAGGCAGACACAGGGAGGATAGGGGTGTAATGGTTGTGGGGCGGCTGTTTGAATGAATATACTATGGAAACTGGAGGTTGTCCAATTTGTAGCAGGTAAGGAGACTGGAAGAGGAGGGTACAGGGGCTCTGGAGGAGCTGGAGAGGGTGTTGAAGGGGGCTGGGCCAGGAGGAACCCCTGATAGCAGTAGCTGGGAAAAGTAGAGGAAGAACAGCAGGGCTAAATCCTGTGAGGATGTAGAAAGGGGTGTGGGCGGAGCAGAGCAGAGGGGCAGTAAGGGAAGGCTCAGGGCAGGGAAGGAGGAGATGGGCACCACTGCAGGGGTAGTGTCACAGCTTTACAGTGTTGGCATTGGAAGTGGTAGTGGAGGTGTCAGAGATCATGTGGAGGGAAGAGAAGGTAGTGAAGGTGCAGGAGTCAGGCTGGGAAAGGAAGAATGGGAGACTGGAAGAGCAGGCTAGAGGCAGAGGGAAAGGTGGAAATGGGGGAGATGTAGGAGTCACAAATGGTGCCGACAGAGGTAAAAAGGAGCAGGAGTGTAGACTTGACTTCCGTAATGTCACTGACCGGCATGCAAGGGTAAAATCTAGCTCCTCTGATCCTGGGCTAAAAGCAGACTCTTCCACAACCAAAACGCTAAAATAACTAAAATAAGAATATCAGGGAGAGCCACAGCATTGAATGGGAGAAAAACGACTGTGCATACCCCAGAATCCAGATTCAGATAATTCTCTCACTCCTTCCACAAGCCCTGCAGCAATACCACTAGACATGGCGGCTTCAAATGGGGCCTCATCTCAGCAACCCAGCGATGCTATTATTCTAACGGAGTTGCAGGAGTTTAGGACAGAGGTTTGTACTTTCCGGACGGAATTAACCACAGAAATCAGTAAACTTTCAGCCCTTAGTTACAGAAGTTGAAGCGCAGCATACTGAATTAGATGTTTGACTGATAGGCTTGAATGCATGGTCATGCATTCGCTAGATGAACAACATAACTTAAAGGAGAAATGTGAGGATCTAGATAACAGATTGCGCCGGAATAATCTGAGGATACATGGGGTCCCTGAGGATGAAGAGGGAGAGATATTCTAAAATTTGTGGAGGAGATCCTCTGCACTTCTCCACTTAGATGCAGCTTTTACATTTGACATAGAGTGAGTACATCAGGCCCTCTGCGAAGAAGAAAGAATTGTTGAGTACCTAGAGGCCAGTGGGGCACAGGATCCAAGGCAGCATGGATTCACAGCGGAAGGTCGTGGTCAGACAAATCTAATCAATTTCTTTGACTGGGTGACCAAAGCAGTAGTCCAGGAGGGGCTGTGGACATGGCCTACCTAGACTTTAGCAAGGCATTTGACACAGTCCTGCACAAAAGATTAATAAACAAATTAGCCAGCCTGGGAGTGGGTCCTAGGGTGGTAGCCTGGGTAAACACTGGTTGGACAACAGGACACAGAAGGTAATAGTAAATGGAGTCTACAGTGAAGAAAGGAGGTTACTAGTGGGGTACTGCAGGGTTCAGTACCGGGCCAGTCCTTTTAATGTCTTTATAAGTGACATTGCAGAGGGACTGAAGGAAAGTATGTCTCTTTGCAGATGACACAAAGATCTGCAACAGGGTTGATACACAAGGTGGGGTGGAAAGGATGAAAAGGGACTTGGTAAGGTTGAAGGAATAGTCAAATGTATGGCAGCTTAGATTCAATGCAAAAAGTGCAGTAATGCACCTGGGAAACAAAACCCAGGGAAGAGTACACGATGGAGGGTGAGATACTGACAACAACAAAATGGAAAGGGACCTGGGGGTAGTCATATCAGATGACCTAAAGGTGGGTCAGCAATGTGAGAAGGCAGTAAGGAGGGCTGGGGATACTGGGATGCATAGGGAGAGGCATCACCAGAAAACATGAAGTTGTTGGCCCTCTGTACAGACAGTTGGTAAGACCACATCTGAGTACTGTGTACACTTCGAGACCCCATCTCCAAAAGACGAGAGGGTGGAGGCTGTCCAGAGGAGGGCAACCAAATGATGTAGGGTCTGCATCAGAAGACATATGAAGAAAGACTAAAGGAACTAAAGATGTATAGCCTCGAGGAAAGGAGGGAGAGGGGGGACATGATAGAAACTTTCAAATACCTCAAGAGAATCAACAAAGTCCAAGAGGGTAGCATCTTTCCTAAAAAGAGATGCAAAAACAAGGCAATTTGAAGATAGAGGGGATGGCTCAGAGGTAATGTGAGGAAGCATTTCTTCACAGAGAGGGTTGTGGATACATGGAACAGCCTTCCGAGGAGGTCATAGAGTCAAAAACAGTGGGGGAATTCAAGAATGCAGGGACAGACATAAGGCAATTCTACTGGGGGTAGGAGGAAGTAGGCTGTTGGTTAACTAGATCTGCAGCTTATCCGTTAAGTAGGGAAATGGGCAGACTAGGTGGGCCAAGCAGTCCTTATCTGCCATCAAATTCTTTGTTTCTATGTTTCTATAACCAGCCCAGTCAGACAGGTGGCCCCTTCCATCATAATGAAGTTTGTAAACTATGCCACAAAACAAACCATCCTCACCAGAGCTTGGAGAACGTGGATACTAAGTATAAAGAGAAACTATTTATTTTGATAATGATTATTCCTCATCTGTTTCAGCTAAATGCAGGGCCTACGCCCAATACTTCTTTTAAAGCAATAGCAACTCAAATTTACCACCCCATATCCGCCCGATTAACTGTCATGTTTCCTGATGGCCCCAAACCTTCAGTCACCAGAAGAAGCTACTAAAGCACTCCAACTCAAGGTACTTGCTCAATTTATCCAGGAAGACTCCTCACTCAGGAAAACCCAGCAAGGCCTTTGCAATGCTGTTTGGGACACTGGCTGAGACTCTAGCTCCAGAAAGAAACAAAGCCAAGCAACTTTAGAGGATGTGAAAAATCTTTACAAAGAGTCCAATGACCTGCACCAGAATGATTGGCCAGTGGAACTCTGCAGAGACTTTAAATATGGTATTTGGATGCGGAGGTGACTCTGCACACTGGGAGTATGCAATGTTATTCGGGAAGCTTGTGTGGGTGGGATATTGGGAACTAGAGATCCTTTTAAAATTCCCAGGCCTATAGATGGGAAGAAGGTTTGAAAGAGAAATATATTCTTAAAGTTTCCTCATATTATCTCTACCCTCCCAAACTTGTCGATAGTCCCCCATTGTCACTGTTTAAATAAATTGTAGCCCAGGAAAGGAGGCATGAATGAATGCATTTTTAAAGTGCTACAGGCCTCCCTGACCATTGCTAGATCAGAACTCCATCCCTGAACAGTTGACATATCCACAAGGCCTCACTGGAGACGAGGTGTTTGGGGACCATTTCCTGGGGTCTCTGCTCCTCATTTTTATTTCCAGTGTGGCCTACTGCACCACTAGGCTCCAGGGAAACAGTGGTGCTGGGGGCCCTTGGCTGCCTTGACACTCCTCCACAGGGCGAGTACATTTGCCCTCTTAAAGGAAAGGTATATTTCTTCCCTACCTTGGGAGCTGTTTACATTTTTGTCAGGTTTAGAAACCTGCTGTACCAGGCACATTTTGCCGGTATAAAAAGTTGATGCTCTGTTGGCATCTGGTTATCATAGCAGGCCTAGAAGTACTAGGAGTTATGAATAGAGTTAATTTGCAAAAGACCTGCACATAGTTGATTGTGTTTGGCCTAGTGCCAAGTCCATCAGATCCTTGTGTAGTTATAGGCACTGGACAGGTTTATGGTATTTAAATAGCACAACAGGCAGCTATTATAACTTGTTTAAGCTAGAGAATGTACACAAGGCAGTTAATAATATAATAATATTGAACATACGGGTGATATGACATGAGCATGGTGGGAAGGGGATGTATTACACTATTTACAAGCAGGGAATTTCACACAAGGACCAACCAGTAGCAAACACTGCTAGGTCATCTTTGATTTTATCTTTAAATGTAAAATGGGATTGGCAGCCCAATAAAGCGCCTCGCCTATTTCAACATTTCAGAAAAGTGAGACCAGGGATTATTTTATTACAGGAAACTCACATGTCCTCGGACAAACATAACACATTTCAGCACTGTGGGTACTCCGTAACAGCTGAGTCAGCCTTTAGGGGTGGGAAAAGGAGAGGGGTGATGATATTGCTCTCCCAGAGTGCCTTTTGAAAACAAAGTGAGATCAGTGACCCAGAAGGGAGCTATGCCATAGTGACGGGCACGCTGTACTCAAGACCTGTTACCCTGGCATCAGTCTACTTCCCACCTGTCACGGAAGCCTTAAGAAGTAAAATTTTATGGATGTATTGTCCCTAATGGAGGGACAGCTGTTGCTGGGGAGACCTGAATATCACCGTAATCCTCTTGATGCTGCTACCCCTGGCCCATAGAACAAATGCTCTCCAAAAATATACAAAACAAACCATCACTTCTCTGGGCCTAGTTGATACCTGGAGACATTTCTTTCCTAACACAAGAGAGTATACTCATCGGGCCCCACACGCAGGGAAGTGGGGCTTGACTGGACTACTTTATTACTACAGCAGAGCATTTAGACTCCGCTTTTGATGTGGCATGGGGCCACCTTCCTATCGGACCATCCTCCCCTATATATTAAGGTGGACTTGGGGCATAATATAAGCATACTAATTGGTGTCTGAACCTTGCTCACCTTAGGGACCCAGAGTTCCGTGAACTGGTCCGGGAGGCTGTACCCAGAATTAAACAAGATAACGACAACAAGAAGTTGCCCCACATTCCTGTGGGATACTTTAAAAATAGTATTATGGGGGATTATATGATTTTCCACCAAAAAACGACAGAGGAAAAACATATAAAGACCTACAGGAGGAACGAACACATTTGCAGCATTGGCTAGATCAGAATGACTCATAATACAACAACTTTTAAGAATTGTAAAACAAAAGCTACAAAAATAGTTGACCAGTCCACAGAACAAAAATTGTCCTATTTAAAATTAAGACATCATGAAGGAGGGCCTAAGGCTTCAAGAAATTTAGCAAGAAAACTGAGAGGACAGAGATCCAGCGTGAACATACCCAGTATGGTAGACCCTAAAACAGGGAGATTAGCAAAGAAACCAGGAAATTAGACTTATTTTACAGAAGTTTTATCATGAGTTGCACACCAAAGAAGAGGAAACTCCCCGACACCATCAAAACTTATTTACAAAGTTTACTAGTACCATGTATCAGCCCACAACAGGCTGAGGTCTTGCTGGCACCAATTAAAGAGGGAGAATTACTCCAAGTACTTAAAAAAAAAGCCCAGACCCTAAAGGTACCAGGCCCGATGGGTATCCTCTGAATTTTATAACAAATTCAAAAAGCTGCTGCTACCCATACTACTCCAGGTCTTTCATGCTGTCCAGAAGGAGAACCCCCACATGGCAATATGCCACCTTATCGGCCATATATAAACCCCATAAAGACAAATATCCCTCCTCATACTGCCCCATTTCAATGCTGAACTATGATTACAAAATGTTTATGTTGGCTATGTCCTCTAGAATAGACCATTTACTCCCAGCTATTATTGACCCAGATCAAGTGGGCTTCATTAAGGGCAGACAGGCCCATGATGCTATAAGACGTGCACATTTCTTAGTAGATTATGCCTTAGAAAGACAAATGCCTTTAGTGCTACTGGGATTAGATGCTGAAAGGCATTCGACCAGGTCAGCTGGTCATTTTTATCAGAAGGCCTGGGCACTGTGGATTCCCGAACAACTTATAAAACAATTACAAAATATCGATGTTTCCCAAAGCAAATGTTAAGATGGATGGGGCCCTTTCAGATCTTTCCAGTTTCCATGGGCACCCATCAGGGTTGCCCAATGTCCCTAATGTTATTTGCTTTATATCTCGAACCCCTGGCCATTGCCATCAGATCCTCACAGGAATAGAGGGCCTCCTCTAGGGGTCACCAGCAGAAGATATCACTCTTTACAGATGACATCCTATTAGCACTCATAGAACCTGAACAATCCATCCCAGAGGTTTGGAAGCAGCTACAAAAATTGGTAAATTAGCAGGGTATAAAATTAATAAAACAAAACTGAGGTATTAAAGTACATTACTCCCTACCCTCCCACTTCAAAAAGACTTTCCTTTAAGTGGCACAGACAAGAGATGACATACCTGAGAATAAAGCTCACAAGAAACCCCATCCACGCAGGACTATTAAATCTGGAACATCTAACCCTAAAATTGACAGAAGACTTGTCCCCTGGTCACGCCTCCTTAAGTTTTTAAGTAAGATAGATACAATCAGCAGAATGTGTTCCTCGCATATTGTTTTTTCAGACACTACCTTTTTACTCTGACTAAAACATATTTCCAGGTGTGGGACAGGATGATATCCCGCTTTATTTGGAGTGGAAAGCCCCAGAATTAGATATTCTGTTCTGCAACTGGCTAGAAAGAGCGGTGGGCTCAACCTCCTGACCTTAGAAAATATGCGATGGCTACACAGTTAAAGGTGATTTTAAACTGGATAAAAAACAGTACAATGCCCACTGGAAACAATTAGAATTAACATGGGAAATATATGCAACACTCAGGAGCTCCTCTTGGGACTCTCCAAGTGTCAAAGAGTAACAAATTATCCGAAATTCACCAGGGAACCCTTAAAGACATGGCTTAAGGTCAGTAATGAATATTTAGCATTCCCAGAAAAATGCTACTGGGAAAAACTGAAGCACAATGCAGAGTTTACAGCAGGTTCCTCAGGTCCCTATTTAGCTCAATGCAGAGCTATGGCATTTCCTTCATTTGTCAGCTAGAGGGCAGGACAGGACTCCTTCCTTTTGTTTCCGCTCAGAGGGAATACCATCTGCCTCATAATTATTTTATTTCTTATTTACATCTTAAATCATACCTTCAGCCATATGAACGGTCACTTGTGGCACTGATTGAGAACCCCCAAAAAATAATACAGCTCCTGGAAGTACATATCAGAGGAACTACCTCAGATCACCTAATCAGTAAAATATATAAGGCCTTAAATGAGAGACAGGGAGACTCGACTAATTCAATCAGGATTAGATGGGAACAGGAATTGCAGGTATTAATAACAGAGCAGGCCTGGAATGAGTCTGCACTACCAGCCTTAAAATGTTTTCCTCACCATTCCGCAGGAATACACGTGGAAACTCCGGACTCCTTTTTTCGTACTCCAGCCCTCTTGGCCAGTATGGGAGAACTGGGGAGGAAAGTGTTGAGGGATTGTGGTGATGACAGAGCAAATCAGAGCCATGTCCTTTGGTCATATCCAAAGATATCCAAGTTTTGGATGGAGATTCTCGAGGAGCTGAGAGCAACTTATGATACCCCTGATTTTTGTTAAACCAGATGGTCAGTGAATTGACAAAAACTTACTAAAGCAAATTTCAAAATTTATAATAGCAGCCCACAAAATTATCTCCATATTGTGGTTCACAAATAAAATACCCATAAAGAAGCTTGGCTCATTCTATCCAGGGAGATATTGCCCTTGAGCACTCTCTGCCAAGATGATGGATAAAGTCCAAAATGTGATATTCAATGGCAAAATGGATATCTTACAACTAGAACATTATGATGATTTAGTTCCTAAGCTAATTACTGATCATGTAATTTTGTCTTCTCTTGTGCTGAAATGTCACTTGGGCTTTTGACCAGTGGTGTTCTCATAATTTTAATCTGATCAAAATTTGGGAGGTGGACATTGCGCCATCACGGAAACATGGGCCACCCAGTGCCAGGACTGGGATATGATGATCCTGGGGTTCAGGTTATTCAGAAGAGATAGGGCTAAGGGAATGGGGGAGTGGCAAGTTATGTATGGAGGAGATACAGTGTAAGGGAGGAGGGGAGGAGGGGAGGACAGAAGCACCATGGATGCAGTTCTCAAGATGCAAAGAAAAGGACACTGAGGGTGGGTGTGATGTACAGGCCACTGCCCGGGGATTGACCTGGACAGGGAATTAGCTGAACAAATTAGGAGGTTCTGCATGAAGGGCACACAGTAGTGGTTGGGGACTTCAAGCTACTTGGGTGGAGTGAGGCACCTCATCCACCATGAATGCAAGGGAGTGGGTCCTGCTAGAAGCATTTCAAGACAGCTTGACACAGCTGGTCCAGGGGCTGACTTGGTTAGAAAGGACTCTGGACTTTGTACTGGATAATGGAGAAGCTGTAAGGAATCTGGAAGTGGAGGAACTACTGGCTGGGAGTGACCACTATTCAGTGGTTCATGCTCAACATGGGGAGGAAACAGGGGCACAGGTACAAGGGTGATTGAGTTTGGGGGTGGACTTTAAAAAGATGGGGAAAATTTGGGGAGACACCTGGCAGGAATGCACAACACATGGATGCAGACCAGAAATGAGACATCATAAAGGAAGGGCTGGCGGAGGCAATAGAGTCTTGAACTAGAAGAAAGCAAGAAGGGAAGGGAAAGAAACCAATTGACTGACACAGGAGGTTATGGAAGGTGTGAGGGCCAAGATGGTAGGGTTTCAAAAGTGCAGGAAACTGGGAAGGGGTGAAGATAAGGGTATGTACATGGGGAAGTCTAGGGGTTACCAGACTGGTCAAGGCCAAGGCTTCAGGAGGTGAGACTGGCACAGGAATCAAAAGTGGAGAAAAAGACTTCTGCTACATCAGAGAGAGAGAAGAAAGAGCTAGGATCAGCTGGTGAGGATTAAGAAGGACAGGGTTTGGTGAGAAAGGGTGAGCAGGCAGAGGCAATGAATGAATACTTCTGCTCTGTATTCATGCAGGAGAAGGGGGGCAGATCCCTCAGGCGAGGGGGATGACAGATGTAGGGATTACAGAGAGCAGGGTACTAGATGGGTTGAGGGCATTAAGGGTGGACAAAGCACCTGGACCTGATTGCATTCGCATCTAGGTACTAAGGAGTTGGCAGAGGAGCTCGGCGGGCCACTGGCAGACTTGTTCAATACCTCCCTGGACATGAGATGTGTACCACAGGATTGGAGAATGGCCCATGTGGTGCCCATCCACAAAAGTGGCCCAAAGGATGAACCAGGAAACTATAGACCAGTGAGTCTCACATCGATCGTGGGAAAGCTCATGGAGGCCATACTAACAGAGAGGCTAGTGAGCTTCTTTCTTCAATCAATCATTCAATCACTCAATCATCAATCATCCTTTATTTATGAAACACTATTCCAAATGATCACAGCATTGTACAAAATCATAAAATATCATAAAACTATTTCAGTCAACTCATAATAATAAAACACATATATGTAAATATATGTTATATATAAATGTGTATATAAGCACATATAAAATCAGAACACTTAAGAAGTTATAAAGCAGAATCAAACAAGTATGATTTTAAGGCAGATTTAAAAGCCTCTATGGACGGGCACTCTCTAATCTGACAAGGTAGAGAATTCCGCGGGGTTGGAGCTACAAACGCAAAAGATCTGGCTCCGGTTGTTAAATGAACCCGGGAATCTCTAGCAATCCTTTGTCGGTGGAGCGGAGAGGATGAAGGGGCAGTAGGGACACAAGAGATCTTGCAGATACCACAGTCCCTGTCCATGTAGGGCTTTATAGGTCAGTAATCTGACCTTGAAGGTGATCCTTCACCCAACTGGCAGCCAGTGCAGTCCACAGAGCAGAGGCATGATATGGCAAGATCTCAATGAGACAGTCAACTACCTGGCCCCTCATTCAGCACTAGCTGCAGCCAGTGGAGGTCAATCCCCAGTAGCCCTAGGTATAGGGCATTGCAGTAATCAGGGCGTGAGGTCACAAAGGCATGGACCAGGGTCGAAGGTCCTCTGATGGAACCAGGTGCTTTATACGGGTGATATTCCTTTAGATGATAAAACGCAATTTTGACAGTGGCAGCCACCTGAAATTTCAGTGCTAACTCACTATCAAAATAACGCTTAGATTACGCACTCAATCTGAGGCACTAGCTTATTGCCTCCTGAAGAAAAACAGTTTCCAGGATGGTCAACAGCATAGATTTATAGTGGGCAGATCCTGCCAGGCAAACCCTGTAGAGTACTATGACTGGGTGACGAGGAACTGGATGGGGCCATGCAGTGGCTGTCCTATATATGACTTCAGCAAGGCCTTTGATTCAGTGCCCCATGGGAGGTGGCGGGAAACTGAATATGGGGGCCGGACCAAAATGGTGAAATGGATCACAAACTGGCTAAAGGGAAGGCTGCAAAGGGTGGTGGGGACCTCTCATCACCAAGAGCGTGACAAGCAGAGTACCACAGAAATCATTACTGGGACCGTGCTGTTTGGGATTTGTACTGCAGATATCCCACATGGGATCTGGAGCAAGATCAGTTTGTCTGCAGATGATACCAAGATGGGAGCTGTGGTTGATGACACAGAGGGGTGGAAAGGGTTGCAGGAGGACCTGACTAAGCTGCAGGAGTGAGCGGAAACATGGCAGATGGGGTTCAATGCCAAGAAGTGCAAGATTCTCCACTTGGAGCCAGGAACCAGAGGAGGGATTATCACTTGAATGGGGTACAGTTGGGGAGCTCCACAGAGGAGAAGGACCTAGGAGTGATCATTATGGGGAGCATGAACAACTCTGCTCAGTGCAGGAGGGCGGCAGCAAAGCCAACAAAATGCTGGGGTGTATTGTGAGAGGGATCTCCTCCAAAAGGAGGGAGGTTATCCTGCCCCTGTATAGGTCATTGGTCAGGCCCCACCTGAGTACTGCATGCAGTACTTGCCCATTCCTGAAGAAGGACATCAGATTGTTGGAGGGGGTGAAGCAAAGAGCCAAAGATGATCCAGGAATTGAAAGCAGCCCTATGAGGACAGGCTGGGGGAGCTGAATATGTATTCACTAGAGGAGAGGAGGATGGGGATATGATTGAGACCTTTAAGTATATGAAGGGATAAACAAGACCAGCACAGAAGGGATATTTCAGATGAGAAGGGGTAGGGACATGAGAGGGCATGGACTGAGATTGAGGGGTGAAGATTCAGGAGGGAGATGAGGAGACATTTTTCATGGAAAGAGTGGTGGACAAATGGAACACCTTACCAGATGAGATAGTGTCCCTAAGATGGTGGGCACTTTCAAGAGGGGTTGGGACAAGGGAAGGGAAGGATACTGGGAAGGGGGCGGGATGGGTAGCTGCAAGATGAGGGACTAGCTACACACTGATCAGACTCGATAGACCATGAGGCCTGTTTCTGCTGGCAATTTTGTCTGCTTGTATGTTCGTAGATGCCTAAAAGGTATGAAATCATTTGCTTCTAACAGTTTCACAGACAGCAAAGTCTTCTTTCTATCTGACTCAGCCATCTCTTCCCTCCTGACCCTCCTCACAGTCACCTTGTCACTGCAGTACTTTTTGTTGAGGCTTCAGAGAAAAAAAGAAAACCCTACACTGGTCCTTGCCCACTTAGTGCTTAATCCTGCAGCTAAAGTTTTACCGCTGCCCAGTATGGCCCCATTTGCAACCTAAAGCACTATAATCTAACCAGCCCTGCTTTACTAAGAACAGTTACCTGTAAGCAACAGGTACTGAAGTCCTCTCTCTAAACAGCCTCACCTCCCTCTCTCCCAGGTCCTACTACTCCTCTAGTCCCAAGATTCCCTCAGATCTACACCATGGCTTACTTATCAACATGGGTAACTCCTGCAAACTCAGCACCCATACCCTATACTGCCATCCCTGCCTCTGTGGCTGCCCCTCCTTTGAGCTAGGCTCCTACTCCATATGCCCCCCAGGACCCCCTACATTGTGGGTGAACAGGTCAAATAACCCTACCAAGGCTCTCAACAGACCACTCCAAGGGGTCTAGCAGTGACCTACTTTCCTACCTCACCACATATGCCCGACTGAGGCTCCACCCAATTACATCAATCACCCTGCCAGTGCCTTCCCAAGGGACACTACAACTATTTGTCTCCTTCCTCTGCATCCACGGCCAATGGAGGCTTCATCCATCCCCTCTAAGGACATTGGCTTTATGCCAGGCTCAGCTGGCACTAGGGGGGACATTGAACCAAACCCTGGTCCATACTCCTCTAATCTCACCCTTCCCAACCCTACCAACCCCCTCTGGGCAAACATTAGGGGCTCAAGTTGTGCATATGAACATCAGCAGCCTAAGGCACACAATCACGACCTGAGGCCTGGACAGCACTGTACAAACCTGATATACTGGCTGTCACTGAAACATGGCTCAAACCCCAGATCCTCCCACATGAAATGGACCCAGCTGGCTACCAGGTTTTCAGAAAGGACAGAGTGGGTAAAAAGAGGAGGTGGTGTTCTCATTTACCTTAGCTCCACCTTGAATGCCCCGCAGGTCGACCAACCAGAGCCTCCCACCACTTGCACAGTGAGATCTTAATCCTTAAAGTACTCCTGGTGACACTAAGTCCCCTTTACATAGGTTGCGCCACCTCCCACCTCATTCGGCTGTTGCTTCCCTAGAACCCTAATCAACACCTTCATGGAGCATCCCTTAGGGGAGGTCATCCTTCTCTGGGACTTCAACCTAAATTGGCTGGCCCTAGGGTCTCCTACCACAAAGAACCTAATACCGATTCCTCTCTCACCCAAGTCATTGACCTCCCTACCAGGCATAATGCTAAAACTGGCAACCACTCCCTGATTCACTGGGCTCTAGTCTCCTGCCCCGACCAGAGCACTCACTGCTGGGATCATGTCTGACTCCTGAGTGACCACTCTCCAACTTTCTCTGTATCTGGTCCAATAAACCTCCTAAAACCCCTGCTCGAGTCATAGAAGCCAGGAATTTTAGCAGATTTGTCCCTGCAGACTTCTGCTCAGCCCTGGGGACTTTCAACTGGAACCTCATCATCTCTCTCCCTCGCCGATGAGGCGCCAACTACTTCACCAACTCATTCCTGTCCTTGGCTAACCAACACGCCCAAGAAAGAAACTAAGGGTTCAGGAAAGTGCCACAAATGACTGAGCCCTAACCTTAGGCGAACTATGATACTCCGAGACAGGGCCTGGGGACTCTACAAATCCTCTGGCAGCACTGAGTGGGAGAAGTATAGGAACTGAGGAACCTTTGCAAGAAAACCTCTAAACAGGCTAAATCACAGTATCTAAGGGACCCCAAACAGGTCACCCAGTAACCCTAAGAAATTCTGGGGTCACATTAACCCTCCTCAAGGGTACCACAAACTCACTTAATGACTCACTCTGGTTGGTAACTCCCTGACCAGCTACCTTCAGCAGTTGCCAAGCCTTCTCTGACTGCTTCTCTAATCCCTTTAGGATCCGCCCACAGCTTCCCCGGTCTCTCCCTTCAACGCTAGGGACCGAATCCTCCCACAGCCCCAATTCCATCTGAAACTAGTCGAACTGTCCACTGTATTCCCACTGCTCCTCAAAATAAATCCCAACTCTCCCCGGCATGATCTTCTTGAACCCAGACTGCTGAGAGCAGCGCCACGGCTATTGCCTACCCTGTCACCCTACTGATCAACAGGTCACTCCTCAAGGAACTATCCCAATCAAATGGAAGGTTCCGACTATGGTTCTAGTCCATAAAAGGTCCCTGGGACCTCGTGGGTAACTACAGACCAATCTTCCTCCTCAGCCCTCTTGGAAAAGTACAGGAGAGGCTCGTATATAATCAACTGCAGGACTACCTAGAACAGCACCTACTACTCTCCGATGTACAACATGGGTTCAGGAAAGGCCATGGCACTAACACTGCCCTAATCCGGCTCACATCTGACATCCTCAAGGCCATGGACCAAGGCTTCCAATGGGTGCCCTATTCATTGACCTATCCAAGACCTTTGACATGGTCAGCCATGAACTCCTCCTCTCTAAGCTTCTGGCAACTAGGTCTGGATGCAGACGCTTCTCCTGGTTCAAGAGCTACCTGACCAACAGTACCTAGAAAGTCCATTGGAGGGCTCACAATCTGGCTTAAAGACCCATGGTCTCTGGGTACCCCAGGGCTCGATCTTGGGCCCCCTACTATTCTCACTCTTCCTAAATGACATCGAGGAGACTGCAGGCCTAGTAACCTCATTCTCTATGCAGATGACACGGTCGCCTACTTCAGTGACCTCCACCCTAATGTCATCTCTACTGTTGCAGGCTTTGTCTCTCGGACCTTGAGGCCTGGTTCTCTGCAAATTTTCTAAAACTGAATGACGACAACACCAAGGTCAGCCCTGTTGGACCAGATGGTTCAAGCTGACAGAAGTGATCTATTACAGCTCACCCTCTCTAGGAGGAGGGTTGAAGTCTTGGATCAGTTCAAGTACCTAGGGGTCCTTCTCGACCAAGAACTGACCTATAAATCACACATCATCTCCCTAACCCGAACCATCCACCAGAAGATGGGCCTCCTCTATTGTCTGGGAAACTCCTCTCTCTGGCGGCTCATCGTGCACTCGCCAACTGCAATCTCCTCCCCACAATCCTTTACGGAGCCCCATTACAGCAGTCTCTCCGAGACTGAGCTCAATAAGCTTACCACACTCTACTATAAGGTGGCTCGCTTGCTACCAACTCTGTCCCCAGGAGGCATCACTGTGAGGCCTTAGTGGACCTAAACTGGCCTCCCTCTGGCACAAGCCTACTCCTCTGCCTGCCTGGCTTTCAAATTCACCTCCCTTGGCCCTCCTCCTCACCTGTGTGATCTACTCACCCTAAAGACCCAGCACTGTACCCTTCGATCCTCAGCTAGATGCCCCTTCACCCCCCGGTTCGCACCAACCAAGGCAAGCGCCCTTCCTTTATGCTGCCCTCTTATGGAATGCCCTCCCAGAAAGTCTAGTCAACAAGCCTTCTCCTAGTGTTTAAATGGGGCCTCAAAGCTGCATCTCCTGAGCTAAGTCTCTGTGGCTGCAACCGTTAGCCCCTGATCATGATCTCCCTCTGTGACCTCTGGTGACAACTTCAACTGCTTTCCTATAACACCCCTACGTGAACTGCTAAGGTACCTTGAAACTGTCTTAACATCTATTAGCCTAGTGGCACCCTCTGTTCTCTGTGCCAAACAATGTTACCCTTATGTGTACCATGTACAAACCATAAACCTATGTATGTTAATACCCATCTATGTATCCCTGTGACTAATTATACTCAGCTAACGCTGTTCTACTGTTGTTCCTATGTATCACACTCCTTGTTATGCACTTTATCTAATGTCATCCTACACTATTCTACTATGTATGTACACACTGTATCTTCAAATGTATTTTCTAAGACTACTGTTTAAAGTTGCCAAGATATGTACTCTCTGTACCTAATCCCGGTCAGCCCCTGAAATAGGGATCTCTGGTCTCAGTGGGCTTATCCGTTACCAAAATCTAAATAAATAATTCTTCTTTATGTGTGTGAGCATTGTTTTCTTCTGTGTCTCTTTCTTTCCCCATCTGGTCAGTGGCAAGTTCACATATAGATAATGCTGGCTACTAACCACTAAAATTAATCTGCTGCTTTTTCCTGAAAAGATTTAACATGATCCCACCCTGAAAGGTTTACTGTCCCCCAATAAGCAGATAATTTTGTGTCCAGCTATTTTTTCTCTTCCTATTAAGAACTAAAGACTTCCATTGAGTGTTCTACATTCCTAGAATAACTTCAGGGTCTGCTGTTAAAAGCAGTAGTAACAATCTGGTGAAATTTTGATCTGTACTTTTTTATGCTATTTTTAGATTACTATTTACTCCTTGTATGATTCTTTTCACAGTTTGTGTCTGTTTTAGTACTTTTTCTCTCATGTTCGACAAAATAAAAGGAGCTCCTTTTAATATGACTCGGACCATGTTTTCATCAGTATTTGCAGCTCTTTTGAACAAATATTGTTCTGTAAGGTCAGAAAACACTGCCTGCTGCATAATTGTTGATATTAGTCACAACAGAAGTGATATATAAACAACTGATGGACAAAACAGCTGAAAATACTGATGAAGACCTGGTCCACACCGTATTAAAAGAGCGCTCCTTTTATTATTTCAGCCATGAAAAAAGTACTAAAGCAGACTCAAATAGTGAAAAGAATGGTATCATACAAGTCAGGAGGAGGTAAGGACAATGTAAAATAGCATAAAAAGTATTGATCAAAATTTTCACCAGATTGTTGCACTGCTGCTTTAAATTAGGCATGACAAGATATAAACCATATGAACTGGTCTCAGCATCATGGTTTCAGAAATCAGGCTGTCAGAAATGTAATAGGAGTTATGCTAAACAAATAAATCTCTCTAAAAGTATAAGAGTTACTATAACTCTAGCAATTATGAAAATTGTTCAGGACAAAAATACCTTTCAAATGAGCCTATTCA
Organism: Neoceratodus forsteri; assembly: GCA_016271365.2. Classification (NCBI taxonomy): domain Eukaryota; kingdom Metazoa; phylum Chordata; order Ceratodontiformes; family Ceratodontidae; genus Neoceratodus; species Neoceratodus forsteri. Next base: position 133,991,993 of record JADMNL010000029.1, read on the forward strand.
TTAAGCTGTACTTATTATATTTTTAAACTATGGGCATCTGATTACCAGAATTGTCATTTTCTTCACAATTTTCACCTTTCAGATGGTGGTATTTAACAAAATCTAATGAATTCAGATTAGTGCTTATCCTCATTTGAAAGGTAATTTTGTCCTGAACAACTTTTGTGTTGGTTATATACTGGTATCTTATATAGTTTCCAAGATATTTACATTTGTTTGGCATGACTCTACTGTCTTCACTCAGAGAGAAAAAATGAGGTTGTTTGGAAGACCATATTTCACAAAATATAAAGAATTCAGATTAGTGACTACCCTCATGTGAAAGGTCTTTTCGCCCTGAACAACATTCACACTGGTTGTTTTTGTGCACTTTGAATAATTTTAAATATATTTAGATTTGTTTGGAAGGTGTGCACATTTGCTCTCAGAAAAGCAGCTTCCTGTCCATCATTCTAAACAGAAAGAAGGGAGTATTTTTACTGCCATAGGGATTTGCAATGTTATGGAAGGATACACTGAAAACTACTAAAGAAATGTGTTCCAGGAAACCCCTTTTCAAGCTAAAGTGATATAGCTGTAGACTCCACCCACAGCCATGAAAAGAAAGGTGTGTACCAGGGGAAAAAATGTAGTCCCTGTCGGTATGTGTGATAGTCGCCAGAATCAAAATCCTTGTATAGCTGACTCAAGGAAACGAAGTTTTGGAGGTAATGTTTTTGGAATTAGGTTTGCTGCAATCTAGAACAGGGTCTAGGACCTCACTGAACTCACCTGCTAGTATGTTTTTGTAGTCTTGAAGACCATCAAGTTGAACCGATAAGAACTGAAGAAGTCTGCCTGCAAGGTGTTGGGAGCATAAATATTGTGCAGATAAATCTTTTCCCCATTATTTGTGCCTAAAGGGTTTGTGATCTAAAAGAAGAAGAATCAACATTTATATAGTGATTTTCATACACAGTGTATCCCAAAGTGCTTTAAACAATGCTAGACTGGTAGTAAAGTGACTGAATGTGTGGTGGCAGCCATATCGCATATCATCACCCACACACAGCCTAGATAATTGCATGAACCGGTTTATGGGAAAGGAATGTTGGCCAGGACACCGGAATGCTCCTACTCTTGCAAGAGTGCCCTGGGTTCTTTTACTTCCACCTGGACACCCACCAGGGACAACACCAGGATGGGTAGAAGGGACCTCGGTTTAATGTCTCATCCGAGGACGGCACCCCAGCAGTACAGCACCCCCAATACTGCACTCTGATGCCAGCAATTTTTAGGTGCAAGTCCCATCCTGGTGGGAACAAGAACCCATGGCCTTCTGGTCCAGAGGTGGATGTGCTACCAACTGAACCACGCTGACAACACATCTACTGTACCCTCTGAATCAAAAATGTGCTGATGTTTTACAGAATTGACTCTTTAGCAATCAGAATTACTACCCTTCTTTTGGAGGAACAACAATTATACTCCATGGCCCAGATATTCAAAATGCGCCCAGAAAGTGTGCAATAGCAGGAGCAAGCACAAGTCTATTGCACCCATGCGCCAGAGATGCGGTATTCAAAAACAGAGGCAGGCCAAACTTGCCACAGCCGACGACTGAATATCGCAGCACCTGCACCATAGTGCAACTAGGGAGGGAAGCTGAGCAGATCTGATGCGCCATAGCGCAACAAGGATGCTCAGCTGAGCAGTCCAGAGGCGCCATACTGCAACCAGGGATGCCCCCCAGCAGCAGAGCAATGCAACTGCACAACCAGGGAGGTAGGGGCCCACTGCCCATGCCACAGATGGGCACAGGAACACACAGCAGAACAGACATCGTCCCCCACACCCCATGCACTGCACAACTGGGGGAGGCTGTAAAACCACTGGCCCATGGAGACAAGCAAACAACCCATAGCTGGGCCATGGTTCCCCATCACACCTACCGGCAAGCTGTGACTGGCACACAAGGAGGCCTGACCACCCGTGCCACACCATCCCCCAATGCAGAGCACACCCTGCACTGTGACCCCCAGACACCCCCATGAGCAGTGACCACCACTGCAGGAAACCCCATGCATGCCACCACCCCTACTGTGAACACTGCAACCCTGTGCACTACAGAACCATGCAAGCCAGCCCCACCACGAGCACCCATCAGTGGGTGGCACACAGCAATGCAACAACGGCAGACACAGTGCCACCACACACAGTCCCCCGAGGTACTGCTGAGAGACCAACCATGCGCCGGCACATGAGGTACCCCACACAGGACAGCGTCTCCGGACACCACCACCAGTGGTACAGCACCCTGCACAGTATTCCAATGACACACCTCGACCCACCACTGGCCACAACAGCCAGCACAGACACCCACAGTGGTGTGTGGAAGCATGCACCACACCGGATGCCACACAGTGTATGGACATACACCCACCCATACCCAAGGGCACAAACACAGGGACGAGTGTAGGGCAACCAAGCCCCCAGTGTGGGCCCATGTAAACTGTGCACACAACCCACAGTCCTCCATGGCACTGGAGTGCCAGCCACCCTGTGCAGGCACTGTGAACCCATACACCACCATCATTCGCCAGGAGCACAAGTCACAGACAGTGGGGCACATCCCTGCAACACACACAAGGCACAGCATGGAGGTGGGACAACAACTGTGGTGCCCACAGTGCCACCGAGGCAGACATGCACCACACCAGTGACAGGAAGCAATCCAGCAATGTGACGAGTACAGTGGCTGCCCTGCAGGGACTGCCACCACTGACATGCCAGCAGACTGTGCAGGTCACAGAGACGTGCATGTGTGTCAGCTGCACAGGCCATGGACGGGCCGATGGGTGCGCCATGGACACAGAGCACGCACTATGGACCACTGCACACAGTCATCCAGTGCACAGGGCACAACATACACACCACAGACACTGACTGATAGCTACCCCCACACCATAGTCACCTCCACATGGACACACATACCCATGACCGCACCACCCCTGACGCCATGCACACCACTGCAGCTGAGCACCTATAGCCAGCTGCAATCAGAGACCACCACAGTATTCATATCAAAATTAAATGTATTGAACAAATATATAAAATATAACTATTTACAATATTTCGTATAAACTATATACAAGGTTGGGGGCCACAAACAAGGTGGGGGTGGGTAGGGGGCAGGTGACAAATGGGATGGGAAAGGAGGGGTGTGAGGGTGGGTACAGGGGGTAGGGGAATACAGGGACTGATTGATCCCTAGTGGGAGCGCCTCTCCCGCTCCGACTCCTCTGAGCTCTGTGCCTCCTCAGGACCCCGTGTCATCTATCCGTCTGAGGATGTCCAGTGACACCCTTGCCACCAGGAGTATCTCCGCAGTGCCTCCCTGATTTCCATAGATGACGGGTACCTTGGACAAGGGAGCACAGTCAATAGGTGTGAATGCACAACCCCATACAGCCAGCCCACTGTGCATGGCATACGGCCATGGGACATACCTTTCTGATGGTGTGTGACCACCCACAGTGATCACATCCACATGACCTGCCCACCCAGGCGCATACAGCCATGGGAATGCTGACACACCTACTGGCTGGTCACGACAGCACCACCATGGCCATTTAGTGACATGGTATGTGGTGCAAAGGCAGGGCACAACCATGTACCTGATGCACGCATGGACCACTCATTGATGCACCCCAGACATGCGTGCGCACTGGATAGTGTTGGCTGTAATAAAGTCGCGGCATGGCAGTGGTGTAGATGGATGGTGGCCATGCCCGCTGCCCACCCTGTCACACAGCATGCAATAGTAATCATGGATGTATGGCACTCACCTTCATCGGGCCGGTCCAGTGGGCGGTGAGACCCTCACCCTGCCTTGCTGCACAGTCTTCTGCCACCACGCTCTTCACGGGCATGGCAGTGTTTCTCCGGCCTGTGGGGCAAACATGGAGAGAGGAACATCAGTACAATCCTGTAGCAAAGTCCCCCTGCCCCAGGTGTGTGCCCCTCCCACCCAGCCAGACCCACCCACCCCACACCCTGTGAACACCACCACAGCCAACCCCGGATGGTCCCTCCCCATGTGCTGGACACATACAACACTGTTACCTATATGGAAGATAAAAGTGTGTTGACGTAACCCCTACCTGGCCGTGGCACTGCGGCTCCTCCTGGCACATGCCCGCAGGCATGCCAGTAGCTCTGGCTCCTCCTCCGCCGCAGGTTCCCATACCTGTGGCAGCATTGCTTGGTGCTCCTCCCCATCCTGTGACCTCCTCAGGTGCAGTGGCCACCTCCTGCCACACTTGGTCCAGAACCTGTCCAGGGGTGCCTCCCTGAACAGTGGCCCATGTGTGGCTCCACAATGGCCACTAGGTTGGCCAGCTCAGTGCAGACCACTGGGCTGCCTCCTGCGTGCCATTCTCACTGCTCGATTTGGCAATATGGTGCTGTGCAAGCGCTCCCCACGCGCAGATGCTGCACAGTACATCGCTGCTCATTCCCTATTGCACTGTCACCAAACAGCGCGATAAAGGTGCACCCATGCCGACGCATGGCGCCTAGGGGCAAAGGTCGGACACAGGGTCAAGGGTCTCTGGCACATGGACATGCACAGCGCCATTGGAACACAATGCAGTGTAAGCGCGATTGGCTGCCCTGTGTGCCACCACCATCAGTGCACCTATGATGGCCCAGTGCCACAGCGCCAGTGTAGTGACCATCGTAATAGCGCCACTGGCACAATGGTGGCTGTGCCCTGCATTGCCTACCCGCGCAGCACATCATCAGCGCGGGCAGACGCCGCGCCAGCAACCCGGCATATGCAGTAGGTGTGTATTACGCATGTCACAGAACTGCGCCATTGGCTCAGCACGCTCAACACATTGCGCAAGCGCACAGCGCAATATTCAGCCGTCATATGCAAATCATCTAATCAGCCATTCAATGGCGCAGCACTGCAATTTGCATCTATTTAAAGTTGCGCTCACCTCATTTGCATGGGTTGCGCTATAAAAGTATCGACATTGGGCTGCAGTGGCCATAGTCGGTTACTGCAGTCTATTGGTGAGTTGCATGCTGTTTGGGAGTGTGGACTGTGGTTTAGGGACATGCATGGACTGCACAGTCACAGGTAACAACTGCCATTCTTACAGGCTATATAATGACCAAGCAAGTTGTTGAGAGGAGGAACTCAGTGGTGGAGGAGGAGGAGGCCTAACTTTGCAAGGCTGAAACCGAAGCCCTGTTTGAGGCCTACCTGGATCAGGAGCCACATCTTCAGTGGATGTGGGGAACACCTCAAGCCCGTGCTGCTGCATGGGAGGAGGTGGCACGCTGTGAACCTGCATGGCAGCCACCAGTGTTCCATGCAGGAGTGTAGGAAAAAGATGGGTACAGACAGGAGGAGGATAAAGGAGAAGGTGGCTGCCATCAGGGCAGCATGATCTTGCAACAGGTGGGGACAGCTGAGGTGGTACAGCTGACCCCACAGGAAGAGAGGTTGCTGGAAGCATGCAGCGAGTGCCATTGAGGGTGTTCCGGTGGTGGCTTCCAGAGCGGTAGTGGCCCATCACTGCATGGTAAGTCATGGTCTGTCTATGGGGGCAGGGTAGGTCGCCATGCAGTAGCGCGACTTTGCTTCTTTACAGATCCTGAGCGCCTGTGTGGGTAAGTGGTGGTGGTGGTGGTGGGCCTGTCCACTGAGGACAGTCAGCTGGAGATGGAGGACGGCCCATCCACCTCCACAGGTATACGTGGATCATTGCAACAGTGGGACCGCTTGGCTGTCACACTGATGTCATTGTAACAGGGGAGGAAGCCCTGCCTGTGTCCCAGCGTGCCGGCGTCCACGGATGCCAGCATTTTGTGACCGGGCAGGTGCAGAGTCCGTCACCAATGATGATGATGCTAACGTCATGGCAGTGACACTTGTGTGCCACGTGGATGGCCACACAGCAGGGCACTTCGCACCATGGCTGTGGGTGGTGCTGCTGTGGAGGCCTGCATGTCAACACAGTCCCAGCCTGTGCCTGTCAGCACCAGTGGGGCAGCACTGGTGTCTGTTCAGGACAGTGGGACTGTTGCGCCACTGCGGCAGCACCAATGAGCCCTGAGGATCAGCAGCCGGAGGGGCGCATCAACAGTCGCCAATGGGCTTGGGGGTACAGGGTTCAGCTGGCGGTGTCTGTGCACCATCTGTGGACATGCCCAGACCTGGTCCTGGTGCGCGGCACCCACCCTCAAGGGTGCTGATCATCAGGGCCGTGCACACCCTGAGGGACAAGATGCCGAGGAGGCAGATGACCTCTTGGACAAGCACACCCACCTACTGCAAGCATCAGTCCAGCAGCAGATGCGTGCTTGCGACATCAGTGGATGCACTGCATGTGGTTCTGGAGTGGGCAGAGGGAGCGTCACAGCAGGGACACCGCTCTGATCCTGGGGATGGACCGTTTGCAGGAGGATGTGACCACTGCCATTGACAGGCATGCACAGGCATTCACTGCTGTCATGACCACAATGGGCACACAGTCAGGTGCCCATGCATCACGGACAGCGCGCAGTGCACTGTCCACCCTGGTCTCGGTGTCATCGACTCCCACCCTGTCTACATCGGGTTCAGCTGTGAGCATCCTGAGCACTCTGGTGCAGGCATGTTCGGTGTGCTGCAGACCCCTGTGTGAGCACGGTCACGCTCACAGTGGAACCCCTGGGGACCATTGGTGCCACCCCATGAGGCCATTGGTCAGCCTGTCAGTGCGGTAGGTCGGGGGGCCGCCCATGCATCCGGTGGTGGCTGGGGCACTGTGTCGCATGACTGACCTGTCTCCCAGCGTGGCTACTGTCTGGTGCTGCCCCTGTGCATTGTGTGCTTAGTGGGCAGTGCACGGTGGTACCGGCCTGCATGCGGACACACAGTCCACCTGCACACTCTCCCGCTGCTGTTCGCAGTTGCATGTGCATGATGATGCCTGCATTGCGCTGTACACCAATGTGCAATGGTGCTTAGCATCTGACACATGCACATGGACAGGCAGTGGGCGTGGTGGCCTGTGGACATGTGTGTTGCTAGGGTTGGCATTCTGGGTCAGTGTGCCTCCTGACCTCTGTGCATGTTTGAGTGCATTGTGTGTGTGTGTGTGTGTGTCCGTCCATGTGGCATGTTAATCACCCATTCCTGGTTGTGTGTGCTTGTGCCCCTGCCACTTCCTTGATGGCATGCACCCTGGTGTGTGTCCATGCGTGTTTGTGGGTTGTGCCTTAGCCACTGGTGGCTGCACATGGCCCCATGACTTACCTGGGTTGGCTGAAGTGCTCCTCTGTGATGGTGTCCCGTGCAGCTGTGCCAGCCGGATCAGAAGGGGCGGGGCGTCTCGGCCAGGGGAGCTTCCCATCACCATCATCACGGTGTCCTCATACTGCCCCATCGCTGTCCCCTCTCGACCTGTTGGCTAGCCCACATCATTGGCCATGTTGTGCAGGATGCAACAGGTCAGGAATAGCCTGCAGGTCTTTGAGGGGCTGTACTGTAGGGCACTGCTGGAGGTGTCCGAGGCAGCGGAGCGTGCCTTCAGCATCCTGAACACCCGCTCGATGACATTACGTGTGGTGGCGTGTGCCTCATTAGCGCTGCGTTATGGGGTCGGGTCACCGGTGGTGTGAGCAACCAGGATGGAGTGGGTATCCACTGTCACCTGTGTGAGAGGGTGGAGATTAGTTTGGTGATCAGCATCGTCCTGCCCTGGGCCATATAGGCCACTACCCATGTCACCTCTGGCCATGTACCCCAGGCCCTATGATTGTCCATGTGTTTGCATACTCACCCACTAGGTGTCCAGTGGGGATGTCCCCACTCTTGAAGCTATGGCACAGTGCTGACTGGTGCCAGATGAAGGCATTGTGTGCTCCCCAGGGTGCATGGCACGAACATTGATTATGTGCCTTCTGACGCCGCTCACCACCTGGCAGTTGATGCTGGCATAGCCCTGCAATTGATGTATGTGGCCCTTTGGGGCCATGTGGTGTGTGTGATGGCCACATGGGTGCAGTCTATTGCCCCTAGCATGCCAGGCATATGTGCTACCCTGTGGAACTCCTGTATGTTTACTGTGCGCTACGCCCGGTGTGCTGGGAAATGGATGTACTCCGCGGCATGTGGCAGCAGTGCGCTGAGGAATTGGGTGGTGGCGTGACATGGCCGACTGGGTTATGCCTGTGGTGTCCTCAGTTGGTCTCTGGAAGGTACCCGTGGCAAGCAAGCACATGCAGGCTGTTACTTTGGTCTCCACTGACAGGGCATGGCTCCATTGTGTGGGTGCCTGCACCACATCACTGCACAGCTCACAGAGCTCCTCAGAATTGCCCTATTCAGGTGGTACTGGCCCACCATCTCAGTATCAGTGTACAGCTCGAAGCTGGTGGGCTCGGTACTGCCTGTTGGGGGCATAACCGCCGACAGGCCCTTCCACGGCCATGCCCCCTGCTGCCTGCCTTCTCACGCCCCTCATAACGTCCTCCATCTGGAAGGTGGCACTGCCCATGTCTCTGGCTTGTGTTCACCCTCCGCAGCTGCTACTGTATTCCCCCGCTGTCCTCTCTGCTACTTCCTGCACTGGAACACATGCCTGTGGTGGCCTCTGTGCTGTGTGGCACTTCCTTCTGCACTGGCTGTGGCTCCCCACACCTTCCTGTGCCTGTGTGTTCAGGGTGTCCTTTCCTGGCCTGCCCTGTGTGTCCCTCCTGACCTGTCTGTCTGGCTGAGTTCTGCCTCATGTGGCTTCCTGTAGCGTTCTTGTGCCTCTCCTTGCTCCTTTTTATTTTGTCTCATTTCCTCTATGGTGCAACTTCCGCTTGTCTCCTATTGCATGTGGCGTAAGTCGCTGAATATCGCACTGCACCATTTATGCATGGTTCCTCCCCTTCGTTGTGCATGCTTTCATTATCATTGGCGCTGTTGCTCAGCATGATTTTGGAAGTGAATCGCTCCTGCTGAATATCACAGAATGGCGCATTTGGACTCTATGCAGGTGCAACCCTATTGCGCATGGCTTAACTCTTTTGAATATCTGGGCCCATTTGTAAAACCCACTCATATATAACTTTTCTGCCTCGGAATCAATCACGTGTCTTTTTTCATTGTTATATCAATTTTTGCATTTCATTAGGTACCCTAGATCTTTCTTTTCCTAATGGGTGACCCTAAGCTATTAACATTACATGAAGCAAGTTTTAACATTTTCATTTTGCCATGTCTATAGCCCAATTAAAATAATCAAGGTGAAACAATACTAACATATGAACATACAAATTTGGCAACAGAAACAGGCCATAATGGTCTATTAAGTTTGCTCAAGCATGCAGCTCCATTTAGTTCCTTGAGCTGCCCCCTACCCTCATGGAGTCATCTATCCCACCCCAGTACCCTCCCTTTTCTCATCCCAGTAGCAACTCCTCCCCCATTTTCTTCTTCACCATAGCTCAACCCCCTTGAAACTAACTACTGTATTTACTGCAACCACCTCCTCTGGCAACCTGCTCCACCCTGACACCACCCTTTCAGTGAAAAGGGCCTCCTCATTTCCTTCTTAAATCTACCCCCACTAGTTTCAGGCTGTGCCCCTTGTTGTACCTCCTTCCTTGAGTTAAGATACTCTCCAGTCCTATCCTGTTTATTCCCTCACGGTACTTGAAGGTCTCCATCATGTCCCTCCTCATCTTTTATCCTCCTTGGAATATATGTTGAGCTCTGTCAGCCTCACCTCATGTGTTTGTCACCCATATGCTGGATCATCCTGGTTGCCCTCATCTGGACCCCTCCAGTAGTTTCATATCCTTCTTCAGATAGGGAATCAGAACTGCAAGCAGTATTCCAGGTGCGGCTCACCAATGACCTGTACAATGGCAGAATGACATCCTTCCTTCTAGATGTTATTCCCCTGGTAGTGCAGCCAAGCATTTTGTTTGCTTTTGGTGCTGCTTTGGGCACTGTACTGAGTGCTTCATGTCACCTCTGACCACCACTCCAAGGTAGTTTTCTCCTCTGAGATGGCCACCTGTACTCCCCGCAGCTCGCAGCTGGCCCCTGAGTTCTTGGCACCCAGGTGCATGACCTTGCATTTCTGCCATCAAAACCCAACTGCCAGATGCCCGACCATTTCTCCAGTCTAGCCAAATCCTCCTTAAGTCCTGTCTCCCTCCACTGTGTCCACCCCTCCCACAGAGCTTGGAATCATCTGCGAAGAGGCAGATCTTACTTTTGACCCCTCTGCTATGTCACCAGTAAAGATGTTGAACAGCACATGCCCAAGTACTGAGCTCTGTGGGACCCCGGCTAGCTACAGGCCTAGGGTTTGAATAGTTCCACACCACCACCACCACTCTCTCATTCCTATCCCACAGCCAGTTTTTGACCCACCCCAGCAGGTTGTCCCTATTCCCAGGTCCCTCAACTTGTTGATCACTGCCATGGGCACTGAATTAAACACCTTGCTGAAGCCCAGGTACAGGATGTCCACCACCTGCTCCCTGTCCAATGACCTCATAACCCAGTCGAATGTCAGTCATCTTGGTTTGACAACATCTCCCATAAACCCGTGCTGCCTGTCATCCTGGAGGCCATTATGTTGAACCAGTTATTAACATCAATTTTGTCCTAATTATCTTCACTACTTCTACCACTTGATCTGTCTTGCTCTTGTCAGGGATGTTGAGACTAACCCCAGGCCCTCAAACCCAGACGAATCTTTGATAATAACATCCGCAATTGGGTGGGCTTAGATTTGCTCACCTAAATGTACAAAGCTTTGTCTCAAAGAAACAAGAGATTGAGGCTTGGGTTGCTAGATATGACCCTGACATATTTAGCGTAAGTGAAACTTGGTGGTTAAAACCTTCGATGTCTAATAACCTTGTTGCATTGTAAGGATATAACCTCTTTAGAAAAGACAGAGCAGAAAGAAGGGTGGGGCATTTTAGTTTACTTTAAGTTTGTCCTAGAATTGAATGAAGTCAGATCTGCTTATAGCTCCAACACTGATTATAGTGGCTGCTGGTAGAACTAAAGGAAAGAGGGCGCCATACATTGAAATATTGTACTGTTTATAACCTTCCAAAACTAGTCAAAAGGGCTTACAGGTTTTCTAAGGTTTGTTGCTTCTCTGCAACCTGGTGGGTGACTTTTGGCTATGGAGGATTTTAATATTGTTTGGGGACCCATTAGCAGATCCTTATATTGATTCTCAACTTACAAATGCAGGTCTATGTCAGCTTATGCATACTTATACTAGAATTAATTTTAGGAGCAATAAACACACTGTACTTAATTAGACACTTACTAACGATCCTGCAAATGTCAAGACTAGGGGTGCACTTCCTGACATGGTGAGTGACCATCAGGCCACTTTCTGCCACCTGGAGTGTACACAGATCAAACTGCCCCTAGGTTTATTTCTTACAGAAAGTTTACTAATGAAATGAGCAATGGTATGTTAATGGATCTACAACAGACTGACTGGATCTATTTGGATGCACTCCCAGACGTGGATCTGGCAGTAGATTATTTCACTACTACCCTCTTGGACTTACAAAATAAATATTTCACATGACCAGAAGGTTTAGAGGAGGATAAACAAGTGGATTACCCCAATTTATTCCGATTAATGAAACTTAGGGACATAGCATGGAGACATTTTAAATTGTCTGAAACTGACACTGACTTTAATACTTATCTAAATTGAGAAACGAATGCAAAATTAAATTAAGACAAAGTAACTCTAACTATCATTTAGATCAACAGAATTCAGAGTTAAAAATCCTAAAAGTTTTGAATATCGATAAAATCTCTTATAAATCCAACAATGAAAGAGCAGACTGAAGTCTTTATAAAATGGCAAAGAGATAACAAATGCCTGAGAAATTAGTGATGTTTTATTGCATAAATTTTAGATTTAGAAAATACACTCAGTCTTTTTTACTGATGATAATGACATTCACCTCCCAAGAAATGCTGACATAGGAACTACCTTTTATTTTAGAGTGATAAAACATGCTAGATGTTTAAATTATTAAAACTAATTCCGATTAAATGTCCTGGAGCTTGTGCACTTGAGCCCAGGTTTTTAAAGTTAACTTCTGCCTATATTAGTTATCCCCTTACCAAAATATTTAATCTATGCCTGACCACAGGTTGTTTCCTGAGTCAATAGAAGCAAACCATAGTAAAACCAGTCTTTAAAAAGTGGAGCTACAAGGACATGAGTAACTATCGTCCATTTTCCTTATTGCGACCTTTAGGTAAAATACTTGAAAAATTGATTAATGATCAACTTACCAGATATTTAAGTCTGTGGTCTCAGAACTCCCAGCAGCATGGCTTTAGAAAGTGCCATGGTACAGGCACTGCCATGGCCAGGTTCACAGATCACATCAGTGGAACAATGGATGGGGTTGCTCACTGGGGCCAAGGTTCGTGGACCTGTCCAAGGATTTTGATTTACTAAACATCGCCTGCTGCTCAGGTGTTTGGGAGACATCAGACAGGCTGATTCTCCACTTGAGTGGATTAAAAGTTACCTTACTGGATGGCCTCCTTAGGTATCCTATGCAGGAAACGTATCTAGTGGTAGAAACATAGAAACATAGAATTTGATGGCAGATAAGGACCGCTTGGCTCACCCAGTCTGCCCATTTCCTACCTAATGTATAAACTGCAGATCCTAGTTAACCAACAGCTTACTCTCCTACCCCCACTAGGGCTGCCTTATGTCTGTCCCATGCATTCTTGAATTCTCCCACTTTTCTTGACTCCACGACCTCCTCAGGGAGGCTGTTCCATGCATCCACAACCCTCTCTGTAAAAAATACTTCCTCACATTACCTCTGAGCCCCCTCTATCTTCAAATTGTGCCCCTTGTTCTTGCACATCTCGCTTTCTGAAAGATGCCACCCTCTTGGACTTTGTTGATTCCCTTGAGGCACTTGGAAAGTTTCTATCATGTCCCTCTCTCCTCCTTTCCTCAAGGGTATACATATTAAACTCCTTTAGTCTTTCTTCATATGTCTTCTGGTGCAGACCCTGCACCATTTTGTTGCCTCCTCTGGACAGCCTCCACTCTGTCTATGTCTTTGAGGAGATGGAGTCTCCAGAACTGCACACAGTACTCCAGATGGGGTCTCACCAACTGTCTGTACAGAGGATAACAACTTCCTGTTTTCTACTATTGATGCCTCTCCTGTGCATCCCATTATCCCCCAGCCTTCCTTACTGCCTTCTCACATTGCTTGCCCACCTTTAGGTCATCTGATATAATTACCCCCAGGTCCCTTTCCATTTTACTATTGTCAGTATCTCACCCCCACTGTGTACTCTTCCCCTAGGTTTTGTTTCCTAGGTGCATTACCTTGCACTTCTTGCATTGAATCTGAGCTGCCATACATTTGACCATTCCTCCAACCTTGCCAAGTCCCTTCTCATCTTTCCACTCCATCTGGTGTATCAACCCTGTTGCAGATCTTTGTGTCGTCTGCAAAGAGACATACTTTCCTTCCAGTTCCTCTGCAATGTCACTTATAAAGACATTAAAAGGACCGGTCCCAGTACTGAACCCTGCGGTACCCCACTAGTAACCTCCTTTCTTCACTGTGGACTCCATTTACTACTACTGTTTATGCCCTGTTGTCTAGCCAATTTTTATTCAGGCTACCATCTTGGGACCCACTTCAAGGCTGGCTAACTTGTGTATTAATCTTTGTGTGGGACTGTTTCAGATGCCTTGCTAAAATCTAGGTAAGCCATGTCCACAGCCCCTCCCTGGTCTACTACTTTGGTCACCCAGTCAAAGAAATCTATTAGATTCGTCTGACATGACCTTCCCTCCTGAATCCATGCTGCCTTGGGTCCCGTGCCCCACTGGCCTCTAGGTACTCAACAATTCTTTCCTTCAGAAGTGATTCCATCATTTTCCCTACCACTGAGATCAAGCTAACTGGTCTGTAGTTTTCTGCCTCTGTCCTGCTCCAACTTTTGTGAAGAGGAATCACATCTGCCCTCCTCCAGTCCTCAGGTACCACTCCATCCTCCTTGATTTGTTAAAGAGAGTAGTCAGCGGTGTCATTAGTTCTAACCTTAGTTCTTTTAGAATTCTTGGTGAATCCCATCAGGCCCATTGCTTTGTCCACCTTCAATTTTGTTAGTCTGTTCAGAACCCTTTCTTCCGTAAATGGACTGGTATCAACCCCCATCTTCAGAGTGTTTATCTTGTTTGGTTTAGGTACCTTCCTCTCATCTTCCTTTGTGAATACTGAGCAGAAATATTCATTCAGTATCCCTGCTTTTCACCATCACCCCTCTACCCACATTCTCTCCCTTTATTAAGCCTCAGTATCCCTCCTTTGGTCTTTTCTTGCTCCCTAATGTACCTATAAAAGGTCTTATCCCCTTCTTGACAGAGTTGGCTATCCTTTCCTCGGTTTGGGCGTTTGCTATTCTGACTGCCTTCCCAGCCTCTTTTCTGCTTTAACTGATAGAGTTCTCTGTCCTGTTCCTTCTGTGTTTCCTTTATTTCCTGAATGCTATCCTTTTCTCCTTAACCTTCCCTGCCACCTCTTTTGAGAACCATAGCGGTTTTTCCTTCGTTGTGTTTTGTTGAGTTGCTTTAACAAAGGCTTGTTGCCTCTGTGATGGCTGTTTTGATTACTCCCCATTGTTACTCCACCTCCTTCTTGCCTGTTTGCTAGTACTTTTCTGAGGCACTCTCTCATTTTCCCAAAGTCAGCCCTTCTAAAGTCCAATACTCTTGCTTTTGTATGGCTTGATTGTATGGATGTGTTTATTATGAACCACATTGTTTGGTGGTCACTTGTTCCCAGATGGCTACCCACTTCTAAATCTGAGATTCTTTCTCCGTCCCCATTTAAGAGTACTAGGTCTAAGATTGCTCCCTCCCGAGTAGGTTCCAATACTAGCTGCCTGAGGCATGCCCCTGTAGGGCATCAAGAATTACCCTGCTCTTGGATGTGCCTGCAAAGGTGCTCCAGTTAAAATCTGGACATTTAGGTCCCCATCAACAATATCTCCCTTTTCTGCCATTCTAAGGAAGCCTTCAATCATTTCCTGTCCATTCCTCTCCTGAGATGGGGTCTGTATACAACCCCATGTGGATTGTGGTGCCATTTCCTGTCTCCAGGGTGACCCAGAGTGTCTCATCTCTCTCTGTTTACTCTTTAGTTCTGTTGCTTTGATCCCTTCCTTTACATAGAGAGCTACTCCTGCTCCTCTTTACCCTCCCTGTCCCTCCTGTAGATAGTGTATCCTGGTATGTTGACAACCCAGTCATGGTTCTCTGTGTACCATGTTTCTGTGACTGCCACAATATCCAGGCAACCCTCTTCCATCAAGGCCACTAGTTCAGGGAGCTTGTTACACAGACTACGGCATTGGTACTCATCACCTCCACTTTTTGATGGCCTTACCTCTTTAGCCCCATTCCTGTCCTTACTGCCTTGCCTTTTTACATTTACCTCTGTCCTGCTCCCTAATGACTCTCTACCTTGGTGTTTACCTCACTAATCTACCGTGTTTTTGGGGAGAGGCTGATTTCCTGCTCCTTTTCAGTGCCCCTCTGGCTAGTTTAAATGCTTGCCAATGAAGCATTTAAACCTCTCACCTAGGATCCTGGTTCCCCTGGACAGATGCAGACCATCACACCAGAATAGGTCTGATCCCCCAGGTGGCTCCTCAGTCCCAATGAAGCCAAACCCTGAGCTCCACACCAGTTTTTCAACCATTCATTGAATTCCTGGTGAGGAGTACCCTAGCATCACCCTTTGCCATAGACAGGCAGCACCTCCGAGAAGGTTACTGTATGCGCTACTTGTCTCAAGGCTCCTCCCCAACTCTACAAACTCTCTTGCACTGCTCTGATCCCATTCCTAGCCAGGTCATTTGTCCCTAGGTGGACAATGACATCCAGCTCCCTCCCAGTGCAGCTGCTCCCACAATCCTGAGGATTCGCTCCTGTCCCTCCAAGCCGTGGCACCAGGCAGGCACCTTACCTCCCTGTCCCCTTTCTCCCCATTTCTACCCCCATGATTGAGTCCCCACCAGGAGTTGTTTCCTTCCCTGTGGGTTCTCGTGCCACCCTCCTGTGGGTCTCCTTTGTGAAGGTTCCCAGCATCCTCCTTGGTCTCCACTCGGGTGCCTCCACAGAGGAACCACTATCCACCAGATGAGCGAATGAATTGTGGAGAGGTACAGCTGGAGGGATGCAACTCTGTTCCACCACTTGTTCCTCCCTGAGCCCACCCTGGTCCAGCCTCTCCTCTTTCTTGGCAACCTCTGAGGTAGTGGCATTGGCCCTGGTGGTCCCTGGGTGGGGAGGAGGTTTCACAATCCTAGCCAGGTCAGCCTGAGACGGGCAACCTCCTCCTCAGACCAGAGAGGTGCCTGCAAATAGGGCAGCATTGCAGCCTTCAGAAATTCTCCTGAACACTGCCGCCCCCACAGCCATTGCACTGCACCACTCCTATCATGTCTTATTTTGTGACCCTCTCCTGTTTCTCTGTATGCTTACTGTCTCCTTGACTTACAACTCTCAACCTTCCTGTTCTGGGACAGCAACTTCCTATATTCTTCAGTAGCCTTTTCTTCCTTGCTCAGTGTCAGGCCATCAGCAAGTAGAATTATGGAACAAGGAGTCCCCCCAAGGTTTGATCCTTGGGCCACTCCTGTTCACTGTGTTCATAGACACAATTCCTTCTAAACTGGAAAATACAAACAAAATAATTTATGCTGATGATATAATTTTGTACAGCAGTTCTACCTCGGTAGAAGCAATCAATCAGTCATTGAGTAGGATTTCAAGAGTTGAATATTGGTTAAACAAACTCCAACTGTCCCCAAATTGTAGCAAGTATTTGTCAATGTTGAATGTTTGTTTGCTGGTATTGACATTGGTAGTGCAGGAATTAGATCGATGTATAATAGGAATTGCAGTGAAGTATTGAAGTAATGCCAACCCCACCCCCACCTGCAGAAACTGACAGGCATTGGGGGCGTGCTTCTGGGTCATCAGCTGTAACACTTATGCCATTTCACCTCACCCACCCTGCAGACACCGACAGGTATGGCAGTGTGTCCTTCAGGTCTTCAGCCCTTAAGCTCACCCCATTCCATAAGGAAATAAGCTGATATGGGTGCAGTATTGGAGAATGGGGTGAATGTTAGGCTGAAGACCCCAAGGCACACCTTGATACCTGTCAGTGGCTGCAGGGTGGGGTGGGGGTGAATAGCATGAGCATTACAGCTGATGACCCTGAGTCACACCCCTGATGCCTGTCAGTCTGCAAAGGGTGGGTGTTACGGTTGGAAACCTGAATGCCCCAGGCATTTGTTGGCATTTTGCTCCAACTTTTCAAATGGGCTTTTGGGACCCCACCTCATGAACAGTGGCAGTAAGAGTGGCCCCAAGGATGAACCGGGAAACTACAGACCAGTGAGCCTCACATCCATCGTGAGTAAGCTAATGGAGACTATCCTGAAGGAGAGGCTAGTGGCCCTCCTAGAGGCCAAAGGACTACAGGACAGCAGACAGCATGGCTTCATACATGGCAGATCCTGCCAAACCAACCTGGTCGAGTTCTATGACTGGGTAACTAGGCAACTGGACAGGGCCATGCAGTGGATGTCCTGTATCTGGACTTCAGTAAGGCATTCGACTCAGTGCCACATGGAAGACTGGGAAGGAAGTTAGTAGGCACAGGGGCAGGTGCAAAGCTGGTCAGATGGGTAGGAAACTGGCTGCAGGGAAGGCAGCAGAGGGTGGTGGGTGGGGGCTCTCACACCCAAGGGCAGTGACGAGCGGTGTCTCAGGGCTCGTGTTGGGACCAGTGTTGTTTGGGATATTCATTGCAGACATATCATGGGACATCAAGAGCAAGATCAGCCTGTTTGCTGATGATACCAAGGTAGGCGCGGTGGTGGATGACCTAGGGGGTGGTGGAGGTTGCAGGATGATCTGGCAAAGCTTGAAACCTGGTCAGACACCTGGCAACTGTGCTTTAATGCCAAAAAGTGCAAGGTGCTGCATTAGAAGAACCCAAGGAGGAGTTACCAGCTAGGGGGAGTGCAGCTAGCCCAGACAGAGGAGGAGAAAGATCTGGGTGTGTCTCACATAGGGTCAATGAACAACTCGCAATGTAGGAAGGCAGCTGCAAAGGCCAACAAAATGCTGGGTTGTATTGCAAGGGTATATCCTCGAGGAGGAGGAGGTGATTCTGCCACTGTATAGGTCATTAGTTAGACCACACCTGGAGTATCATGTGCAGTAGTGGCGCCCATATCTGAAGAGGGACATTAAGCTACTGGAGGGGATGCAGCGAGAGTGACAAAGATGATCAAGGGGCTGGAGGACTTATCATACGAGAGGAGGTTGAAGGAGTTGAACATGTACTCACTGGAGGAGAGGAGAGACAGGGGTGACATAATTGAAACCTTTAAATACATGAAAGGAAATAAACAAGACTGGTACAGAGGGGCTGTTCAAAGTAAGGGAGGGGAGGGACAACAGGGGCCATGATATGAGACTGGAGCCAGGGAAGGTTCAGGAGGAGATGAGGGAGAGACACTTTGCAGAGAGGGTGGTGGCTGGGTGAATGCGTTACCTGCTGAAGTGGTATGCAGTAGAACAGTGGACTGCTCAAACGAGGATGGGACAGGACAAGGGGAGGGTTAATGAAGGGAAGGGTGGAAGGGAGGGGCAGCTGCAGAATAAGGGGTACTAGCTGCACATTCGAGCAGACTTGATAGACCTCTAGGCCTTTATCTGCTGGCAAATTTTGTATGTTTGTATGTTCGTATCATTTCGTTATTCAGTCCCAAAAGGTGATTTTGCACAGCTAGTGTGCCATTCAGCACCACAGGTGCGAAAACACATTTCAGGCAGGATGTGAAAATGACAGCTATACTGTTCATGAAGAGGTGTGAAGAAATGGCAATGCTGAAAAACCTGGAGTGAAAATATGAAAAGTGGCAAAGTTACGAGTGTGCATAGAAACTGTGCAACGACACTTTAACTCAGAAATTTTTTGGCATGTTTTCAGCAAATGTTCAACATGGCCTTTTGGACCTCCTCATGAACAGTGGCACTGTGATTTCATTAATCTGCCCGAAAGTTGACTTCACACTGTTCTGCGCCACAGGTACAAAACAAATTTGGGAAGGATGTGAAAAATGTCAGCTGTACTGTTCATAAGGGTGTGTGTAAAATTGCAATGTTGGAAATTTGGAGTGAAAATATAAAATAATTGATGACGTTAGCTGAAGATGGAAACTGCACAATGGACGCTTGTAATGCAGTCATTTTTGATTTTTTCACCCAATATGCAACAAGGGCTTTTTGGGACCCCCTCATGAACAGTGGCACTGTTGTTTCATTAATTGGTCTCAAAAGGTGATTCAGCTTAGCCACTCCACAAATCGCCTTCAGGACCGAGGAAGAAAATGACAGTACCAGTGTTCACGGAACCCCATGTTGAACATTTGGAACCAAAACTCCAAAACTTGGCTGAGATATTATCAACCTAGTTGACCCCCCATTGACTGCCATTATAGGGCTTACTGTCATTTCTTCAGTTCCCAGTTGGCCTTTGAAGAGTGCAGACATGTTCCCAGTCCAAAGAAGATCACTGTTCCCAGCCTCTGGATGTAAGTATGGTGACAGGGGTGGGAGGTGGAGTACACAGAGGGAGGGTGCGGTTGGGGAGGGGGTCAGCAAGACAAGACGAGGGACAGTTTCCTTTTTTTTTTTAGGTTTTAAAAAAGACTTTGTGGATCTGTTTCGCTTTTACAGCTGAAATATTAACAAAATAGATTTCGCGCACTGGGATTGGCTCCCAGTGTGCCAGAGTACTGAAGGGGTCAATGCCATTGATTGAGCACCTCAAAGTCGGCTGAGAACATAAGGGCATGGGGGTGGTGCAATCTGATGCTGGGAGGGCATCCTGGTGTCAGAAACATCAAAGAAGTATTTTTTGGCACACTGGGGTGGGCCCCAGTGTGCACATCACTGGGGAGGGGAATAAATGCTGAAATGAGGACTGAGCACCCGACGAGGCAGGAATGGAGAACTGAGAAAGCGGGGTGGACAGCAGCAGTGGAGGGGGAGCTAGCATTTAAATTTGTTGTCCTGCTGTGTGCCTGGTTGGGAGGGATGGGGCACTGACTGCAATGATGAAACTGCCCCTGATTGCAGCAGCAGATTTCTTTTAGGTGCAGTGATCGCTTGAAACTACAATCATCGGCAGATTCAGCATTAATTGGTGGCCAAGATACGCACCCATGAAAGTGTCCGCTGCATTGGCAACAACACTGCCACACTTCTGCAATGCTCTACTATCTCAGTATGTTTCTTGTGCACTGTGCACAGAAGCAAACATAAAAAGACTAAAACATGCTTTTCATTCTAAGCCAAGTCTTGATAAAGCCGACAAACTAATAATAGTTGATACTGCAGGTATAAAACTTGAACAGGTTACCCAATTCAAGTATTTGGGGTTCCTGTTTGATCCTAATTTAACTTTCTCCAATCATATAAATGTTATAAGTCGTCAGGTAAATCAAAAACTGTGAGTTTTGTTTAAATTGCAGCACTCACTTTACAGGCCAGGATGGCTATAGCAAAGAGCATATTACTTCCCACTCTGAATTATGATTAATTTTTATTTTCAGATTTATCTAAACTATTTATTTATTTATTTATTGAAGTTTGTTGACCGGGTAGGCCCACTGAGACAACAAAGTCCCTTTTTCAGGGTGACCGGAATAATTACAGGTAAGAGACACAAGAGCGTACAATAGACAAAAGTAGTACAGGTAATGCATAGGTACACACATAGGTAGTAATATAGAACAACACAGAGAACAGGTAGCATTAGAAACAGGACAAAAAACGTATCTATTCTGACTTCAACTTTACAAAGATCTGCAACAGGGTTAATACACAAGGAGGCATGGAAAGGATGAGAAGGGACTTGGCAAGGTTGGAGAATGGTCAGAAGTATGGCAGCTTGGATTCAATGCAAAGAAGTGCACATTAATGCACCTGGGAAACAAAACCCAGGAGAAGATTACACAGTGGGGGAGGTAGTAACAACAACAAAAATGGAAAGGGACCTGGGGTAATCATATCAGATGACCTTAAGGTTAGCAAGCAATGTGAGGAAGACGTAGGGAGGGCTGGGGGATGCTGGGATGTATAGGGAGAGGCATCACCAGCAGAAAACAGGAAGTTGTTATCCCTTTGTACAGACAGTTGGCGAGACCCCACTTGAGTATCATGGCCCAGTTCTGGAGCCCACATCTCCACAAGGACATAGACAGGATAGCAGCAGTCCAGAGGAGGGCAATTAAAATGGTGCAGGGGTCTGCAAGAGAAGACATACGAGGAGAGACTAAAGGAGCTTAATATGTATACCCTTGAGGAAAGGAGGAGATGGGGAACATGATAGAAACTTTAAGTACCTCAGTGGAATCAATGAAGTCCAAGAGGGTAGCATCTTTCAGAAAAGAGATGTGCAAGTACTAGGGACACAATTTGAAGATAGAGGGGGACGGCTCTGGGGCAATGTGAGGAAGTACTTTTCACAGAGAGGGTGGTGGATGCATGGAACAGCCTTACTGAGGAGGTTGTGGGGTCTAAAACTGGTGGGAGAATTCAAGAATGCATGGGACAGACATAAGGCAATTTTGTGGGGAGTAGGAAGAAATAGGTTGTCTGTTAACTAGGATCTGCAGCTTACCTTGTAAGTAAGGAAATGGGCAGACTAGGTGGGCCAAGCGGTCCTTATCTTCCATCAAAGTCTATGTTTCTGTGTTTCTATCTGCAGATTTACATATAAATTTCCTTATCACACTCACCATTGTGCTCTTTATTAACTTATGGGATGGCTTCCACCTAGTCTGAACAGTCTGTATAATTTGAATTGTCTTATGGATAATGTCTTTTGACAAAAGATAATTTTCCTGTATTCATTATTTCAGTTCAAAAGAGATGGAAGAGAATTGTGATATAATGAAACAATAGGTTCTTATTCAGAAGACAAAAAGTAAAATGGGAGACCATGCTGTTTCAATAAGGGCAGCAAAAAGTTGAAACGAACTCCCAGTATCACTCCAAAGTGGCATAAGCCATGATATATTTAAATTAAATTTAAGGAAGCACCTTTTAGACAACTCAGTGTAATTGTTTCTCTTAGTGTTATGTATGTATCTTATTGTAATGTATTTGTATATTTAATAACTGTGTTATGTATTAATTTTATGTAACATCATGACTGTCTTTATGGTCCCAGGTCGCATTTGAAAAGGGCCACTGGTTCATTGTGCTTACCGGTAAACAAAAGTTTAAATAAAAAACAAAAATCCTCAAGGAAGGACACCAGCCTTTCCTTTAGAATGGTCTCCATTATCTTCCTCACTATGAAGGTCAGGCTAACCAGCCTGTAGTTACCAGGCTTATCACTGGGACTACTCTTGTGGAGTGGAACCATGCGAGCTGTTCTCCAGTCCTGCGGATCACTCCCCTTCTGCAGCGAGGTGTTAAACAGGTCTGTCAGTGGGTCTGCTAGTACCACCACCAACTCCTTAGGACCCTCGGTATAAACCATCTGGTCCCAGTGCTTTGTCTACCCACAGTTCACTTAGCCCCCTTAAGACCCTGTCTACCCCAACCTCCCTTCATAATCCACCCCAGCTGGGCTCCCATGTCCCTCCCCGTGGTATTGGCCCTTCTGCTTCCTTAGTGGAGACAGAGCAAACATACTCATGTAAAGCCTTTGCTTTGATCTTCTCCCTCTTCTGCCTATCCTCTGTCCCTATTTATCCTGACAACCCCATCCCTTCTGTTTATTTTCTCCCTAACGTACCAGAAGAAATCCTTTCTCCCTTCCTTAATCCCCTGTGCCATTCTTAGTTCTCTCTCCATCTTAGCTGCCTGGACATCTCTCACCCTGCTTCCTGAGATTTCTCTCGTAAACCACTCTGTCCTCCTCCCTCAAGTAATGCTTGTACTTCAGGAAGGCCTCCTGCTTTGCTTTTACCTTTTGCCACCCTTCTGCTATACCAGCTAGGTCTCTGATACCTGGAGTTCTTTTATGAGTCTTTGTGCAGGTGTCAGTGGCCTCTATTAACTACTTCTTGGTGATGGCCCATTTCTGTTCCCCTTCCATCTGCGGCTGGAGCTTTGCCAGGTGCTCCTTTAATAAGAGAGAAGGCCATACTAGACCTAGTGCTATGAGATGGAGAGCATGTCCAGGGGTTGAAGTATCAGGGTGGTGAAATCAGGAGGCAGCCCTGGAGCGAAATGGAACTCAGAATGTGGTCCTACATGTCTGGCTTCCATACCCAGCACACCACCAATTATGGTGGGCTGGTGGCCGGGCGGAGCCTGGGAGGTTCATCCAACTCAGGTGGTGCTATGCAATGCCAGGTCTATTAAAAACAAGACTGCAATTATTGCAGATCTTGTTAAGACAGTGGACCCTCATGATCACCGAGACCTGGCTGGATGAGAACTCCGGCCCCATTCTGGAGGCCCTTACACCAGTTGGGCAATAGGTGATCCACCACCTGAGATTGGACCACGGGGGGTTGCTATCTGTTTCAAGACAGAACTTAACCTCCACAGTGTACTAGTTGAGGAGACTAAGTCGATTGAGGTGTCGTAGTAGCAGGTGTAGGTTGTCGGATTGTTCTCATCCACCGTCCACCTGGAGATGAGAAACAATTCCTTCAGGAAGTGGCAGACTTCGTCGTCGACATGGCATTTGAGTCACCCAGACTGATGGTTTTGGGTGACTTCAACGCCTGGGTCGACTAACGAACTCTCGCAGTTTGGTCAGCACTTCCTCCAGTTGATGACTTCGCTGGGCCTAATACAGGTAGTTACCACTGCTACTCATAAACACGAACACTCCCTTGACTTGGTCTTTCTCCTAGGGACTGAGACCTCCAGCTTGGGGTGGAACCAATTGGGTGATCAATCATTACACCGTGGGGTTTAGTTTTAATACCTCCTTAGTAGGTCTACCCCTGTGGAGATAGTCAAGTACTGTCCTTTATGAGATGTTGATTTCATAGCCTACTGACGGTGCTTGACCACTGCCCCTTCCATTAGCAAGCAGTGACCCAGAGACCCTCGTGATGGCCTATAATTTGGCCATCTTAACGGCTCTGGATTCCATTGCTCCCATCCGAGGTCATCCTCTCTCCTCGCCTTCGATCCCCTTGGTTTGATGGGACTCTGAGGAGATGCAGAGATTAGGACGAAGGTTAGAGCATCGCTGGCGAGGTCTGCTCTAGATGCCGACCACCTTAGATTGATAGAGCATTATCAAGTTTATCAGTCTGCAATCTCCCATAAGAAGGCAGAGTTCCTGTCTGGGAGATTGCAGCCATTTGAATCGACCATCTCAGCTTTTTAGCACTGATCAGACAGACTGTGCAACCGGCCAGTCTGCAGGTGCAAAAGCTTTTGCAATTAGAGTGCGAGGAGCTTGCATGATTCTTTGTTAATAAGGTGGCTGACATCAGAGCAGTACTTGCACCTCCACACTATAAGGGTGTTGCTCTGGATCAGTCTGAGGTCACTACACCTCAGTGTTCTTGGAGTGTCTTCAGGCAGAGAGTTCACGGACGCCATGGATTATCCAGGCTGTGTGCCCTACATACTGTAGTTTGGATCTTGGACCAACATCCCTAATTTTGGGTTATATTGATGCCATCGGTCCAGTCTTTGTGTGGATAGTCTGGTGCTCCTTGGAATCCAGAGAGTTTCCTGGCTCTCTGAAGGAGCGGTGGTGACACCCTCTTGAAGAAAGGTACCTTGGACTCAGACTGCCACGCTAACTACAGACCTATCTTGAACCTTCCCTTTGTTGGGAAGGGATCAGGAAAATAGTAGCAGCACAGCTGGAGGACCATTTGACCATCCATGATGTCTATGAACCGCTCCAATCCGGTTTCCGTAGAGACATAGTTACCAAGACAGTGCTGGTTCAGGTGTTCAATGATCTCCTGATGGCGAGAGACTGGAAGAGTCATTCTATCTTAGTCCTCTGGATCTCTCATCAGCTTTTGACACCATGGACCATAGGGTACTGCTAGGGTGCCTGAGGTACATCTGTGAACTGTCAGGAATGGTCCCTGGTGGTTTATATCATTCCTCATGGGTAGAACCCAGACAGTGGTGTCAGAATCTTTCATCAGACCTCATCTCTCTGTCGTGTAGAGTACCTCAGGACTCTGTGCTCTCCCTCATGTTGTTCAAGGTGTACATGCTTCCCATCGGAGAATTTGTAAGATGGTATAGGCTGAGTTTTCACTGCTATGCTGATGATACCCAGCTCTACCTGTCTTTCACACCTGACCAGGTTGGATCTGTCTCGATTTTCAACAACTGTCTGAAGGAAATCCAGGAATGGATGAGTGCCAGTTGGCTGAAGTTGAACTCGGAAAGACTGAGGTGTTGGTAATGGATCCAGGTCGCCAGATAGGGAGGTCGGTGGCTGGTTTACCTTCAGGAATTTATCTCGATGGTATCCTACTTCCAGCCTCTGAACGGGTGCATAATCTGGGGTAATTTTCGATGAGGGCTGACCTTGCATTCGCAGGTGCCGGCTGTTGTCAAATCTTCCTTTACCATTTTAGGAATATAGTCAGAATTAAGCACCTGGTTCCATCTGGGGATCTTCCTACCCTGTTCCATGCCTTTATGTCATCATGCTTGGATTATCACAACTCCCTTTACCTAGGGCTACCTGGGGTTGAAATCCGCCACTTGCAGCTAGTGCAGAATGCAGCAGCCCAGCTATTGCGAGGTCCCCACGATCCTGTCATATTTGCCTGTTCTGCCGAACTGCGCAGCTGCCTATTCAACGACGGATCACCCTTAAAATCAGTTTACTGACTTTTAAAGCCCTACATGGACTGGGTCCTGACTACCTGAAAGAGCTCTTGGCCTTTTACCGCCCTGGATGATCTCTCCGCTCGGCTGAGACGAGGGGTTGCTAGAAGATTACGAGGGTGTGTTGAAACATCTAGACTGGAAACTTTTGAGTACGCTGCCCCTGCTCTCTGGAATTCTGTATCCCACCGGCTTCATTGAGTGCACAACTGGAGGGATTTAAACAATTCTTAAAAATGTATCTGTGGCTGCAGGCATTTGGAAATTGAATTAGGTGATCTTATTAATTGGTGTTTGATCTTTTTAATTATTATTTTAATGTTCTATGTTTGTTTTTAAAGTATGTGTATGTATGAATTGTAAGGTGCCTTGGTTTTTGATAAGGCACCTAATAAAGAAATGTTTATTATTTTATTATTATTATTATTATTAATAAGATACCCATTCTAATGAAGTCTGTCTTCCTGAAATCCATCACCCATTTTCTCTTGGCTGTTTTCTTCTATGTTAATGCAAAACCACACTGTGTGGTGGTCACTGCCTGCAAGGGGTCCCTCACTTCAACTCCTGCACGTGCTGTGCATCTGATAGCACTAGGTCTAGTTTGGCCTCCTCTCTTGTTTGTTCTGTTACTCCTGTGTCAGGAAACACTCCTTGATAGCATCCAGGAGGATCTGTTGTTCCCTGCAACAGGAGGTAGCTGGGGTTCCCCAGTCTACACCAGGCAGAATGAAGTCTTCTAGTATCATAGTGTTCCTTCTCCTCCTACCCATCTGACCTGTTCCCCAGCTCCCTGTCTAACTCTGTGTCCTGTGATGGTGGTCTGTACACCACCTCCAACTGAATCTTTCTCCCATCTGTGTTCTGTAGCACTACCCGTAGGAGCTTTGGTTGCTCCCCTCCTCCCTGATGCACATTATCCCATTCCTTATGTACAATGCTACTACCCCACCCCATCCTCTTTCTCTATCCTTCATATGCAATTGGTACCCTGGGATCTCAAGGTCCCAGTCATGGTACTGATTTGCCCATGTCTCTGTGATGGAAGCTATGTCTACCTCCTATTCTGCCATCAGTGCCTGTAGGTCTACTGGCTTGTTTGCCAGACTCCTAGCATTCAAGGAGGCCACCTTCCATCTTGATTCCTGACCCTCATTGCCCCAGTCCCTTTTGACTCTCCTCCCCCTTATTCCTGCTACCCTTGCCCTCTCTGTTCCTTTAGATTCCATACTGGGGTGCCCGAAGCCTTCCTCATCTGCCAGTGTTGCGCCTCTACTGCCCCCTTCATCAGTTTAAATGTAGCTTATCCACTAAGTACCTCTCAGGTTGTCTTTTAAGACCCTTGTGCCCTCCTTACTCAGATGCAGCATGTCTGGTGCACATAGCCCTTATTTCCTTGTCCTACCCCAGTCTTCCACAAGCTAGTACCCATTTCCCTAATGCCAACTTCCCAGCCATGTACTGAATTCTGCAATCCTCAGGTTTCTTACAATACTGGCTCTTGGGCAGGTAGTACCTCTAAGAACATTACTGTTTTTCCCACTCCACTACAGATTCTTCCCAGCTACCTGAACCTTTCCTGCGCCACATTCACCTCACACCATGCCAGATCATTGATGCCCAGATAGACCACTATGTGAGGTTTCTCCTGTTCCTGCCCTACACACTTTGGAGTAATTATTCCCTCTTTGCTGTCATGCCTGGCATGCACTCCACCCTCCTGCTGTTCTTCCTTGCACGCTTGTTACCCCATCGTATTCCTTCAGTATTGAGTCCCCTACAATTACAACTGTCTCCGCCCTTCATGACACTCTCTGCCATAGTTCCCAACTTGTTGCCTTTCCTTATATATTCCCTTCCACTATGGGTACCCCCAGAGCATCCACTCTTCCCTGTAATTTAGCTTCCCCTTCTCCATGCTTACCCCCACTTTGCTTCCCCGTGGTCCAGCCTTTTCACCGTCTTTGTACTCCCCACCTGGAGATTTCCTCACATTGCTCATGCCTTCCTCCTCCCTATCCCTCCTTTCCCATGCTCATCTTGACCACCATCCTTCTTGACTCGTCTACCTCCCTGTTACCTCCTACCACTGTCCCACCCCACTCCACTGTCCCCATTACTGGGTTCTGCCTCCACTTCTCGCTTCCTGCCTCCCACATTCCCCTGATTGTCCAAACCCTGCAGTACTATGAATCTGTTAGAGGTCTTATTTCCTTACCCTCAATGCTTTGTGCTACCTTCCCTGCTCCCCGCCTCCTTCCTTGCCCTGTCCCTTTCCCTTCCCTTCCTTGTGTCCACTCCTCACCATCTTCCATTTCCTCCTTCTCCCCCACTCCCTGTGGCAGTGGTGTTCCCTGAATCTGTTGTGTCCTCCTAATTTCTTGCCTTGGTCCCTTCTCTGCGCTGCCCGGCTGTGATTTGCCCTTATCCTCCCTCCACTGGCCTCCTTCCCAACTCCTCCTCTCTCATTCCTAATTCCCATCTCAGCCTCCTATTTCTTCCCTAAGCTGCCCAAGCTACCTATAGACTAGACAACCCCATCCTCCACATTGTTCCAGGAAGATGGATGCTTCGCACCTGTTACATCTGACCAACCTCCTATATCACCTCTGTATGCTCCATCTACATCCCAGCCCCAGCAACCTTCATCCATGCTGTTTCAATGCTCCCCCAGCTGTTAGGTTGCCTCATCCTCCCCTGTATCTATGCTATCGAATGCCTCTAAAGTTCCCTCAGCAGTTCCTCCCCTAGTTACCCTGCCCCAGCATGGCCTGGGTCCTCACCACGGATGCCCTACAGATGCCACCTAGTCAAACACCACACTCCTGCTTCATGGGACTCATGCTTTGGGATCACTCACAAGAGGATACAATGCATCACAACTCTATAACTGCAATGTACCAGTTGAGCAATAAGGCATGACAGGGGGTGTGTTATGGTGGGATAACGGCCCACCTTAGGTGGGTTGAAGCACAAGGCATAGCGAGATGCTTCCATCACCTGAGAAGGGTCGTTAGCCTACCATAACATACCCCCAGGAGTGCCTTATTGCAATTATGAAATGGGGCATTTTAGTAAATGTTTTGCCTTTTTAAACATATTACTTTAGCTGGGCCATTGTGTTTTGATAATGGCCCAGTTGAAAGCTGCTCTTGGCCAATCAGGAGCCAGCATTCTTTTACCCATTTCATAATATAATATATAACTCTACATTTGAAAGAGCAATCAATATATAAGTATCAAAATCTTGTTATTCAAACTAAACTGTAAAATGTAAAACCTTAAGATAAGAACTAAGTAACAGAAGAAACTAAAAATTCATAAACTGACAAGCAACTGAAATTCAGTTAACAGTCTCAGGGACTGATTTGCTGCACGTACAAGAAGAGGACTTCAATGTACCAGCAAACAAGCATCAGCTGCTTTCTAGATATTCAATCAACCGACCATTAAGGGGTACTGTTAGTATTGAAAGGATTTAGTGGTTTGAGAATATGCAGAGTACAACAACACAAAACGTTTTCTAGCCCATAATAACCCTGACTATTACACCAATGTTCATAGTCTGAATATAGTCTCTGTGATACAAAGGATATGTCTCACCACTCATATGACCTTAACTGCTATTCAAGTTTATATCCATGCTAGGTATTGATTACAGGAGCATAGGTTAGGAGGCAATCAGAGAAGGCCATGTATGGTATTACATTCTAGTGTGAGGTATAACTTGGTGGATTGCCAAAGGGATATACAGCTGCAGCCAAGGTCTTGGTCCACTATTTCTAAATATTTCCTGATATTTCAATCAATCAATCTTTATTTTACCAGGCGAAGCACCACTGAGCAAGCTCATTTGCAAGGTGGACCTGGACAAGTGCACATAAAAGTAAACAATATACAAAGGAAAAATATGGGAGTACAATCAAGGAATACAATGTGGAAGAGGACAGAAACATAGTACAGTACTCGGCAAGGACTATACAGGCAATATGCAAGAGGCTAAGTAAAAAATTGTCATTATGCATTATTATACAGTATGCACATGAACAGTTCAGGTAAAAGGGTAAGGAGGGGTGATAGGGAGAAGAAGGAGAAGGAGTGGTAAACAGGGAGTCACAAGGCCTGGGGATGGATGTCTGACACTTATTTCACTGGCTTCCGTGGTGGGTGGCAGTTAGAGGATTCTATAAAGGAATGACAGAATAGCTTTTGAAGGAGGAGAAGGTTGCCGGCAGCCAGCTTCGGAGTTTTTGTAATTTGTTCCATAGGTGAAGGAGTACATAGCTTGTAGATGCTTTTACCAAAAGGTGAATTAACTTTAAGAATGTACTAAGGAGATAAATGAGAGGCTGTGCAAGGAGTAATTGCCTACAGCGCATAGGGCAAGCAGTCAGAGATATACTGGGAAGCTTGTGTGATAGCTCTAAACTCCAAGAGGCTACATTTCTTTGCCTTCTGAACTTGAGGGATGTCCAGCCTACTGCAGCATACAGAGAGCAGTGGTGGGTGAGGTATGGTAGACCAGAGATAAATCTCAAAACTCGGTGATAGAGCGAGTCAAGTTTAAAGAGTGCAGAGGCAAAGCCTTGTCCATAGAGGAAGTCAGCTTAGTCCAATAAGGCTAGAAAAGTGGCTTGGACCAGTCTTCTTTGGCATTGTGGGATAGGAGATGATTGGTCTGGAAGAACAGGCCCAGTCTCTGCCTTAGCTTTGATAGTTCCTCAATACGGTCAGAGAATGTTAGCTTGTGGTCTATCTAAAGAGATTCTCTCTGGTGGCCCTTTAGTGGTACTCTAGCAGGCAAGGAATTTAGCACAGAAATTTCAGGAAATAGCTGATTGTCTTTGGCTGTGACTGTACCCATACTGTATGGATTATGGCATAAGAACCAAGCAAGCTTAAATAAATAATACCAGCATCTTATAGCAGTGAATACCTGAAGAGATTTAATGCCATAGACATGCAACATCAGAATGGACCAGAGACATCCTTACATCATCTTAATTGACCCATGCAAAACAGATGTTACTACATAACGATTAGGAAGGTGTAGCATAGGCATTATATCAGAGGTAATAGTATATATGAAAAATATCTCTGAATGTCGCAGATAGCCAATAGGGCACTCTACCACCACAAACTTAGATTGTAAAGGGATGGCTAAACAAAATACTTGTAACTGTCATTTAATTCTGAATCTCAAACCCTGACTCTCCAAGGTGGACCATTTGTAGGGTTGTAAGAAAAGTGCCGAGATGTGACCCTTAAGTCACTACTGAAAGAATACATGAAACAGATGTTGAAGTGACACACGCAGTGCAGAGCTAATTCACCCTACCTTGAAAATATCCTTTGTAGCAGTGCTATGGGACATTTTAAACATATTTTGTTTGGGGAATTTTTCTGTCTACTGGCCAAATGCACTGTGTGTGTGTGGGGAGGGGAAGCTTCATTTTGTTCAATGATACACTATTGTTGGTAATAAGGAGACAATCTTTTCGCTCCTGATATTTCCTAGTCCATGTCTTGGTAACCTAAGTGATAGATGTTAGAGGAGGTTTTGGGTTTATTTTTTGAAGAAGATTAATTAAACATTTTATTAACTGCCAAATGATGATAACAGGGCACTGAAGCAACGCTGCTTTATTGATAAACCTCTTGTTCTGGAGGCCATAGTAAATGTATGTTCTTGCATGTTTCCTTCTCATTATATTCAAGTAAAGAGAGACTCAGTCATATTTAAGAAATCAAACTGATTTGCTCTCATGCTGTTCAGACACATTGCTCTTAAACATTTATAACTTCAGAAACTTCCAGTACCTGAGTGTTGAGTCACACACACACACACACACACACACACACACACCCGCTGAGCTATGCTTGCAGCTCTTTGGGTGGGAGCAACAAGTCACCCCACCTGAGCTATTTAAGCTAGAGTTTCTCCAGCTTCACTCAGAAGCACTATTTGGTGTTGTCAGAGCTCTGTTACCCCCACCCCCACCCCTATGTTTGTCTCTCACTTTCCATTTGTGCTTTTGGGCTTTCTGCTTGGTTTGTACCTCCTCTAGTTTTCCAGGTCAGTATTTTGCTTTCTAACTTTCTGGTTGCAGTTTGTGCTTCTCTCAATGAACTACTCCTGCTGTACTTCGTTCTTATGTGCCTGGTGTTGCTTTCTGTTTTGGTTCTTGTGCATTCTAGTTTTCAGAGTGTCCTGCCTTTCTATTTTTCTTTTGATGTGTGCTATTTCAGGCACCCATGTTTGCTGTTTTTTCCATATCGTTTGCAATCTCTGAGTTCAACTACAATACTTACATGTTTACTCCTGACTCCTAGCTAGGCAGCCTCTCCCTTTTGTATTCTGGTGGTTTAATTAGTTGCTCAGTTCTGCAGCATGCTGCTTCCTAGTTCTCAGTTCTCATATGCTCCTGTTTTCCCTAGCAGTTTCCTTTGTTGTTTTCCACTGTCGAGCCTACCTGGCCTGCAGTGCATCAGCAGCTAACACTGACCCTCGTATGGAATTGGTTGCATGAGTTCACCATTCTGTCCAAGTGCATACCATTCAGTTTCATGCAGTATCCTAGCTGTCATTTGCTGTCTCAATCAGTCATTCAGCTTTGCCTACATTTTGTTTCTACCTTGTGCTCATGGCTGTTAATCTTCACCATCGGCCTCTCTACTCCTGCACTTGGATGAATGCCAGCCACAACCATAGCATAGCTTCCAGGGTTCCCTGCCCTTTATGTCAATAGTCACATGCTGTTCCCTTGAAGTCTGCATCTTGAAGGTGGGTCCCTCAACTTGGGTTGGTTCCTTCTCTTTCTGCCTTTGGGAGAAAATGTCCCTTACTCCAGGGTTAGCTTTGGCTGTGCAGATTGATGCAACAGCACTCTTGATGCAGCATTTAAGACTTAAACTGCTGGCGGGTGGGTCTCTAAGTCCATGGGGCTCCTGTAGCTGTGCAGACCAAGTCAGCAGCAACTTCAAAACCTATTCCCCCTACTGCTGCCTAAGGTTCACCTGGTCTCCGCCTACTTCCCTTCTTCAGCCCTTCATGTGAAGATCATACAATTATGCAAGTCCTGGCACCTTAAGGCCCAACTCCAATGCCTTTCCCTCAATGCTTCAATTTACTCTTTAGGCTTCCTTGTGGAGGCCAGGTGAGTGCTTTTCAACGGTTGTTGCTCTCCTCCTCCTCCTGCCGGGGTGGCCTCCTTCACAGGGAACCTCCTTTAGCTGCAGAGATTGTCTCACAGCATCCACATGGCTTTCCCATTAGAGGATAGAGGAGAGATCTTCTTCAACAACTTCTCCTTGAAATGGGTCTCTAAATTGCAGTAGCTGAAGCATCACTAATTTATCCCAAGCCTGGAGGGAAGGCAACCAAGACCTTGAATCTCTAGAGTTTTCCTCCTTACAGTGTTTTTCCTCTCCTCCATACCTAATGTCCTAAAAGTTAGGTAATCTCAGTAGGTGGTGGTAAATAGTGTAGCACCTTCATATTAATATACCGCTTAGGTAGGTTTCCATTGTGAGTTGGGGTTGATGGTGTCCCCTTTCCATCCTGCCATTCCTATATCCTTATGCAAGTCATGTCTTGTCTGCCATCACTTACCAATTACTATCAGTCATTGCCCAGTTCAGTATCTGTCTGTTATCAGTTGTCACTGGTTGCTGCCAATCTGTCCTCACTGAGGCTCTGTGTCCATCATTTGCTGTATAATATTTTTGGGCTCCTTCCTAAAGTACCTTTAGGCTAAAGGAATTCTGTTCTCATGGCACCTCTAGGGTGAGACCCTCCTCAAGAGGGTTCCTTTGGCTTCATGGTACCTCGACAGGTGGTATTTCCCCTGAGACAGAGAGTGCAAACGGACAAAGTATTCATATTACTTGGTATTACTTGGTTTTAGGGACAAAAGAAGGCGTAGGCACATCGAGATTGTCCTCCATTGTTGTGGGACATTATAGCTCATTGTAGGTTCTCCCTTATCCACAGATCCAAGTTATATTTAAATGCATCAAAACTAGATTTGAGATTAATTCTTTGGGCAAGGTGTTCCACAATCTTGCTGTTCGTATGTTGAAGAAATTTCCCTCTTGTTAGTACGAAAGGTTGTATTTCTAGCTGTTT
Organism: Neoceratodus forsteri; assembly: GCA_016271365.2. Lineage (NCBI taxonomy): Eukaryota > Metazoa > Chordata > Ceratodontiformes > Ceratodontidae > Neoceratodus > Neoceratodus forsteri. Next base: position 134,026,073 of record JADMNL010000029.1, read on the forward strand.
ATTATGTAGTCGGGACTATTTTTCAGATGAATAATCAAGTCCACATTGGGTCATAAGGGGTGATTGACATATTTTATAAATCATTAATAAATCACCTCTTTTCTCCTAAGTTCCAATGAGTGTAGACCAGTATGTTTCAGTCTTGTTGTATAGTCAAGATGTTTAATGTTGGGACTATTTTAGTTGCTCTTCTCTGGATATGTTCTAGGCAAGATATGTCACTCCTTAAGATATGGGTTCCAGAACTGGGACCCATAGTCAATATAAGGTCTTATGAAAGGCCTGTACAAGGGAATAATGCATTGTTCAGTACGGTTACAAAGGTATGTTTAATTTGTTTTTAAGAGACCATTTGTCATTTTGGCTTTTTTTAAGCAGTGTTCCCTAGATGTAAGTTTATTATTTATTAGTATCCCCAAGTCTTTTCATCAACTTGATGTTTTGAGTTTAATATTACTAAGATAGTAATTGCTCATTGGATTGTTTCTTCCAAAATGAAGAACCACATTTTCTCATGATTGAAAAACATTCCGTTCTCAATTGCCCACTGTTCTATTTTTCCTAAGTCGGAACTAAAGTTTCCAAGTTATTAGGTCATTTACTTTACCTCCCAGTTTGGTGTCATCCACAAACTTTGAAAGATAGTTATTTGATCCAGCTTGCATATCGCTGATGAATAAGTTAAACAAAGTGGGTCCCAACACAGAACCCTGGGGACCCCACCTGGTCACCAAGCCCCAGTCAGATAGTATATTGTTAAATTTAACCTTTGAGTCCTACATGTGAGCCAGTCAGATATCCAGTAAGCGAGGTACATTAATATGCCAAATGTTTTAATTTCTTAGAAGTTTAGTATGTGGTACCTTGTCAAATGCCTTACTGAAATCAAGTTGTATTACATCTGTAGGAATGCCTTTATCAAGGTATCCACTAATTATATTATATAAAAGCAATTAAATTTGTGGTACAGAGTGACCTAGCATAAAGCCATGTTGAGTTAAATCGGCTATACCCAAAGTTGTAATCTCATCCTCTAACTTCCTTTGATTATTCTCTCCATGAGTTTTCCCACAACAGAGGTTAAACTAATGGGATGGTAATTTTCGACATTGCCTCGATTTCCTTTCTTAAATATTGGTGTGACAGTTGCTGTATGCAATCGTTTGGTATTCGACTTTCCTGTAGTGATTTATTAAAGATAATTAGCAAAGGGAGGGAAATATACTGGGAGGTTGCCTTGAGAAATTTTGGGTGAATATTATCAAGACCTGGGCTTGTGGTTGATTTTAGTTTACCAATCGCCTGTTGAATATCAGTCATGTTAATTTTTGAATAGTTAAATAAGGAAAGATTGAAAGGTTCTATGAACCTTATTGTCAGTAGGGGAAAAACTGAACAAAATATTTATTAAAAGGTTTGCAGTATTGATGTCTGATTCACATTTGGTTCCTATGTTGAATATTGGACCAATTTCCTAGCATTACCTTTTTATTATTTAGGTAGGAATAAAGTGACTTATGACAGTCTTTGGTATGGGCTAGTTTATATTCCAATTTGACTTTGGCTGCTTTTATCATGTTTTCAATGTTTTATTCTATTCTGCATTTGGTTAAAAGTATGTCTTTACTGGGTTGTGAGCTAGTTTTTAATTTACTAAACAGTTTGGTTTTAAGTTTGATTTGGGATTTGATGGCTTTATTGAACCATACTGGAACCTTCCTTTGTTATTATAAATTTTTTATTAGGTATATACTGATTCTCTAAATTGCTTATTATGTATTTAAATTAATTCCAAGCCTCCTCAGTAGGTAATTTAAGAGTAAGGTTTCCCAGTTAGTATTTACAATTTCTTTGTTGACAGCTAAGAGTTAGCTTTGTTGTGATCTTTCATAAATCTGTGCCCTCTAGGGGTGCAAATTCAAAGGAATTTCAAATAGAAGAGAGGAGTGATCACTATTTCAAGGGGTCACCAATTTGAAAATTATTTATTTTTGTTCAATGTTGGTGAGAATAAGGTCTAAAATATTTTGACCCCTTGTAGGTTCCTTGACAATTTGCTCAAGCCCTGACAGTCATATGACATTCAACAACGGATTCATTCAAATTCATTCAGACTACCAACAAAGTTGCACAACCATAACTCCTCACTAAGTTGCATGTGCTCATTGAATTCAAAGGCTATGCCTCAGTTCAGTGGGGTGGGAGCAACCAGCCACCCCCCCACATGAGCTATTTAAGCCAGTTTACTCTAGCCTCACTCAAAACACTGTTTCTTTCCCCCATCCTCACTCCTCCTCCTCCTCCTCCTCCAGTGGTGCACCTCTCTCCATGGGGTTCCTTCCTAAGATAGCCTGAAGGAATTATGTTACTACAGCTCCATGGTGATTTAACCCTCCTCAAGAGGGTTCTTTTGCTTTCATGATACCATTACAGGTGGTAGTTCCTACTAGGACAGAGTGCAAATAGCCAAAGTATCCACTTTTATGATATTCAACAACACACACTTATTGAAATACCTTCAGATTATCAACAGTTACACAAGCATAACTCCTCACTATGTTATGTACACCCACTGAAATAAAGGTCAGTTCAATGTGTCATCACACACTGAATCTGTTTTTCTGTATTTAAACAGGTACTCAACCCCAAAATGAGGTCACAGTGGTGAGGGGAGTTCTAGGAGGATCAATGTTTATATAGTTTTATTATAATATCTGTTATTATGGAGGAAATGTCAATGACTGTTGCAAAGAAACAACAGATTCTTGTGTCCTACTAATCATTGATGACACCACAACTGAAATAATTTATCAAGAAACAAGAAAACGTTCCAAACAGTGCTACCTGTTGTGCAGCTTGGTGGTTCATGGCATCAGTATCCTGCCAGGTGTTCCCTAAAATTACCAGGCAGGAAGCTGATTCTGGATCACCGCAATTTATCCTTTACAACTTTTCAAGAAGGGAGCATGTAACTTAAAGTGCTGATCTACAGAGCTGTAGAGTTTGAAGAGTAAATACAACCAGGTACAAAGTTCCACAAGAGAAACTTTGCTGATGTACCTGACACTTCTGGTTTCAGGAACCAACACCAAGTGGAGGACAGGAGGCAGAGGAAGGCTAGACTAGATTTTATAGACTAGAGCCTCGTTCATGCACAATAATTTTAATGGAATTTGTTGAAAATATTGAATTTATGAACTTTCTGACAAAGAGCTTCTGAATAGAGATCATCATTTTTATGGCGTCTCCTCAAAAACTTACAGGTTTCTCAACTTCTTTTCAGGATCATTTGTAGGAAACCTCCTATAAAACATGAACATTAATAGACTGATTGATTGATGGATTGATTGACTGATACATTTCCTTTGTCATACTTCTGATGGGGAAGGGTAGTGATTCATTTATATCCAAAGAGAAGAGCAACAAACTCAGTCATATTAAACAAATCTTAACTGCTTTACCTTCATGCTGTTCAGAATTAAAATGTGAGAAACTGCTGGTGCCATAGTGTGCAGGTACACACACACACACATGCATGCACATACACATGTAACCCCCTGTTGCCAGGGTTACTAGAATCCCAGTAAGACCTAGTGGTAGGCAGGGAAGGCAGCTTGTGAAACTCCAGTTAAATGGATTTCACACTGTCTCCTCTGTTCTCAGTCTCAGCGGAGACTGAGGAATGACATCACCATAGAACTATCGCAGCTGCATGAGCCAAATTGGAATCTGCAGATGGGAGTTAGTTAGAATGTTGGGAGTTTTTGAAGAGAGCTGTGTGTGAGCAGTTTGAAGAGAGGCGCAGCAGTCTGTGCACAGGCTCTTGGAGCCTAAAGCTCTGAATAGAGCTACTTTTTGGGAGAAAGGTGTGTGTTTCGCCAAAGAGAACACAGTAAGCTGTTCATGAAGTGGTGGAGACCACTGTTACTGGTCTCAGTGCCCCAACCCTGAGGGATGGGAGGTAAAGGTTTGCCTATTATTCCAGGGCAACCTCCTGGTTCTGGCTAGTGAAGAAGCTGCCTTATTTTCTAAGTTGTGTTGTGGCACCAGAAGCTGTCAAGATTCTCTTGTGGGGCACCTGCAACCAAAGGGTGAGTTCTGCTCTTTCCATGGGGCTATGTTTCACCTGAACTGTTGTTAAAGTGGGATTGGACTGCTTAATCAGTGGGAGGCCTAGAGGAATAGGCTAAGCCAAAGTAAAAGTAGGTTCAAGTCCAGCACAAGAGGAAAGCCAAGACATGTAGAGGAAATGTGCTATGCATTTACCCTTTAATCTACACTGCCAAGCTTTTCAGAAAGAGATGTTTAAGTATGTTCGAGTCTAGTACAAGGGAAAGTTGCCAAGCTTTTCAAAAGAGTTGTTTAATGTCCAGAGAAATGGCCGGGTATGGATTGTGGAAGCTAGTGGTGGAGACTCCCATCTTTAATAACCAGGTTCACCTGTACGGATTTGCTCTGTGGAACTTTTACTTTGCCTCAGGCACTTGGCCAGTGCTGAGGGAAGTACCCAGACGTGGGATTGAAAGGAAATTTCCCTTAAGGAGTCAAGGCTCTAAGGTGGTTTAGGAGCCACCAGAAAATTGGGTTCCATGTCAAATGGAAGGTGTCTGAGTGGCTGGCAGGGAGTCGGGCCAGGGAGACCCCAAATAGTGTATAAGTCGGGCTATGTACCCAAAGCAGCATGCCAGTCCGGGCTGTGTGCCTGGTGGGTCCAGAGCCTGAGGGCTGAAGTGTTGAAGAAGTGTTCTGTTGTCTCTAATCTGCATTACCAGGAATGTAGCCTCGTGGAGTCCGTCTATGCTTTGTTTGTTCAGTTTGGATGTGAATAAAAGCCACACTTTAGAATCCCATTCCTGGTATTGGACATTACAGTTATTGCTTCCTGTGTTTGGATTTACTTGGGTGCCGCTGTGCAGAGTAGCCAAACCTAGCCCTTGTGCAGAGTAACCTAGTCCTCCCGAACCCAGTCCCCACCTGGTACTGCTGTCAGCTTCAACAGCATACCACCTGTCATTTGCAAAAAGGCAGGGTGAGGGCCTTACACACACACACACACACACACACACACACACACTCACTTATAAAGGTCAGCTCAATTTGCAATCACATACTAAATCTGTTTTTCTGTATTTAAACAGGTACCCAGAACCAAAATGAAGTTACAGTGGTGAAGGGTGTGCAGGAAGAATCAGTGTATCTATGGTTTCTTTATGGTGCCTATTATGAGAAATATGGCAGACGCTGCTGCAGAGGAATGACTTGTTTCCCAATGAGTCACAATAATGACTACTCTTACCAAAGAGCATCTACATATAATGACATAGGAGTACTTTATTTAACCATTCATGAGCTTCAGCTGGAAGACAGTGGGGTTTACAGATGTAGCATAGGCTATATTCATCAACCAACAATATTATGGAGAATAAACCTACAGATCGACAAAGGTAGGACTCATTTCTTATTTAAAACTAGAATCAGGATCAGTGATACTTTTGTGTGTTGTTTACATTTAACTTGTTATTACAATACGATGCATTTATTAAATGTAACTGTTTCACTGCTGTTATTTAGGCAGGTGCTGTGATGTAATAGGTGTTTCTCATAGGAAAGAGTGACCCTCATGATCTCAGAATACCATTGATCTGACATCAGAAAGTTATATCATTACACTGTATAGAGAAGGAACAACAGGTTAGAATCCTAGAGATTCCAACCCTGTATTTTTCTCTCCTGTGCATGGCACGAGGCTGTTCTGCTTACCTGACCATGTGATCCTCTTTGTTCTGCCTCCTGCCTGCACTATAGGTGAACACTATGGGATAACACACCACCAGTGACATTCTATTACCACAGTGTTAGTCACATCACATATGGATTGTGGAATACAAAAAGATGTTCTGCAACAGGAAGGGTTCTTCTCCCAGCAAACTGGCATCAGGTATAAACCACTCTACTCTTTAAGGCAAAGTGCCAAAGTTTATTTAAGAGCATAAAAGTGACCACATTATCCAAATACCAGAACAAAGACAGAATTACAGAGCAACACCTCACCCAACAAATACCTGATGAGTTTTGAACGGGAGTATTAGAGAAGACTGAAACCCACTTGCCCAACACCCAGAAGCCTGAAACAAAGATGCCGACACTGAATATCCTGACAGTGGGATTTTGTCCATAGCGGAGTTAGTTATAATAATTAAAGGGGATGCAGGGGCAAAGCCTCCTGAAACATGAAAAAAAAATCTGCCATGGGAAAAATCTAATCCCACTATTGGCATTTTAGGTGTCAGGATCTTCATTTAGGACTTCAGGGTCTCGAAGCAGACTAATTTAGTCTCCCCACAGTAAATCCATTTTAGACCACTTGTAAGTGCTTTTGTCAAGGGCCTATGAGCCCCTTCCAGCATGCTTCTTATAGTATTTATTTTATTTATTTATTGAAAATATCAGAATTACAAGCCTTTGAGTCAGAAACTCGTTTACAAAGGCTCCACATCAAAAGACAACAAGTGAATACAGTGCAAGTTTACCTGGTGATAATGCAAAAACAACATGAAGCAGGCAAAACACAAGTAAGTACTAATATGAAGGCAAATTATACAAGGCTGTACAAACAGAATGCAAGTAGAACACAATAGATACCATAAAGTACTGGTTAGTAGGAGCACAGAGAGGAAGAGAACAGGCCAAAGAGGGCACAGGTAAGGGGAGAGGCTGTCCAGGGCACATTGTCACACAGTAGGGAAGGGGGTAGCTAGTTACTGGGGAAGTGGAGGACTAGGAGGACCTTTATGTAGGGTATCTAGGAGGGAGACAGAAGGAAAATATAGTGGGTGGAACAGAGGAGGGAAGTAGAAGAGAGAGAGCAAGGTAGTCCTTAAAGTGGAAATAAACCAAGTAACTGATGGGGCCATCACAATTATTACAACTAACTGTAACAATGTTAAAATGATATCTGCTGGTACATAATTGGGGGTAGGAGAGGTAACAGCCAAGCCAGCTTCATAGTACTGAGTGATGTGTTTCTGTACATAACCTGGGAGGGGTGAATTAACAGCCAGAAGATGGCCTGATTGTGCTGACCGATGGGGGATCACTCTGACATGCAGGGACCCATGTTAATGCTCTGTACATAACCTGAGGAAGAATGGCCAGAAATCAGCCCCATGGTGCTGGAGTGATAGATCGCTCTGACATGCTGGTGACCTGGATTCATTCTCTGTAAAATAACTTGGGGGGTATTAGCAACCAGAAGCTGGTTTCATGGTAATGAGTGATGAGGAATTGCTCTGGCATGCTGGTAAGTTGGGTTCATACTCCATATATAACCTGAGGGCAGACCAACCTCATGGTGCAGCATGATGGAGGATCCCTCTGACATGCTGGGGATCCAGGTTTATGCTTTGAATATAACCTGGGCTGGAGTAATAGCTAGAGGTTGACCTCATGGTGCTAAGTGATGGGGGATCACTCTGATATACTAGGGACCTGGGTTCATGCTCTGTACATAACCAGGGGTGGGGTAAGACCAGCCAGAAGCTGACTTCATGGTGATGAGTGATGGGGAATCGCTCCTGACATGCTGGTGACCTGGGTTCATGCTCAGTACATCACCTGGAGATTAACAGTCAGTAGCTAACCTCGTGGTGCTGAGTGATGAAGGATCACTCTGACATGTTGGTGACCTCAGTTCATGCTCTGTACATGATCTGGGGAGGATTAAGATCCAGAAGCCGGCCTCATGGTGCTGAGTGATGGGATCACCTGACATGCTGGGGAGCCAGAGTCATGCTTTGTAAATACCCTGCGGGAGAAAGAATCAGAAGCCGATCTCATGGTGGTATGTTCCGCAACAGCGACATCAACGCAGTGACCTACATCGCTGTCAACAAAATCAACAGTTTGCTGACAGGTCGCTGTGTTGGTGCACATGAGACAAGGGCACACTGTCTCCGGTCCTGCACCTCCTCCCGAATCAACTCCAGACGGAGACAAGTGGGACTTATGTCAACCGCAACTGCGGTCAACATAAATCCATCGCTGTGATGCCAGTCAACGAAAGTGTTGTCGAACCGGCATTGTAGATCCCCTCATGGTGCTGAGTGATCGGGATCACCCTGACATGCTGCTCACCTCGGTTCATTATCTGTACATAACCTGGGAGGATTAACAGCCAGAAGCCAACCTGATGGTGCTGAGTGATGGAGGATCACTCTAACATGCTGGTCACCTGAGTTCATGCTCTGTACATAACCTGAGGCTGGTAGTATAGCCTAGAGATCAGAATAATGAGCTGTGAATGAGCTTGGTACATCCAGCAGACCAGACCTGGGTTTGATTCTCACAACCTCCACTTGCATACTGTGTGACTCTGAGCAAGTCACTTAACTGTCCAGTGCTCCCAGGTCACCCTCAAAACAGCACTTGTGCACAGTGGGCCTTTCCGGTTACCAAAGTCTAAAATAAAAAAATAAAAAAATAACAGCCAGAAGCTGATCTCATGGTGCTGACTGTTCAGGGATAGCTCTGGCATGTTGGTGACCCAGATTCAGGCTCTATACACATTCTAGAGGGTGGTTACTAGCCAGATGCTGACATTGTGGTGCTGAGTGATGGGGAATCTCTGTAGTATGCTGGTGACCTGGGTTCAAGAGCTGTACATAACCTGGGAGGACAGCCAGAAGCTGGCTTCATGGTGCTGATCCATTGGGATTGCTCTGGCATGCTACTGACCCAGCTTCATAATCCGACAGGGTCATCAGGAGCAGAGGCTTGTAGGAAAGGCTGCAGAGTATCTAGGGATGCTGCCCTCCAAGTGGGTGGGAGCAGTGTACTGCTGTGACTGCAGCTCCTAGGGGTGGTATGGTGGACCATCCTTGTGGCACGGGGTTATGCCACACTGCCACACATCCTCTCCACGATGCCACAACATGCATGTCCCATTGGAAATGTGGGTAGGGCACAACAAGGAACACATGGCATCCCTCAGTGTTCCAGATGATGCCCCATGTGTCCCTCATGTCACCTGGCCCTGCAATGCATTGGTACCACCACTACCACCACCATCCACTCATCCCCACACAAATATATATATATCTCTCTTGAGGATGACAAAACCTAGGAGCCCCAGCACAGAAAAGCCAGAACTTGCATTGGACTGGTGGAGACCAGAGGCAGGCTTTCAGTGCTTCTGGGAAAAGGGCAGTGAGTCTGGCAGGTAGCTGGGGCACCCATGGAGAATGGCTCAGAAGAGTGCAGCTTCAGAGTGTCAGAAAGGAGGATAAACAGAATAACAAATTTTGAAAACCAGTTCCCAGTGGTCATGTTAAATAAAATGTTGGAGACCAGTTCTAGGAAAAGGCAGGTGTAGGAGAAGTGGTTCAGTGGATGAAACTGCTGTAGGAATTTTCATCCCCTCAGCAAAAGTAAAAGTGCCCCGAGGGATTGGTTTAACTTTAAGGAGTGGCTCTGGAGGGATCATGTAGCACACATGCTCTTTAAACTTTATATAACAAGGCCTTACGAGCATGAACAATGGTCCCTGCCCTCATTCTCCTTGCTCCACTCACCTCACAAACTGCAAGACTGAAGTCTCATTAGAGCACCTGTAACTCCAACAGATTACAGTGCCATTCTTCATACTGCATCAAGCATTATCATACATGTTGTGACATCAGAGTAATCGTATACGTGATGGGATTTTTAGAGAGGAGGGATCCATCTATTAAAAAATACAACATTATAAATCATGACAAATGATTAGCCAATCAGGATTGCTTATTTTTAAGCACTTCAGACACTCTAATTTAACTATTAGGAGGTCTTTCATGGTAACAGTTCCAAAATTCTACAATTAAAAGTTTTAATTTATTTGTTTGAAATGTTTGGCCATTAAAGGCTCACTGAGTCACGGTTCATATGAACATACGAAATTGCCAGCAGAAACAGGCCTTAATGGTCTATTAGGTCTGCTCAAGTGTGCAGGTCAGGTGTTCTCTGGAGCTGCCCCAGCTCCGCCTGGAGTTGATCCCTCCATCCTGTGACTCTCCCTATCCCTTCCCAGTAGTCTCCTTTGGTCCTAATCCTCTTTGTCACCCTATCCCACCCACCCTTGAAACTGCCAACTATCTTTGCTGCCACCACCTCCTTTGGCAACTCATTCCACCCTTTCACCACCCTTTCTGTGAAAACGTGCTTCCTCATCTTTTTTCTTGAATCCACCCCCACAAATTTCAGGCTATGACCTCTTGTAGGACCTTCCTTCATAGGTTAAAGATGCCCTCTGTATCAACCCTATTTATGCTTTTAAGGTGCTTGAAGATTTCAGTCATGTCCTCCATTCTCTCATATGCTGTGTACCTCATACCCTTGATAATTTTGTTTGCCCTCCTCTGGACCCCTCCAGTAGTCTGATATCCTTCTTCAGGTATGGTCTCCAGAACTGAACACAGTATTCAAGGTGTGGTCTCACCAGTGACCTGTACAGTGGCAGAATAACCTCCACCCTCCTAGAGGTGATACCCATGGCGATGCATCCAAGCATTTTACTTGCCTTGGCAGCGCCTTTCTGCACTATGTTGTGTGTTTCACATCACCCCTGACCACTACTCCCAGGTCAATGTCCTCTGCTACTGTCACCTGTTTTCACCCCAGCCAATCAATGGCCTTTAGGTTTCTGGCCCCATGTGCATTACTTCACATTAAAACCCAACTGCCAGATGCCTGACCAATTCTCCAGCTTTTCCAGGTCCTTCCTTAACACCTGTCTCCCTTCCTCCATGTCCACCCTCCCACAGAGTTTAGTATCATTGGCATACAGGCAGATCTTGCTACCAATTCCGTCTGCAGTGTACCCTATAAAAATGTTGAATAGCACCGGGCCAAGTACTGAGCCCTCTGGTACCCCACTGGTTACAATCCTAGGTTCAGATAGTTCCCCTCTTACCTCCACCTCTGGTTCCTATCTCTTAGCCATCTCTTGACCCACACTAGCATTTTGACCTCTAATCCCAGGTCTCCCATGTTGTCCATCAGCCTTCCACATGGCACTGAGTTGAATGCCTTGCTGAATTCCAGGTACAGTCGTCCACCTGTGCCCTTTCATTTGCAGGTGTGACCTTAGAGAAGAGAGTTACAAAAGGAGGTGGTACTCAGTAGGTAAAGGAACAAGTTACTAGTGCAAACATGTAGTACTGTATATGTGTAAAAGATCAAATGAAAAAGTGCAAAACGTCTAATAATCTACACACCATAATAAAACCTCATCCCTCTCTCTCTCTCTCTCTCTCTCTCTCTCTCTCTCTCCCTCCACATCAGCCTGGGAGGGGCAAAAATAGCCTAGAGGTTGTGTATGAGCTTGGTACATCCAGCAGACCTGGCATGATTCTCATAACTCCACTTGCACACTGAGTGATCCTGACAAGTCACTTAACCTCCTCAATGCTCCTGGCTGCACCTGAAAACAAGTGTTGTGCCTTCCAAGTTACCAAAGACTAAAGAAAAAATATGTGACTAGGAAATGAGGAAGGAAAGTCATAAGGGCACCAGAGGCAAAAGGGTCAGGGAAAAAGGGAGGTATGTATGGGAGGAACAAGGGCAGAGACTAGGGAGGGGAGGGCAGCAAGTTTAGGTATGGGAATGTGAAGAGAATTCACAGAGGAGGATCTTATGGAAAGGAGGAGGAGGAGCAGAAGATGGGAAGAAGATTATTACAAAGAAAATGGAAAAGATGGAAACATCATCTTGCCCAACAGGGTTTGTGAAGCAAGAGAGAGGAAAGGACCAAGAGTCAACAAGGCAGAGGGAGTAATATGGGAGTGAATAGAGAGAGGGGACAGACATGAATTAATGATTTGAAAGGAAGGAGGCACGGTGGGAGTGACAACTGACCTCCAGAGGAAAGAGGGAGAGAGTAGAGCAGAGCAGGCTAAGAGTACAGTAGAGAGTAAAGTAGTGCAGAGTAGAGTAGAAGTAGGGCAAGTAAGTACAGTAGGGTACACTAGAGTAGGGTAGGGTAGGGGTAGAGTAGAGTAGAGCAGAGCAGAGCAGAGCCGAGTGAGTAGAGTAGAGTAGGATGGGTAAGGTAGAGTAGAGTAGGGTATGATAGTAGTAGTAAAAATTGTATTCATTCTCTTGAATAGGATACTCATCTGAGAGAAGTTAATTTTCAATGAGGTCCTTAGTACATAGATGTCAGGTTTCAGAGACAGGTTTCGAGACATTAGCTAACACATAATTTATAAAATACAATAACATTAAACAAAAATAAAATGTGTAGCAACTCTAACGTAAACAAACATCATTTACATAATTAAGAGAACAGCTAATTCATAGCACAGTTGTTATTGGTATATAAGTACAGAGAGTTTTAAACAAGAGATATCTCTCACATAAAGTGCAAGTCAGGACAGCAACTTGATTTCTGTTGTGCCCATAATGTAAACTTTTTTTAATAGCCCCAAGAATAAAATATTAAAGTGTACAGGTCTAAATGTTGCACGTGCAGATATAAGGCAATTTTTATACTTCTTACTTGGAATTTGTCTAATATATAGCATTTGAACATACAGGCTAGTATATGGAGAGATCTTCTGTTATTGAGATGATGCCAGTTAAGGAATTTGTATAAAGCACATCTATGAGTTCTTCATGGTACATGTACAATAAACGAGTCAATCTATTGTACATTATACCTAGTTTTGAGAGTTCCATTGCCAAAGCCCTAGCAAACAATACATCTCCATAGTCTATCAGAGGTAGTATAAGTGAATTTACTACATAATTCTAACTGCCATTGGCATACAGTGCCTATCTCAATGCAAAATTCTCAAATGGCTTCCCTCCTCTTTGGTCAGAAAATTAATATGTGTATCCCATTTGACTCTATCATCTAGCCAATGACCATAATATTTGTAACTATGCACATGTCTCAACGCTATGTGTTCAAATATTTCAATGTATAAAGAATGCTTCTGTGAGATTAGGACTTTTTCCTAGAAAACAGCATTACCTGTGAATTTTCATGTTAAGAACAAGCTTTGACTGAAAAGATAATTTTGTAAATTGCCAAAAGTTTCCTGAAGTATATGTTTCATATGTATTGTGAAAGAACCCTGCATATATATATGGTGTCATCAGCGTACAAATGATAATTGGATAGAGGTATTAACCAATGTAAGATACTATAAATAAATAAATGTTAAATAAAATAGGACCTAAAATTGATCCGAGGTACTCAAGAAACTATGGTAGTCAACTCAGAATTAATATAATTTGATACTAGTTGCTGTGTTCACATCAAACATGATCCAAACCAATCCAATCCACTACCCCTTCGACATTCCACTTAGTTGTAATCTAGACAGGAGGATGTCATGGTCAAGTGTGTCAAATGTCTTAGACAAATCCACAAAAATAGCTCCCACTGACACCCCCAGTCCAGCATTTCTTGAATGTCACCCATGACCTTTACTGAAGCAAAACATAAACTGGTTCTAAAACCACAAAAGACTAAACCTATGCTTTTCTGCAGCTCTTAAAACAAACACAGCGATACTTCTTTGATATCAATACAGCGCTGGTAACACCCTCGAACAAGTGTCATCTTTTAAATACCTTGAAATCTCACTTGACCCTTGCCTACCTTATGGGACTCATACATTGATAGTGTTGCAGAGTGGTAAGCTCATGCATTGAATTTCTATTGAAATAGACAGCGCCTTACCCAGGCAGCACTGAAGATTGCTCATCGAGAGCTGTGTGGTCTCCGCGAGACTACGGCCCCATAATCTATGGCTCTGCCTCTACTACCACCCTCAGGCACATAATGACCTCCCTAAACAAGGCCTGTCGACTGCTTACTGGATCCCACCGACTCACACATACATGTGAGCTTTTCGCTCAGATGGGATGGCTTCAACTCGCTAACTGTATAAAGTACCTTACCTGCTTGATGGTGAAAAAACTACTTTGGGTCTTACTCCACCAAGCCCCCTGCACCCAAACACTAATCCGTAACACCAGAGGGTCTGAACATCAGCTTCTACAGGTCTCGATGCTGCACCACTTCAAATAAAGATCCTTTGCACACTGTGCACCCAGCTGAATGAATGCCTCAGCACTCACATCACCTTCACCTTCTCACTGGGTACATTCAAATCAAGCCTCCATCATCATCTCATGGCCTCCAGCTCATGTGACTGCCACCCTAACTTCCCCTTCCCCATTGAGATCAACCACTCCTCTGATGTTCTTTTTGACAATGCTGTGAGCTGCTCTAGTCTCTTTTTCAGCTGCCACCCCCCATCCTCTCACCCTTCCTCCCTGATTTCTTCTAGGTTTCTGAAATTATTCTTTGTATGTGTTATGTATCCTATTTACTGTGATGCTGTACCTGAACTGATGAATATGGTTGTATGCTCTTTTAATGTTGTATGGCCTTGTTTAACATGTATGTACTGACATGGAACCTTTGTAAAAGAGCCTTGGCTCAAAGGTAATTGTAATCAAAGACCTAAATAAATAAATAAATAAATAGAAGTGGTGCCATGTAATGGTCTAAAACTGGATTGGTGCTTACACAGACTTCTTTCTTTCTGTAAGTAATATTTTAGTTAGTCACAATAAGTTTTCCAACATTTTTATATTGTAGGTAGACGGAAACTGGAAAACTGGCTGTAATTCTGTATTGCATCTTTTTGGCCTTATTTAAAAATTGTACCACTCTTTGTATCTTCCATACTCATGGACATTCTGCTGAGCACAATGATAGATTAACAATTTGACCAGAAGGTAAGATATTAATGGGCAGCATATTTTAATAAAATACCAGCTATGTCATCTAAATTTCAGAATTCCTAGTATCAAGTTTTTAAAGTTTGTTTTGTACCTTGTTGATGGGAATAATATCGAAGTAAAACTACTACTTTGGGGCTGTTCTACTAATACTTTAGGAGTCATGTAACCAGGAGTATGATGCAAAACTTTCTTACCGTAGTTACAAAATCCTTCTTAAATTTACCTGCAACAATCTTACTCTTAGGGTCTTCTGTCCATCAATGACAAAAGAGTCAGGCAGAGCTGAATTCTGAGTACCCTGCAATTTATTAATTTCCAGCATAAAATAGAGTAGGTAGGTAGAGGGTTGATTAGAGTAGAGCAGAGTAGGGTAGGGTAGAGTAGAATAGGGTACAATACAGTAGGTTGGCTGAAATACAATAGGGTAGGTATGGTGGAGTACAGTAGGGTAGGGTAGAGTACAGTAGAGCAAGGTAGGGTAGAGTAGAAGGGGTTGGGCAGAATAGGATAGAGTAGAGTAGGGTAGTGTAGGGTAGACTAAAGTACAGTAGAGCAGGGTAAGGTAGGGTAGAGTAGGGTAGGGTTTGGTAGAATAGGGTAGGGTACAGTAGGGTAGACTGAAGTGGAATAGGGTAGGATAGGATAAAGTACAAACATATGAATATACAAAAATGCCAGTAGAAACAGGCCTCACAGTGTATTGAGTCTGCTCGAGTGCGCAGCTAGCACCTTATAATGCTGCTGCCCTCCCTTCCCCATCCTATTACCCTATTACCCTTTCCCAACCCCTCTTGAAGCTGTCTACCATTTTGCAAGCCACTAACTCACCTGGCAAGGAGTTCTACTTGTTCACTACTCTTTCCATGAAAATGTCTCCTCATCTCTCTCTCCTGAATCTACCCTCTCCAATCTCATTTGGTGCCCTCTTGTGTCCCTCCTCTTTCTCCTCTGTAAATTTCTGTCTGCATTAGTCTTATTTATTTCCTTCATGTACTTAAAGGTCTCAATCATATCTCCCTGTTCCTCCTCTCTTTCAGAGAGCACATATTCAACTCCCCAGCCTTTCTTTGTATGGCAATCCCTGATCACCTTTTATAGCTCTTCACTGTATCACCAACAATCTGATATCCTTCTTCAGGAATGGGGCCAGTATTGTATGCAGTACTCTAGGTGGGGCCTGACCAGTGACCTATACAGGGAATAACCTCCCTACTTCTGGAGGAGATCCCTTAGCTATACACCCCAGCATTTTGTTGGCTTTGCTGCCGCCTTCTGCATTGAACAGAGTTGTCCATGCTCCCTGTTATGATCAGCCCTAGGTCCCTCTCTTCTGTGGAGCAACTCAATTTTAACCCCATTTAAGTGATAATCCCTCCCTGGTTCCAGGCTCTGAAGTGCAGAACCTTGCACTTCTTGGCGCTGAACCCCAGCTGCCATTTATCTGCCCAATCTGCAGCTTATTCAGGTCATCCTGCAACCCTTCTTTCCTCCATAGTAGGGCAGGTTAGAGTAGGGTAGAGTAGGGATGGACTGAAGTACAATAAGTATCATAGGTATCATAGGTAGTACAGAGCTTAAAAAGACAAATAGCTTGGCAGAAGACACCAGAGAAAGGACTGCTGTGTGACTGACTTCTACTGGGACTAAAGAAGTAGAACTCTTGTACTTGGACCTTTAATTTAGGGTAAAAAATTAACTAACAAAACAAAAAAAAGCGGTGTTTGTCTGAGTTAACTAAACTGAATGGTTATCTGAACAGTTATCTAGGTGTAAATCTCAGGTGATTGAAAGGACTTGATAGCTGTGAGGTTTAAATTACTTGTAGAAAGATCTAGTAAGTAGGGCGAGTGGCTTAGCTAGAAGGAAGCCATTTAAAGACTGCCTTAAAAGATTCTGCTAATAGCTTGGCAGAAGACACCAGGAGAAAGGACTGCTGTGTGACTGGACTTCTCTACTGGGACTATATTGCCCTCCTTCCTCCCCTTCACCCTCCCACCCAAAGCTAGTTCTACTTTTATAGGCACAGGATTTGACTGATAACAGGAACTTCCTGTTTGGGAGCAGGAAGTGAGTGATCACAGAGCCACCAAAGACCCACCATCCTAGAAGGGCAAGAGTAGCCTCCGCCCTCTAGTTGCTGGAGGTCTGCCTCTGAGCAAGTAAGGGATCTACTGAGAAATATAGGATAGTCTTGTCTCAGAACAGGACAATCAGGAGCTTAAAGGGCACACAGGCAGAAAGTAAGGAGAGAGAGAAAAAACAGAGGAAAGAGTAAGGATTGCAAACAGTTAAGGGGCCAGAAATAAGACATGATGAGAGTGGTGCAGTGCAGTGGCTGTGAGCAGCAGTCTTCCGGGAGACGCTCTGGAGGATGCGGTGTTGTCCCATCTGCAGGCACCTCTCTGGGCTGAGGGAGGAGGTTTCTCATCTCCAGGCTGAGCTGGCCAGGATTTGTGAGACTTCCTCTTCATCCAGGGACCACCAGTGCCACTGCCGCTGCCTCAGAGGTTGCCAAGAAAGAGGAGCAGTTGGAACACAGTGGGCTCAGGGAGGTGAGGAGGTGGTGGAACAGAGGTGCATCCTCCAGCTGTACTCTCACAATTCCTATGCCATTCTGGCAAAGTGTGGTTCCTCTAAGGAGGCACCCACAGTGGAGACCAAGGAGGGCGCTGGGAACCTCCACAAAGGAGACCCACAGGGGGTGGCAGGGGACCCAGAGGGAAGGAAACAACTCCTGGTGGGAGACTCCATTGTTAGTGCAGTAGAACCTCGGGAGGAAGGGAGAGGGAGGTGGGTGCCTGCCTGGCGCCATGGCTTGGAGGGACAGGGAGCGAATCCTCAGGATTGCCGGAGCAGCTGCACAGGGAGGAAGCTGGATGTCATTGTCCACCTAGGGACAAATGACCTGGCAAGAAAGGGATTAGAGAAGTGCAGGAAGAGTTTGTGGAATCGGGGAGGGGCCTTAGACAAGCAGCACGCAGAGTAACCTTCTCGGACGTGCTGCCCATCTGTGGCATAGGAGAGGCTAGGGTGTTCCTGCACCATGGGATTAAATCAGTGGTTGAAAACCTGGGTGTGGAGCCTCAGGGATTGGCTGCATTGGGGACTGGGGTCCACCTGGAGTGATGCAAGCCTATACTGGCATGATGGGCTGCATCTGTCCAGGAGGGGAACCAGGATCCTAGGTGATAGGTTTAAATGCTTCATTGGCAAGCATTTAAACTAGCCAAGGGGAGGCACTGAAAGGAGCAGGGAAACTAGCCCCCAAAAATCATGGTAGTAAGTGTAAACACCAACATAGAGGTGTCATAGGAGAAGGGCAGGGTAAATGGAGAAAGTGACAAAGGCAAGAAGGACAGGGATAGGGCAAAAGGAGTAAGGCCATCAGAAATGGAGGGTAATGAGTACCAATGCCTGTAGTCTGGGCAACAAGCTCCTGAGCTGGTGGCCTTAATGGAAGAGGGATGCCGGATATCGTAGCAGTCACAGAAACATGGTACACACAGAGAACCATGACTGGGATGTTAACATACCAGGGTACATAACCTACAGGAGAGACAGGCAGGGAGAAGAGGGGAGGAGTAGCTCTCATGTAAAGGAAGGGATAAAAGCAACTGAACAAAAGAGTAAACAGGGAGGAGAGGAGGCACCGTGGGTCACCTTGGAGACTGGAAAGGGCACCACAACCGCACGGGTTGTGAACCCCCATGTCAGGGGAGGGAATGGACAAGGATATGATAGAAGGCATTCTTAGAATGGCAGAGAAAGGGAGATACTGTTGATGGGAGACCTGAATATGTCAGATGTTAACTGGAGCACATTTGCTGCAGCCACATCCAAGAGCAGGGCCATTCTTGATGCCCTACAGGTGGCAGGCCTCAGACAGAAATGTTTCGGAACCCACTGGTGAGGGAGCAATCTTAGACCTCATACTCTCAAACGGGGGCAGTGAGAGGATCTCAGATCTAGAAGTGGGTTGCCATCTGGGGAACAAGTGACCAGCAAACAGTGTGGTTCACGTTAAACTCAGCTACAGAGTCAAGCCATACAAAAGTGGAGTGCACTGGACTTTAGGAGGGCTGACTTTGCAAGATGGAGAGTGCCTCAGAAAAGCACCAGCAAACAGGCTAGAAGGAGGTGGAGCAACAATGGGGAATCATCAAAACCGCCATCACAGAGGCAATAAGCCTTTGTGTGAAGCAAATAAACAAATCAAAATGAAAGAAAAAGCCACTATTGTTCTCAAAGAGGTGGCTGTGAAAGTCAGGAAGAAAAGATAGCATTCCGGAAGTATAAGGAAACAGAAGGAGCAGAACAGAGAGCTGTACCAGTTAAGGCAGAAGAAAGCAGGGAGGGAAGTCAGAATAGCAAAGGCCCAAACTGAGGAAAAGATAGCCAACTCGGTTAAGAAGGGGATAAAACCTTTATAGGTACATCAGCGAGCGAGAAAGACAAAGGGAGGGATAGTGAGGCTGAATAGAATGAACGGTGGGTAGGCAGAAGGGGAGAGTGAAAAGCAGGGATACTGAACGAATATTTCTGTTCAGTATTCACAAAAGAGGAGGGGAAGTGACTAATCCAATTAACAGAAGCACTCTTGATAGGGGTTGATCCCAGTCCTTTCACAGAAGAAAGAGTTCTGCAAGAACTCCTAAAACTAAAGGTGGACAAAGCAATGGGGCCTGATGGAATTCACCCCAGAATCTCTAAAAAGAATTAAGGGGAACTAGTGAAACCACTGGCTACTCTTTTAATAAATCATGGGAGGATGTGTGGTACCTGAGGACTGGAGGAAGGTGGATGTGATTCCCTTCACAAAAGTGGGACCAAGACAGAGGCAGGAAACTACAGACCTGTCAGTCTGACCTCTGTGGTAGGGAAAGTGATGGAGTCACTTCTAAAGGAAAGAATAGTTGAGTACCTAGAGGCCAGTGGGGCACAGGACCCAAGGCAGCATGGGTTCACAGCGGAAGGTCATGTCAGACTAATCTAATAGATTTCTTTGACTGGGTGACCAAAGTAGTAGACCAGGAGAGGCTGTGGACATGGCCTACCTAGACTTTAGCAAGGCATTTGACACAGTCCCACACAAAAGATTAATAGTCAAATTAACCAGCCTGGGAGTGGATCCCAGGGTGGTAGCCTGGTAAAACATTGGCTGGACAACAGGACACAGAAGGTAATTGTAAATGGAGTCCACTCTGAAGAAAGAGGGGTTACTAGTGGGGTACAGCAGGGTTCAGTACTGGTCCAGTCCTTTTAATGTCTTCATAAGTGACATTGCAGAGGGACTGAAGTAAAGTATGCCTCTTTGATGACACAAAGATCTGCAACAGGGTTGATACACAAGGAGGTGTGGAAAGGATAGGAAGGGACTTGGAAAGTTGGAGGAATGGTCAGAAGTATGGCAGCTAGGATTCAATGCAAAGAAGTGCAAAATAATGCACCTGGGAAACAACAACCCAGGGAAGAATACACAATGGGGAGGTAGTAACAACAAAAAAAGGAAAGGGACCTGGGGTAATCATATCAGATGACCTTAAGGTTAGCAAGCAATGTGAGAAGCCAGTAGGGAGGGCTGGGGTTATACTGGGATGCATAGGGAGGCATCAGCAGCAGAAAACAGGAAGTTGTTATCCCTCTGTACGGACAGTTGGTGAGACCCCATCTGAGTACTGCATCCAGTTCTGAGACCCCATCTCTGCAAGGACATAGACAGGATAGAGGCAGTCCAGAGGAGGGCAACTAAAATGGTGCAGGGTCTGCAAGAGAAGCTGTCTGAGGAAAGACTAAAAGAGCTTAATATGTATACCCTTGAGGAGAAGGGAGAGGGGGACATGATAGAAACTTTTAAGTACCTCAGTGGAATCAACAAAGTCCAAGAGGGTAGCATCTTTCAGAAAAGAGACTGCAAGAACAAGGGGACACAATTTAAAGATAGAGTGGGCAGTTCAGGGCAATATGAGGAAGTATTAATTCACAGAGAGGGTAGTGGATGCAGGGAACAGCCTTCCTGAGGAGGTTGTGGGGTCTAAAACTGTGGGAGAATTCAGAATGCATGGGACAGACATAGGGCAATTCTTGTGGGGGTAAGAAAATAGGCTGTTGGTTAACCAGGATCCGCGGCCTATCCTGTAGGTAGGGAAATGGGCAAACTAGCTGGGCCAAATGGTCCTTATCTGCCGTCAAAGTCTATGTTTCTATGTCCATAATGCTCACCGATATTAATTATAGCCCATTATAGAATTTTGGCCTAAATATTTATCCAAACAAATTTTGAAGGAGTCCATGTTTTCGCATGCTACATTATCCAGCTGTAGGTTATTCCATATTTTGCATACTCTAACTGAGAACCTTGAACTCTTTTTTTGTTTTATAGTGGTCTACTGTGAGTTGAAGTGGGTGTCCCTAGTATTATAAACTAATTTCCTGAGCCCCAAAACCAAGCAGCTCCCATAACTGATCATCGTCAAGGCTTTAAATACCAAACATAAGCCTCTTCTCGTTCTGTGGCATTCCAATGCATACAATCTGAGTTTCTTCAGTCAAGCTGTGTAATCCAAACCCATTATCTCATCCATTTTTCTATGTGGCCTCTTCTAGATTTTTCTAGAGCAGTTATAGAGCCCTTATCTCCTGGCACCCAAAACTGGGTGCAGTATTCCAAATGGGGCCTCACCAAGGATGAGTACAGAGGCAGCAAAACCTCACTACTTCTACTTTTAATATGTTTATTGATACAATGTAATATACCTGCAGCCTTCTTAGTCACCAGATGATAATGAAGTTTAGGACTTAGGTCGCTTTGTTACTCTAACTCCCAAATCATGTTCATCATCGACTGCCTTTAAAATTGTGTCACCTAATTTATAATTTGCATGCTGATTATTTCTCCCAAAGTGCATTACTGTACACTTGTCAACATTAAAGGTCAATTTTTGTAGTTTGCCCAATTTTGTAATTCCTCAAGAGCATACTGTAGAGTATTTATACCTTCAGCATTGTTAACTGGGAATCCTAGGAGGGTGTCATCTGCAAATTTAGTCAACCAAGCATTGGCCGAGGTTTTAAGTGTTGTGATATAAATGTTAAATAGACAAGGGCCCAGCACTGATTCCTGAGGGACCCCACTGGTCACATTGTCCCACCCAGAATAAGAGCCTTTTATACAAACTCGCTGTGTTCACCCATCAACCACGATTCCACCCAACGTGTTATATTACCCTCTATTCCCATATTAATATCATCAATAAGTTCTCCATGTGGGACCTTATCAAGGCCTTTGAGAAATCAAGGAGGATAACATCCACCACCTCACCCCTATCCAAAGCCCCACTTACTCCACCATAGAATTCCAACAGATTGGTCTGGCATGATCTTGTCTTGACAAAGCCATGCTGTGTAGGGTTGGGTTGAATCAACTTGCAGATATGATCTTTTATAATTCCTTCAAGAATTTTACATAGAACAGACGCCAAACTAATGTGTCTATAATTGGTCACATTCTGTCTAGATCCCTTTTAAAAATAGGGACCACTGTTGCCTGTCTTCATACATCAATGACCTGCCCATCCTGTATGGATTTTGTAAACAGGGCAGCAATAGGACCAGATAGGGGAGTAGCCAGTTCCTTGAGAATGCACGGGTGGAGACCTTCTGGACCTGCTTGATTTATGTGGATCTAAATCCTGTAACAATTTTTGTACTTTTAGCTGCAGCCACAGTAAGCTGCCCAGTCAAAATATGATCATTACGGGTTTTACTGGTAACTGTTTTAATATTAAAACTGAAGAAAATTGCTTGTTACAAATTGAGGCCATTTGTAACTTATCAGTTACTAACTCACCAGAATTATCTTTTAGTGGACCAATAGTAGGAGTGCCTCCCTTTATTATTAATGTATTCATAAAAGGATTTATGATTATCTCTTACTTTATTAGCCAGTCTTGCTTCATAGTCCTTTTTGCTTTTCTAATGCTACATTTTGTCACCCTCAACTAATATTTATAATTCTCCCAGCTTTTTCGGGACCCACAAGACTTAGCCCTCTTGTATGCCCTATTCTTACATTTAATATGTTTTTTTATGGTTGCATTCATCCATGGCATTTTTAACTGGTTCTATCTGCATTTTTAATGGAAGGAATATATGTATTTGTAACTGCTGTGAGTGTATTAACCAAAATCTGCCACATATCTGAGAGAGATTTATCCAGAAAAGCCTGTTTCCAGTTCCAGGTTAACATGTCATTTACCAGACCCAAAAATTCCCTTTTCTAAAGTTACAAACAACTGTATTACCAACGTCATACCCCAAGTTATCATTATAAGTAAATTTGACCATAGAGTGGTCACGTGACCTAAGTAGTTATATAACCATACAGTTGGTAATCTTACTACCTAAGTTATGTAGAACTAAATCCAGGATATTATTTCACCTAGTACTATGTTTAACTGTTGTAGGGTAGGGTAAGGTAGAGTAGGGTAGGTAGAGTAGGGTAGGACAGGGTAGAATAGGGCAGAGTAGGGTAGAGTAGGGTAGGGTACAGTAGAGCAGAGTAGGGTAGACTAAGGAAGAGTAGGGTGGGGTAGGGTAGAGTAGGGTGGGGTAGAATAAAGTAGGTTAGGGTAGAGTAGGGAAGGGTAGAGTAGAGCAGGGTACAGTAGAGTGGAGTAGGTTGGGTAGAGTAGGGCAGGAGTAGCATAGAGTAGGGTACAGTAGGGTATGGTAGAGTACAGTACAGTTGGTGCAGCAGAGGAGGAGGGTAGCATAGGATAGAGTAGGGGTAGGATTGGGTCGGGTTGGGTCGATCGATTACAGTGGAGTGGAGACTAAAGTACAGCAGAGTAGAGGGTGCAGTGGTTAGTGCAGGAGTGTGAGGGCAGTAACAGGAAAACATGGCACAAGGAGTGAAATAGGGGTTCATTCTGGCCTGAGTGATTGTGGGAATGATGCTGGAAACCACATCCATGTAGCTGAAAATTGGAAGGATCATTTTTAAGGATAATCTTGTTTCATGGTGGACTGGCAGTTGGAGCCCATATGGAAAGGTATAGTTGATAATAAATTAGTAGTGAGTTAGCACTCATCTATGAGAAGCTCAGAGCCAAGAGAAAGGGGGAGGTATGGCTGTAGTGATGTGCATAAGTGATGATGCAAGGCCATTAGTCTGCCTACCATCAGGAATGGCACACATCACTTTCTCCCTCCACCCATCCCCTGTTGGCTGCATGCTCCTCACACTGTGTCACTCACCCAATATAGCTTTAAATAGGAGATAAAGCATTGTAAAAGGCGAACTGGACTACCCTGACCCTACAACTACCGCCCACCAAATTATGGATCAGCAGTGGAGGGTATCCAGTGAATGTGGTGTCAGCAATTGAGCTCATAGAAAAGGCGACTCAGTTATGGTGCCTGTATT
This sequence comes from Neoceratodus forsteri, assembly GCA_016271365.2. Classification (NCBI taxonomy): domain Eukaryota; kingdom Metazoa; phylum Chordata; order Ceratodontiformes; family Ceratodontidae; genus Neoceratodus; species Neoceratodus forsteri. The sequence goes on from JADMNL010000029.1 coordinate 134,050,293, forward strand.
CAGGGCTACCTGGCAGAGTAGCGCTAGGATGCCAGGGTGGGCAAGGTGGGGAGAGGAAGCTACGCATGTATGTGCATGCACATGCGTGGGGGAGGAAGGAGGGAATGTATGTGGAGGGGTGTGGTGGGCAGCTCTCAAGCTGGTCTACTAGTGTGGTGGGAAGGTCGTCAGTTGGGAGGTGTAGGATACAGGGTCTGGTGCAGCATGTTTTTGTTTTTTGCTGGCAGCTGGCTTTTCTTTTTACAAGTATTTTCACCCCCTGGAGTTGAGAATCCCTCAGTAGGGGGTGAGGGTGCACAGCCTCCCGCTTTAGGAAATACAGCCATGGATCTCGGGCGCCATATTGCTAGTCACCACAAGTGTGCATTGCTGAAATTCATTTTCAGCAATGTACATCATTAACAGTGATTGCTGTTCCTGCATCACCGTTATCACATAGAACCATTAGGGGCCACCATGAAATATTTGGAATTCTGGATATGGGAGCTGAGGCTATGGAGGGTTGAGATAAATGATGCTGTCAGATCCTGGCATAGTGGCAGCAGCCAGCAATTATTTAAGCATAATGGACTGAGAGTCCACGGAGGGATAGAGGGTGAGAGATGATTGGGGTTGGAAAATGATGGCCACGGACTTGCTCTGACCACATTGGGAGGAAATAAAGTTGTTTTTCCTTAGAGCTGGTCATGTACCAATAACAAACAGCTGATTACCTGGGGAGCAGAGTATGGTTACTCACAGAAATTTCCTGAAACAGTATTGAAACACACCCATGAGAAAGCTTAGGTACGTGAAGCATCAGAGTTTTCCTTCTGTAATGTCAGATGACTTCTTGTATTCACCAATAAGTGCTACTTTTGCTTGAAAATGTCCTGTTTGTTCTTTTCAGTATGCACTGCCTAGGCATACTGTGTGATCCTGAGCTAGTCCCTTAACTTCCTTGTGCTCCCAGGTCATATCTGGAAACAAGCTTCACTTAGCGTACTACTCCTGGTTAAACAATGTTCCCTTTCCCTTCCCTTCATTGTGTTTTCGTTTTAGCTGTGTTACACTTAGGCCTTTCGTACCACAGCATTCAGTCTGGTGTTTTTAATTGGGAGTTCAGGCTAAAATAATTTAGAACAGTTGAGCACTGTAGCCTGTTGCGTGTTAACTAATTTGCATGGCACCTCTCAATTCACATACAGATAGCACTTGGATGCCACATTGTTGCTCACAAGCTGAGTTCACAGATTGAGCACGCTATGAAATTTCCATAATGTTACAGTACAGGGTGCCGAGCTTGTGGAGGAGCATTTTGTGTTTGACATTGATGTAGGCCCAAAAGAAATTCTAATACAGTCAAACAGCAAGATGCTGTATGGTAACCATCTGTATTATGTTTCTACTTTTACGTTTGATGCACTTGTGCAAACATTTTGCTACAGCAAAAGGAGATTTCAGGGTGTGTCACTGCTAGCCCATTGCAGCTAAAAACAGCAGGGCTCAGTAGCTAGACCAATAACCATGCACAGTGGCTGTGACACCACTCAATGCTTGCAGGGCAGAAACTTTTATACTTGAAAAGCACCAAGCTGCTCCATTCAGAGAGGGCTTTGGTCCTTTGATGTGCATGAAGCCACTCAACAAACAGCTGATTGGCTGTCAACACCAGCAGACTGTCTTTAAAATCCTGTAAAATTAAAGAAAAGGCATCTTAACCAGCAGTGTCAACCTGACCAACTGCATCAGAACATCGGGGAGATCTACAGAATGTTTGAACTGTGTTGTGCCAATATTTTTTTATTTTATTACTGTTTAAAGGTCTTTTGTGCTTCTTGTGTCTCTGTAGCCAGTTTGAAACTACAGCCATGATGTATCAAATTACAGCCTTTCTTTCACCTAAACTAGCAGCTGTCTTACGAAAATGTAACCCTTGCCAGCCTTTCTGGTTGCTAGTATTAGTATGGGACTTAGTCTCCTTACTGTGGCAACTTTAAATACAGAACAAAAAATAATATACCTCTGTTTCTCTCCACCGCCAAGTGTATATTGCAAACAATGTTAACCTAGACAAAGACGATATCCATTTTAAACTTTTATGTGTCTATCTTTGTGAATGATATTTGAAAGGTGAACCCACACTGACAGAACTGTAGTTATATGGATGTCACCAACTTTGCAATCCTCGCCTGCCCCCCATTTCCTTTCTCACCACTCCTCCACCCATAACACTTATGTTCCTCCCAAGCCCTAGTCCTCCATATCCCTCCTCTGTATGCTACCCTTACCCTCCCTTTTAGCCCTTGCATATATACAAAACCTGCCATGATCTGAGTGATGCATAGATTGTATCATGGTTAATCCTTGTTGTGATGTTATATATGAAATTTAATAAAAGAATAACTGTCAGACCCCTCCATGTAGTTTCCTTTTTCTTGTGTTCAACTGTTTTGCCTGTCATCCTTTCCACAGTGATCCCAATATTTGCCTTCTGTCCATGGTGATCCTCTGCACCAGCCCTCTCTAGCCTCAAGACAATTATTATACTCTTAAATGCCCTGTCTATTCAGTACCCTCGGTATCTGTCTAGGTGTGAATCCTGCACACTCAGTGTTGTCCATAACATCCTGCAAGAGAGCCAGTCACCATTCCCAGCATTCCTTGCACTTACAATACAAATGCCACATAACATCTGAGACTGTACTGGTGCAGCAAGAGGCATCTGTCTATCCCCTTGAGTGGCTGAAATTCAAGCAACTGCTACTAAGAAATATTGCATGGAGCTCTTGCAGTAATGGGAGGGTTGCAGAATGTGGAGATTCCTGGTGTGGGCACAGAGGGATACCATGTCCTCTGAGCATGTACTGGGAGCTATTGTCATAGAATCATGGTGAGGGAAAGTGCCACTATGGGCTAACTTCTCCCAACCAAGGGTCAGCAGGATGAGGACATGGTACACTGGAGGTTGGGGCTTCCACAGTAGCTACTCCATTCACAACTGTGTAAACTCCAGTACATTACATTTTATCTGTATAAAATGAGTGAGGCAGTGTGCTGGATGGTTATGTGACATGTTAATGATTTAAAAATGCTGCCATGTTTGTTTGCTGCCAGTGTGTCCAGTTGGTGGAGGCACCATGAAGTGACGTGGGGTAGAAAGGGACTTACAATAGAGCATTTAGGTAGTGCTAGATTAGGCCAAAGATAGCCCAGTCATTTAGCTGTACTGGTGGTTATGATTTTGGATGCAAGTCTAACCACCTCCCCGCTACTTTACCCACCCCTTATTTAATCACTGGCACCCTTATTGGGCACACACTCAAAATTTAGAAATGGTACCACCCTAGCTTTGGGAATGTATTCCAGGTTCATTCTTTAGGAATCAAGGGGTGGGGGTGTACAAAACAACCATTGGTATTTACAAACCAGGTCCTGAGAGAGATTTTTGCTAGGCATATGATAGACCTGTCTTCTGGAGGAGGAAGCAATAGTGCAACTATCTAGACCATAGTTGGGGTTCTAGAGTGAGACTTAATTCAAAAGATGTTCTTTACAGCAAGGGTGGACCCCAAAGGTTTAAACTTCTTAGCACTTTTCTCTTGCAGAAACTAAAATCGAACTGTAACTGACAGACCTCTTTGTATTCCCACCACAGCAGGACATAGGACACTTGCATTTGTATTCCCACAGGCGTAGACAATAGAACACTGGCATTCAGTGGCATCTTAGCAACAACTGAAAACATTGCTAACATTAGCACAATTCTTCCGTAAACAATGAAGAAACTGTAACCCACTACAGGAGATAAAATCCTCTTCAGACATTTGCTCATTTGTCTAAAGTAACCTGGCACCCTTACTGAACCTGTAAGTCCTGAACTGGTTACTCCAGATGGGGTTCTGCCCACCCTTTGCTCCCAAATTCATACTCAGCCATTCTTTCAGAGTTACACCTTAAACTTTTGCAACACCTCTTGAAATCCTATGAATGAAGACTTGGCATTCAGCGTTCAAATCACTACCTAGGTAGTGTAAAGTAAAAGTCCTGAATAGTGTGATATAGTCATACCTCTGGACATCACACACCTCAGCCAACTTTACTTCAGAAAACAAATTTGCACATCTGTATTTATAGAAAGTTGTGCCTTCCTTTAGGCATGGAACACAACAGGAACAGGTACTTGCTCCCACTGGCAAAATCAGATTTCACTCACTGTCATACTTTCAGGCAGCTTTAAACATTCTGGACCATTACAGGGATTGCCCTTAGATCCACTGACTAGCAATCATTTTCACCCTCCTGAGATGACAATTGGAAAATCCTGCTGAAGAAAAGGTCTCTACCACTTTACTTATCAAGCTGTGAATTACCAAACTATAGGGTGAGAAATCAGACCCTAGACTTGGAGCCCCTGGCAGAGCAACTCTCACTCCCACTCTCTGACTCTCACTCTACCAACCGCAAACTGCAGCTGCTGTTCCCAACATTCTATTTCCCACCTCAACAGCTGGTACAAGGCTTATGCTGCTTTAAGAGTTCCAAATGAGCTCATCACTTCAGACTCAGCTGGAGACAAGTAAACAGAAGAGTGAGCAGATGAAAACCATTTACTAGTTAATTACCAGCTGCCTCTCCTGCCTAGCATTGTTACTGAGGAGATTCTAGTAACCCCAAGGGACTGAGTGGTTACTCTCACGTATACCAGATGAATGACTGTCCGCAGTCATATCTCCATCCAGCACTAGGCTGTCTTACCTTCATGTTACCTACAGGGAGGGGTGATCAGGCCCTTACACCATGTGCTAGTCACCGTCAGGGAACACTAAAGGAACAGAGGTTGGCTGAAAAACTTCAGCCCCTATCCTATGATCTATCTATGGATTCTCAGTGGCTCCAAGAAACTGCCTGAAGCATGTCTTAATAGACCAGTACTGAGAGCCACTACTGCAGAACAGGACCCCAGCCTGTCTATCCCCTAACCCTCTAGGAAAACTCTCTAATTTGTGCTGCCCATGACCCAAACAAATAAGATTCCTATAGGGTGGCTGACCACCTGTTCCTGGGCTGAGATACAGATATGGACACTGATGAGTCCAAATAGGATGAAGCACATGTCTGTGTCTGTGTCTGCTGTTCTCAGCCTTTGCTTATTGTATTGTGTATGGCCTTCTAGCATCATGCAATTCTGCTTAAAGTTGAGCCAGTCCAAATTAATTCATGTTCATTTGCATATTATCAGTGTCAGTGGCTCAGTAGGTAGCACACTCACCTCTGAGGCGGGAGATCAGAGGGCTGTGGTCAGTTCCCACATCTGGCACTTGGGTTAATATCCCAGTTCTGACACTGTAGTGCAGCATGAGAGGGTGCTGCACTTCTGAGGTGCCGTCTTTCAGATGAGAGATGTTAAACCGAGGTCCCATCTGCCTGGATTGGTGGTAGTTCAGGTGGATGTTAAAGATCCCATGGCACTTATCGAAAAGAGTAGGGAATTTCCGTGTCCTGGCCAAATTTCCTCATTCCCTAAAAATACCACCAACAGCTTAATCTTGTTCAAGGTCAGTTGGCATTCATCTGTACCCTCCCCGGATCATGCCTGAAAATAGGCAGGATTTATCTAGTGCACTTATCCGGTCAACAAAATGAAATAAATAAATAAATATGTTTCCCATGATGATTTACATTATTGGGGTATGTGCAATTTGTGTTTTCTTTAAAATTTGGCTGTATAGCTTAATATCCTCTGGGATAACCCATGCCCCAGTGCATTTGCTCTGGGGTATATTGTAGTTATCAGACCTATGCTACCTACAGGAAAAACTGTATCCCCAACACTTACCTAAGTACCTGTTGACAACAAAAGGAAAACATACACTATATTGCATTTCCTTTCCCAAATTACCACTCCTGTGAAGAAAAAACTTGTTAACACCCTGTTAACCATAAACATTTCTCAAAACACTCAGAAAAGGGGAACTCAGATGAGTTCCAAACATCCTCTTCACTTTTCTTAAGGAACACCTGCAAGAGAAGAAATACAAACATGCATTCTGCATACCATACAGTGCTTAAACCTACACCCAACACTAAAGAACCCCAGAAAACGTTTTCTATAAAAGTATAAAAGTAAAAATGGAAAGAAAACATTAATGCAACATATTTTGGGATAGAATTCCCTACAAAGTTCAGATCTGGGGACCAATGTCACTGGTGCCCATAGGTATTGTCCATGAAAGAGTCTCTCCTAGGCTGAAGCCTGCTGAAGAATAGTTCTTGAACAGGACAAGGCCTGTATATCACTGCAATCCATGGAAGAGTCTTTGATGAAAATATTAAAGTTCATTGATAGTCTTCAAATGTAGGATGTGTTATGCAAAGTCAGTTAATGTAAATAGAAAGGGTTTGTCTACAGATCCTTGAAGAATGAAAAGTTTCATCTTACTCTGCAGGCTGAGGACCTCTCCTTTTGGACAGGGTTCGACCTTAACATTGTTTTACTCACCCTGAACCTAGTGCAAATTGGCCAGGGCTAGTGCAGCTAACCTCTACTTGTCCGCCTTTGACTAGTGCAGGTTTTTGTGGCTGTTAATGAAGTTGCAAAAGTCCCTGTTTTAGCAGGCTGTAGTCGTTTTGCTAATCTCCCTCAGTGTTCCAGGTGGCCTGGTGATTAACAGCTCATTAAGAGTTGCAATTATCTGGCAGTTCAAGAGGGGATCCAACAAAAGACTTGATGTGAGTCATTATCACTCAATTGTTAGAACATTCAGCTAGTGTACATGCTGTGATCAAGGGTAGAGTGATTAAGTCACTAGCATCCAGTTTGCTGAACTTGTCTTTGATTTGTCCCACAATATTAAGACCAGTGTGCCTCATTTCCCAAACTTCTATGTGTCTGTATCCAACACAGCAGTGGCAGAATGCAATGATGATACACAGTCTGCCCAGCCAGGTGGTCTGTCCACTCTGTACTTTCTCTGGACACCATTGCAGACTGGACTCTGAAGTGACCATCCATAGATCCATAGCTGCCATTACTGACTGGTGTAGGGTCCACAGCTCCTCTTAATGGATCACGCCAGTTAATGCCATCCATGCAGTACCACCCAGCATGTCATTTCATCCTAAAACAATGCTTTGGTGCATGTATGGTACAAAGCAAAACCTTAATAAAATATGTAATTTGAAAGGCTCTGCCTAGTATACAAGCTAATTAGGCCCAACCCCCTCTAGTCTCTCTGGACTCATTGCTGCTGAAGCGAAACCCTCGCAACATCGGACCTCAGGCCAAACTCTTCTCGAAGTTCCAAGGGTAAGAACCAAGGCAGGGGCAAGTCATTTTCCTACACTTCCCTTCCCTGTGGAACAAACTTCCTCCAGAGGTGCAGGAAACACCCTCAATCAAGATCTTCTGTACAAGACTCAAGGCACACATGCTCGCTATGAGCCAATGTCAATGCCATGTTACCTGACATCTCCTCTCGCTCATCCCGCCCATCCAAGTACATGCCTCACCCTACCTAAAGCTGGGTGCTCATACCCTTTCCTTAACTGGGCTTCCACTTAACAAATGTTCACTGTGGTTAACCTTAACCCATGTGTGATGCTCTGGCTCATTTTCCTATCAATGATTAAAAGTTGCTAAATCTGTAACCTGTTATATATGTTATTGCTATGAGGCTAACTGAATATGTTATGACCTATTTATTGTACTACCGCTGTATATCCTACTTTCCTTGTAATTCCCGGTCGCCCCTGAAAAGGGACCTCCAGGGCCCAGTGGGCCTACCCAGTCACCAAAATTTAATAAATAAATAAATAAAATAGGTATTCCTGGTGTGCACAGATCATCCTATATAGAAAGAGGTAGTACAGCATCTTGCCTGTATAAGCTCCCTTTGACTGATGAAAGGACACCGTTATGAAAATCTGTTTTTGTTAGGGCAGAGCATGTTATATCAATACTTTTGTACCTGGTATATATAAACAGATATGTCAAAGTTTCTTACATCCAAAGCCCCTGTGTTTGTTTAACTCTCTCAAAGAAATCCTAAAACTTCCCTGGCTCACTTTGCAGTCTAAAAAACTTCCAGAAGTGCAGGTCTGGTTAATCACAGGGTGGGGATAAGAGTATCTTTCTGCCTGATTCTGTACATTGCCCAGCAGGTCAGGGTGGGACTGTGGTGTGGTGAGGTGCATGATGATGTTGTCTATTGTGTGTGCAGAGCTAGAACTGCTTGATTAAACATACGCTATTATGGTATTCTTTAGTCTGGCAGGAGGGGTGAAGAAAGAGGAAGCAAGGGACACATGGTAAAAACAGTGAGTACACACTGCATGTGATTGTATTGCAGTCTTTTTGCTGGAGCAGGAAGCAATGTGGTAGCAGGATAAATATGCAATAATCGGAGTATTTCTTGGCTTGTATTTTTCCTGTATGATCGATCAAAACTGACCATTATTATTGTGGCGCTAATGCAACCATCTCAGAGCTAGTGCAATTTTAATTAACTTGTCCGGCTGGCTAGTGCAAAAAGTTAAGGTTGACCCTGCTTTTGGTCCAGATGGAATCTTCAGATACTGCTGGATGATGTCCTGGAAGGCTAGACGATGGAATAGGGAAAACTGCTGGATGATGAATCTGGATACCACTGAAGAAACTGGAATACCAGAAGAGCTGCAGCCCCATTCACAATTTGAACAGTGTCAATGAACAGAGTCCTTCCCAGTCTCCAGAATCTAAGGAGGTCATTGCTAATTTTGTTCTTACACATTCTAGTGCCTCTGGATGCATATTCTTCCTTGCTTCCTCCATAAGCCAAGATTGCCTGTTTTGTTTGCTCTCCCAGACTCTGCAGGAAAACTAAGATAGGACTTCCCATACGTGGCCTCAGACCTTCTACAAATCAGTCTCTCCTCTTTACTACTCTTTACTAGTCTGCAGCCAGCAGCTGGCTTGGGGTGGCCAGTCCTGGTTGATCCAGTATTTGAAACTCATCGCAGAAAGAACTTGTCCTCCACTACTTCTTACGAACATACGTATGAACAGTAGAAAAGGCCACCTGGTCTATCAAGTCTGCTTGAGTGTGCAGCTAGCCTCATATCTTGCAGCTGCCCCTCCCACTCTCCCCATCATCGGATCCCTCCCCATGTGCCACCCCTCGTGAAGCTACCAACTGTCTTACAAAACACCAGCTCTTCTGGTAAGGTGTTCCACTTGTCCACCACAATCTCCGTGAAAAAGTGTCTCCTTGCCTCCCTCTAAAAGTTACCCCCAATCTCAGTCCATGCCCTCTTGTGTCCCTACCCTCCTTAGCTGTAAAATCCCTTCTGTGTTAGTCTTGTTGATCCCCTTCAGGTACTTAAAGGTCTCTATCATAGCCCCCATCCTCCTTTCCTCTAATGAATACATCTTTAATTCTCCCAGTCTGTCCTCATAGGGCTTATTCTCGAGTTCCTGTATCATCTTAGTGGCCCTGCATTGCACTCTCTCCAGTAACCTTATGTCCTTCAGGAACGGGTGCAAGAACTGCATGAAGTACTCCAGGTGGGTTCTGACCAATGATCTGTACAGGGGCAGTATAACCTCCCTCCTTCTGGATGAGATCCCCTGCTATACACCCCCACATTTTGCTGGCTTGTGCTGCTGCTTCCTGCAATGGGCCGAGTTGTTCATGCTCCTGTGATGATTACTCCTAGGTCTTTTTCCTCTAGGTACTTCCCAACTACCCCATTCAAGTGATAGTCCCTCCCTGGTTCCTTGCTCCAAAGTGCAGGACCTTGCACTTTTGCATTGAACCCCAACTGCCATGTATCCGCCAACTCCTGGAGCTTAATCAGGTCCTCCTGCAGCCCCCCCCCTCAATGTCATCCACCACAGTTCCCATTTTGGTATTGTCTGCAAACAGACTGATCTTGCTCCAGTTCCTGTGTGAAATATCTGCAAAAATATCCCAAACAATACTGGTTCCAATACAGATCCCTGTGGTACCCGCTTATCAATGCCCTTGGTGACGAGAGTCCCTCCCCACACCACCGCCCTTTGTTGCCTCCTCCTCCACCAGTTTGTGATCCATGTTAGCAATTTTGGCCCCACCCCACATATTCCAGCTTTCCTCCCAACCTCCCATGTGGTACTGAATCAAATGCCTTGCTGAAATCCAAGTACAGGACATCCACTGCATGGCCCTTGTCCAGTCCCCAGTCATCTAGTCATAGTACTCTACAAGGTTGGTTTGGCAAGATCTTTTCACTGCAGACCCATGTTGCTTCTCATCTTGGAGCCCACTATCTTCCAGAAAGCGCACTAGTTTCTCTTTGAGGATGGTTTCCATGAGCTTCCCCACTATTGATGTGCGGCTCACTGGCCTGTAGTTCCCGGTTCATGCTTTGGTCCACTTTTGTGGATGGGTACCACATGTGCCATCCTCCAATCCTGTGGTACACATCACATGTCCAGTGAGGTGTGAACAGGTTGTCCAGTGGCTCCATCAGAACCCCTGCTAACTCCATTAGCACCCTTGGATGTATGCCATCAGGCCCCGGTGCTTTGTACACCCTTAGTGCACTTAGCCCTTCCAGCACCGTGTCATCTGTAATTAATGCATCTGTTATCTCCGGCACCCACCACCCCCTATCACCAGAGAATCTTCCCCTCTTCTCCTGGGTGAATGCAGAGTCGAAGTACTCACTGAGTGCCTATGCCTCTCCTCCCTTTCACCACCCACCCCTGTCCTTCTTTATCCTCACCAGTTTGTCCTTGTTTCTCCTCTCAATTTATTGGAAGAAGTCTTTTCTCCAGTTTTGATACCCTGTACCAGCCTTAGCTCCTTGGATGCTTTGGCCACCGTGACCAATCTGGTAACCTCCCGGACTTTCCTGTATACATCACATGCTATCCTCCTTCCTCTCTGATTTCCTGTATTTTCTAAATGCCGCTCTTGGCCCACACCCCTTCCCTGATTTCCTGTGTCAGTCAACTCGGCACCTTTGTCCTACACTTCTTTCTTTTCTTCTTAGTGCATGTTTCCATAGCCTCTTTCAACTGTTCCTTTATAATCTCCCATTTTCTGGTCTGCATCCATGTACAGTTGTATGCCTGCCACATGTCTGCCCAGAATCTCCCCATTTTCCCAAGGTCCACCCCTGAACTCAACCACCCTTTGTCTGATCCCCCAGATCCCTCCCCATGTTGAGCTTAAACCACACTGAATAGTGGTCACTCCCAGCTAATAGTTCCTTCAACTCAAGATTTCTAACTGACTCCCCATTTTCTAGCACAAGATCCAGAGTCCTACCTAGGTGAGTCAGCACCAGTACCAACTGTCTAAGGAAGCTTTCCTGACACGCTCTAATAGGACTAGTTCTCTTGCATGCATGGTGGACGGTGTGCCCCACTCCACCCCCAATAGGTTAAAATCCCCACCACCACTGTGTTTCCTCCTGCAGACCCTCCTGATTTGGTCTGCTAGTTCCCTATCCAGGTCACTGCCCTGATTAGGTGGCCTGTACACAACCCCAGTCTCAGTGCCCTGCTGTTAGCATCCTGAAACTGCATCCAAAGGGCTGTGTTCCCCTCCTCCCTTCCATCCTTCCAACTTTATCCTTCCCCCACATGGTACCCCCTCCCTTTCCTCCTTTCCATCCTAAACCCTGGCACGATCATGACTGAGTCCTGATACTGGGTGGCCCACATTTCTGTGATTGCCTGCTATGTCCACCCTCTCCAGGGAAAGAGAGCCTGTATCTCTGCTGCCTTACTCCCAGGCTTCTTGCATTCAGTGAGACTACCCTCAAGCCTGTCTCTTTTCCTCCCTCCCTATTCCTCCCCATTTGTTTACCTGCTGTGCTCCCTCCTTACTCCTTTTACTCATAGCTAGGGAGGTGAGCTTTCCAGACTCCCCATTTTGGACCCTCTCACTGCTAGTTGTCCCTCTCCATTACCCCCTTGTAGTTTAAATCCACCTTAGTTGATATACCCTTCTAACCCTGCTTCAGTACCCTTCTCATTGTACTCAGGTGTCACCTATCCCCTGCATACAGATTCCCATTGTCCCACACGCTACTCCCATCCTGTCATCAATCCATACTTCCTGGTACTGCAATGAATCCCTCAGCCACTCATTGAACAACTGCATCCTTGTTTTCCTCACTGTACTTGCACAGGAACTGGCAGTACCTCTGAGAAGGCCACTGACCCCTACCTCCTCACACTGCTTTCCTAACTCCTTGAACCTCCCTTTACCACCTCTACTGACTTCCCGCCCAGTCGCTTGTACCAACGTGCACCACTCACACATGGTTTCCTCCTCCCTCCTTGTGCATTTGAGAATCTCCTGTCCCAGCTCTCCATGGTCAACCCCTGGATAGCCTCTAACATGGAAACATAGAATTTGATGGCAGTTAAGGACCGCTTAGCCCCTTAGTCTGCCCATTTCCCTACCTGATGAATAAGCTGCAGATTCTGGTTAATCAACAGCTTACTTCCTCCCACCCCCCACTAGAATTGCCTTATACCTGTCCCATGCATTCTTGAATTCTCCACTGTTCCTGACTCAAACCTCCTCAGGAAGGCTGTTCCATGCATCCTCAACCCTCTCTGTGAAAAATACTTTCTAATATTACTGCTGAGCCGTCCCCTTTATCTTCAAATTGTGCCCCTTGTTCTTGCACATCTCTTCTTCTGAAAGATGCTACCCTCTTGTACTTTGTTAATTCCTTGAGATACTTGAAAGTTTCTATCATGTCCCCCTCCCTTCTTTCCTCAAGGGTATACATATTAAGTTGCTTTAGTCTCTCCTCATACGTCTTCTGGTGCAGACCCTGTACCATTTTGTTGCCCTCCTCTGAAAAGCCTCCACTTTGTCTATGTCTTTGCGGAGATGGGGTCTCCAGAATTGCACGCAGTACTGCAGATGGGGTCTCCCTAACTGTCTGTACAGAGGGATAACAACTTCCTGTTTTCTACTGTTGATGCCTCTCCTATGCATCCCAGTATCCCCTTACTGCCTTCTTACATTGTTTGCCCACCTTTAGGTCATCTGATATAATTACTCCTAGGTCTCTTTCAATTTTGTTGTTGCTATTAACTCACCCCCACTGTGTACTCTTCACTGGGTTTTGTTCCCAGATGCATTACTTTGCATTCTTTGCACTGAATCTGAGCTGCCACACATTTGACCATTCCTCCAACCTTGCCAAGTCCCTTTTCATCCTTTCCACCCCAGCTTGTGTATCAACCCTGTTGCAGATCTTTGTGTCATCTGCAAAGAGACATACCTTTCCTTCCAGGTGCTCTCCAATGTCACTTATAAAGACATTAAAGAGGACCGGTCCCAGTACCGAATCCTGCTGCTACTCCACTCTACCCAGATACAACTATGCCTTTCTCCTTTCCTCCCCATCTGACCCTTTTCATTATCGAATCTCCAGCAATAGTAACCTCCTTCTTCCTGATGCTTAGCAACTCTTCCTCTACTATCCATAACCAGCCTTCTAGCATCCCTCCTTCTTGTTCCATTTTAGCTTCCCCATTGCGACACCCCCACCCTCCCTCCTGATATCACTTCACCTGTCGCCACCTCTTCCTCTAACTTACTCCCTTCCTTTCTCCTATGGCAACCCAGTTCTACTCCTGGCCCCTGGAGTCTTCCTTCCTCTCTCCTCTACATCCTCTCTGGTGTCTGATAATTCCTTCCTCCCCGATGCCAACCCTGCAAAACCATTTCCTGCTACTCTTGCGCCCATGATCAACAAGTCTTCCCCTGCCCTGAGTCTTTTCTCCCTTCACTGTCCTTCCATCTTCCTTACCCCACCCCCCCCTCTCATCAGCTTCTGTCCTGATATTCCTCCAATGTCTGTTACACCTTTTCCCTCAGGGGTCCATCCTGCTCCAGCCCCCCTACTCCTTCCAGCATTCTCCAAAGTTCGGTACTTCTTCCCCAAGCCTCCTCAGCCTGCTGCAAATGGGCCACCCTCCTCGTTTCACAGTATTCTCATCCAAACTGCTGCCTCACATCCATTGCATCTCACTATCTTCCCATATCTGACCCCCAGCCCCTGTTGCCATCCTCCCATTTCTCATTCCGCTGCCTCCAGTGGCTCATATACATGCCTCTCCACCCCGGCTGTACTACCTCCTACCATCCTGCTCCCTTTCCCTCATTCTTAGTCTACCAAGACATAAGAGTTGTACCACTCACTAGCTTGTTTCTCTGGAACCCAGCCTGCTGCAGTGGTTCTACCTCCTATAACAGTAGCAATCTAACCCGTATATTTCCTAGTTTAGCATATAACCAGACTTTATCTACACCCTAGTTCACACAGAACAGAGAAAGGTAGATGAAGGACATATTCCTGCATATTAATCCCCTAGACTGACTCTATTATCATTATACAGAGTATAACTGGGTAACCTGTACTGGTTCTGATTTGCTTCTAAAGCTCAGCAATCACTTGGTTTAGTTCAGTACACTGAGTCCCATTGAACCCTATGGGCTCCCAGTCGCCAGTGCAGGAGCTTGCCCTTTCTTCACCAACCAGTCCTGGTTCCTCTGGGCAGAGCTTCAGATCATTTAAGAGGTCAGAGGTGGTGGAAGGTAGGCAGGAGAAAATATAATAAAATCCAAAAGTTTTAACAGCAGCAGCGCGGACGGAGGGTCCCAGCGAGACCAAGTCCAACACCCTCCTTCCCGGGTCTCTTCACCAAGTGCTGGCTCCTGAGTATAAGGCCCAACTAAACTGCCCCTGCAGTTTAAAATTGGTGCTCATACTCTAAGCTAGTAGCTTTTCCCTTTAGGTGCCCCGCAAGTCCGCTGTCGGGCTGGAGTGAAGGGTGCCAGTTCTAATAAAATAAATTGAAAGAAGTTTCTACAACAGGTGAGGAGTGGGGGTCCCAGGGGACCAAGCCCAACACCTTCCTTCCCCACAGTCCTTCACCAACTGCTTTGGCTCACGGAGTATGATGCCCAATTTAACTGCCCCCTGCAGTTTAAAATTGGTTCCTTATCCACACACTCTGAGCCAGCAGCTTGTCCTCCTTCAGATGCACTGCAAGTTCATTGCCAGGCCGGGATCCTGCTCTGATGCAGGACTGGAGTGATGGGCTCCCAGTCTGCAATAGAATAAAATCCAAAAGATGTTTCAGCAGCAGCGGGAGGAGGGGGCCCAGCATGGACCAAGTCCAACACCCTCCTTTCTGAGTCCTTTCAAACTGCTGGCTCCCAGAGTATAAGACCCAATTTAAACTGCCCCTGCAGTTTAAAATTGCTGCCTTTCCACACACTGAGCCAACAAATTGTCTCCCTCAGATGCACCACAAGTCCGTGCTGGGTCGGATCCCATCCGATGCAGGACTGGAGCCATGGGGACCGTCCACAAGAAAATAAAATCCAAAAGAAGTTTTAGCAGCAGCGGGAGGAGAGGAGTCCCAGCGGGGACCATGTTCAACACCCTCCTTCCCCAGAGTCCCTTCACCAACTGCTCTTGGAACAAGTTACTTGAGCCTCCTTCAACTGTTACTGGCTCCTCTGAGGCAAGAGCTTGGGGTGACGCACAGTGGCCCTCTTTTGAAGATACTCTGCTTCATCCTCGCTTTTCCTCATCACTAATAACCTGTGTCCATGAGTGAGAAAACGTCCTCATTCCTGAGACATTCCATTCCTCACTGAGCATGGAGGTGGACACCTCCCATTCAGTGTTCTTGTACTTCATCCTCCTCCACCTAGCTAGGACTCGACCCTGTCTCCATGGGTCAACTGATCCCTCTGTGGCAGAGTCCATTTGGGACACAGGTCTGGAAACCTCTCTCTGTTCCTGCCCTTGCAGTGGATCAACATCATCTTTACTTGCTGTTTCTGTGGCACACTCAGTAGAACGTTCCCCAACAAGTTCAGCCTGGTGCTGCATGCTGTTACTGCTGGCAGGATCCTGCCAGGGTCCATGTGGGAGCAAACTGGATTCTTGTTGCCCTTCTGAGCTGTGCCCCTGCGTATTCCAAATTTTGTAAGGCAGTCTGAGCAATGAGATATTAGAAAACATCCCTTCCGGCCTTTAGACACACAATCAATAGTCTCACTGGATAGCTAGGAATTGCTACATCTGAGGTAACCTTTCATCATAATTGGATCTCATTACCTCTCGGTATTGCCACCTTCTCTGTGATCATAGGACAGGCATGATTGGGGTGTCAGGGTGCTCCCAAAGCCATATCTGACAGCAAACACATAAACCTTTTGTTACACAATTCACTTGCTGGCTTCTAGGAATATCTCCAAATGGCTCCCTGCTGTTGTGTTTACACTGCTGACCCCACCCTGTCATGGCTTCTGTAACTTTCATCATGCATCACCCTCTCTTCACTTGTTTAAAACTGAGTTTCCAACCTTTCTGGCTAGTGAAATTACTTTAAACTGCAAACAGTTGTCTCTGATGGTGCATCTTGGCACATTCATACTGATTTAGCATTGGTAACTTGACTTTGCGATCAGCACAGTTCCGGAAAATTCTATTTACATATTCACAGTTGCTCAAAGTCACTTACAAACCCCACAGTTTTTCTTTGCTCAGGATTTTACTGTTTGCTGCACCTGCCATTACAACTCACAGTCCTTTTGCTCGGAAAACTCACTGTTGCTGTACCCATATCTCACTGCCCACAATCTATTGCTCAAAATTTGCTGTTTGCTGTAGTCTACAATTCATAGTCTCTCTTTGCAGATAAATCATGCTGTTTGCATACAGGTTTAGCTGGCTTTGCATTCACACACAGTTTGTTTGCATAGTTTACTTGTTTGCTCACTGTATTCAGTAGCTTGTTTCCTCTGATGGAAAATCTCAGCCTGCTGCCGATTCGAGGAAGGCCTCTGGGATGAAACGGGCTGGCGGTCCGCCGATCCAGCCACGATCGTGATCACTCTCCAGTCAGTCGGAATAAGGGTCAAGCCCAAAATGACACTTTAAAGTCTGTTTGCTAAAGTTTAGAACACTCACAAGCTCCTTGATGATTGATCCCGGTCTAACCAGCCACTGTCTCCTCTGCGAACACTGCAGCACACAGACGCTGGCCAGGGTTGGGCTTGTTGCAACCACACCAGTCACTCGACATCATGCAAATGAGCCTCTCCTCTCCTCACTTGCTCTTCTTTCACGGCGATCGTCGAGCAGGAGCAAATTTAAACTGCAAACTGTAATTTGTTTTTCAGCTGCAATTTCAACGGCAGGAGTGCCATTTTGACCATTTTATCACAGTTTCTGGACATTTTTTCTAGCAACTCCCCAGTTTGCACACTAAGCACATGAAACTTTCAGGGTACAAATCTAAGTCTGTTCTTTAAAGTCCACAATACTTTTGGCACTTGAAAATTGCATTTTGAAAGTTCTTTAAGCACTTTTTGATGCTGAGACTAGGACACACATTGCAATGCTTTACTGTCCATTAAAACATACAAGCAGCACTCTGTTTCTTACTTAAACTGGAGGCACACAAGCAGCACATTTGGGTGGCATTTTCCTGCACAAATCACTTTTCCAGTGCTTTCTTTTTGTTTGGGCTACCAGACAGAAAGATGCTACATACCCTGCAGCAAAAATGTTGGTTCTCTCCCCAAATGAAACATCACCAGATGAGCCCCATTTTTGTAACTCCCCACTACTTTACTTAGCTAGTGCCCTTATTTAATTACTGGCACCCATACTGGTTACACACTCAAAATTTAGAAATGGTACCACCCTTAGCTTTGGGAATGTATACCAGGCTCATTCTCTAGAAATCAAGGGGTGGGGTGTACAAAAACCACTGGTATTTACAAACCAGGTCCTAGGGAGAGATTTTTGCTAGGTATATGCTAGACCTATCTTCTGGAGGGGAACCCAGTATATCTACCCAGGAAGCAATAATGTAACTTACCAGACCATAGTTGGGGTTCTAGAGTGGACTTTATTCAAAAGATGTTCTTTATAGCAAGGTTGGACCCCCAAAGGTTTACACTTCTTAGCACTTTTTCTCTTGCAGAAACCAAAATCGAACTGTAACTGACAGACCTCTTTGTATTCCCACCGCAGTAGGACAGAGGACACTTGCATTTGTATTCCCACAGATGTAGGACATATAATACTGGCATTCAGTGGCATCTTGGCACCAACTGAAAACACACTTTGCTAACATTATCCCACGTCTTCCGTAAACAGTGAAGAAACTGTAACCAACTACAGGGATAAAATCCTCTTCAGCCATTTGGCCATTTGTCTAAAGTAACCTGGCACCCTTACTGGACCTGTTAGTCCTGAACTGGTTACACCTTTGCTCCCAAACTCAGACTCAGCCATTCTTTCAGAGTTACATGTCAAACTTTTGCAACACCTCTTGAAATGCTATGAATGAAGACTTGGTATTCAGCATTCAAATAACTACCTAGGTAGTTTAAAGGTAGAAGTCCCAAACAGTGTGATATAGTCATACCTCTGGACATCACACCCTCAGACAACTTTACTTCAAAAAACAGTCTTGCACATCTGTACTTACAGAAAGTTGTGCCTTACCTTTAGGCATGGAACACAACAGAACAGGTACTTGTTCCTCTAGCAAAAGTCAGATGTCACTCACTGTCATACTTTCTGGCAGAGTTACACATTTTGGACCAACACAAGGGATTCCCTTGGATCCATTGACTAGCAGTCCTTTTATCCCTCCTGGGATAAAAATCAGAAAATCTTGCTGAAGAACAGGTCTCCACCACTTCACTTGACAAGCTGGGGATCAGGAGTGCCAACGGGGACAACCAGAGCAATTGTCCTGGGTCCTAGTGACTCAGTGGGGCTCAAATATACATATTTATATGTCTTGGGGATGGGAGGGAGTGTCCCAGATCTAAAGGTGTGTCCTGAACCTGGAAATCTGTATCAGCCCTGCTGGAATTACCAAACTAGGGTGAGAAATCCAGGGCCCTAGACTTGGAGCCCCTGGCAGAGCAGCTCACTCCCACAGTCTGACTCTCACTCTACAAACTGCAAACTGCAGCTGCTGTTCGCAACATTCTGTCTCCCACCTCAACAGCTGGCACAAGGCTTATGCTGCTGCAAGAGTTACAAATGAGCTCATCACTTCAGACTCAGATGGAGCAAAGTAAACAGCAGAGTGAGCAGATGAAAACCATTTAACTAGTTAATCACCAGCTGCCTCTCCTGCCTAGCACCGTTACTGAGGGGATTCTAGTAACCCCAAGGTGCTAGGTGGTTACACAAGGAAGTGTGAAAGTACATTGCAGTCTTGAGCACAGTGTTCAATCATTGCACCTGTGTTGCAGATATAATGCTTCAGACAAATCTGCTGGTATTACCCCTACAAATACCAGAATTTGTTTTATAAGAAAACTGCAAAGTGGGCATCATTTTATCATTGAACTAAGATTGTATTTAATTATGATTCAAAACTATGGCTATCTGCAACTTTGAAGTTTGTCACGCTCTTTATCTCTCAACCCCAATAAGACCAGTCCTGCCAGCCTTGACCCTTTCTTCTATACATCTCAGCACCAATTACAGTATCTCACTCCCTGTTATCCATTTCCTGAACCACTCTTTCAACCTTTACTCAGTCCCTCAGGCCTGGAAGATTGCAAATGTTATACCTCTCTACAACAAATGGAACCCCATATACTGGGTAACTATCAACTCATATTCTTTTGCAGAACTGCAGGAATCCCTTTCCTTCTCATGCCTCACTGATTTTCTAAACTCCACTGACTTCCTTTCCTTTCAATCTGGCTTCAGAGCCAACCACTCAATAGCCACCTCTCCTTTCTGTCTCTATGTCTGTCTTTCTCCTCACCAACTCTGCCCTCTTCAGTATGGACCAAGATCACATAACTGTGGCCATCTTCATAGATCTAGCCAAGGCTTTTGACTTGGTCTCTCATCCTCACTTACTTAACAAGTTCAGTTTTACTGGACTCTCCGCCTCATCTGTAAACTGGGGTTTAAATCTATCTCTCCAGTCGCTCTCAATGAGTCCTAGTTTTGAGTGCCTTCTTCCCTTCCTTCCAGTTCAGGCTAGAATCCCCAAGGCTCCATCTTGTGCCTGATACTCTCCTCTATTTTTCTGTTTGTAGTTAGCATACAGATGTATGCTGATGACACAGTTCTTACACCTCATGTCCCTCTGCTCCAGCTGTTGTTTCCCAGCTTCAAGCTGATTTCCACTCAGTCCTCCAGTGGTTTCAGAGCAATCACCTCAAAGTCAATGTTAAGAAAACAGTATCACTGACTTTTGGTACCCCTCAGAAATTGACAACCCTCTCTTCCCTCCCTCTCAATCTACACCTGGATGGATCCATACTGGAAGAGGTCCCCGACTACAAATACTTTGGTGTCTGGCTCGACCATCAACTGGACTACACTAAACACATCGAGCATATTCAGTTTAAGCTTCATGCCAAACTGGGAACACTATACAGAAATAAGGACTCCCTCACCCTCCTGCTCGTCATACACTCCTTACCAAAATGATTCTACCCTCTTTGACTATGCTGATGTTGTCTATGTTACTGCCTCTGCCTCCTCTCTAGCCAGGCTCGACACCCTATACAATGGCTTTTGCTGCTTCACCTTGAATGCCCCTCCTGTACTCATAATTGCTCCATCTACTCTTCCCTTAACCTTTCCTCTCTTCACTGTCACCGTATACTACACTCATCTCTCTTCATCTCCAAATTCTGGTCTGAATCCCTTCCCTTCTACTCTCCTCTCCTCTCCTCTCTCCAGCTTCTTAAACTCCCTATCCTCTCCATTCTAGAGACACCCACACTTTCTCACTTCCCACCCCCTATCTTGCTCTGGCTCTGCTGCTTTTTCATATAGGCTTCCGCTCTCTGGAATGTTCTCCACACTCCATTAGACACTTTCATTTCTGGGTCTAAAAAGCCTCATCCCTATCCCAACATTCTGTTGTTCTCAGACTGCTTGTGCTTGATCTGACCTCACTTCAGTGTTCTATTTCTTCTGTTGCTGCTCTAGTGCAGACAATGCACCACCTCATCCCTCTGTTTACTCATCTCAGACTGTCTCAACAGCTGCTTACTGTCCACTGCTTACCCCAATTTTTCCTACACTGTCACACATCTTTTGAACCTATTTAGTTTTTGCTAGTGTACTTATGTCTCCTATAATTTTTTTTCATAACCTTTCTGTTTACCTTAGGCTGTCTGGATTTTTGTGTATTGTATGATGTATTTACAGTTGCAAAATTTGTACTATTTCCTTGTATGCACTCCATTTTCCCACTTCCCTGGTTGTACCTGGAATGAGCCTTGGCTCAGTGTGCCTTTCCCAGTTACCAACTTTTAAATAAATAAAATAAATAAAAGTTCTAACATGAACCCCAAATGAGGGCTGGGTTATGCCAGGTCTGCTATCATTTCAGGCAGGTTCTGCCCCATGACATGTACAGTATGTAGGATTTCAGCGAAAAGCTTAGCTTTATCAAGAACCTATCCTCAAAGCTTTACCTCCTCATTGTTTTCCCTGCAAATAAACATTTTCCTCATGTTGGAACTTACTTTATTTGTGTTTGCAGAAGTCCACGATCTGCAAACATGGCAGTCGTCTGTGTGGGTCCATTTGGTATGTAAGTGCAGCACTCATCAGCTCAATACAAATATATTGAGCTGAGTGGTGTGATGCCACACTTTTCAGAGCAAATGTACTCATGCAACGACCACCATGTTTGCAGATTGCAGACTCTGCAAACTTAAAGTATATTCCGACAGGAGAAAATTTTTATTTTGCAGGAAAAGCCTAATTGGGGAGTAAAGCTTTGGGGGGTGGGGGTTTTGATAAAGTATAGCTTTCCTTTAAAACAAATTTGTCCATTAGTTAATAATAATCTCATGTTTTCCTCAAATCCTAGATTTGTGTGTTACTTTTATTGGTAGTATCTTACAAGAAATGGAACTGAGCCTGATTCTGAGTTGCTGTGAGGGGTCAAAGTAATCACAAGCTACTTTGCAACAGCACTGCGTTTATAACCATTTTGAGCCATACAAAACCATTTTTTAGTTCCTGTAAAAGGGTCAGGCTACAATGTAAATGGACCATCAGACCAGTCAGGTAGCACGAACAGTAAAAGAAGGTGACAAGACTTTCTATAGATACATTAGTGAAAGGAGACAGTCCAGAGGGGTATTGCTAAGCTTAATGGAGAAAAGGGAGCATGTGAGGAGGAGGAGGACCCTGTAAAGGCATCTATCCTAAATAGATACTTTTGCTCAGTATTTACTGACGAGAAGGTAGGGCAGGCCCACAGCTCAGCATCATGGACACAGGGGAGGGACGTGAGCACTACTCCCTTCACAAAAGAAAGGGTCCTACAAGAGCTTGCTAAGCTCAGGGTGGATAAGGCAATGGGACCTGTTGGCATATATCCCAGGGTACTTAAGGAGCTAAAGGTGGAACTAGCAGAGCCATTAGCAGAACTGTTTAGTGAGTCTCTGAGCACAGGAGAGGTCCCAGAAGACTGGAGAAGGGCTCATGTGATCCCACTCCACAAGAGTAGTAGCAGGGAGGAGGCGGGGACTACAGACCAGTCAGTCTTACCTCAGTAGTGGGCAAGATTATGGAGGCACTCCTTAAGGAAAGGATAGTGCAACACCTGGAACCATAGGGCACAGGATCCAAGACAGCATGGGTTTACAAAGGAAGGTCCTGTCAAACTAATCTCATAGATTTCTTTGACTGGGTAACCAGAGTGGTGGACCATGGGGAGCAGTTGATGTCCGCCTACCTTGACTTCAGCAAAGCTTTTGACACTGTTCCACATAGAAGATTGATAAATAAGCTGGGTAGGCTTGGGGCGGGTCAGAAGTTGGTCAACTGGGTGGCAAACTGGTTGATGGGCAGAAAACAGAAGTGGTGGTAAGTGGTATACAGTCAGAAGGATGCAAGTCACAAGTGGGGTACCTCAGGGATCAGTCCTGGGGCCAGTCCTCTTCAACATCTTCATTAGTGACCTTGCAGATGAACTAGAGGGTAAGGCTTGTCTGTTTGCAGATGACACCAAGATCTGCAACAGAGTAGATGATCCAGATGGAGTGGGCAGAATGAGAAGAGATCTGGATAAACTAGCAAAATGGTCAGAAGAGTGGCAACTAGGATTTAATGCAAAGAAGTGAAAAATCATGCACATAGGGAAGAGAAACCCTGAAGCCACCTATAGGCTGGGAGGAGTTGCTAGCAGTCACAAAGGAAGAAAGAGACTTGGGCATCATCATCACTGATGACCTGAAATCATCCCAACCAGACCTCCTAAAGCAGTAGAGTAAGGCTAGGGGTGTTAGGGTGTATTAGTAGGGGTATCACAAGTCGTAAGAGGGAGGTAATAATCCTCTTACAAGACACTGGTTAGGCCCCATCTGGAGCACTGCAGTACTGGAGGCCACACCTTCACAAGGACATTAACCAAATTGAGGCAGTCCAGAGAAGGGCAACCAAATGGTGCAGGGACTGCATCAGAAGACATATGAGGACAGATTAACAGAGCTCAGTATGTATACCCTTGAGCAAAGGAGGGAGAGAGGATATGATCGAGGCATTCAAACACCTTAAGGGCATTAACAAGGTGAAAGAGTCTAACATGTTTAAATATAAGAAAATAGCAGGACAAGAGGACACAGCATGAGATTAGAGGGGGCCGATTAAGGGGAATGTGAGGAAATTCTTTTTCACAGAAAGGGTGGTGGATGCATGGAATGGCTTACCACAAGAAGTGGTGGTATGAATACAGTGCAGGGCTTCAAACAGGCATGGGATAGGCATAAGGGAGAAATACAAATTAGTATGAATAGATAGGCCACTGACAGAGCAAAGCCCGATGGCACATTTATAAATTAGAAAAGAAATGGGCAGACTGGATGGGCCTTGCGTCCTTATCTGCCGTCAACTTCTATGTTTCTATGTTTCTATGTTTCTATGTTAGTGTGGTTCTCACAATCTGGTTTTCAGGTTGTTGTGCTGAAAGTCTGGAGAGCACTCACAATTGTGTGAGCTGGGGTGCTGCCAGTGGACTACAGGTGTCATGGGATGGGGCACACTACTAGACAACAGTGATAGAAGAGAGATGGGTTGTCTCCAACTTGGGGAGGGGGTACACAGCATCAGAAGGAGACAACACTGGTATACAGATGGTATCAGCTGAGGGAGGCACCGAACACTAAGTCTGCTTGAATCATGGAGGAGTGAAGGTAGTAAGCATTAAGAAATGTTTGAAACAAAAGGGAGGTGTGATGGACACACTATTGTAATATTATACTGTAGGACCACATGTGTTACTAGGGATGACAGTGAGTGCTGTCCCCAATACTGCACTATTCGTGATAGGGGAAATGTCTCCCTGCTGTGCATCACCACAGTTGTGAAGTTTGAGCAACAATGCATGTGTTTTGCATAATCCCTGAATACAATGTGAAATCTGACCATTTTGTATGTGCCTTTTATACACACTATCTCAAAACACGTAAGTTATGAACTGTTAGAAATGGCAGTAGAACACCCACCACAGAGATTAAAGAGATTGAGGCTTGTCAAGTGACTTTCTAGGTTCTTGCAAAATGCTTACAGTTGGCATCTGCAGGACCAAAATCTTAAAAACAAATTCCAGACATTGCATTCTGGATTCAAAATATTTGCATGACAACAGTTTCTTTGCCCTTGAATTCACCTATTTCTGCTGCTTTTTGCCTTAAGTTATAGACCTGCATATTCAAATGGTTAGTGTGGCAGTTACTGTGTTAGCATCACGCAGTCAGGGAATAGTGCAAAGGGGGCCATATTCAAAGACCCGTGATGCTGACCGGCAGCATGACCACACAAATATACTGCTGCCCCTTCAAATGAGGGATCCCTCATGCATATAGAGTAGCGGTATATTCCAGGGTTTTGCACCACTAAACAGTTGCCATGTTGTGCTGTTTAATGCTGCTGAAACCCAGCTCTTATCCAGCAAAACAGTGGTGCAAAGCACCCTCAGCCTGGCCAAGTGCCAGGCAGTGAACTGATAACAGGGGCAGTCAGTATCAGATGGTGTCACCCCCAACCTGCCCGCTCTTGGTAGACTGTCATATTACACTGGTGGTGACTAATAGCGTATCCCCACCCCACCCCACCTTCATTGTCGCTTCAGGCACACTGTCAAATAGTAACCGCATTGGTGGCTCATAATGGAATCCCCCATGGCATTACTGACCCTCCCCACCCGCGCCCGCCTGCTCAGGACCCTCCTCCACACAAATCCCTAGTTTCTCTCTTGTTTTTCAGCAGTTTATAGCGACTGTAAACTTTGCTTGTGGGACTTCATTTTCTGCACTTTATGAACTGCAGCACAGTGCACATGGGGGACTGGTGCCCTTAATATTAAATTGGTTACATTGTTATACTTTGAACTGCTGTTTAAAAAATTAGTGTTAAACTAAAGTCCATGCCACTGTTAATTATGTATTAAATGCAGGAGTAGCCAGGTATATCTGTAAGAATGTTATGCATGCTGCCCATTTAACTATGGTTATTGTTCATTGCATTATTCTGCTTTGTTGCACTCTGGTTATCAATAAATTTTTTTTCAACTTCATTTTTTAAAACAGAGTATTGTTAAGCAGTTAATTCAGTTATATATGCTTGTTGCTAATTATATGTTTTCATTGAGTCTTGCCCAACCATAACACTGCTATTACATTTTCTTTGTTGCTATTACAGCATCACCATCTTCGATTCAGAGTTGATCATTAGACATCACTTAAAAAAAAGCTTAGATATATAGAAAAACTTAAAACAAATAAAAGAGAAAAGACAAAAGGAAAAATAGGACCAAAAAAGGAAAAAGGAAAAGCTGCCGTCTCTGCCTGTCCACCCTCCCATCTCATTGTATCTTCTATCTAACCATTATACCATTTCTTACTTTTCCACTCCTCTTCCCTCATGCTTTCCTTACAGATTTCCTGGGTCAAACCGGCTAGGAGAGATTTGAATGATCTTTTATCTTATGTTTACAACATACATCTCCCATCTAGTCCATCTGTTGAGAAACTGAGCTCTGCCTGTGACGGATTGCAAATGTAATCCTTTCCATCTCCTGTATTGAAATAACTATGCTTACCCATTCTTTTATAGAGGGACTATCCCTCTGTAGCCAGCACCTTGTAAGAGCTTTGAGTGCTGCTATGCATAATGCACACTATAGATATTTTGCCTCCTGTCCCTTCAAAGTCTCAGGGTCAATCCCCAGCACCAGATGTTCAGAGCCTATCTCTGTGATTTCTGTAAAAGTACTTTTAGGTGTTTTATAAGCTCTCCCCAATAGGCTCTTATACCAGGGCATTGCCAGAATATGTGTGTTTGATTAGCCGAGGTTTCCCGCATTCTCTCAACAGGCAGAACTACCTCCAGGCTTGAGTTTAGCCTGGACTCTGGGTACAAAAAGTATCTCATTCTGGTTTTCAACCTGAACTCACGCAAGTGGGTGGTGGGTCATGACCCACACTGCCCTCCAACTTCTTTCCCACTTGATTTCTTCTAGTTTTTCCCAGTTCCTCTTCCCATTTATTTTAATCCTCCTGGAGTTGTATCCTAGATGTACTAGATAATTAGAATATAATAGCATGATGACACCTCGCCTGCTGAGAGGCCCAAATTTTTTCAAATGGGGGCAAAGCCACAGCTCCTACCACTGCTGACTTATTGGATTCAGCTCAGACCCAATTTCTTATCTGATAATATTTAAATCTGTCCTTTGGGTTTAATTTAAAAGTGTCAGTGCTGCTTCAAATGGGATTGGGGACTCCTTCAAGCTCTACCACAGGGAGTGAAGTCCCTCTAGTCTGTGTCTTGAACCAAGGGTTGTGTGTTGCCGGATGAAACGCATGTCCCAAGTCCACCAATAATACTTCCACATATGTTGTGCCATACCCTCTCTGCAAGTTCCACGCCCATCCCTCTAAGGGCAGTCTCATCCCTCACCATCATTTGTCCGCCTGACTGGACTTGCAACTGCCTGTTAAAGATGATGGCCTGCAGAAGGGGAACATGAGGTACGTCCCAGGGGACGTGGCTGGGAGTGTAGGTCAGGTCCAGGTGGGAGGAAAAAATAGTTTAAAAAGGAATAGTACAGGGGTAATGATGGATCCAGCAGGAGTCAATGTGGACTTCAGGGAATATCACCAAGGGGTATACTCATACAAGATTCTGTTCGTTACCTTGCCTAAAGCAATGTTAGTTACTGTTTGCTGAACTGTGGACTGTTAGTGGTTTGCTCTCACTGCTAATTATACCCAAGGTACTATTTCTACTGATTTAAGTTAGTTATCATATTAGCAGACTGCTTGCTTATGTACTGAAACTACCCTCTAGCAGTGTTCACCCACAACCTAATGGATCTCCTTATGCCTGCCACTCCTGTCCACTAACTCCACTTCCACCAAGGACCTTTGTGGTTCCAAGGGCTGGGATGAAAATCTCTGGTGATTGAGCTTTGAAGTGGCAGGCTGGCCCTCTGGAACTTGATTCCAGTCACTAAGGAAGGCCCCATCTGTGGATATATTTAAGAGGGGCCTAAAGACTCATCTCTTCTAACAGGCCTTTCCGGACCAGTCATAGTGTTTTAAAATCTGTATTTACTATTTATTAATTGTTTATAATTGGCTTATTATATCTACATTTAAAATTTTTGTATAACTTTACAGCTTTTTTTTTTTTTGTATTATCTATTTAACTCCCCGACCCCTCTACCTCACCTTGAGCCAAGTGCCTCAAGGCGCTCACCTCTGCTCATCTCCACCACCGATCCCGACCCCATATCGCAGCCACCTCAGGGTAACCCGATGTAACCCTTTCGGGCCGGGTGGTCCTCCTATTCTGAGGAGAAATGGCCTCTCGGCCCAGGCATTGGTCCTGGGTGCTGCTGGGGTTGGGTCGGCTGTCGTGGAGCTCAAGAAGGCAGTGGTCCAAGTGGCTGTCATCCGGTAGGAGGACACACCATTTTCTATTTTCCTCCACTTCACCTGGTTGGTGTGCATCTGGGCTTCCCTGGTCTCCACTGGGGGCCGCTCAGAGCGGTGCTGATCCCAAACCCACCCCAGGAGAGGACAGCAGTCCTCTGGATGCTTAATCCTACTCCTCCCTACTGACCCTACCGCACCCAAGTCCGCTCCTGAAACTGGCCGGCCGATGTGGTGTGAGGTATGGCCAGCACCTCAACCCTCTGTGCCACAGGGCTGGCTATCTTTAGAGCTTTTATTCTATTTTTATTGCTTACCCTGCCTGCTTGTGACTGTGTAAGGTGCCCAGAGCCCTGGATTGGGCACCATGTAAATACATATTACCACGAACCTCGCTTCTACATAATCTAATAACCTGACTGAATTAACATGCTTGCCCCATCTCCATGAGGCCCTTTGTGCATCCACAATGAGAACGAGGGCACAGTCACTGCTTTTGTTATATATTAATAATTTTAGGTGTTGACCAACTGCTCCTCCTCCCTAACAACACTGATGACCATAAACTGGATCCCTGGCCTCCACTACTATCTCCAAATTAAACAACTCACTGCGATTCCACCCTAATCATACTAATAGGACTCTGTAGTGACAGAAATTGCTGTAAGTGGGCTGTTTTCCTGGCAGACCATGTATCCTACCCCTGTCCAGCGTGCTTCCAGAACATCTGTAAATTATTACTGCTCCTCCTGCTACAACAGTACTGTCGCGAGATGTTGAGCTTAATCCAAAACTTCCCATGCTGCTAACTATGGAGTATTTTCCCTACTAACAACTGCTGGATGAAAA
Organism: Neoceratodus forsteri; assembly: GCA_016271365.2. Lineage (NCBI taxonomy): Eukaryota > Metazoa > Chordata > Ceratodontiformes > Ceratodontidae > Neoceratodus > Neoceratodus forsteri. The sequence goes on from JADMNL010000029.1 coordinate 134,079,092, forward strand.
CCAAGGGGCTCAAAATAGTGCACATAAATATAAATAGTCTCAGACCTAAACCCCATGAGTTGGAGTGTGGGTTAATTTATACACCCCTGAAATAACTGCCCTATTCGACACCTGGTTCAAGCCACATGTCCCCACCCTCAAGGTTGAACTCCTGGATTTAATATTTTTAGGCAAGACAGGCCTAGATTAAAGGAGGGAGGTGCTCTCATATACACCAAATTGACCCTGCAGATCTCTCGGTACAAATGCCTGATCTTGACTTTGAATGTGAGTCTATACTGATAAAGGTGCAGCTTGGCGAATCTATCTCCCCAGCATGGACTGTATTTACAATCCACTAGAAGTTGCTGCTCGAGCAATCAAGGTCCTACCAAGACACTATCTGACTATACCAAATAATAATTAATTAGCCCTCCAAATTTGGGGCTTACCTTAAGTGTCTTCCTGGGCTCCAGTAATTCCCACTGCCTGGCAGCTGTCCTTCATAGATGGTAAATCCATGGTTGTTTGTTAATCCTGTTAATTCCTGTGAGAATGCCATGATGTGCCTCTGCATCTGTCCCTTAAGACATTATCCAGTGTGTGAATAGTAAATGGTCTGGGCATGGTTTGAGTGCTTCAAAGTCAGAACTATTCAGGCACTGCTTTCATTTACTCCACTCTGCTGTTGATAGTAAAGCAGAGGGAATTCTGACTAGCACTGTCATTATTTACTGCTAACTTGCTGTTCTATTTAGATTAGAGTACTTTGTGTAACATGCCTTCTTGCAGCTCTGTTTACCTGAATGGGAGCCAGTATGTTTGGTCCAGGACTTCCAGTAATTGGACCAACAGGACTCAGGGACCTCTAAGGGTCCTTAGCTCCAATGCCTCGTGGGAAGGAAAAACTGTAGTTTTGTAGTTTTTTCAGGTTGGCACCTAAACTGAACTGAAGTGGGCATCCAAACTGTGACTGACAGCTCTCCCAGCCATTCAGAACTCAGGACACCCTGGGAAAGCTCAGAACTATTAGAGGACAGTGAGCAGTTGGATTTAGAGCTAAAAGAGTGAGCAGCCTGAGCTATCGAGGAACTGCTCCAGAAAGGAGCCTAGAAGAATCAGTGGGAGAGGCCTGACTTGCCTTCCTGCTGTAGTTCTCCTGTTTGGGACCGCCTGATTGCAGTAATCAGAATAATCTGAAAGGGAACTTTTACTTGCAGCAGAAATCTCCAAGATATTTGAAAGCACAGCTTGATTTTTGAACCGATGAGAAGCTCCTGTGAAGTGATCGGCCAAAGAGTGTGAAGACTGTTTTATTAAATTTAGAGGTTTTTGCCCAGTAAATCGACTGCAATTGCGAACCCACCTGAAACTAAACTGAGCGGTAGAGACTTAAATGCTGTTTTCCTTAAATGTGCGAATGTTAACTGTGGCTCAAAGCCTGCTGCCCAGGAACTCCTGATTGCCAGAAAGGAGACCACATTTACCAGTGATCGAACTGTCTGCCAGCTGTAAAGGTCACCGGAAAGTAGATTGAACTGTGCCAAAAGTGTTGATCCAGCCTTGGGCCTTTGCTCAAACCAACCCACACCATCTGTTCTTGTGCCAGCCTCAGCATCACCAGCGAGAGACCAGATTCAGGGATCCAGCCCTGCGCAGAAAGCCATCACAGGTTGTGGCCACTTTCAGGAAAGGTCGTGAAGTGGAGGTGGGTTGTGTCGGCCCAGCTTCCCCATGTGCATCAGCTTCCAGCACCAGGTTTTCATTTCATCAGGTCATCATCCGCTGTCAACTGGTACAGTGAGTAAATTCAGGTAGCTCCTGCAACTGGCAACTTGTGTTTTCTTTTGGTTTTTTTTAACTTTATATTTTTCGTTTTTCATATAAAACATTGTCACATTACACCACGTCTTGGAAACAAACAAAACACAATTGGTTCACACAGGAAACCAAGATACACTTCTATTTTATACAAGATTCCAGTATCTCCAAGCATTTTGCTTTTCCCGGGGATCTTAAAATAAAATTATCAGTTCAAATTCTGAAAGTTCAAAGTTCTGTGTAGCTGTCACCCAAGAGCAGGTGGAATAAACAAGAACCAGGCATGTCTCAAAAGTTTCAACAACAACCCTGCTCACAGAGCCTAGGGACCACCTATATACCTAAAGTGAGCCTTAAGTGGGAGAAGAAAACCAACCCCACTAAAATAGAAAGAATCTCAGGATAAACAGCGATTACAATAAATGTACTATAATGTACGGTAAGCGCCTATTAACCACCATAATCAGCAGTCACACAGCTTTCTAATGCACTGTTTAAAATTTTAAAATTATAATATATGGTAGGTACCTATTAACCACCATAATCAGCAGTCACACAGCTTTGTTATGCACTGTTTAGAATTTTAAAAGTTGTTAACCACACTTCTGAACTTCCAAACAGTGGCATTACAAAAAGAATGCACCAGACTTCCATAATTCTCCACAGAGAATGCAAACAGTGTTTTTGACCATTCACTATAAAGATGATGGCTGGGGATCAGGTGACAACCACGCTGAAATCACCTCTCATGGTTGCTAGGGCTACAGTAAACCTCTCGAGCTGCGCTCTCAAGGTTTACCATGTTGCCCTAGCAACCACTCGAGGTGATTACAGAGTGGTTATCACCTGATCCCCAGCCATTATCCTCTATATTAACCACACTTCAGAACTTCCAAACAGTGGCATAACAAAAAGAATGCACCAGAGTTCCATAATTCTCACACATAGAACACAAACAGTGTTTTTGATCATACACTATAAAGATGATGGCTGGGGTTTGGGTGACAACCACGCTGAATCATCTCTACGTGGCTACTAGGGCTATAGTAAACCTCTCAAGTGCGCTCTCGAGGTTTACCATGTTGCCCTAGCAGCCACCGAGGTGATTACAGTGTGATTATCACCTGATCCCCAGCCATTATCCTCATATATACACTTAAGCACAAGGAGAACACAGCTACATTCTTCAAAAATTCTAAAAAGTTCAAGTTTACTAATGGAACAGCATAACACTTTTTTAGCTAATCTTCTAATTCTATAACATGGCTCATATATCTGATGGATTAGTGAATTTTACTCTCTATTTAACCTAGAGCCATTAATTTAAGAAAAATGGAACTTTGTAAACACAGTCAGTGTAAACCAGGGTAGCAAAATAAAAGGCAATGGTATAATCACTGATCACCTCCAACTGCTTAGACTACCAATGTGATTTGAAACAAAGTCTCAGCCAGTTAATTCAAGTGTCTTCTGAAGAGTTTACATTTTCAGAGGTCTCGATCCCTGACGCCAGACTGTTGGGCTTCCAATCGGTGACCCACTTCCCGCCTCTATCGGATCAGTAAAATAAATACCATATCTTGATAGACAAGTCTGAGCTCAAGGAAATAGAATGGCATTCAGTACTTGCAGATCCCAGAGTTTCCTCCTAATCCCGTCAAATTTCTTGGCGGGCGCTGGGTAGCGAACGACAAGTCTGGGAACAAAACACAATGTGCCCCTGAATACTCAGAGGTCCAAGCCATTTCGCCAAATTTAGGATGCTGTCTTGAGTGCCCATGATGTCTAATTGCACCATCAGCACCCGGGCGAGTCCTCAGCTAGTCGCCCACGTGGCTGGATTCTGTAAGCTTTAATAAAGTGCCACTTGGAAAAGTCTTCTTGTCTTGCAAATTGTTCTAAAATCCATTTCTTGAGGAAAAGCAGGGGTGACTCCTTCCAAACCCTCTGGAAGACCAATCAATCTGATATTAGAGCTCCATGATTTGATTTTCTAACAGCTCTAGATGATTGCCCACGTGTTGAGCTTCTCTAGCTCGACCAGCCATCCCCGCATTGCATTTATTTGCATGTTGCTGTAAGTCCTCTACCATAGTATGTAATTGCTCTACTGAGGACTCCACAAAGGTGATCCGTCCGGCTAGGCCATCTAGTTTGTTGTACATTACAGTCACAGATGTGATCAAAGTCTTTAACTTGTGGCCTAGTGACTGTAGTGTCTCTTCCGCCTCTGCTCCAGTGGAAACCATCTGCCCAGTCGATCTTGTAGCTGATCCTCCAGCCGTTGTTTGACCCTGATCCTTCTTCTTTGATTGCCCATCGTAATCCCGTATCTTCCGCTGCACTCAGATAATTGTTTGTTCTGATTTTGTAAGGTTAATGCTTTATAAAATTAGCTTTTAAAATTTACAAAGTTAGAGCTGTATATCCTGCATCTGCTTTAGCTCGGCTCCACCGAACTTGTATTTTCTATGTTATCATCTAATTGTTTCCTGCTTAACTTTAATAATTTCATTAGACTGGGACAAACTGGTTGTCGATATAAATAATTTGCTTCACCTTGCCTAAATTTAATAATCATTTTCTTCAAGGGCCCAATGACAGCTACACCTCGGCAATGTTTCTGGCCAGCCAGCATAACATTTGGGTGCCCAATAGCTCAGGGACTGTTCCACAAAGGGACTAAAAGTCATGGTGTTTATTAATCTGGTTTACCAAACAATAATTATTTGCTTAAATTTGCTTCCCTCCTTGTTCACATTTCCTAAATAAATCTGCTTGTTGTTTCACGTTTAACTTGGCTTATGAGCATATTATTACTGGGCTTAAAGTGATAGCCTTGAAGTTGATTGTGTTAAAAGTGCATGCTGTATTGCTAAACTGACTTTTCCAGGGGTTGCAGGCACACACCAGGACCAGAAACCCTGCTGGTAAGTGGGAAAACTGTGAGCATATTATTAATGTTATTGGCAAACTGTTTATTGAATGCTGTAGAGGGTCACTGTCTGTATCGGGGTAGTTGGTCACTAGGAGGGAATGTGGGTGGTTATTGCTTCCAGAGTGCTATACCAGTCTAAATAGAATCCCATGTAATGATTAGTCTAGGTGGAGGCACCAAAATAATGTGTTCACTGAGGGTAGGAAACCCCAGTACTTGCCAGTTTCAACCAAGTCCCTCTACCTGTCATTAGGAAGACAGGCAGGGGGTAGTAACCTTAAAAATAGCACCACCTAGAAGTTACATAAGCAGATGTTTCCTGTAAAAGTATAATTTACCCTCCCATTTTCTTATGTGTCAGGATTTGCTTGTATTTGACTGAGCTGTTTAGTCCCCAGGCATTCCAAGATATTACTTTATAGACCATTATGCAGTTTATTTTACCCTCTGTCCCTACACCAGTTGTTTGATTTCCTATCCCAGCACTGGCTTAGCAGTCAACATGACTGTTAAATATTGACTGAAATAGAACACAGCTGTGTAACATTATGACCCAAATGGATTTTAATGAACCTTACAACCACAGTAAGTTTTCACATACTGAAAGTAGTGGCATTACTGAAGGGCACAGGCATTTAAAGTCACCTCCAGGAAATGAAGAATGGATGAGAATACACCACAAGCCAGATATCGTGCAAATAGGCACATCACAAAAATTACTTGGAGGAGTATTGGCATAATCGTATATTATACAATGGCAAGAAAGAATCCTGGCTTCTGATTGGTCAGTTGGCTGTCACAGCAGGGATGTTATCCTGGCATAACCCCTGCTGATTGTCTGTAGGATATGGAGCATGCTCCTGAGTTTTTTTTCTCTTGAGAAACAAAATATTTATACACACTAACAAAACATTCTTTAAAATTATTTTTTAACTATAAAACAATAAGCCGTTGTATAATAGGAATAATGCCCTCAGGGTGGGTGTTATGCTGGATAACATCCTTCTACCGGTGTGACGCCCGGCCGGTGGCCTGGGCCCAACCACCAGTGGATGTTATCCCAGCATAACACCCACCCTGTCAGGCATTATTCCTTTAACTGAACAAGCATTGTCTGAAATAACACAAAATCCACCTAAAGTTACATACAGATGGGGTGTCAATCGTTCATAGTTTTCTGCCCTTGGACAGTATGAACACAAACAGGTGGCTGCTGAATGCTCCAAATGAAATATTTGATATAGAAAGTGTGTTTACTGCCCAGTGGTTCAAAAACTTGGATGTTTAGTTCAGCAAATAATGCCAAGGAATTTATAGTTGGACAGTTCATAAACTGTTGCATGATAGGGTAGTATATTTGACAATCTGAACTTGTTCTGCATTTTATGTTGGAAAACAAAGTGTATGTTAAAGTAAGAGAACATTTGTGTTCCATTACATAATAATGACATACAAAATGCTTTGTGCGAAGTGGGCATGGCTGGCAGTCGAGCTGTGAGCAGCAAACTTCCACAGCTCTCTATATCTAACTTGAAAAGCACAGCAGATTGGAGTAAAAGATCACTTAAATCTATTTGAAAAGCTAAAACAGGTTGCAGCATACTACTCAGACCAGTTATATACCAGACTCAGAGTGGTTGTCAAAATGGGTCTTCCAAAACAGTGGCAGGAGAAGACAGCACCAAGCAGAAGGAGTTATGACTGGGCCCAAGCAAAGATGGAGACTCTCCTGCCTCTACCCAGAATCAGTCATCTAACATGGCTCTCCTAAAGCTATTCAGCTGATTGACAAAAAATGGCTACCTTTATGGCTAGAATGCTAATGGTGGAGATGAAGTTGCAGGCTGTGGAGGATGAAGCAAAAGGGCAACTAAATCAGCAGATGAGGCAATGGCAACCAGGGCGGGTTTTGTAAAAGAGGATTTCTTGTTAAGATGCCTTCTGGAGAATCTGGAAAATGAGGCCACATCCCATATTCGTATCCTGAGGTTTACCAGGCAGCAGAAGGAAGATCTGTGCTGGTACCTTGAACAGTGGTTCCCTGACTTTCTGAGGTTGGAATCCCGATTCTGATACAGCAGGCCTACCATGTGACTACTCGGGTGCCCGACTTCACGTAGATGCAGCTCATCCACAGGCCCATACGATCCTGGCTGTCCCAGGCTCATGTAAAGAGCAAGACAGCATCCTGCAAGCAGCGAACAATGGAGCCCACTTCATTGGCAGGACTCACTCTCACACATATTCCTGAACCGAGTTTTGTTGCACGCCACACCATTAAGAATTTGATGGGTATGAACCAAACTAAGCCAGCTCAGAATCCACCATGTGCTACTAATGCCAGCAAATCTAAAAGTCATATATGGGAATAAAACTTTCCATTTTTCCAATGCAGTGGATGCCAGAAAACTGCTTACCAAAATTGAGCAGGACTGTACAGCTCACAGGTCAGAGTTGGACTCGACGTGGAGAAAACCCATGTGGTACAGGGAGTTGAGGTCTTAAAGGCTGAAGATGGAGAAGGAAGGTGAAGAGAACCTGAACTGTTCTGAATGTAATTTGCTGGACTCCCACAGATGTGGACTTTGATTTCTTCTGGGACATTTGAGTGTGACATAGGTATTGTCTTTCTTTAAATGGGGAAAATGATAACAGGATGGTAAGCTTTATTTTCAATCCAACTACAGTGGGGGTTCTCAGGGTAAGCACCTCTTACTGACACAGTTTTCTTTTTTCTTCCCCTAGCCTCATTTCTGCTACGAAAGCATGACAGTTACATGCCTCATGCTGTTGCTAGTAGTTTTTAGATATTGATCTGGGGGCTAATTTGTTGTTGGTTGAAGTTTTAGCTTTAATTAATTGCTTAGATGTTTATGCTGTTTGTAGTTTAGTATTAGAGCTCTGGTTAGGTTAGGTAGGAGCTGGTGGGAAGGTGTTTTTTGATCTGAGGTTTAATATGTTTAGGATGTTGTAGAGCAGGAGAATGCTCTGATTCTCCAGTTACTTTTTTAATTTTAGGTTGTTGGGGATGCTACCCTATTAAAAGGTGTCATCTGGGATTTGTTTATACCTTTTCTGGTATATCCCCACTCATGGCAGCAATATCCTATGATTTGTTTTATCGTAATAAAATGTCTTTTTAAGATAACCCTCTTATGATGTACCAATGGTAGGAGTGCTAAGATGATGTACTGTCAAAATGCTGATGTGACCTCACCATAAGTACTGTCCTCCAGGCTATGCTTGTATTGATTGACTATGCAAACTCAATAAATAGAATAAAAAAATAAATTATTTGTCAGAACATTTGAATGCCACTAAGGGAACTGGAAAACATAAGTCTCCTTCTGTGGGATATAAAAGTTAGGTTAGGACCGAGGAGGAGGAGGGACTTAGAAGCATGACTGGCGAGAGCAGCATTTGGATATTAAAGATATCCTATTTGCCATCTATATCAACAATAAAGACTCAGGCATCAATAAGGCAAAAATTCATCTGTTCTCAGATGATACAGTGATCTACCTAAGCTGTACAACTCCTAAAACTGCCTGTAGCGACCTGCAAAGCTGACTTCAACATACTTCAATACCAGCTCCTTAGTAAAAATTGCTACTTAATGCCAAAAGACAAAGGCAATGCTATTTTCACCTATTAACCATGCAGCCTACCCTGCTCTACCCTCCATCACCACCCTCCTAGGAGAAACCCTGGAATTTGTGCCGAAATTCAAATACCTGGGGTCTGGCTAGACTTCAAACTCTCCTTTGCAGACCACCTGGAGGATTTGTTAAAAACTGAGGCAGTGACTAGTTCTCTTCTTCAGGTTAAACCACCTACTAACTACAGAGGCCAAGAGACAGCTAGTCCAGTCTACGTTCCTTTCCCTGATTGATTATGCCGACTTTCTATACAGCCAGTGTGCCACTTCATACCTCGGTAAATTGGACATACTTTACCACAGAGCCCTGCGCTTCATCACTGGTCTCCCTTTCCACCCATCACTGCTCTTTATATGTGCAGTAGGTTGGACCTCCCTACACTTCAGATTAAATAAAAGTGCAGCTCTCTGGACATTCAGAGCTATCACTGGCAAACTTCTGTAGTACATTGTTGATTGCCTGACTCTCAATATGCCTGGAACCTATGCCCTAAGAAGCTGTTCACTGATTTCTCTGAAAGTGCCCAAAGCCCTAACATGTTTTAGGGAGAGCTGCTATAGGATTCGTTCTACCGTCACTCTGGAATGTACTACAGAAATCACTGAAACTGAGGACTCCTGTTAGTATTACTGAGTTTAAGTCATTATACTCAGAATACATTACAGAAACCTGCAACTGCTTCCAATGATCCTAGCTTACTTACACCCTTCCACATCCTCCCTGCTTTTCCCATCCTCCTTCCTTCTTGTATCAGTGCATAACTTGTCCCTGAGCCACCTACTTATCTACCCCTCTAAATCTCACCCTCCCTCACCCACCTATTCCTTGTATACCCACAGCATCTCATTCCTTCGCTCCTAGTATTATCCCAGTTCCAGGCTCCCTCCCCCACTGGCTGCCCACTTCTCCCGACACATGTCTCCCCTTGATATGCCTGGGTCTTTTTAAACTGACTATGTATGTCTCTTCGCTTGTAGCATCCACTTCAACTAATCTCTTTGCTGGACTATAATGCCTTTATCTTACAGGAATACTAAACCATGTATGTTGTTGTATCTGATATAAATTTTTACTGACTTGCTACCCTATTGTTATGTATATCTACTGACTGTCTTTTACCTGAGCCCAAATGTATTGTTACTTATCCTGTCTATTGTAGGCCTACCTGTACTGTTGTATTCTTGCATCTACTATCTATTTGTCTGTATATAAATGCATTGTTACTTGACTTGTGAAATGCAGGTTCACCTTGTAAATGAGCTTGCTCAATGGTGTTCGCCTGGATAAATAAAGAATTTGATTGATTGATTGATTAAAGCTAGGTGCGATGAGCAAACCAGGGCTCAATGATGGATTTGAAATGTCAGTTTTTGAGAAAATAAATTTACTATGTATTTTGGAGAACTCCATATGAGTAAAAATATTTATTTATGCTGATTTATGAAATTCCAGTTTATGTAGTTCATGCTTTTATATACCCAAGCACAGTGATAGGGATCGTAATTATTTGTGTAACCTCCTACAAATTGGGGTTTACTATAATGTCTTCCTGGTACCTTAATGCCCACTGTCAGGCTGGTGTCCTGTATTAGGCAGTGATATCTGTTTCTGTGAAAGTGCCCCAGTGAGCCTCTGCACTTGCCTCTTTAAGAGCCTATCTAATCTGTGTTACAAATTAGTCTGGGCTGGGTCAGAGTAATTAAGGGTCGTGACCGCCAGACAATCTGTTATGTTGCTGCATGCTGCAGTCACTATTTGTGCTGAGGGAGCCCTCTTAGGAACTGTGATTGTTTACTGTTTATTTGCTGTTATAGTAAAGATAGAGAAGTTTGTCTAACCTGCTTTGATTGCAGCTTGAACATTTGGATGGGAGCCACCACGTTAGGTTTTGGATTTCAGTATTTGGACCAATCGAACCTCTGGAGGCCTAAATGGAGACTGTTCCCAGGGTCTTGTAGGAAGGAATTCTGTAGTCTTTGTAGTTTTAAGTGTTGGTGCCTAAATGGACCTGAGGGGAGCCCATATCAGAGTGACAGTTCCCTCAGCCAACCAAACCTTTTGATTATGAAGGAATAGTCAGAACTGCCTGAAGCAGAGGGTCACTTAGAGTTGAGGTTGAAGAGTTAACAGCTCGAGATTTCCAGCAGCTGCTCCCAGAAGAAGCATAGGGAAATCGGCAGGAAAAGGCTTTGTTCTGCCTGCCACGTTCTCCTGCCAGTGAACTGCCTTTGCAGAAGTTGGATCTGGTTCCACTTTCCACGCTTGGTACCTGCAGCAGGAGAAAGAAGTTTGTTATTGCGACTTGTGAGTTGGACCAAGACCTGCTCCAGAAGCAATCGGCCTGTCTGATGCTAGAATTAGCCTCAGATTGAAAGGTTTGTACAGTGAAGCTGCAATTTGCAACCAGACTGCATCCAAACTGTGGCTTAGAGAAATAAGTGATTTAAATGTGCTGAATGTGTTTCGTGGGTCGCAATTTGGTTCCCCATGGGAGAATCTTTTATGCCAGCTGGAGGCTTCACCAGCAGAAAACCACTGACTTTGCAGAACTATTCATCCTGCCTGGGCCCTGTCACCTCAGCCAGGCCGCTACTCCCATTTCAGAGACCATCTCAGCAAAGACCGCTGGGTATTTGGCCCTCTGCCAAACACCATCAAGCAGGTAATGACCACTCAGAGGCGATTCATGTCGGCCATGCCTCCCTGGCCTTCCTGATCATCACCACAAGGTCTTCATCTTGCCTGTCCTGCATCCTGGTCTGGGTAGCACAGGTACTGTCCAGGGTAGCTCCCAGCAACAACAGTCAAAATCATTGTGGTACAATCTAATTATTTGTGTGCATGTTTAACTGTCTTTCTTTTCCTAAGGGCCCCAACAACAGCTGCAACACCAGCCACCCCAGACAACCTGCATGACATTCTGGTACCCTGGGTTGTCGAACTGTTTAAAAGGGACTTACAGTGCATGCTGAACCAACCTGAATTAAATCAGAGTGCTAATCATTCTGCTAGATTCACACCCTCCCTTGTTAACTACTCCTAAATAAATCTGATTGTCTTTTTAACCTGTTTAACCTGGCTAGTGTCGTGTTATTAGTTGGATTACAGTGGTAAGATTGCATTGTTGCATTGCTGATCTTATTTTCCAGGGGATCTCAGTGCAGCTGCAGCAGATCCATCCTTGGTGGTAAGTGAAAGGGCGTGAGCATATTATTACTGCTACCTACTGAATGTGAATGTACCATTGTGTTGTTATTTAGGACACTAGAAGGGTTGATGGGCTGGTAAAGCATCCAGGAGGGCTATACCAGAGCAGTTAAGCTACCCCAATACCATTCCTCTGTGTACAGGCACCCGTTTACTGAACTCAGGTCCCTCAACCTGTGTATTGCCATACAGGCTGGAGTAGTAGCCCTTAGAATAGCGCCACCAGGGGTACATTTGAATTGGTGAACTATTTACCTTTTGTCTCTCTCATGAATTATGATGTTTTGACAGTGCCAGTATTCTTTTACATATGGGTTATAGATAAAATTATACCTCTCCTTTTGTTTTGTTTTGTTTGTCTGTTGATACAAACATACGAAATTTGCCAGCAGATAAAGGCCTAGCAGTCTATCAAGTCTGCTTCTAATGTGCAGCTAGCACTCCTTATTCTGCAGCTGCCCCTCCCTTCCACCTTCCCTTCATTAACCCTCCCCTTGTCCTGTCCCATCCCCTTTGAAGCAGTCCACTGTTCTACTGCGTACTCACTCTGCAGGTAACGCATTCCACCCAGCCACCACCCTCTGTAAAAAGTGTCTCCTCATCTCCCTCCTGAACCTTCCTCGCTCCAGTCTCATATCATGGCCCCTGGTGCTTGAACAGCCCCTCTGTACCCGCCTTGTTTATTCTTTTCATTTATTTAAAGGTTTCAATCATGTCACCCCTGTCCTTCTCTCCTCCAGTGAGTACATGTTTAACTCCTTCAACCTCCTCTCGTATGATAAGTCATTGATATCCTATTTAACATTTTTAAAGTTACTATGCATTATGACTGCAGAAGCAAATTAACTGTATTACCTTCAGGATACATCTCTTTGATATATGTGGGTACTTCCATAAAATACCAGTGACAGTTGTAAAATAGGAAAAGAATGGCTGATTAAATGGTTCATTGTAGATTTATAATTATTCAGAATATTTAAATAATGTTGTAATTTAATGGTTTAGTAGTAGTACTATAGATATGCTTTTTGGGGGCACTTTTATATGGTATCACTTAATAACGTGATGAAATAAGGGCAGCGGCAAAAGGGCTAACACATTAAAGGCAACATACAAATAACAGCGACTGGTAGGTTTAGGCGATTCTGGGTTTTGTAATCCCCAAAGTCCAACTGTGTCTCGAGTGGTATATTTAGAAATAACAGGGGTCCGGGGTGCAGCCCACATCAATATACATCAATAAAGGTATGTACATGGTGTTCTATACAATATCCCAAAGTAACTGTATGATCGCTATTAATGCCAGTTGCTGTTGTTACATGGTGCCCTTGTTGTATTCTCTTTGTTTGACTCGCTGTTTTGCCGCCTACGTTGAAAACTTGTGATTGTCACATGGAACCCTTTTTATTGTTGTGATCACATTTCTTTGCACACTGTTCTGGTTTCATGTGAATTCCTTTAACACTTTGTGTAAATGAATGCCGGTATGATGTGGTTGCCACTCTTGAAGAAGCCTTCTGGTGAAACTGGTAGGTGGTAGTGGGTATCCACCTGTTCTCCTGTTAAGAGGTTTTATGCACGCTTTGGAATAAAGAATCTTGCTACCTTACTTATAATTTGGTTTTTGTCTGTTCTTTATGGTGAGCAGTGCTGGAGTTTTTGCTTTGCTTGCTCTGTGCTTCTCCATAGCACACTCAGCATTGGGATGTTTTTCTTCTGCCAGCTGCATCTGTATACCCTGACCTTTGTTTTGCTACACACGAAACGCAAGGGTGTTTGATGGCACCAGGGCCCTGTCACACTGTTTTGGAGTTCTCACACCATAGTACCTGGTGAAGCTACAAATTGTATACACCAGGAAACAGTATTTGTTTAGTGATCCTATAGATGCTGGGTCACTTATGGGAAAAACACTGAACATTGGAGCCCAAACTCAGAATGATGCAGAGGACTCAAACTGAAGTTCAGTTGTGAGTACAGTGTACAATTTGAACTGACTGTGGAGCCTTTGTGAAACAGGAGGGGTCACAACAAACGTAAATGTTGGTATGGCTCAGAGTTTTCACAGACTTGTTGCATATAATGAAAGAGGGAACTGTTCTGCTACTCTGAGCAAGTTTCAAATCGATGTATTTATAGACTGAATGGCACTTGCCTCATGGCACTTGTGGATAATTCCATTGTCTGAGGGTTTGCAACTGCAGAGACTGATTTATGAGGAGATTAAGCCATTCCAGTGGTCTGGATTCCTGAGTTTATTAGAGGACATCTTTAGCAACATTAAAAAATACTGATTGCTACAGCTAGGCTGTCATCAGTTTTTCCTTTCAATGTCTACAGTACTGACAGACTAAACCGCTAATGTGTCAAACTGCTGATTTCAAATCTCAGTACAGTATTACTGTATTGTGCAAGCAGATGTTCAGGTTTAAAGTTTAAAGTTAGCTAAACATAACATAGAAACATAGAAATTGTCAGCAGATAAGAACCACCAGACCCATCCCGTCTGCCTGAAAACTCTACACTAGTTCTTGGCCTCTGACTCTACTTCCGTCAATGGCTTTTCAACCCTACTTCCCACCTCTAAGGTACCCGTATGCCTGTCCCATGCATGCTTAAAACCCTCCAATGTGCTTTCTGCCCCACCACCTCCTGTGGCAGTCTGTTCCATGTGTCCTCCACCCTCTCCATGAAGAAAAATGTCCTCACATTTCCCCTTAGCCTGCCCCTTCCAATTTCATATCATGCCTCCTGGTTCTTGTGAATCTCTTTATATTAGAAGATGTCCCATTTACACCTTTGTTAATGCCCTTAAGGTACTTGAATGTTTCTATCATGTCCCCAATACCCCTTCTCCTTCAGCGTAGTACATATAGAGATCCCTTAGTCTCTCCTGATATGTTTTACGGTGCAAATGTAATCCCTCTGTTTCTGGGGTTACTAGAATCCATCAGTGTCAGTGTTAGGTAGGGAAGGCGAAGCTGGCTAAGAACTTAGAAATAGAATTTCACCTGCTCTCTCTCTGTTTACTTGGTCTCAGCTGGAGAGCAGAGAGGTGATGTTATTTAGAACTCTCACAGCAGCACAAGCCACGGTAGCTAGCTGTGAGTGGGGAGCTTAGAATGTTCAGTTAGTTCTGTGTGGAGTTCAGAGTGAGCAGTTGGAGGAGTGAAGAGCTGCAGTGTGGGCTTTGTGTGGAGAGCCTATTTTTCTCACCCTAGTCTGATAACCATGTGCCTGCCTTGTAGAAGTGATGGAAACCATCTAGCAGGAGTTCCTAATATTCTCATCCCCAGTTGGATGAAAAGGACTGCAGAATGGATCTGAGGAGCAATCCCTGACTTGATCCAGAACATCTGAAGCTGCCTTTTGTGTACAACCATGAGTAAATCAGACTTTGGAGTCCCAGGAGAAACGTACCTGCCTTTTTTTCTTTGGGGTGTTGCTTTGACAAATGGACCTAT
This sequence comes from Neoceratodus forsteri, assembly GCA_016271365.2. Taxonomy (NCBI): domain Eukaryota; kingdom Metazoa; phylum Chordata; order Ceratodontiformes; family Ceratodontidae; genus Neoceratodus; species Neoceratodus forsteri. The sequence continues at coordinate 134,094,160 of JADMNL010000029.1, forward strand.
GCACCCAGTTCTGTTTGAGACTGTTCTCATACCTTTCTAAAGTTGGCTGACAATAGTGGAGTCCTCGGTGTGACTTAGCACATTGTATAGAACTTTACCCTTATAATCCTATGTAGTGTTTTCTAATGCAGAATGTGCCATACATTCCAAGATGCACAGTTCTACTGTTCGCTAACTGTTGAGGTGTAACTCTGAAAGAATGGCTGGGTATGGACAAGGAAACAAAATGTAGGCAATCCCCATCTGGAGTGACCAGTTCAGCACTTTGGTTTCTGTAGGGGCGCCTGTTTATTCAGGTCATGTGGCCAATGCCTGAAGATAAATTTTACCCCTGGTGTGAGTTGTCCTAGTCTTGACCACCAGTGTGCTCTGTCATGGCCACAGCCACATTGCAAACCTTTAAAGCCTATGTCATATGGGAACTTGTTCTAAGTCGTGGCCAGTGCCACTAGAAGATAAAGTTGTGTACTCCATTATGGCCATTGCCACTAGAAGATGTGTTTTTCAGCTCAGGCAGTGCCACTGAAAAGAGTTCAGATCATATGCAATATAGGAAGTTTGAGTTTCTGTTTTCTACAGATGTTGTTCTGCATTGCCTTGTGCCATGAAGTGTAAACCCTTGGGGGTTCATCTTTGCTTTTGTGTACCAACAGTTGGAATAAAGTCACACTCTAGAATCCCAACCTTATATGGACAATCTAGTTCCTGCTTCCTGTGTGGAATTACTGGGTACCCTCCAGAAGTGCAAACCTAGCATAGCCCTTAGCAAAGTTCTCTCCTCGGAACTGGGTTTAGAGTGGTCATTTTGTGTTCAGTAATACTGTTATGCTTTGTACTGTACCCCTCTTTCCACTAGACAGAAAAGTATGAAAGGTGTGCTTACCAGGTAAACAAGTGACTGGTGGGGACACAAGCCCTGTACCATCTTTGTCACCCTTCTCTGGACCACCTCCAACCTGTCAATGTCCTTATGAAGGTGCGGCCTCAGAACTGCATACATAGCACTCAGGTGAGGCCTCACTAGCATTTTGTACAATGGCCTCACCACCTCCCCCTTCTTCTAGTGATACCTCTACCTGTGCACCCCAGCATGCCACTGGCCCTCTCCCCAGCCTTTTACTCTACTTAGAGACTTTAAGGTCACCAGAAATGAAAAAATGAAATGAAAACAATCTGCTTAAACTCATTATCAAGTACTTATACTTACCAATGTATTTGTTGAGATGCTAATTGTCATTTTGTTCTGTAATGTATTACCTCTCTGTTTTATTGTACTTTATTCTGTATGTTACTTCTAATTCTGGGTCGACCCTGAAAAAGGACGTACTGTCTCAGTGGACTTACCTGGTGACCAAAACTCAAATAAATAAATAAATAACTCCCAGGTCCCTTTCTTCCATGGTAATTGTCAGCAACCCCCCATCATATAGCTTCCACAGGGTTCCATCTACTCAGATGCATTCGTTTGCTTTTCTTGGAACTGAACCTTAGTGCCACACTTCAAACTATTTTTCCAGCTTTTCCAGGTCCCTCCTCATTCTTCTCCACCCTGTTGCAGATCTTGGTATCATCTGCAAATTGGTAGGCCTTTCCTCCAGTCCTTCCACAATGTCTCTAATGAAGACCTTAAACAGGATTAGCCCAAGGACTGAACCCGAGGTACCCCACTGGCCACCACCTCCCCTGATTTGATCCCATTTACCACCACCCTCTGCTTCCTGTCCATCAGCCAGTTCTTAACCAAGTGTACCACCTTGTGCTGATGCCCAGACTACTCATTTTGTTCACCAGCCTTTATGCAGGCCTCTGTTGAATGCTTTGGTTGAAATTGAGGTAGGCAATGTACACTACCCCTGATTAACTTCCTTCATAACCCAATCAAAAGTCTATCAGATTTGTCTGACATAACCTACTTGCTGTGAATCCATGTTGCTCTGATTCTGAGCCCCAATGGATTCCAGATGCTCCACTTTTCTTTCTTTAAGCAGTGCCACCATAATCTTACCAACTACTGAGGTGAGGCACCTGTGTTAAGTGACTCTGTGAACATGGATGCCGGGCACTGTTAACCCCCTTGCATTCCCTTAATATCCTGGGATGTATGCCATCTGGACCCATTGCTTTGTCCATTCTTAGTTTTGTGAACTCCTTCAGGACTTCTCTCCACTGTGAAAGAACCAGTGTTTACCTCCTCCTTCCGTTGTGTCTGCTACTTAGCTGTGGTACTTGACCCTCCCTCCTCCGAGAATTCTAAACACAATGGGCTTAATATTCAGAGCCAAGGTGCTGGCACTATACAGAATTGATGCAAGGAGCATCTTGCGTCAGTACTTGCAGCAATTCCAATTTTCTAACCCAGCTTGCACCAGGTGGGGGCCTCCTGTGCCGGAGTCACCTATGCCAGGCATGTGCCAGCCCTCTACCTGTGTCATGGCAGTAGTGGGCTTTCAGTGGATGTAAGCTGCAGTATTCCATTGTCAGAATTCCCAAAGCCTGATGGACCCACTGAAGTCTTAGACCAGCCAGTGCCTGGTCTAACTCCTCATGTGCCGCTACTGTTTGGTGCTTCGAGACTGGACTCTAGGTGGCAGCGATGCCCAGTGAACCAGCTCCCCTTTCAAGGGATGAGCACTGGACAGCCAGCTATGAAGGACACCCAACAGAGTTAGCATGCCACTGCATGGCTTACTGATGTACCAGACAACTACACTAGTCACATCTAGTGGGCACCAGCAGAGTGCCTGTGGGATTCCTGACCATGCAATGGCTGGCACATGTATTCCCTGCCAGAGAGCTCCTGCACATGCCTTATTCCTCACAGGGGTCCATACAGCAGCTCCCACAGGTGTGTCCATGTCCACTGCTATGGCCAGCCTCTGTCAGAGACCTCCCATGCTCCCTTTGGAACGCAGGAGTGGCTGCCACAAACTGTGGGTGTTTTGCACTGGGACCCCTCACATATGGGAATCAGGAGCATGGTCCCTGGTGCACTAACATCAGCACAAGCTGCTGTTTCCTGCAGCTTGCATCAATCTTAGGGTGGCTTTGAAAATCTGGCCCAATGTTTTTAAATAAAGTATAGAAATAATCCAGTCATATACCTCAGGGTATAAATAAGATTCTAGAGGGAAGCCTTTTCAGAGAAAAGGATGCTCAAGAACAACAGGTCATGGTAAGAAGCTAGAAGAGGGTAGACTCTAGGAAATGTAAGGAAGCACTTCTTCACAGAAAGAGTGGTGGAAGGTGGATACCTGGAACAGCCTCCTGATGAGGTGGTGGGAGCAAAATTGTAATGAGATTTAAGAAGGCCTTTGTAGTATAAGGGAACCATAGGGGTAAGAAGGGGAGGGGTAAATCCAGAGATCAAGTAGGGTCTGTGGTGTGACTATAGGTAGGAAAATGGGCAGACTAGGTGGGCCAAGTGATCCTTACCTGCTGTCAATATCTATGTTTCTATATGACATAATAGTAAATGTTTTCCATATTTTCAGTTCTATACTTGCAAGAGGGTTCCGGGGTGGGGAGTGTCATGGTTGAAATATTTACTTATTACTACCCTTAACTGCTTTGAGACACTACAGGCATTAGATAGCCGGATAATAGTGTATGAAGTTATAAGCAGGGTTTTTTAGGTCATTCTCCTTTACGGTTCAGTGCTGGTATGTGTCCAACCTTTGGGGAAATGTTTGTTGACCTAAATGATGCTTTAACCCCTCATGAGGTATAAAACTTGGTGTAACAACTAGTATGTATCCTATGATAATGATGGATTTACATGTATGTATAATGCTTGTTATATCATGTACTATGTGTATAAGACATTCTTATAAATAAAAGAAAATGAAAAAAGAAAATGAAAGGTCTTTGCATATTATGTCCCAACATCCTGGAAAAAGAGATCCCCCACAGCTTTGGAATGTCCCTGCCTACATTCATTTAAAACCAGTTTCTCCCATCATCTGAGAATCTTTGCACCTGTATGGGCCCAGTGTCACCCACACGCTATCGTAGTACATGATACAGTTAAGACCAAATGTTCCTTACTGCTGCCACCTATGTCATCCTGTAATGATTTTGCTTTTACTATTTCTACCTTGCTTTTGTATATTGTTTGTAACTGCCTTTCTGCTGTGCTAAGTAATACTGCTGCCGGATGATGTCCTCCCAGGGATCTCCATGAAAACAAGATGCTGCATCTCATGGGGTTATCCCAGTTGGAAAAACGTAAAATGAAGAAATAAGAGTGGGAATCTGTATTGGCTCTCAGGGTTTGTTTATGTGTCAGACTCTGCCCGCCACTCTGCTATGACTCTACAGATGTGTGTGTGTGTGTGTGTGTGTGTGTGTGTGTGTGTGTGTGTGTAGTGCCAGCTGACTCTTACTTTAAATGAAAGATACATTTGCCCCAATGCACTGTGATACATTTGGGTGAAAATGTTATAATGCAGCCAGATATGTAAATGACCCTGCAATATGTTTGTGTATTTGAACAGGTATACAGTCTCCAGCTGAGCCCAGCATTGTGACGGGAACAGTAGGAGAATCAGTCACCATTTCTTGCCCATATAATACATCAGTATACGCAAACTATTACAAAGGCTGGTGTAAACACAGAGGATCACGTTACTGTGACATTATTTATACTAATGAACACCCACAACTGGACTATACAGGAAGAATATCGATCACTGATGACAGAACTGCTGGAAGGATTACTGTCACCATCAATCAGCTTCAAATGGATGACTCTGGACTTTACTCCTGTTATATGAGTAATAGATATGGAATAGCAGCCATAGGAAGGAAACTGTTACAGACTGACAAAGGTAGGGTTCTGTTTCCTATAGTTGTTATCTAACTGTCTGGATAAAGTTTTTTTTTTTACTTTTCTTTTTAAATTTTACTGTTCTGAATAACACATAGGTGGAACAGGCCAGCTAGGTACACAAAACATATGGTAGAATACACTCTCATTAATACCTCAAGGGCAAATAAATCAAGTAAAAATCCACAAAATGTTTCCATACATGCCACTCTACAAAAGCATTGGCTTTACATATATGTTTGTCAGCATTCCTAGGCACTGCAGGCGGGGTACTAGGCCTGTTCCATGCTGCAGGGGCAGCGCCTCTTATGCAGGATAAATAGGAAGTATCATTACAAAAGGTGCAGGGGACCTCCAAATATTCAAATACATTGTACTTAGTGGAATCTTCCTCCTCAGCAGCAAAACCCATGGCACTCTGTATTTGTCTCAGCAAGGCCTGGAATAAAGCATCTTCAGATGGAGACCAAGGTATATAAATAACAGAGTCTTTACTGCATGAGGATAAAGTGGAACTGGGACCCAGACCACCCTCAAAGGGATCCATGTCCTCTTCCTCCTCTTCCAAATCCTCCTCCATATTGAAGAGGTCAGAATTATATTCCTCTTTGTCATCATTGGGAATGACAATGGGATGATCCAGAGGAGTCAGAGTTGAAGACATCAGCTGTGAGGGAAGAATGGCAAGGTGCTCTGCAAGCTGTCTGTCAACAATGATGGTGCCAATGGAGGAGGCCCCACCAATAGAATGGCCATGATTGTCGTGTAAGGGTCAGCCTTAGCACCCAAATAGCTCTGGCACAGTGGCCAGCATAACTTGCAATTGATGATACCTGCTGACCCAGTGGTGCTGAGGGTTGAGGCACTGGATGCCACACTCGTGCCACGCCGGCAACCCGGATTCAGAAGGAGACTCCGGGCTGCCGGGGTCAGCAGAGGAGGGAAGGGATTGAGCATCCAGAGGACTTCTTTCCTTCCTGGGAGGATTTGGGGTTGGCACTACTCCTGTGCAGCCCTGGTGGTGGCTGGGGCAGTGCCGGAACATGTGTGGTGCTTTGCGGATGCAGGGACAGAGCAGCGGTGGGCATAGGCACGCTGCGCCATTGAAGCAATTGCACGTCCATACTCCAAGGGAGAAAACTGCAAGAAAAACCCTGGAGGACTGGGGAGGCAGTGAGGGCCCCAGGGGTCTAGGCTCACCATCCCCAACACTGGACCCTTCCTCAGACAGTCCCTGGCGCCACCCACAGTACAGACCCTCTAATCTTCAGGAACAGCTGCCAGGTAGGTGAGGTGGGCCCTCCCAGAGGGTGATCCAGGGACTGGAAGTCCTGTGGGAGGAGCTTAGGAGGAGGGTCTCGGTGGGAAGTAGAGGGCAAACCGAGAGAGTACCTCTGAGAGATGCCCGGACAGAAGGTGACAAAAAAAGTCTACAAAAATAGTTGATGATACCTTTGAAAGCAGTCAGAGTGACTGTTATCAATGGAGAGTGCCCATCAATGAAGGCTGTTAACTGCCTGTAGTAAGTGCGGAAGAGACAGAGCCATGTCTCGACCTTGCTCTCATGGATGGTTGATGAGGCTCTGTGCAAGTCGTGATTGCCAGAGCAGATGATGATGATGACGGCTTAGTTTAAAAATAGAAAAAGGTGCACATCAAGTTTCCCTAAAGGTGCTGTTTGCCACCCTTAAAGCTAGTAAAACACAACAGTTTGACCCCCAAGACTGTGAATTTTAAAAGTTAGTGGCTTTGTACCAAAACAACTCAATTAAGCAGTGTGGTGAACACTTCTACATACTGCCCTTAACCAGGTTTCATCTGGGGGCCCTGATTATGCCTGGTAATGGCAATACAAAAGGGTGTTCACCACGCTGCTTAATCAGTTGTTTTGCTTTTTAAAATTCTTTGCTTTGGGGTGTGTGTGTGTGTGTGAACCTGTTTTCTGTTTTGATGATGAGGGCTAATCCTCTTGGCACAGCATGGATCTAGACCTCACCAGTGAAGCAGGTGCTGTATCTTTATGCTTGTAGTGATTGCTAGAGGATGAGAACTTTGAAGATGTATTCTTATTCCCATGACTTTGTCAACTATGTGAACAACAGCATCACAGAACACCAGGGATTTTCCAGCAGCAACGGTCAACAACCTGGATGAATTAGTGGGCTGCAAGCCCACTGCCTTCTTGGCAGTGTCCACTGCCTTTTACTGATGAAGGTCTTAGAGTCTCCCAACAGCATTTCCTTGTGGCCTGGTTGAATCCCTGAAAGATCTCACAATTCTTCACATTATGGGATAATCTTTGTAGATCTTTTCAGATTTTCTGTTGCAGGTACAATACCTAAATAAAAGTTCTTCTGATGGCAGCATAAAACAGCAGTGACTGTTGTAAAATAGGAAAATGAATAGTTGGGTGTATTTTCTCTGGGTGCTCCAACAAGTGGTTGACAGAAGAAGAAATAACTGAGAGGAGATGGGACTCCCCCATTAACTTTGACGTTGTATGTCATCATGGGTGGCCCCGACTAGAAAGGTTTCCAAGTGTTCCCAGTGCTGACAGCTTACAGTTCAAAGTTGTGAACCAATGGGGTAGATATCCTCGATGAAGATCCAAATTTGTCTGTGCCAGAAGTAAGTCACCACTATCAGTGTGGGCCCATCCTCTTAGGGATGACCAACCCCTGCTAAATCAGAGGGATCAGGGAAAGTCATACTGAAACCTCCCTTCCAAGAGATGGACAACACCTTCTCACCAAAACACTCTAGGCCCTGTATTGAGCAGACAAAAACATGACAGTTTTCCATTGTGTGGAGATCTAAAAGGTAAAACTCAGGATAATCCTCATGGTCAAAGAAATCCTAACCATGTCATCCAGGAGTTCCTACTCAAAGGACAGAGCAACCAAGCTGCTGAGTTAGTTTACCAAAACATTCAGTGAGCTGAGCAGAAACATGGCAATGAGGTGTACGTCATGGGCTGTGGCCCACTCTCATACCTGCAGGGCTTCTCAACAGAAGGCATATGAATTCATACCTCCCTGTTTATTTAGATAATGCAGAACACAATGTTATCCTGGGACAAAGGTCCACAGGCGAAGAAGAACAGCCCTCATCTTCAGAATGCTTTTTGGAGAGAACGTTCTGAGGGAGACCAACATCCTAGTCCTTTTACTTCGGATGGGATGGGATCAGCTTGGACTGAGCCATCAGTGTTGGCACAGGAGTCCAGAAAGATTCCCACAGCTGAGTCATAACAAAGAAAGTACCTATAAATTAAAGGCGCTGGCAAGGGATCAGAACAGATTTAGGCTGTTGACCAGTAGTTCAAGTTGTTCGGAAAACTGAAGAGTTCAGTACAGCATCTGCCAACTTACAGCCTTTGATAGAGCTTTGAGAAGTGAATAATCAAACTAGAGACACGCTGTGAGCCGATGAGATGCCAGCTTAACCGAAGGTCACTGTTACCAGATTGAAATCCATCTAGTTTATGTTTCATTACTTAATTTTTATAGGAGTGCAGTTGTTAAGTAATAGAGACCAGTCTACTAGTCCTTATTATCAAAACATTTTACCTGTAAGTCTGGTATATTTAATTTAATTTTGTCAGGAAAGTGACCGGGACATTCACCTCAGAGATGCCCAGCAATAGTAAAGAGAGCTCGGGCTACACTAATGGTCATAACTGAGGAGCACTGGAATTCTGCTATGGGGTTATCTTCCTAAAACACCAAACCTCAGGTAAAATCGGAAATATGAACAAAACAGATAAAAATGACATGACTTTTATTAAAGACATGCTATTATCCATAAAAAGGACATTGCAGGGTTAAAGCTGAATGACACTACCACAACAAAATCATTGTCTGAAGTTACTAATTGAATAGACACTTTTGAAGAAAGGTTGTCCTTTTTAGAAGAATCTCTTATTAAATTGGAGGATTTTGTCGAAGGGAAACAAGACAACTGACCAAAATTTCTGAGAAATTAGATGATTTGGAGAACAGAGGGAGACAGAACAATCTAAGAATAGTAGGAATTCTGGAAGGGTTGGAAGGCCCTGACATAATTAGATTCCTTCAGGACTTTATCTCAGCTTTGTTAAACTATCAAAGGAACTAGCAGTTAGAAATAGAAAGAGCACATAGGGCACTGTCGCTAGACCCAAATCAGGACAACATCTGAGACCCATCATTGCTAACTTTTAAGGTTTACAGTTAAACAAGAGATTCTCAAAATAGCAAGGAAAGGAAATCCTTGTCCTGAATGGGAGAGAATATTATTTCAGGATTTTTCTGCTGAAGTAGTAGAAAAAAGAAAAGTATTTGCCCAAGTCAGAGATGTTCTTTAGAAACTTAATGTTAAATATTTTGTGAAATATGCTGCTGTTCTAGTGGTTCAACAAGGGAGAGTCATACCCTTTACAAATGTAGAGGAAGCTTGGTCCTTTATTAAAAAAGCAATGGCCTAAAAGTTCCAGTCAGAGGAGTTTACAGAAAGAGAGAGACACTCATCGATTTTCAGCTCGAATCTCCGCGAAAAACACCTCAACGAACCCAGGTCTCTGGACAACACTGTGCACACTCTAGCTCAGCATAATTCGAGCAGCAACAGCTCCGCTCTCGACTCATACATACCTACCTCTAAATATTCAACTATAGTGCCACTAAATGCAAAACCTCTTCCTAAGTCCTTGGCTTGGTCTGCAAAATCGTTCTGTAAGACAATTCCCATTTCCAAAAACAGATTCAGATCAATGGAAAGTTCTTGAAAATCTCAGACCTTCAGAGGAAACATGATGAGACAGATCACATCACAGAAGAAGGAAAAACGTATCTATTATTACAGAGTCTCAAGATATTTTCAGGTCTTTGTTGAATCGCTTTCACTGATTTCCACTTACCTGCAAGAAGGCTGATTTACTTCCAGATTAGAAGTTCTTTCCTGTAATGCTTTGAGGTTATAAGGTTTTTCCTAGGGTGTCTGGAGGAGCAGTGCAGCTTCTGTAGGAGTCGAGTGTCGATCATTTCCTAAGGAAGCGGATCCCGAGGGGTTTAAGATGGTCACATGGTTTCAACCTTAAAGAAGCACTAGCTTGTTGTATCCCAGAAACTTTCTAAACTAATTTTTATTATTATTCTTAAGAAACCTTTCCTAGATAGGTTTTAACACTCTGCTAATGTTAGGAATGATTTCTATTGAATTCAAAATTACAATGCATGGGTGGGTGAGCAATTGATATCTTTAGTATTAGAGATCAGTATAGCTCTGATGACATCTAGTGGCTTACATTAACATTGTAATATATTGTGATACAAATCTAATATTGTGAAATGCCTATGTTTTCTGTATTATGTGTTGATTTTTCTTGACATAGTGTATTTAGGAGACTAAAAGCAAGGAATTTCTAAACTAAGAAGACTTTGATTTGATGGTTCCTTTCATAAAAGGAAGCCAGGTAAAGACATATTTTAGTATCGCTGTTTTCCATGGGATGATATTCTATAGGAGGGAGGCAGGAAATGTTATTTCAAAGATCTATAGACCTCATTATTTGCCTGTTAAAATGGTTCTTAGAAGAATATTATATATTTTTTTAAAGTATCCCATATTAACTGTGGTCAGTGATTATGTGTTCTGATAAGCCTTGGTATAGGAATTCTATACTAATGGGGTGAAGTTATTCCTGGCAATCAGAAATACTAGCTAAGGCCCTGGGATGTTTTCTTAATGGACAGGAATATGCATCGGAAAACACTCAATGGAGTGGCAGGCTCTTTGCACAAATAATTGCTTTGTTGACAATACCATTTTTCAGAGCATAGCAAGCCAGAGAATAACTTTTGTATGGACACATGCTGATGGAGATGCTGAGGCTCTATTGGCTAGCACATTTTGTGTGGTCGCTTAGTGGGCCTAAAGATTTCCTTGTTTTCTTTCTCTACCTGTTAGTTATTAATGGCATTTGAGGAGGGTCTCATCTTTTTGAAATCTTCACCTTGTTTAATACTCTTTATACAGTTGGCATTATAAATAAGCCTATAGTTTGGGATAATTACCCAGGTTTTGATAATATTCAACCTTATCCTATGGTAATTTTAGAGATGGTATTATGTGATTTTACCTGGTACTTCCTTACAGGGGTCTCCTAGGATTATAATAATTTCTTTAATACACTATTAATTTGCATTCTTAAAAAGTTTAAAATTGTACAGCTTATTACCATAGTAATTTATGGCATTGGAACACTTGGTTTTGTCTGGTCAGAACCAGTTGATGTACCTTGTGGTTAATACCTGGTATAATCTCTTGACTCTTCCCAGAGGATTCACTTTTATTTTGATATTACTTTTTGATTCCAAGAAATCTAGTTTAAAATTATATTTTATAAACACAATTTCACATTCAATTTCTTTCATTTGCTTCGAGCTAAATATAGTTTAAGCAATAATAGCAAGTTTAAACTGTTATCATTTTTTGACCTTACATCTGAGGTGTTTTGAACCTCTTAGAGGTTCCTTTGTTTAAATTTTGTTTTATTGTTTTTTAGATTTTAGCACTCATCTAAGTATTACTTATAACCTGATTGTTAGATTAGATCTTAATCATTTTGTAAGATGTCTATTTTAAATATTGTTACTTGGAATGTTAATGGTCTGGGCTCTCCAATCAAGAGGAAAAAGTTTTAACTCATTTAAAAGACAAAGAGTGACATAGTCTTTTTACAGGAAACTCATCTTATGCCTGAAGAAGCAGATAAATTACAGAGACAATGGGTGGGTCAAGTAGCTCATAATTGTTATTCAACAAAAAGGGCTTGGCTATTTTAATTATAAGGCTATTCCTTTCATTAAGAAGGAACATGTCACAGACCTGAAGGCAAATACAAACTTATCAGGATCTCTGCATGGCAGACATGTGGCTTTTGTAACATTTATGCTCCAATAGATAGATAGAGGCTCTTTATTTCAAGAATGATTAGCCTCTCTATTGCCATTTAAAGACTGTGAACTTATACTGGAGGAGATTTTAATGATGTTTTGGATCCACTGTTGGATAGATCTACCTCCAAAACCAGATAAAACAGATATTAAAACTCATAATTATTTAGAAGAACTAGTATTGGGTCTGGGTTTACTGGATGTTTGGAGAATGGTTAACCCCAATGGTAAGGATTTTTTCTTTTTCTGCAAGACATAATGTCTATAGCAGAATAGACTACCTTTTATGCCCTATCCCTTTGTAACTTAGTTATGAATTCTTGTTATGACCCCATCATTATTTCAGATCACAGTCTCCTTAAAACAACTTGTGTAACAGAGGACTCACCACAGAAGCAGTTTAGGTGGCGATTTAACACATCCTTAGTACAGGAACTGGAGTTTAAAGAATGGTTTACTAAAGAAAAAATGTATTTTGACATTAATGATAACAATGAGACTTCATATCTAACTTTATGGGATGCATATAAAGCCTTTATTAGAGGAGGTATTATTAGATATGCATCCATTAAGAAGAAAAAAGGCAAGAAGAGATGGAGAGAAAATAAAATCTCATTAAACAGAAAGAAGATAAGCTAAAACAAGATCCAAAAGAAACCAAGAGCTCATATATCAACTGATTCAACTAAAATATGAGATTAATAAACTATACTCTAGTAAACCAGAATATTCGCTGTTTCGCATCAAACAACAATATTGGAACTCGAGGAGAAGCAAAGGAAAGTATTAGCCTCACCGCTTAAAAAACAACAAAGTCAAAATATGATACCTAAGATTAGATTGGGCAACAATAACATTATTCATAATATTAAAGAAATAAATGCTTGTTTTCAAGACTATTATGATAAGCTATATAAGCCCTTTATTCCAGATACTTCATTAAATTTGAATACATTTTTAGAAAGAGCTAATCTTCCTAGTTTGTCAGGATTAGAGAAGGAAACATTGGACAAGACTATCTCCAAACAAGAAATTTCACCGATAATTCAAAAGGCTAGTCTACCAAAAACTCCAGGTCCAGATGGATTTTCCAGTGAATTTATAAAATAATAATCCAATCATTATAGATTATTTAGAGAAATAATTTTAGAATGTTTAGATAAGAAAAGATGTCAGGCACTATGAATGTTGCATTTATCTGTTTACTTTGAAAAAGATAAAATCCTTTAGAACCAGCAAACTATCGTCCTATATCCTTTTTAAACTTTGACTATAAGATTCTGACTAAAGCATTAGCAAACAGACTGAAAAATGTTGTGCAATCATTAATAAGCAAAGAGCAGGTAGGTTTTGTTAGTAGGCGTCAGGCATCAGATAACCTTAGAAGGCTTTTCTCAGTAATCTAGTCAGCTAAACATTCTACTTTCCATCTATAGCCCTTTCTTTAGATATTGGGAAGGCCTTTGATTCTTTTGATTGGTCATACTTACAAAAAGTATTGGATTATTTTAATTTTGGTCCCACTTTTAAAAATTGGATCTCTATTTTAAATTCTACTCTGAAAACTTCCATTATTTCTGATGGACTCATCTCCAAACCTTTTCAGTTATTTAGGGTACTGGTCAAGGATGTTCCTAGCTCCATTTCTTTTATTTCAGGCGCTTGAGCCCTTTTGAGACATATAAATCTTACAATACAAATTCAAGGAATTAAAACTGGAAAGATAGTCCATAAATCATTTGCTTTCACAGATGACTTGTTAGTCACTCTTTCTAATCCAAAAGAATCTCTATAGGCTTTAGATTCTCTGTTAGATAAATTCACTTTACTATTTGGATTAAGTGTAAACTGGGTTAAATCAGAAGGAATTATTCTTCAGACAGTTAATCAGGAGAAAATTCCTTTAGTTAGTCAATTAGATGTCTCTTGGAGTGATAAAGGAATTAGACATCTGGGAATGCAAATATTTAATTCAATTTCACAGATAATTCAAGTCAACAAGTCCAGGCTGATACAGAACATACAAATAGACCTTGAGAAATGGTCCGTTATCACTTTCTCTATGGGGTAAGATCAACTCGATTAAAATGATATTGGCTTCAAAAATATTTTATGTTTTAATAATTTACAAACAAAGTTAGAGCCAGAATGGTATGAGAAATTAGATCAAACCTTCTCTAGCTTCATTTGGGAAAATAAACCTCCTAGATTGAATATATTTAAATTGAGAGCACCTTGGCAAGTAGAAGGGTTTAATTACCCCATGGGCTTTTTATTAAAACAATCAGCACTGTGGTTATGTAAAGAAACATTAAAAAATGCCACTATGACTTTTTTTTGTTGTATATTTTTTCTTGTCTCCTATGCAGCTAGGGGAGTTACCGATGGTTCCCCTCAGTCCGCCTGACCAACATCCTCAGTCTGTCCCCCATCCCAAGCTCAACCCTTACCTTCCAACCTGCACAAGATCTGTTTGCCGTGGTGGGCACGCGACCACTGCCACGGGATCTGAGGGGTTTTCCAGTGCAGGGGAGCATCCAGGCAGGAGCCGGCAGGAGGGCTGCTCGTCTAGCCACTGCATGTAGCCCACAAGGATTTTTCCTGTTTATCCTCCGCACGCCTGTGGCGTGCAATGCCAAGGGACGGGCGCGCTTCCACACGCCTCCCAGCGTCTGCCACGCACGTCCTCAAGCTCAGCCCCTGACCTGCCACATAGCCCCAGCCACCGCTAGAGCTGGCAGGACCCCGACGGCGCAGGCTCGCTCTCAACCCGGTCGCCGCGAAAAGTGAGGTGTGGCATCCAGCGCCCAACCCTCAGTGCCACCGGGCCGCCCATCACTATGACTTTTAACTGAAAAGGAAATAGTTCAACCTAATAAGTTGTCAGACCTCTTGTTTAGATCTATTCCTCTCCAACTTAAAAATCACCTTACTCTAACAGTTTTTATTTATGTATTTATTTATTTAAAGTCTAGGAATTACAACCCTTTGAGTCAGAGACTCATTTACAAGGGCTCCACATCACACAAAGAATGATGACAGGTACAGAGGATGACAGTACATTGATTAAATACAGTGTCATTGTACAGTGCTACTACATCAAGTGTCTCAGAGGTGTGTATGGTACAATCAAAATAGAGTCAGGTACATATATAGCAGAGGAACAAGGGGTTATCTGCAGTCACAGTGGGAGCTGGTTAAGATATAGTCACGCAGCTCAGTTTTGAAAGGCCCCAGCCTGGGAATAGATAGGGTGGGTCCAGGGATTGAGTTCATCCAGAGTGGAGCCCTATAGCGAAAAGACCATTGGCCCGACTGGTCTTTACAAGTGGGATGTGGAAGGTTGCAGTGTCAGCCTGCCTTGTGGCCCTCCTTGGCAAGTTTGGTCGGGTAGCGCCAGGCAGCCAGGGGAGCAAGACCCAGCAGGATTTTATTTGGACAGGAGGCAAGTGTGATCAAATGAACACCCTTGAAAGTTAAGCCATGATGCATGTTAGTAGAGGTCACAGGTGTGCGTAAGCTGCTCACTGCCTGTAGCCAGCGGGCAGGCCTTATTGAGGATGCATTTAATGGCAGTCAGGGCAGTGTCTGATGCAGCCCCATAGATGACTATTGCATAGTCTACCAGGGAGATGATGGAGCAAGAAATAACTAGTTGGAGGGCATCAGGTGGGAGACAGGACCTAAGTCTATAAAGTAGACCAATTCTGATGTTAATTGCAGAGCATGTTGATGCTGTACGCTCACAAAAGGTGAAGGCAGATCGAGGGTAACCCCAAGATATTTGAAGCTGGCAACTGGTTGCAGTCTGGTGCCCTGGGAATTTTGTATAGCCAGTACGGTCGATTTGTGTTTATGTTGTGGGTGTTAAAAGCATGGTTTTGTTTTTTATAGTTGAGGACAAGTTTGTGGGAGGCAAACCATGACTCAATTTCTGTGAAGGAGGCCTGTAGGGATGTTCGGAGCTGGGAAGGGTCAGGGTGCCAACTAAAGATCACTGCGTCATCAGCATAGAGGAGGAGATGCCCAGTGATGGCCATAGGAGGAGTTTAGGTACAGCAAGAAGAGGAGTGGACCGAGGATGGACTCTTGAGGAACACCTGATCGGACAGGTAGGCTCATGGGAAGGGTGTTATTTATTTTAACTTGCTGTGTTCGGCCGTTGAGATAGTTGTTGAACCAGTCAGTGGCCTCCTTTGATATGTCAAAGAGAGGAGAAAGCTTAAGAGCATATGGTGATTTACAGTGTCAAACGCCTTGGACAGGTCGATGTAGACAGATGTTGTCAAGGCTCCTGGTCAAGGGCATCTTGGATAAAAGAGGTAACTCGAGGAGGGCAGTAGTAGTACTATGCCCTTTCTGAAACCATGCTGTTGCTGGCAGAGAAGGTGATGTGAGTCCAAATATTGAGTGAGTTGATCTGCAACAATTTTTCCAGTGCTTTTGAGAGGGAGGAAGTGTGGAAATGGGTCTGTAGTTACTTGTGGAGGTTCTATCTATGTTTTTATATACTGGTGTGATAATCGCTTTTTCCACAATGATGGAACTGCCCAAGACACAGAGACATGTTAAGTATTTTAGTAAGAGGTGTTAGCACTGCGTCAAGTGTCAAAGAGAGCAGCTTAATATCAATAGCGGCCAGCACTCTGTCTAGTTTTCCCAAGGAACTTGGTGATGTAAGGAGGCGAGTACTGGGGAGATTATTCTAAAGTGAAAAGGGGGCACCGGAGGGGGTGGGAACTGCCCAGTAGATGCAGAGAAAAGTCGGGAGAGAATGGACCTGAGCTCAGAGAAGGATGCATTAAAGGTATCCGCTATCTTGTATGGGTCCTGGGTAGGAGCTCCATCAACAATCAGTATGGGGGCAGAGGAGATGTGGATTTACCACTAGCTCCTTTATGTTCTCCCAGAATCTTTTTCCATTTACCCATGTGGTAGTAAGTTTGTCCTTGTAATAATCTGCCTTGGCCTGTCGGATAGCCCAGGTGCATGAGTTTCGGGCAGCTCGGTACAGTTGGCGGTCAGTGAGGCAACTGAACCCTAGGGCACAGAGCCATAGGGTTATCTCGCTCTTTCATTAGGTTGAGCAAGGACCAATTTATCCATGGAGCTGATTGAGATTTTCAATACGCTTTATAACTGGGGCAAAGATATCGCAGGCAGATTTAAAGGTACTTATGAAGAAAGACAGTGCAGCATCAATTGATGACTCATGATCAAGAGGGGCCAGTCAAAGTTAAGTAGGTGGTTGCGGAGATGTGCCAAGGATCCTTTCTTTAGCTTTTGGTGGCTGGCGATCCTGAGAGGGGGTGGCTTCCAGCTGTTGGACCAGTGACAGGTGACGGGGAGTGATCACTAAGTGAGTCAGGGAGGACCTGGACATTCTGTATGCATTCAGGATAATTTGTGAAAATGAGATCAAGAAGGAACTTGTGCTCCTTTGTAGTTTACCCTAGTAGGGTAAGTACCATCTGAGAAAGATTATGGGCTGCAGCTGCATCCTGAGACACGCCTGGTGGGGAAGACCAGTTTGTGTTAAAAATCACAGAGGGCTACAATTTCTGAGTTTTGGGGAGCTGGTCAATGATCTTTAAGATGGATTCAAATGCATCCTTCTGGTTGTGAGGAGGTATGTAGACTGAGATAAGGTAGAGTGATTTACCTGAGCTGCCCACAGCAACCTTAATGGTGAGGGCCTGGGCACCTGCAGTGGGGTGCATAGTTTCAAATTGGATTCCTGCAGTTGTTCCCGAAGGTACAGTGCACACCCCCACCCCTTCTACCCAACCTGTCAGATCTGTACAATGTATAGCCTGGAAGGGTAACAGCTGAGTCTGGGGTACTCTGTGATAGCCATGTTTCAGTTACAGCTAGGGTATCCAGGTTGTGGAGGCAAACCCAGGCTTGTAGTGGGGCAAATTTCTTTGTAGACTGCATATGTTTATTGTCGCCAGCCATAGTCCTTTGGCTAGCATTGGCTTGCAAGGGTGTGGGCAGTATGGCCAGGATTTGATGTATATTTCCTGCAAGTAGCAGGAGGATAATGTAGATCCTAGATAGGACCATTCTGAGTATCTTTTGTGATTACACTGCAAAGGTTTTATATAATGTCACAACTTGTTAGCAGTGTGAGAGCAGGCAAAGCACAATATTTCTGGGCTATATAGTACAGGGCAATCCATGGTTGCTAGCAGCAGGTGGGCAGAGACTGCTGGGACGGGGTGAGGTGGGACATGATTATTGTAGTCAGCGAATCACAGGGTGGGCAGCAGATGGGATGTAGAGGGACGAGATGGGGTATAACATTAAGAGTGGAATGGGGGGTTTGGGAGGGGTAGTGGCTGGGTAAGCAGAGAAGAGAAAGCACCATAAGTGAAAGAAGCCAGTATGTCATTTTGTGGGTGGGATTGAGAGATGTGGCAGAATGGTTGATTTTGGTGATGGCTGATAATTAATAAATCGCATGTGGTTATTTTACTTGCAATCTTAGGTGGACAATTTTTAGGACAGCTGTAGATAGCAGGTAGGACTGTAGGATGGACTGCTTTTAGTGGAGATAGCCTTTGTTACCCTCACCCTACAGTGGATAGGAATTGCTAGCTTTGCAGACAGTGGTTACCAGTGGCAGGTCCCGATAACCTGCCTATGAGAAAGTGGGCTGATTGGTTAATTTGGTCACCTGGTATCCCTTATAAAATAGAAGGCCGACCAAGGGTGGTGGTGGGGCGGTGGGACAACGCGAAGCGCCGGGCGGGCCTTTCCGTTGTAGAAACGGATGCCCGAGCAGCTGTAGTGCTTCAGTGCATCTGTTAGGAGATGGTCTTTACCTGGATTGTTGTCCGCGATGCTCAAAGGAGGGCGTCCTTGCCTCTCGACCCACACCCAATGAGGGGAGTGTGGCTGTGTGCTGAGGAACAAACAGAGAGACACTTATTAAGTATGGTGAGTGGGAGGGTGCTTTTACAGGCAAACTTAAATTGGCATCAATGGTGAAATCGAAGCTGTTTCTGACCCACTCTCAAATTGGTTCAAAGAAAATTAAGATGGTGACTGCAGATAGAGTTATGGGCTAGTAGGATGGGCTATTTAAAATGGTGACTACAGATGCAGATTCTGTGCTAGCAGGATACTGTAACAACAGTTTTGGTACTTACAAATTAAGCATACAGTATTTAAACAACAGGGCTAGAACTTTCTTCTTAAGGAACCTGGTGCACAGCTTGCAAAGAGATCAACATATGATACAGACAGTAAAATACAGACTGATTCGCGCAAATCACATTAGCTGTTAAGGTGCACGAGGTATCTACTCAATCTACCACTTCAATTAATGAGAATTTTGCATACAAAACTATCTCCACATGTGTGGGGGGTAAAGGTAACAGAGGGATTAGAGCCCCTTAAGGTAATTAAATTAAAGTCCAGTTTATCTCCTTTCCAAAGCTGCGGTGAACGGATGCCCGAGCAACTGCAGTGCTACAGTGCATCTGTTAGAGACGGTCTTTACCTGGATTGTTGTCTTCGATGCTCAAGGGAGGGTGTCCTGCCCTCTCGACCCACACCCAACGAGGGGAGCATGGCTGTGTGCTGGATTGTTGTCCCGTGATGCTCAATGGAGGGCGCCCTGCCCTCTCGACCCACACCCAATGAGGGGAGCATGGCTGTGTGCTGGATTGTTGTCCACGATGCTCAAGGAGGGTGTCCTGCCCTCTCAACCCACATCCAATGAGAGGAGCATAGCTGTGTGCTGGATTGTTGTCCGCGATGCTCAAGAGGGGTGTCATGCCCTCTCAACCCACACCCAATGAGGGGCGTGGCTGTGTGCTGGATTATTGTCCACGATGCTCAAGGGAGGGCATCCTGCCCTCTCAACCCACACCAATGAAGGGAGCATGGCTGTGTGCTGGATTGTTGTCCACAATACTCAGGAGGCGTCCTGCCCTCTCGGACCCACACACAATGAGGGGAGTGTGGCTGTATGCTGGATTGTTGTCCGCGATGCTCAAGGGAGGGTGTCCTGCCCTCTCGACCCACACCCAATGAGGGGAGCATGGCTGTGTGCTGGATTGTTGTCCGCGATGCTCAAGGGAGGGTGTCCTGCCCTCCGACCCACACCCAATGAGGGGAGGTGACTGGTGTGGAAGGGCTATTTAAATCACTAGAAGAGAAACTTCAGTTGGGTAGTTTCATTGAATTGGTACCGATTTGGGATAATCCAAATGTTTTCTTTAATAAAATGCACTTTAAGAATCTGGAATGAAGGCAAGATTTTTCTCAGGTGGGAGATTTAGTAGATCCAGAAACTGGTCATTTCTACTCCTTTAAAGATTTAAGAGAAAGGTTCCACATATCCAAAATTAATTTCTGGTTATATCCACAGTTAAGAGAGGTAATTAATAAAGAAATTATCAAAACTAATTCTCTTTCTGAAGGATTCTAACTGGCCACAAATTTTGAAGTTGGCGGGTATGAGCAAGGGATCAAGCCTATTATATAAAATGCTATCAGACCCTGACAACACTATTTTCTACAGCCAAGGAGGCATTGGAAGTGGATGTAAAATAAACTGTCTCAGAACATTGTTGGAAAGAACTGTGGGACAAATGCTTATAAATGTAGTAGAGAAGTCAGTGGAAGGCTAACCCAATTCAAGATACTTCATACTGTAGATATCATTACTCTCCTCTAAGATTGAATACAAATTTTAAATCTAATCAGGTGGATGTTGGAAATGTGGAACTTCTCAGGCTTCTCTGGGTCATATGTTCTGGTTTTGTCCAAAAGTGTTACAAAAATGGAGGAAATTCACTCATTTGTCAAAAGGTCCTGAAATTAAATATACCTTTTCTCCACTTGTTTATATTTTAGGGACAATTCTAAGTTAAAACACTTGCCTAGACCAAAACAGCTTTGTTATTTAATGTGGTCTCTTTAAAAGATTGTTAGTTCAACACTGGAAGTCTCAGAGACTTCTGGTTTGAGAGATTTAGTAGACTCTCAGGAAATATTGCCAATAATGAGCGTATTAGTTATGTAATTCTAAATAAGTTAGATAAATTTAATGAAATATGGAGACCATTCTTTGAATTTATAAAGTCTTAGAGTAACTTATGAATTTCTATTGATTTTGTACTAAACCTTATTTATCCTTTCACTTTGAGGTTTTACTGGTTATATTAGTTTTGGTAAGATTTATAAGTTTTACTGCTGACGATTTCTGTATGTTTGCATATATGGATTGTTCTTATTTAATCTAATAAAGATTTTAACGGAAAAAAGAGAAGTGAATAATCCAGGTAAAGGTGGGAAGACATGCAGGGCTTCTCAACATAAGGTGTGGCCACCTATGCACTTGATGAACACCTGTGGCACCAAGAATGAGCCAAAGGGCAAGACATTAATCTGATAGTGCTGGACCTCCAACATGAAGTGCAGGTAATGAATGTGGCAAATCATAATGTGCAGCTATGCATCCTACATATCCAGAGCACAGAACCAGTCCCACTATCAGGGCAAAGGGAGGAGGGACTGAAGTGAGACTGTAAACTTTTTTTAGGCAATGTATTCATTCAGGTCTCTGCAGTCCAGAATAGGGCATAGATCGCCATGCTTCCTGGGAACCAGAAAGTATCTGAATAGAATCCCTGGCTCAGTTTAGCCAGAGGTATGGGCTGAAAAGCACATTTGTCTAATACAGTATGAACTTTGGACAACAGGACCTTCAAAATCCCTGAGAGTAGTGAGAAGGCCTGGAGGATGTACCAGAGAGTTTTTAAGCAGTTCCAGCCCATGATCCTCCCAATTAATATCAAGGACCGACCCATCTGAAGTGATATACTGCTATTTTGTCAGAAACCAGGAGATCTGGACTCTTCCTGAATCCCCAAGAGAGGTGCAGGGTAGCAGAAGGAATTCAGAAGGTAAGAAGGACAGTGAGGCACAGCTGACACTCTGACCTTCTAGGGACTTTATTTATTTAAGTTTTTGGTAACTGGGTAAGTGCACTGATCCAGGGCACTGTTTTCAGGCACAACCCGGGCCACACAGGCAGCAGTTACAGAGGTAGCGACAGTTATACAATGAGTACAAGCCATGTGGATATACATACATCATTGGTGAACAAAGTGGATATACAAAAATGTCAACTGGTGAACAAAGAAAGTGACATAGGAAAGTAAAATTAATGAGAAGCTAAAAAAAATAATCAGTACATCATGATAAACAACTATTATTATACAAATTAATTACAAAGGATAAGTGGCCAGTGCAAATTATTGCATAATGGAAAACAAACAAACAGAAAAACAAAACATATAGGACGATAGCCAAGAGGGTGAGTCCAAGAAGCAGGCAGTTAGGGATGTAAGACAGGAGTCCAAAGAAATGAAAGAGGGCAGGAGAGGCCAAAGCAGCCCAAGAGGGAAAAGTCAGAAAGGTATGGGAAGGGTTATCAAGCTAGAATGGCATGTGGCCTCATCAAGCAGCCAAGATTTGAGATGTGTCTTTAAAGTGGCATGTAGTCCAGAGTGTGGATGGGTATGGGATTCTGTTCCACAGAGTGGCAGCAGCTACAGATAACACTCTGCTACCCATAGCCGAGGAGACTTCGGGATGCCCATGGGGACTGAGGATGCACGAGACACCCCGAGGGAGTTTTGGTCTTGAGGAGACATATAGAGTAGCTTCACCATGCCTGATGGCACTGTCCAGGAGGTAGCCAAGCCCGTAATCAAATCTGCAGTATAGTGGGAGCCAGCCAAGAGTCTGGTAGAGATGGCAGTGGTGAGTGGAATATGGTCTAGGAGAGTGAAACAACATATGTTGTTGTACGTGGAGCAGAGGAGCGCACGCTAGGGCTAAGGATGTGTTTGAGTAAACAGGAGAGCAGTGGTCAACCAAGGATAGCAGGTTGCCTTGGGCAATGGCTAAATGGGCTGCCCTGGTCAGGAGTGACTTTATCCGATAAACTGCACCAAGTTTCTGGTTAATACAGTGGATAACAGAGGAGATATGATCGGAAAAGAAGAGGATGGGTCCAGGATAACTCCCAGATATTTGCAAGTTAGTACATTTTCAAGTACAGTGTCATCAGGTTAGACTACTGAGAGGGTGGACCCAGCCTTGGTGACCGTAGATAGGAAGGGTTTAGATCCAAACAGCATGGATTTAGTTTTTAGCATTAACAATTGGGCGATGTGAGGAACCAAGTGTGTGCGCAGAGTAGTTATTGGATAAAGCTCTGATATATTCGCAAGAGCCTTGTCACTAGTGAAGAGTACAAGGTCGTCTGCATAGAATAGGGCATTACAAGTGAGACAGTCAGAGGGAAGAGAGTCTATAAACAGGGAGAATAGGAGTGAGCCCAGGATGGAGCCGTGGAGTACACTGGTAGTGACTGGGAGGGTGGGGAGGAAGGCCTTACACCTACTGACAGATCTATCTGAAAGGTAACTTTGAACCACCTTGTGGCCTCAGTAGAGCAGCCAAGGGTATGGAGGAGGAGAGTAACAGGGTGTGGTCGACCATTTCAAAAGCTTTAGACAGGTCAACAAAGATGGCACCTGTTGCCCTTCCAAGGTCCATGTTCCTAAGAATATGATTGGTAAACAGTGCAAGGGCAGATATGGTGGAGTGATGTTTATGAAGGCTGTGTTGCTGTCTGGACAGTAGGTTGTGTGTCAATATAGTCAGACAGTTGTGGACAATCTTTTCCAGGAGTTTACTAAGGTGGGGAGCAAGGATATAGGCCGGTAGTTATCTGGGGATAGTGGGTCACCAGTCTTAAAAATTAGGACCACCCTGGCATGCTTCAAGTGCTGGGCACTGATAGTCAATGCCAGGTTAAAGAGGTAGGTGATTGGTTTTAAGATGGCAGGTGATATAAGTTTAAGTATAGCAGGAAAAGACCATTGCTTGCCCGGGCTGCCCCAGCTAGGCAGGCTCTTCAGCTGTTTGGCAGTGTCCATGGGAGTAATCGTCTAGAAATAGAAAGAGGGAAGAGTTTGAGGAGGTATGGAGTGGGGGGTGATCAGAGAGACCAGTGGTCACTCAGGGGTGGCAGCTTGCTAAGGAGGCAGACAGGCATAGGCGCCGGGCTGTATGGGCTCATGGGGTATGGGTCCCAGCAATATTTTGTGATGTGGACTCTGCCCCACCAATATTAAATTGTACCATTTCTTTCCTTTTTTGAGAGTTCTGGGACCTACACAGCGGCATGTGCACCCTTGAGTGTGACCCGAAGGCAGTTACTCTCCAGAATCCCCATCACCGATCTGCTGCCCTTTAATTTGAAATAGGTGCTGTTTGGTGCATGCGACCAGGGCATGGGCACAGTGGAGAGCCCAACTACCTCTGAGCAAATCCCAACCCTCAGAAAATCATTGGTGGTCCACCAGTGACATCCAAATTTGGTGTCAAATCTCTTTGTGTGCATGCACCCAAAAAGAGAGATAGAATTGTGGTTGGTGGCTGGCAGGCAGGCTTAAACTGAAGTGGGTAGAAGCTGGCGACATGACGCATGGAGGATAACCTTGAGCCCTTATGACTCGTGGAGTGCCTGTTGGTGAGAGGAGGCAGCGCCACTCCAGAAGATTCAAGAAGAAGGACAAGGTCAGTGGCAAGAAACAGAAGAAGGCGAGGAGGGACCGGACCATTTGGGAAACTCAGGCAGAGCAGAGGGCAACAGAGGGAGCCACCTGGGCCACAGGAAAAGTGTGTGGTATGCATGCTGACTTGTCCCAGGCTAGAGTTAGTCATCAGTGGGCAATGAGCGCCAGGCAGATGGTTGGTCGGGCAGCCAGCAGCTGTTGAAGAGGATGAGGAGCCAGGGCCCAGGAGCGGAGGTCAAGGGAGGGACACTGAGCCACTGCCAGCCCAGAGCAGCTGGGACTCTTGAGAAGGGAGAGAGGAAGAGTACTCTCAGGACCAGCATCAGCAATCTGCCACTGAGAGAGGCAGCAGTAAGCGCCAGCAGCAAGAGAGAGAGAGCAGCATGGGGTGGTAACATAACCCCCAACCAGGAGTGCCAGCAAGCCCTGTAGTGATTGAAGTCCCCCAGCACTAGCCAGGCAAGGTGGTGCAGGGATGGGATGCATTGCAAAGTGGAAGCTGAGGAGAATGGAAGGAATGGAACTGTGACCCTTGACACTGTCAGAAACTAGAAGGAGAAGGACGGCAGAAGTGGTGGAACTGTCATAACATTTTAAGATGTGGTGGTGGAAGTTAGGAGCTGAGTTCCAGTGGGCTCCTGCCCAATTTACCCTGTGGTGAGCACTAGCAGGGTTAGCCTGAGGCATCGGGGGCGAGGGAGAGAAGTTGACATAGGGGCTCTGGAAAGTTGACACAGGGGCCACCCACCTACCTGGATTACTGGAAAATCAGTAGGACCCAGGGTGACAGACTCTCAGTATTACTCATCAGTGTGATACCCTAGCCCCTGTTTGAATCTTATATTTACTTACAGGGCACATTAATTAAAAAAAAAATAAAACCAAAGATTTTGAAATAAAGTTTAAGGGTTGTCAGGGAGCCCACAAAGCCCACCTGGAAATGTCCAGGTATCTTGGTGGGCCAGTCCAACTCAGACTGACAGATGGAGCTGCCTGCAACTGGCTGGGGATTCTGCTGTTTATGAGTAATGACTATAAATGTACAATCCTATTCCTGCAGAAGAGAAGGACACAAAAATAATTTTCTGGGGACATTCAAAACTCCTTGCTGTTACCTTATTAGAAGTTCTCAAAATGTGGTTAAATGTATTAGTAGCACATTAGAGTACTACTGATCTGCATTCTGCTTAGGCCATGGGTTCGAATCTAAGCTCTGCTGCCAGGTGGTCAGGCTGTGAACTCAGTCATGCATAGATGAGATGATTACCTTACTTAAATGAACTAATAAGTAAACTATTAAGTCATTCTCCTCAAAACTATATACAGAGAGGCAGATACCCACTGGTACTGACTTCTGGAGTTAGTGGCAATGGTCACAGGTGTCAGTGAGCGATTTGTGTGCCAGCGAACAGCAGTGCTCTGATCTACTGCCTTGAACTGTTTCATAGAAATGAATGCCACCGCATACCCCAGGTAACTCCGTTTTTTTTAACCAACAATTCCTGTGGGACTGAGTGAAAGGCTGTGCTAAAGTTCTAAAATAGCACATCCATTGTCCGGCTTTATCAGCTGCTTTTTTGACCCAGTTCAATACATGTATCAGATTCATCTGTTTGACCTCACCTGATGAAACTTTGATGCCTTTGTTCCTGTAGTCCATTTGCCCAAAAATCCACCAGTCTTTCCTTTATAATGGCTTATGGGTCTGTACAGTAGTTCCTTCTGGCCCTTTTCCCACTATTATGCAGAGGTATATTTGCTGTCTTCCAGTACTATAGTGCAAATGTGGCATTATTTATGTAGCCTTTAACTGGGTAAAGCCCACTAGGTACAATTGCCTATTTTCAGGAGTGACCCGGGAACTTTGGGCTGGTAAAGTGACTTGCTCAGAGTCACACAGTATGGACGTGAGATTGTGGGAATCAAACCCAGGTCTAGAGGTACCAAACTCATTCACAGCTTGTTACTCTAACCTCTAGGCTACTGCCAGCCCAAGTATGATGGTGTGAGTTGTTTGATTGTACAATCAAGACAATGCCATGGAGCCTTGCAAGTAATCATAAAGTTAGTTCAATGCTATGCAGTCATGAGGGCTCTGGTTCTGTAGTCTGGGTGTATTTCCAGTGGTTGTTCAGGTGATAATGTTTGTGTTCTGAGGGATCCCAAGTCTGCTTCCTTCTTGGTGATTGGTGTTATTGTGTTCAGATGATTTTTGCATTCAGATCGGATTGTTTGCTGGCTATGTTCTGACGGTTTCTTCCAAACTTGCACATACTTAAGGAGAACTACTATAGCTGGGCTGAGCCCAACTGCTGCAGAGATTGGGGCTTCACCTTCAAATCTACCAATTTCATTTTATAGAGTATGCCTAAATGCCATGTTTATACACACATGACATTTAGGCATATTCTGAAAATAAATTGTGCATCAGAGATAAAAACATTAGTAAAGTTCTGTACATAGATGTACCAATGAGGAAGGGGCAGGGTGCATCATCCTCCTGTGGTATTTGCGGTGAGATCGAGAGGTGACGTCTCCATTTTACAACATGGCAGCTGCACTGAGAGGGACTCTATTTTTACGAGCAAACAGGTACAATACAACACATTTACTCTGGGAACAACAGGGATTTTAAAGGTGAAGCCCCGATTTCTGCAGTGGTCAGGGCTTCTGCCTCAGCCAGTAGAACTCCTTAGTTTCAGATCCTGTTCCTGGTAGTTCCAGGTTGCATTCCAGTTTAGGATGATTCCCCTTCTGGGTCCTTGGTCCATTCTCCTTCTGGGCAAACCCCAAACCAGAATGCCAGAACAATACAAGGATTTTGTAACCCAACTTGAAGCAAAGTGGAGTGCTGCAGGGAACCACAGTTGGGCTATGCAGTCATAAGTTCCTAACTCAAGCTTTGCAATTTAACTTGTGGTAATTCATGGGTACCAACGATCAGATATACTTCTGGCCACTGCACTTGTTATTTTAAAATATACTATACAACTAACTGGCGGTGGTGCTGAGGGTTGAGGCGCTTGGATGCCACACTCACACCATGCCGGGGCGAATTCGGTTCAGGAACGAGCCTGGGTCATCGGGAGTCAGCAGGGAGGAAAAGAATTGAGCATCCATGGGACTGCTCTCCTTCTCCGGGAGGGGTGCTGTTACGGTGCTCTGGTGGCCCCTGGCAGTGGCTGGGGGCAATCACTGAGAGCACTGGCAGGACCTGTGGGGACATACTGCAGCTGACGCCTGGATCAGAGTGCATGCGGAAGCAGCACTCAGGACCTTAGGCGCCGCTGCATTCCACAGACGCCAGGGGAGGAAAGCAGAAAAATCGGGCCACCAGTCGCGGCGGCATGATGGTCGCTCCAGTGGGGACTAGTTCGGCGCCGAGGGTACGCTTGCATTACTGGATCCTGACCCTGGGGAGTCAAGCTAGGGGAGAACTCCCCTGCAGGGGTCAAGCCATGGGGGTAGCTGCGGACCCCTACTATGATCCGAGGAGAATCTCTGGAGATGGTGGCCTGAGATCTGAGGGATGCCTGATGTGATGAGGTAGGTAGACTGGTGGCTCAAGGGGCAAAAGTATAAACCCAAAAAAAAAAAAAATATGCACTGTACAACAAAATCTCCTTGCTCAGGATCCTAGCCTCATGCATGGGGGCGGGGGTGCTTTTCACAGGCCAACATCAGAAGTCAGGGCTTGCAAGACCAGAGAGTAATCAACAGTTATAGCTGCTTACTCAAAGGATATAAAAGCAGACTTTGAAGTTA
The DNA here is from genome assembly GCA_016271365.2 of Neoceratodus forsteri. Taxonomy (NCBI): domain Eukaryota; kingdom Metazoa; phylum Chordata; order Ceratodontiformes; family Ceratodontidae; genus Neoceratodus; species Neoceratodus forsteri. The sequence goes on from JADMNL010000029.1 coordinate 134,122,293, forward strand.
TTTTGAAATGGTTCACCACATAACAGCAGTCCAGCCATTTCTTTTTCATTGTTTATATGAGGTTTGGATATACAAATCACAAAAGAGAACCCTTGTAGTTAGTGTATTGCTTTGCTGTGCTGTGTTAGTGAATTTTGTATTATATGAGTGCCAGTTAAAATGGAATTATATGTCAAGTTTCAGCAGGGAAGAAGTTTGAAAACTGATATTTGAATACTGTTGAAACTATTTTTACTGATACTGCACCTCTTGCCATTGTTTCACTCTGGGTTTAGTCTCCTGGACTTTCTGTTCTATACAACATATTACAGTGGTCTGGTGCTAGCCTTGCCTAGAAGTTCTACCAATAGTTCTGTTTTGTTTCTGTACTTGTTGCAGGTAAAAATGGGCAAACTGCTCATCTGTTTACAAGTATAACAAAATAAAACAAACATCCCTGAACTGTTCCAAATGACAAGATCTAGAGATCAATTTGTTTTTTTTCCTGGCAGTCTTTTGCTGACCTTCCGCTATGTAGAATATCAGACCACCACTATTAGCATAGCGCAAAGCTACAGAGAATACAGCATGATTTTGTCGTGTGCTTGCTGCATTGTGCAGTAGCTGAACAAGGCTACTTTGCCCGTTTGCTGTTGATTAAGGTTTTTGTCAGGTAATTTGAGTTGTAGGGCTCTACCTACAATCCCCTTATATTTTAACATGCGGGATGTGGGGTGAGTCCCCTAACTCAAATGAAACAATAAAAATAAACCAACTGGCCAATGTGGCATGTACTACCATAAGTGGGAAAGCAGCATAACTTGAGCGCTACACTAATAGCAGAGTTCCAATGTTGGTCTGGCTTAACCCCACCAACCTCATGTATAGGGGATCTGCTCTCATAGACCCTTGTTTGGGGGGCAGTAGGACTTGACCCCTGATCCTGGGCCGGGGTGGGGCTTTGATGGCCTTAAAGGAGAACCTGTAGGTTGAACCTTGAAGTGAGGGACGCTGTGGCAGACTGGCCTGGACACTGGACACCTTTTTTTTTTTCAATTATTTAACCAGGAGTGACACACTAAGCTGAAAGCTTGTTTACAGATGTGACCCGGGAGCACTGGGAAGTTAAGTGACTTGTTCAGGGTCACACAGTATGCAATTGGGGCTGTGAAATTCAAAACCAGGTCACCAGATTTGTAGCTCAGAGCCTTAAACCACTGTGCTATACTGCCTCCCACTTGAGGAATGGGAGCCTCTAAGGAGGAACCACTACCATGCCCACATTGGGGTTGGACAGTAAGAGACTTTAAGAACAAAACATCATTTTGGTAGACTGCAAGTTCTTTCTTTAATCCTGCTTTTGCCCCCTGCTCCCTTCATCTAGCCCTTGACCCAGCAATCTCTCAACCCCATCAAGGCTGGTGAGGAATCCATGGTGTGGGGCCTGAGAGCACTGGCAGCTGTAATTAATGGTGGCAAGTAGACATGGAATTTTATCATCTTCTCCTTCCCACCTCCCCAAATGTTGGGCAGTAGCCCTTTTTGTGAGTCTATGAATGCAGACAGTGATGTACTGCAGAGGAGCAAGCTCCCTGGCCCACCACAGGGGTTGCTGTGGTGACGAAACTGCCGCAGCTCTCCCACACAGCAGCACCACCTAGCCCCTCCTCCTGGGTCACCCTACCGAATGCCTGAGTCCAATTGTGAACCTAGATAATTGGTACAGAGGCACATAGTGCTTTTTGGGGCCACCGGACAACAAAGGCTGCAAGTTTGTCAGTGAGAGCTTGACGTCTTGGACAAGACATTTTCTGGCCACAAAAAAGAATTAAGAATTGACTGTCACACACTGGCAGCAAGCTAGCCACCACAGCCAAGAATAACAGCAGAAGCAGATGCCAGAAATGGTTATTTGAGCAGAAGCATTAGAGGCATTATTGAAGAATATAGCGGACGATGCCAGGCTCCAAACCATGCATAACACATCGCTGGATGTTTGCCTTAGCAATTATCCTGCAAATTGTCCATCACAGCAGACCAAGCCTTTCACAGGCTATTCAGATATTTAATTATGAAGGCATGATCATTGACAGCATGGAGTCTAAGTGAGGTGAAGGTATGAGGAAGACATAAGGATGGGATGGGGAAAAGATGCAATAGAGGGCAGGCCAATATCAGCTCATATAATTCATATCTATATCGAGCTCTTATCTCCTGGCAAGGATGCCCCTCAAACCATCAGACAAGCTTGGACAAGAGACCTGGGGACCCCATTCGGACGAAGTTTGGGATAGGGCCCTAGGGAAGACACAATGGGTATATCTGCAGTGAGCTGGAAAGAAGTCTCATGGAAAATATTTACTAGATACTTTAGAACTCCTGCAATACAGGTAAAATTTCAACACATAGGTCGCCTGTTGTTGGCGTGAATGCAGGGTATCCCCTGCAGCTCTAGTCCATATACTATGGGACTGCCCGGTTTTATCCTCCTTCCTTCAGGACTTGCAGAGAGCACTCTACTCTATCTTGGCCCTGATCTCCTTTTGACTCCTTTGCTCTATTTTTCCTGGACACCCGAAAAACTATAGAGACCCTCTAACAGGAAAATTACTGAGGATTGCCTTATTACCAGCCCAAAAGGTGATCACTAAAGATGGCTCTCCACTCATAACATTACCATTAATAACTGGCATGATATCATGATAGCAATCTACAGAATGGAGGCTCTGACAGCAGTGCTGAACAAAGGACAAGATCACTTTGAGCTGATTTGGCGGACATGGGTTTTGTACATCAGTACTCAAAGACCTGAGTTTGTCCTTAACTGGAAAAAATTAAAACAAGGGAGCACTATATGGGCAAGGACCTTTACTCCTTCACCCTAAACATACCCACCTTCTATAATCTTTAGAAAGATTACTAATTAATTAGTACTCTGACAACAGTGCTTAATTGGATTAATTGTCTAACATAGGGTCCTTGGGCTCTACATTGTCTTATATCAGGCTATACCTTTTAACATATGAACAATGTATTAAGTGGCTTTTAATGTTTTCTTCTTATATGTAAGTACTGTGTTTTGTATGTACTGTTATACTTTGAAAAAAGAGAACATTTAAAGGGGTTCACCTCCATTATAAATAAATAAAGTTTAAAAAAAGATTCTAAAGAACAGATTAGGCTAAGAAATAAAAGAATTGTTGCAACAGATTTAAGAAAAGGTCAGTCCTTAAGAGTGGCAGTACACAGTAAACAAGGAGAATTCTGAAGCCCGCACCTGGACCCCATGCACCTTCACATTCAAACGACTGGCAGAACCCAATCTAATATAAGATAAGTTAATTGCAGTTGTCATACGATAATCATTATTCATTTTAAATTTAAACAGTAATCACAGTGGCACCCATCAACCCCTAATGTATTCAGATTCATTTGGCTATCTATGCTAGCTTCATTTAGACATTTAGATAACACATGCCCTATGCCAATACTGGTACCAGTCTCAGACCACTATAGAACCCCGCAATTGTATATATTTTACCTAGTTACCCAGTACTAAAGTCTTAAAGGTGCAGGCCTATTATACAGGGCCCTTGAAGAAAAACAGATCACCCCCATTGAGAGACCTACAAACTAACTTCTGACAAACAAACTAACTGCTCCCAGTTGATGACCATGCCCTTTGGTGCAATTCCTGCCCTCTCCAACTTCGCCTCATATTTATCTTCATCTTCCATCCTCCCTCCTACTTATCCCTCTGTTACTCTGTGTTCCCATGCATATATTCTACTTATTCTAGATACTATATTGATCTAGCATTGTAACCTAATATGCTGACCAATTTATTGTTTTGTTCCTATTTCTGTAACTTGTATTGTATTTGTTCTCTGACGCGAACCTTTGTAAAAGAGCCTGGTTCAAAGGTACATGTAATCCTAGTTGTAATAAAATAAAAATAAAATAAAACTTCAAACCGGTTGAAACTTGGTTTGCTCAGCACAAATTACTCATGAACTACAAAGGAAACCAAGGTTATGCTCTTCACAAGCACACATAAAAGATATAAAACAGCCCACCTAACAATACTGAATGACCAAAGTCTGCCTCTTGAATAGGTCCATGAATTTAAATATCTTGAATAACCTTAGATAGCTCAATATCCTACACCATGCATGTCAACCTAATCTCTAAGAGATGATAAACTCTAGGATCGGGATTCTATATCGGCACAAACACTGCCTGACCCTGAAGCCCTCCAACTAGCGTGTTACTAGCTCAGTCCTTTCCATTGTTGACTATGATCTGGTCATATATGGAGCTGCTGCTGATACTACCCTCAAGAGAATCATTATAGCACTTAATAAATCCTGCAGACTGGTATCTGGGGTCCATGAGCACTCATACATGCAACCTATATGAACAGACCAACTGGTTGCACCTTAAGGGCAGGGTTACCTACCAGATCTGCCTTATGACAAAAAAATCAGCCAGGGTCTAACACCTCCAGTCACTCAGCCACTTCTTTGCTGACTCCCAATCCTCATAGTACTTGTAGTGCATCCAAACTGTCCTACCTTGTCTCCTTCTGCCGGACCACTCAGACTCAATGTACATTCATGTTCAGGCCCCGACCTAACTAATGGCCTCCCCTGACATCAATACCAAATCAAAGCTTAGCCCTTTTTTTTACTGTTTATGCCCCTCCGGACACCACATCAGCTCCTATCCTCAGGGTTCTCAAGTGCACCACCCAACCAGGATATGGAGGATATTGCTCCCGCCTGTCTCCACCCCATATATCCTTCGACACACTGGATTGACCCCTGGGTGGGGGAGGGTCTCTCCACCTCAGATGAGGCAGACACAGTGCCTGAACTCCTCCAATCTTCTTGGTCGATGGCACTGAGGCCCATCTTCAGAAGTAGAATGTGGGGCTTTCTAGTTCTAGTTTCTAGTCCCATCCCACTGATGTCGGCATGCAGGGAGGGTCAAGGAGACAAAGGTGCATCGAGATGTGTCTTCACTCCGACCCATTGCCGACATCTAGCCCTCCTTCTGCTGTTTTCTAACTGTACCACCACCTGTTCTGACCCAGGTGGTGGTATAGCAGTGGGAGCCTTCAACCTTCCCACCCAGAGAAGGAGAACAGCCTGACAGGTGATCAATCCTTCTCCCTGGCCAGTCCTCCAACAACCCAGGCTTACTCAAACCCAGGTCGCTGGCGTTGCAAGCGATAGAAAGCTTGGCCCTTTTAAGACTAAACTCCACCAATACCTTGCAGCGCTCTGCAGCTGTGATTGGCCTCCCTAAGCTATCATTGCATAAGACCCTAATGACCTCCATTACCTACAACCTCCTTATTCCACACACACTACCTAGCTATCCTACATTCACCTCTCTCCTTGACTGGTGGTATTAACTCCCACCTACTCCCTTTCCTATGCCTCATCACTCCCACCCCACCTTCCCCTTAACTTCAGCTCTCTGAATTTACAGTTTGTCATCCCTTAACCCCCTCCACACCTATCCCCTCTTTCCTCCTCCTTACCATACTTAGCAACATTCTTCCATCTAAACTATACCCCTTTACAAGTTAATTTGACAAAGCCACTTACTGACTGCTTTGTCACCTGTTTGTGAACCCTTTGAGTTTATGCCTTATATGATACCCTACTTCCTCCCTCACCGATACACCTATTCCCTCTGTCCTCCTCCCTTATCACCCTTTCTGACATTCTTCCTATTCCTCCTTTCTTTTCTAACTATTCTCTTTACTACTCTCCTTTACAAGTTAATTTGACAAAGTCACTTACTGACTGTTATATTACCTATTCGTGACCTCATTGAGGTGTGCCTTACATGATACCATACTTGTAATGATATTGTAATGTTGTATTTCTTCTTTTCATTTTTGTCAATTGTTTGTACATTCTTGACATGGAACCTTTGTAAAAGAACCACTAATTCAAAGGTGTTTGTAATATAAGATATCAATAAATAAATAAAATAAAAAATCATATTTTTAACATTTAGACACATCATCCTGACTGTAGATTGCAGAACTTAAACCTTTTGATTTAAAAGGCTCAACTCTAGATGCTGAACTGGGCAACACTTTAAACTATTTACATGTCCCTTGAATTAACAGGGCTGTACCTGTGTACTCACAATTTAGAAGTCATCATGAGGTGAGTCACAGTCAGACTGTGCAAGGCAGATACAATGCTGAGATACTTGGCAAGGCTATCAGCCAGGACCCTCCTACTGACTGCAGGATCTAGCAGCTTTTGCAAGCTGGAAAAAGTATGTCAGCTTAGATTTGTGGTAGCCCACTTGCTGTGGCTTAAAGTCACTTTGTGGAATTTTCTGGACAAGACCAGGCTGGGACCAGGGCCATGCTTCAGACCCCCATGTCTAGGCTATGCCCCTCAGGAAGCGCATATGGCAGTGCCCTAGGTGGCACACTACCAGGCTGTCTCCCAGGCCAGTTTAAATGCTTTATTGCATCTAGAACAACAGCAATCAACTCCTTCTCAATGCAGTTTAAAGAAGACACTGCTAGGCAAATTTTAGATTATGAATTACAATGAAGAAGGAAAAGGTGAATCGTTACAGAATTGAACTTAGGACCTCTAGTATTCTGTGCTAGTAGCTCTGCCTCTGAGCTATGGCTGCAGGGACTGTCCAGGTCTTCCTTCAAAGTCACATTCCCTTCCTCTGGTATTGAGTAACTTTGCAACCTCATAAATACATGCTGAATCCAGCACATTTATAGCTGGCACAATTATAAAGTTAGCAGTTGCTTTTAGTAGTCACAGTCTTTCATCTATGTGCCCAGCAGGCAGACATAACCCTTTGCTAGTAGGGTTAGAACTTTAACCAGAGTTGCACTCCCAAGCATTTTAGAGACAAGCACCCACACCTACAGTGTACAGAAGACCAGGCCATGGCTCCCGAAAGTGGATCACAGGCCACAGTCTCTTAGGGCAAACAATCTTGTCTGTCTTTACAGCAGAAAAAGGAGCTTAATGCATAACTTCTCACTAACACACCAGACAGAGCTTGAGGTTTGACTTTCTACCAGTCAAGACAATCTGAGTTAGATGGAGCTTCAGGCTTGGCTCCCACCATTTAGCAGACTTTACTTGTTGGCAAAGCTGACACTGTAGCCTCTCTCAAACTTGAAACACTTTACCTGTCAGCAAAACTGATCCCTGAAGCTTTTCATGCTTACAACACAATCTCACAGCCCCTATGGCTTTGCTGGTGTTAGTAGCTCCAACTTAGACATTCAGACATTGTCTGGCATCCCAGACAATGTGAGGACAAGCTCTGTTAGGGGAACTCCTTTCAGTCCTGTAGCACTTCACACAGTCACAAAACAGCACTTTACCAATTACTGGACCCTTCTGGTCATCTTGCTCACTTGTGTACCCAATGCTTTGCTTTAGTTAAACATAGGGTACAGACAGACAGACATACAGACAGTCTTAACTTTAATTTGGATGGGCTCTTCTGCCCCACACAGATCTCTAGTCTCTCAAATGTGTACCATGGTGTACTTCAAAATGTCATAACAGTTGCAAGCAGGTGTTTACTGACTCAGATTTTATCACTTTCCTTGTCTGGAAGTGGTATACTTCTTCAGCACTCTCACTGCTGAGGCAGAAGCATTCTTGCAGCTCTCTCATAACTGTAGGCAGATGCTGGCTTCTTTTCACATTTTCCCTAATGTGGCAAAGACTGCTCACCCTGGAGGACTTTCTCTGGCAACCCCAGGCTAATGACTTTTGAAGCTGGCAGACACTTTTCTGGCAGAGCCAGAAGCTTTCTCCCTGTGGAGGGGCTCACATTGGACTGAACAAGGTCCTCTTTGTCTAGCTGACCCAAAATCACAGTCCTAGGCAAGTGATTGATATAGGCAAGGTGGGGTGGGAGTCAAGTTAATGGTAAGTGGTGCAAAGTTTTTTCCTTTGGCCATGTATCGGTGAATGAGGGTAGAAATGAATTGTTAAGTATGGATGCTTCAAATGCGAAAGGTTTAGACAGCATTCCTGCTATCTTACTGAAATTTGCAGGTCTGTGTATTGCATACCCACTGGCCTGTTTATTTAATTATTCACTTGCAACAGAAAAGTAACCAGAGGGATAGAAGGTGGCAAAATTGTCCCAGTTTATAAAGGAGGTTCAAGGATGAAGATCAGTAATTTTAGACCTACCTCCTTGCTTTCACAAGTCTCTAAGATAATGGAAAAGTTGGTAGCTAGACAGTTAAAAATTATTTAGAGGGGTAAATTGTTAAATGAGTATCAGTTTGGTTTTCGATCAAAACACGGTACTTAGTCTGCTTTGTTAAAAGTGGTGGAGGATATCCAGATGGGCCTGGACAGGAGGAATCTCTTTTGAGATATCTTTATTGATTTGTCAAAGGCTTTTGACACTCTAAACCACAACGTCCTCCTGTCCAGGCTCAGGGATTTGTGTATAATAGGGCCAGAACAAAAATGGTTTAGTTCTTGTCTTATTGGAAGGAACAAATAGTGGAAATTGGGGAATTCAAGTTCACAGTATTCGATTAAGGTAGGGGTACCCCAAGGTTCAATATTGGGACCCCTACTTTAATATTTACATAAATGGTATAACATTTAGTGACCCTGAAATCTGATATCACATATATGCTGATGATACTTTGATATATGTAGAGGTAGTTCCTGGACAGTATTAATACTAGCTACAGATCGCTTTCTCTGAAATGCAGACACTTTTTGATTCCCTGAATTTGACCTTAAATGTAAAGAAAATGCAGGTGGTTCATTTTAGGGTCCGCAACTTCATATCCACCCTAGATATTAGGACCAAAAAGGAGAGAAAGTACAACAAGTAACAAGTTATAAATATCTGGGGATGTGGTTGGCTTTCAGGTTAAAATGGGACAAACATTTGGACTATTTACTGGGAAATCTTAGTAGGAAACTGGGAATGCTCTACAAGTTAAAGTATTATATAACTAAAGAGACATGATGCAGGATTGTGTAACCATGATTCTGCGGTATTGGATTATGGGGATCTGGTCTATGGGGGCATCGGGATGGATCTGGCAAGGCTGGATGTAATGTACAACAGGTTTGCCCTTTCATCCTCGATGCCCCAGAAATACCCATCATTGTGATTTGTATAGGGCCCCAAACTGGTGGTGTTTGGAGGAAAGGAGAAACTTACATTTAGCAATTTTTGTGGGTAAAATAAATGGGTAAAATTGCCCAGCTATATCCTGAATATGTTTGTTCCTAGGGAACAAAAAGAGGGACATGATCTTCTAGAGGCATGCAATATGTTATTCCAAAAGTAACATTGGGGTGGTAGAACTTCTACTCTATGTAGGGATCCTATAATCTGGAACACACTGCCACTAGAAATGAGTGAAGGTGGTATTCCTATTAATCCTAGGATGATAACAAATTGGTTTACAGAGTCTATTCATAGATTGAAACAGTGCTGTCAATAAACTGGTTAAGGGGAGTTCTTCTCTATATAAGAGTAGCTGAAATGCTATATTTTAGTTAAGGCACTTTATGAAAAGAATGAAAGGAGATCCTGATACAGTATTTTATCTCTAGGTGGATGTGTATTGTTAATTAGACCAAACGAAATTTAACATTGGAATAAATTATAACTGTCACTACTGTGTGTATATGGCTAGTCCACGTGATTTGAGTAACTTGTACATGTTGATTGTTTGGTTCCTTTTATATAATATCAAACTGTGATTCTTCTTGTTTGTCTCTTAATGTATGTATTAGACATTTTAGGCTGGACCTCCTTGGAAATGAGTTTCTTACTCAATGGAGCTTCTCTATTTTGTTCATTTTGCTATGAATAAGAATAAAATTTTACTACTACTACTACTACTAGCAGTGGGCCTGAGTCCCCTTCCCCCGTGAGGGCTCCCACTCGAGCTTTCTAGGTCCATCTTTTGGAGCAAAGGGCCTGAGCCCCTCCCCATGGGTGGCCTGTGCTGGAACTCTGCTCAGCTTGCAATGTCCCTGGGTTTTATACAGTCCTTCAAGGGCTCCGATTGGCTTAGTCCATATATGTGTCCCACTAGCATTGACTGAAGTCACTTGTCAGTCCACAAATGAATATTCATTAGCCTTACTCGATGCTCATAGGCCCCTGTTTTGTTTTTATTTTATTCCTCCCACTGCATGTCCCCATCCACTCGGCAGCCAGCCCTGCCGTTGCCTTCTACTGACTCCCATCCCCGCTGCTCCATCACTCCGTTGTCCCGGCATATCCCTTCACCAGGAGGGCCCCTCACCCTGGGGGCTATGGGGATCGAATGCTGTAGCACTCCTTGCATCTAGGCAGAGCACGGAGAATGCAGCCTGGAGGCATCATGGCAGAGAGGCGCTGGGAGGTAGAGCTGCCGCCATCCAGTCAGTGACATGCTGTTTTCACATTTTTCCTTGTTGGCCCACATTGTGATGCTCTTGTAGTGCCTACGGTCTCCACTGGGGTCGCTACAGAGTGATGCACGACCCTAGCTCACTCCCAGAAGAGGAGAGCAGTCCACCGGATGCTCAATCCTCTCTCTCCCCTACCAGCCCTCGATGACCTGAGTCCATTCCCAAACCCGGGTCGCCGGCATGGTTCAAGGTGTGGCGTCCAGTGCCTCAACCTCTGTGCCACTGGGCTGACACAGGTCCCTGTTTTAACACCTGAATTAGGTCCCTACTTTTTCCCCACAAGCACTTGGCAAAGTTCAAGAGATTCTGGCACTGTCCCAACAATCCTCGCCAGAAATCCTGGCCTTCTAGTTTGTTGTTGCTGCACAAGCATGGGTGCTAGTACCACTGTCCCTTGCTGTTTAACACAGTCCCTTAATTAAAGTTCTGGTGCAGCCAGGTAACATGCTTAATGAAACTTCTTTGCCCTGTGTTCACTAGTCATAACTGTGCCCTCTTAATCGCTGTCTCTTCTCAAAACTTTGCTTCAGTCTTTGCCTGTTGCTGCTGCTGACATATAGTGCCCCCAGGCAGCAGACAGGCCATTTATCTGAGTTCCAGTGTTTACAGTCTGGCCAGTCAATAATATTACTTTAGTTTAATTATTCCTCCTGATTCATCAGCCCTCTAGTGTTTGTTGCAGTGCTGCCTTTATAGTACATTTATTTACGATTTACTGGTAGCAGTTGCTGAAAACGACAGCCCTCAGAAGAGAAGCAGACCAACTCATGAATATTAAGGCACCCTCATTAATATTCATAGAGCTGGCAGGGCTACAGCCTGTATCGCGCTTTTATTTACAAATATATTTGGTAGCTCCTCTGGTCCAACTTGAGTCATCGTCCCTGCCTCCACCTTACGGGACTGGAACCACCGGAGAAGCCACCCAGGACCGTAAAAGTAGAGGTTGGGACCTCAAAATGTTTTCCTGTGCATGCACAACCCAGCTAGCACTGATGCGCTAAAGCAACTCGAAGTGGTCACAGTCCAACTCCTGAGCCCAAACTGCTGAAAGAAACACTGGGGCTGTTCTGGGACTAGTTGGAGCTTTGGGCACACAGGAATTGGGAGCTGTGGTGGTGAGAATGAAGCAGCATCAGTGGACACCTGTGGGTGTCAATGGCAGTACTGGATATGCCCCAAAAATGGGAGCCATGGCAGACAAGGTAAGCCCCATTTGGGAGGAGAGCATTACACACATGTAATTATCATAATGCTACTGTCCCTCTAAGAACAGAACTGTAACTATAAAATGGAGACCTGAACAGACATGGCATCTCCTTAGTAAAGCGTGCAAGCATGAAATGTTGGGGTAATTCTGCTGCCTCTTGTTGCCCCTGCTACTATGTTGTACCTTAACGAGTGAATTAAACTGCACAGCAGTTTCGTCAGTGTGGTTTATTTTTATTTATTTATTTGTAACTAACCTACAAATGGGGGTTCCTGAAAAGTCTTCCTCGAGCTTCACTAAATGCTCACTGCCAGGCTGGTGTCCTGCATTTTAGCAATTTAAATGTAATTGCCAGAGAGTGCCTGTATAGCCTCTGTGTACTGTCTCTTTAAGAGCTGCCTGGATTGCAGTCATAAGTAATGTGAGAGGGAGCTCTGTTGAAAGATGTAACTATTTGCTGAAAATCATTTAGAGTGATAATGATAATGTAGTTTGTCTAACCTGTTTTCTTTGCAGCAAGGACTGTTTTGTTTAGCCCCACTATCTTGGTCCTGGACTGCGAATTGGACCAATCAGTTCTGGTGGGAACTAAAATGGAGCCGGACTACAGGAGCTGTCTGGAGTCAAAATCTGTAGGAATCGTGAGTTTGGGGCTTTTGGTGCCTTTTTGCATCTGAAGGGGAGCCTTTGTTGTGACTGACAGACAGATCAGCCAACCAAACCTTTTGGATTCTGGGGAAAGTCCCAGGCTTGCTGGCAGTTGAATCAGATCTCAGTTGGGAGCTGAAGAAACAACAGCTTGAGACAGTCAAGCAGCCGCTTGAGTAGTTTCGCAGAGGAGAACTGTGAAAAGCCTGAGTTGTGGCCTGCATGTCTGCCTGCTGCCCTGAGAGGAGAGAAGAGAATTATTTCGGACTAAATCCAAGTTTGTGAGAACAAAGTAAGCTACTGATTTTTCAGCAGGCTCATACCTGAAGAAGACCAAAGATTCTGCTGAATGCAATTGGCTCATTAGGATTTTCAGCTGCTTTTGAATCCCGGTTTGTGCAGAGACTTTGCATTGTGACCGGAGAGCGGTTTACCTGGTACAGTAGAATTTTCATATGTAAATGTGCTGTGTATTGAAAGTGGGTCATGATTTGGTCCCCACTGTGTGAACTATGTTCTGTTGGCTGGTACCATAGAATCCTTTACATGTAAATGTGCTGTGTATTGAAAGTGGATTGTGATTTGGTTCCCACTGTGTGAACTGTGTTCTGCTTGCTGGAAGCTTTATCCAGCCTAATCGGACTGAATCCATGTTCATCTCCATTCGGCCTGAGCCATGCCATGCTGGTCCTGCCAGACTACCCCACTGCACAGAGAAAGCCACCGATGAGAGACCTGCCTGGGGATCAGCCCCTGCTCCACGCTTGAACAGGAACAACGCCTCGCAAATCGGTGGCCCTGCTTCTCCTGGCACTCCAGATTAACCACCTGCTGTCTCGATTTTCTTCCAGCCTGTGTCCAGTCTTGGGTATCATGAGTAATCATCAGGGTAGCTCTCTGCAACAACAGCCTAATCTAAAAGTGTGTCATCTGATTGTCTTTTTCTTTTCATGAACTGAGCCCTTCAGCTCCGGATTACAAATAGTGTGTGTTGGGCATGTTGTTTTCTTCCATCATAGGGCCCCAACCAGCTGCAACATTCCTGGCTAGCCCACCATTCTCCATCTGGGTACCCAGAGTGTGACTGTTTATGGACACTGAAGTGCATGCATAATTGTTTGATTGATAGAGCCTTTAAGCAAATTAACCTGATTACGCCCTCCCTTGTTCAAGTCCCTTAAATAAATCAGATCTAACTCTTTTGCATTTACCCTGACTGTGGTTCCTGTTTGTGCAAGAGTATTGTACTGCTGTTATTTGCTGTGTATAACCTTGTGTTACAGGGGTCCCTAGGGCCAAGACAGAGGAAAGCCCTGGTGGTAAGTGCAAACAGTGTGGGTACTTGTGTGGTGTATCAGGGTATTGTGAAAGTGATTATTGTGTATTGTTCCGCAACTAGTAAGGAAAGAGTGGGGTTACAGTGTCCCAGAGGGCTGTGCCCAGGTTAGCTGGACCACTACAACCCTGACCTCCAGGTGGAGGCACCCATTTTAGAACTCAGGCCCCTTAACCTGTTACTAGCCAAGCAGGCAGGGGTAGTAGCCCTTGGGATAGCGCCACCTAGGGGTTACATATTTATCTATTGAAATATTTCATCAGGAAAGCACACTGAGCATCAAGTCACTCATCTCCCAGTGTGACCTGAGGAAAGGGGTACAATGGGAATGAGACATTAAACATTCAAGTTACAAGATCAACATTAACATACAGTTGTAAGGCAGGTGTTACAAACAGTGTTACAACAGTGTTGCGATAATATGTAGAAAGAGTGGACAATAACAAGTGCCAGGTTAATAAGTAAACAAGTGCTTACATGAAAGAAAAAGGGAAAGGGAGGGAGGGGTGAGGTGGGGAGGAAGAGTCATGTCCCTGCAGACCCCTCAGGATGGAGGAACCCTGCAAGGGACTGGGGACTAGAGAGAAGGGATAAGGCAGTGTCCTAGAGCCCTTTAGGATGGTGGGGAAGGAAGTAGATGAGAGACACAAGCCTCTTGGGGAGTAGTAGAGGGACCCATGAGAGCATTCAGGGTCCTTGTATTCTGTGAGCAATCAAGGAGACCCGAAGGGGAGCAGTTTGTGGGACATGAAGGAGGGCTAGAAATTTGGGGGTGGTGTACAGGGTAAAATGAAGGTGATGGTAGATGGGTAGGTTTGTCCAGGGCTTGGAGGAGGGAATTAGGGAGGGACATGGCAGAAGCAGCTAGGTGCAAGGTAATTTTGAGGGCAGAGCTGATGGAGTAGGCAGAGGATGAGTGCCGGATTTGAGGGAGGAGGGATTCCAAATTTTTGGAAGGCGGTGAGAGTAATTGGATTGGCTGATTTGGGTGGATCTGCAGGGGACAACCAGGGTACAGGAGTCAGTTGATCTAAGGAATGGGAAGGTGGGGGGTTATAATGGAGGAGGTGAGTGAAGGGTGCTCACCCAACCAGTGCTTGGAGATGAATTTAGCACAGTGGGAGATACATAGATACATAGATACATAGACAGTGTCAGCAGATAAGGGCCTATGGCCCACCCAGTCTGCCCATTTGAGCTTGTAAGTTCAGTTTGTTTTCCTAGAAGTCTGTTGCCCCTTACCCTGACCTCTAGAATTCCTTTATGTCTATCCCATGCATTCTTAAATCCCGTGATTGTTTCAGCCCCACCACTTCCTCTGGCAGGGTGTTCCACTTGTCCACCACCCGCTTCTGTGAAGAAATTCTTTCTCATGTTTCCTCTGAATCATCCTCCTCCAACTTCATCCCATGCCCTCTAGTTCTGGAACATCTTTTCGCTTAAAAATAGTGTTTTCCTGCACCCTGTTCCTCCCTGTAAGATACTTGTATGTCTCTATCATATCCTCTCTCCTCCTCTCCTCCAGGGAGTATATGTTCAGTTCCTTCAACCTGTCTTCATAGGACTTGTGATGCAATCCATGCACCATCTTTGTTGCCCTCCTCTGAACCTTCTCTACCCTGTCTATGTCCTTACATAGGTATGGTCTCCAGAACTGTACACTGTACTCCAGGTGAGGCCTCACTAGTGTCTTGTATAGCGGAATTATGACCTCCTTTTCCTGCTGGTGATGCCCCTGCCTATACATCCCAGCATCCTATTTGCTTTACCTGCTGCCTTGTCACACTGTTTCCTACCTTGAGGTCATCAGAGATGACAACCCCAAGATCCCTTTCTCTGCTTGGTGCATGCTATATCCTCACCCCCAACTGATATATTGTGCCAGGGTTTTGTGCCCCATATGCATTATCTTGCACCTTTGCATTGAATTTCAACTGCCAAACCCCTGACCATTCTTCAAGTTTCTGCAAGTCGCTTCTCATTCTGTCTACACCCTCTGGTGTGTCTACTCTGTTACAGAGCTTTGTGTCATCAGCGAACAGTGAAATTCTGCCTTCTAGATCCCGCGAATGTCACTGATGAAGATGTTGAATAGGACCCGTCCCAGCACTGATCCCTGTGGTACCCCACTGGTCACTCTTCCCTCTGTGGAGTGACAGCCATTTACCACCACCCTCTGTGTCCTGCCACCCAGCCAGTTACCTACCCACAACACCACTGTCCTGCCCATACCCATATTCCCAGTTTGTGTAATAGTCTTCTATGTGGCACAGTGTCAAAGGCCTGCTGAAGTCCAGATAGGCCATGTCCACTGCCTCCCCTCGATCCACCTCCCAGTCACCCAGTCAAAAATTCAACGAGGTTGGTCTGACATGACCTCCCTGGTGAAACCATGCTGCCTTGGGTCCTGTAGTCCATTGACAACCAGATGTTCCACCAATCTCTCCTTCAGTAGTGCTTCCATGATCTTCCCCACTACCGAGGTGAGGCTGACTGGTCTGTAGTTCCCTGCTTCCTCTTTGTTCCCACTTTTTTAAGGACTACATCTGCTGTCCTCCAGTCTTTGGGTACCTCCTTGTTTCCAGTGATTGGCTAAACAGGATAGCCAGTTGTTCAGCCACCACCTCTCTTAGTTCTTTAAGGACCCTGGGTGCACCCTGCCTGGCCCCATTGCTTTATCAACTTTTATTACTTCCAGTTCCTTCAGGACCCTTTCTCGTAAAGGGACTTGTGTCCATTTCTGCACCATTCTCACCCCTTGTACTCCTTCAGACCCATTATCCCCCTTCCTCAGTAAAGACTGAGCAGAAATACCTGTTCAATATGTCAGCTTTACTGTTGTCATCCTCCACGCTCCCATCCTCCCCTTCAGTCTCACTATCCCTCCTTTGTCTTTCTTTTTCACTTATGTACCTGTAAAGGTTTTGTCCTCTACCCACTGAGTCGCCTGTTTGTGAAGAGATGGGAAGGATAGGGCACTGATAAAGATCACAGTGATGGATGCGAGGGGTGCATCCAAGGCAAAGCGGCAGAAGGAATTGAAGAGGGTGTCCAGTCTGGCCAGGGAGGACTAAGTGGCAGCACCATAGACTACATCACAGTAGTCGAAAATGGGCAGTATCAACTTCTGAACAAGTTCACACCTAGCTGTAGGAGGGATGCAACTACAGTTCTTGAACTGGGCACCAAGCTTGGGGCAGTTTTTCTGGATGGAGTCAATATGTCCAGAGAAGTTTAGGTGTTGGTCCAACCAAACACCTAAGTACCTGAAGGAGGATGTGTCCTCAAGTAAATTCCATCAAGGAAGTGGAAAGTGGAAGGAGGGAAGCCTAGAGAGAGTCTGCCTTATGCCAAAGGTCATGGTGACAGTCTTCTTGGTGTTAAGGAAACGTTGATGGTTAGCAAACCAGAGCTGAACCTTATTGAAGTCATGCTGTAGCTGGTTGTAACCTCATTAGGACAGGAGACAGATGCATACAGAACTGTATCATCGGTATACATATGTATAGTGCAGGATGGGGAGCAAACAGCAGGAAGGTCATTTAGAAGATGGAGAATAGGAGGGGCTCTAATACAGAGCCCTGGGGACTCGTGTTGATCGGAGTGGAGGAAGTGTATGCCTAAGATCTAATGATTGGGTCCTGCCAATACGGCAGCCCTTGAATCAGTTTGTGGTGGAAGGAGATAGGCCAGCTGCCGGGAGTGCATTGAGGAGAAGGGAGTGAGAGACTGTGTTGAAGGCCTTGCCAGGTCGACAAAAATGGCAGGGGTAATTTGGCTATTGTCCATCCCAGTAAGGATGGAGTCTGTGAGCCAGAGGAGAAAGGTGGTAGTTGAGTGTTTTTTCCTGAAACCAGACTGGAAAGGAGAGAAAAAGAAGTGCCAGATAGAAAAGAGGTGAGTTGGGAGAGGACAGTGTGTTCTTGAAGCTTGGCAAGGGTAGGGAGGGAGAAAATGGGCAATAGTTGCCAGTGAATGATGGGTCACTCCCTTTGGTAGAGGGAGGACCACAGCTTGTTTCCATGAAGAGGGACCAAGGCAGTAGAAATGAGAGATTTAGGATTATTGAGAAGGGGTAGGCAATGGCTGAGGTGGAGAAGGAAAGGAGTTTTGGGTCAAGGCCATCAGGGAGGCACCTTTAGAGGGGTTGATAGTGAGGAGGGCACTTAAGGCATCGTTTGGGGTTACAGTAGTGAAAGAGAGGGAAGGTGGGAAGGTGGTGGAGGGAGCACATTGGTAGAGGATCGAGGGGAAGGGTAGGAGGGAGGGAGGGATTTTAGTAGCTCAGTGGCGAGGAGGCATAGTAGGAGTTAAATTCTGCAGCTATGGGGACTTGGTCACGTGATGTAGAGCCGACTACAAGCCGCTACTGCACCCTCCAGCCATCCGATTGCTATTTTGATTTAAATTTGTGGTTTAGATCTAATTAAGTCTCGTTAACGGGAAGTGAAAGTTATTATAAGGTTTCATGTGGTTTGAGTTATAACAGCAGAATGTATGGAGATCGAAATGAGGAAGAATCTTCCCAAAAGAACCGCCTACTACTCCTGAGAGAAAGGCCATAAGAAGCCTAGGCTCGCGAGTTCGGCAGATGTGGGCTAAA
The DNA here is from genome assembly GCA_016271365.2 of Neoceratodus forsteri. Classification (NCBI taxonomy): domain Eukaryota; kingdom Metazoa; phylum Chordata; order Ceratodontiformes; family Ceratodontidae; genus Neoceratodus; species Neoceratodus forsteri. The sequence continues at coordinate 134,140,535 of JADMNL010000029.1, forward strand.
ACAACTTAGAACCAGCTGAGCAAGAACCATTAACCCTGGCAAAGTTTCTTATGGAGTTCAAACCTTTAAAGAAGAGATAATGTCTATGACCGTTGAAATTAAAAATTGACAATAGCTTTAGAAAAGTAGTGCGAACCTCAGATGCTGAAGTGAAAGTTCACCCTTAGAAAAGAGAACTGAGAAAGCTGAGTCCGAGCTGACAACTGTGAGGCAGAAGATGACTAGAATAGAATCTAAACTAGAGGACCTTGAAGATAGAAGCCAAGAAATAATGTGGTCCTGATTGGGCTGCCTGAAGCAGAAGAGGGCAAGATGCAGTTCTCTATTCAGAAGTTTGTAGAGCGGGTTGCTGGGCCTTCACCTTATGGGGCCAATATGCAATTGAGAGGCGATCGGCCCTTAGGCCACCCTCCCCTGGTGTTCACCTCCCAGGCCTTTAATTTTCAGGTTCCTCAACTATTTGGAGCACCAGTATTTCTTAAAGAAAGTGAAGGAGGCGAGGGTATCACCTGGGAAGGCAAGAAAGTGAGAGTGGCTCAGGATCTCCTGCCACGGTCCGGCAGAGGCGTTTGCCTTTCTCCCCACGTGTCCAAGCTTATAGCTGCTGGTATCCGATTTAAATGTTATACCCAGCGAGGTTACAAGTATGTATATTGGGGAATGGCATAGTTTTAATGATCCTGAAATGGCCCGCCGGACTTAAAGAGATGCTTCCTGACCTCCTCCGAGAAGTCTGATTTCTACTTCTAAGTGTTTCTGCAAGTTGAATGACTTTTTGAGTTAAGCTGGTGATAGCAGCTTTTTTCTGTTCCTTGCCTATGTGAGGAAGGGAAGATTTGGTCTTGAACCTCTTGTGGATATTCCTCAGCAAGCAGAGAGTGGCAGAAGCAAGTTATTCTCCTCATGGACTTATGTTTTCTGCTGGACTTTTACTCGCTGCAGGTTTTTCTTGCAAGCTACTTTGTTTAAGCTTAAGATTGGTGGACATACTGTGAAATTGTCTTTCTGGAAATAATGTATTGATTTCGAGGGAAGGTGGACCTTTTGAATAAGTGTATCTGGTTATTTGCTTTCATGGTGGGGTCCTCCTCTTTCTAGTGTAATCAAACTTTGTGGCTCTCTGGTGTATAAGCATTTAGACCTAAATCGGATGGATGAAATTGTTATACTTTATATGTCCTCAGAAGCGAGTCAAATTCGCTTAGTTTTGTGTGGAGGGTCCTTTTTCCCTTTCCTTCTCCCTGTTAGTTTTGCTCTTCTCATCTACGGGAGTGTGCTAACTTTAGCACAGGCATGTCACTAGAGGGAGGTATTGCTTCGCTATTTCACTAGGCAACTTTACTTATTATGCTGGCGCCAGCCTGATCCGTCTTAGCTTAATTTCCACCTCCCCATTAGAATAGGGTGTGTTGAAATTGTGAACATAACATGGGGAGGGTGGGTACTTTATTTAATATTGGATTGCTAATCCTGTTTTCTAGGGTACTGGCGATCTCGGAATGCAGCTGGGGTCTGAAGCAATACGGAGATCCCTGCCTGAAGTTAATCCCAAGGGATGGTGTGTTCCTTTTATTTATTTTTTGGTTTGTACTGTTTACTCAGTTTGATCTCGAGGCCCACTTATAAAGTTAGGATTCTAAAGTGGGTAGCCTAACCTAATGAAGCCAGAAGTGAGCAGGGCTCAATGTAGTCAAAGCAGTTAGGCTTTTGCCTCAGAAAAGCGAACTTAGGCGGTCCTCAGAGACTTAGGTCTCTAATTCAAATTCCTTTTGGGCATCTTAATAGAGGCCAATAGGTTAAGTGAAGTCCATAAATGTGGAATGGACACTTGCGCTGGGGTTATAGCACTAATACTGTTCAGGATTCTAAACATAGGGAGTCGAGATAGTTTATTATAGTGTAGTTTACATTCTTGGAGTGCATTTTTATAACTGAAGGGTAATGAATTATCGTTAATGGGATGCAAGTATCTTACAGCGAATGAGCTGTGATAGCCAGAAGCGCTTTTTCTTGTATTAGGTTGGGCTTTAAGATATTTAGAGGGTAATTGCAATATGCTTCCTGGTTAATTAGTTAGAGTTCAAGGGTAGGATTTACTAAAGGTTGCTGGGTTGGGGTGAAGTGTTGGTATGCGGAGCGGAGCCTATACTAATTGGGGGAGGAGGGGAGGGGGCCGCTCATGTTTATGGATGTTTTCTAATGGGTGGGGGATTGTTGGGGGAGGGCCTCAGCACAGCTCATAGGGGTTTTCATGGACGATATTACTGAGGGATTCATTTTGAGCATTTTGTGTTATTGAGAGTCTGCAAAATGGTTAATATCATAAAACTGCAACTTGGAATGTCAAGGATTAAGGCAGCTTGTTAAACAATTATAAAATCCTTAAGCATCTTGCTTTGCTGTCCATAGACATTGTTGTTATACAAGAGTCACATTTATTAGACTCGGAAGCTAATTGTATGAGACGGCAGCAGATTGGCCAAGTTTTCTGCTGGGGAACCACTAATAGTGCAGGGTTTTGATATTGATTAATAAGAAGATCCCATTTGTATTGAAGCAGGTGCTTAGGGACCCGTAGGGTCGATTTTTGTTTATCCATTGCTACTTATACCACTGAAATCCTCCTGGGAACTCTGTATGGACCCAATCTGATTCCCTGATTTTTTGTGAAGTTAATTCACATACTATATCCATACTTAGCTTTACCAATTATCATTGGGGAGATATGAACATTGTTATGGATCCATTGATGGACTGTTCCTCTCCGTCGAGAAGGGGTCGCTCCTCAGCTCCAGAGGGCCCTATCAGAATTCCTGGAACAATACGCCATGTGTGATGTATGGAGAGTTTACACCCTTCAGAGAAGAAATTTACTTTTTATCCCCAGTTCATAATACGCCACACGTATTGATTATGTATTTCTTTCACAAACTCTCCTCCTGGAGTGACTGAAGCCCATATAACCAGGTCCTCCCTCGGACCATGCACTGGTTATGTGCCAGTTAGTGCTCTTCTTTTCCTAAGAAGTCTCCCAGGTGGAAGATTAATAATCAGATGTTAAAAGATCATCATGTTGTTAAAATAGTTAGCGAGCATATACGAATTTATAGAAATTAATACTCATTCCATTTCTAGGCCAGATTTGTTGTGGGGGCTTTAAAGCGTATGTTAAGGGGTTTTAATTAGTATAGCTACCTATAGAAAGAAAGAAAAGATAAGAAGTTAGTTACACTATTGGGACAAATTCAACATAAAGAAACAAGGGTAGGCCTATCTTTCTCGGAATCTGAACAACAGGAATTGGTTAGGTTAAAGGAAGGTTACTTGGAACTGTTAAGGGACAAGGCTGAATTCTAATTCTTAAAGCTAAAGCAGCGATTCGGATCAGCTAAAAGCGGGAGACTGTTGGCACCATGGATTAACAGATGGAAGCTAATAGGTATATTTTGGCAATACGCTCCAAGTAAATAATGCTCTGATAACAACCTCAGAGGAGATAGTTTTAGCGTTCAGCGGTATTATACCAGCTATATAGTTCTAAAATGAACTCAGTATCTGATGACAATATAGATTGTTACTTGGAGGCTTCTGGTTTATCTCCACTATTGGAATCCCAGCAGGAACGGCTGGTTTCTCCAATAACCACTGATGAAGTCTCTAGGATTATTAAAATTTTACCTTCTGACAGATCACCTGGTCCTGACGGTTTCTCAGCAAATTTTTATAAGAAGTTTTTAGATCAGTTACTTCCCTATTAATGCCCTTATTTCAGTATATACTATCGGCGCCCAGATGGATCCTACTTTGTAGGAGGCCCTAATAGTTCTAATTTAGAAGCCGGGAAGAACCCAGAATCACTCATGAAGTTATCGCCCATATCCCTGATGAATCAAGATATCAAGATACTGGCCAAGATTTTGGCGGATCGCCTGGCACTTGTGATGCTGGATCTGATTGGGCCGAGCAAGTAGGATTCATGAATGGGCTGCCTCATTGGATCATCTCAGAACCCTGTCGTACGCTCTCTCGGCAACCAGAGATGCCTCATTTCCAGCAGTCCTGGTCTCCTTGGATGCTGAGAAAGTGTTTGACAGGGTGAATTGGAATTTTTATTTAGGGCCCTTAATGCTTATAAGTTCCTGAGCTTTTCCAGAACTGGATTAAAGCCTTTATAATGCCCCTCGGCTAGGGTAATGGTTAATGGTGTTATTTCGAGAGTTTTCCGCTGTACTCAGGAACCAGACAGGGCTGTCCTTTATCACCTTTACTTTTCAATTTATATCTGGAACCCTTATTCACGGTTGAAGCCTCTCCGGTGATCTAAGGCATAACTATTCAGGATACGAGGTGAAAGTATCGGCATACGCTGATGATTTACTGTTGCAGTTGTCCGATCCGATAACTCAATACGGCCTTGTTGACGACGGCACGTGAATTCGCTAATATTTCCAATTATAAATTGAACATTGATAAGTCCCTTGTGTTTCTGCTAATTATAGAGTGGTTAAGGCAAGTGTTGTAGAATATGGTATGTCCTGGCGCGAACTCTTTAAAATATTCAGGAATACAAGCGGTGAGGGACCCAGCCCTGATTCAGAAGCTGAATCTGGACGACTTAGTTAAAACTTTAGGAGCGGATCTAGACAGATGGGCCAAGCTACCTATCTCACTCTGGGGACGGGTGAATCTAATTAAGATGAACTTTTTCCCAGGATTTTTTACCATTGTATTTGCTAAATAACTGGATTCCCGCTTTATGGTTCCGTAAGTTAATGCCTTGATAATAAAATTTATTTGGGCCAATAGACAACCCAGGGTTGCATTCCATAAGCTGGCGGCTCCAAGGATAAAGGGGGTCTTGTCTTCCATATATGATTTTTACTATTGGGAGTCACATGGTAAAATATGTGAGATGGATGGATAGTGTCGGGGAACCAGAACCAGAGGCTGGACGCCTATCTGGCTCAAAATAAAGCTATCTTTAATTAAACAGTGTGGTCTGTCACCAGCTTCGCTGTTCTATATTAGGCCAATGTCCTCCCCATTGAAATTTACTCCTGTAGCGATCTCGGTCAGGGTGTACACCCAGATATGTTCGTTTATGGAATATGATCATACGGTTGATCTAGCCCAACCAGTTGGGGGCAATCCTAATTTAAAATAAGCAATAAGCCGATCATGTCAAATTGGCTCCAACAGTTGGAAAATGTCAAGCTTGCTCAACTTGTTGCTCGGATGGTACGTGGCTTTCTGCTACTACAATATTGAGTAGTTTTAACATACCCACTAAGTCCATTTTTAAAGTATTCCAGCTGAAGCACTTGTTAACGAAGGTATTTGGTCCGGTTCCGTCTCAATGCGGTATGAAACGGTCCGGATATGCTGCTCTTGATGTCTGGCAGTTCTTATTCAGTATCTGATACATATAAAATGTTGTATAATTGTAAATATCTGAGGTGTTTATACCGAGGAGATACTAGGCACATTTTCCTGATTCAGAGATAGATTGGGCTGCATTGTGGGTAAATTGTCATAAATATACTCAGGACAGATTGCTTTTCGATTAGTTTCATATTTACATAATATATATTACACCCTCAAAAATTATACAAGTATGGTCTCATTGACTCTCCTTCCTGTTCCAGATGTGGGCAAGTGGATGGTATGCTTTATCACATTTTTGGTCATGTTCTAAGGCTTCCACCCTCTGGGGATGTCCAACGGAAGATGGATCCCTTACTGGGCCTCTCAGACTTTTTCCTCCGGAGGTATGTTTGTTAGGGATTATACCTCATTCCTGTGATATCAAGGAGGCATTATATGGCACTAATTTCTTATCAATTAAGAAGGTTATTCTCCGTCATTGGAAAGATGCTGTTGATATTCCTATTCAGAATATCTTAAGGAAATCTTAGCTAACCTCAGGATGGAGAAATGGTGGCTAGTCTAAGTAATAGGATGAATAGATATAGGCAAATTTGGGATCCTCTTCACACTGCTCTGCATTTAGATCATTTAGGTTATTTTAAAAGCAATTGTATAGGTTTGGATGATTCACATTTTGTGGAGTACGAGCTGTGCTGGGGGGTATGGGCGGGGGGACTGGGTATGGGGAGAGCAGCTCCGATATATGTAGTGGAATCTTATTTATGTATAACATTGTCAGATATGTTTGGAGCTGTTCTTATATACGTGTGTATGAAAATTAATAAACTTTGAATTTAAAAAAAATTCTGCAGCTACAGCTGGTGAGTCGGACACTAGAGAGCTATTTACTTTAAATACCGGGAAGGTGAGATGAGGGGTAAATAGGGCATGGACCACCTTCCAGAACTTTGAAGGGAATTTATGTTGGTGATGAAGGCAGATTTGAAATATTTGGACTTGGCTAACCTTGTAGCCCTGGTGCAAGCATTTCAGAACATGTTCTGGAGGTCACTAGGATGCTGGGTAGCTTTATGACACTTCCAGGCTCGATCTCTAGCCCTGAGGCAGGCCAGAAGTTCGGGGTTATCCAAGGTAAGTGGTTACCTCCGACTCTGGCTTGTTTGAGTAGGGCAAAGACATTCCAGTTTTCAGGAAATATTTCTTTGAAGTAGGCAAGGGCCTTATCAACTGAGGGAAGGAGGTTGGGGACCAGTTAGAAGTGGCAAGGTTACACAAGAGGGTTCAAGGTCAAGAGCCTTAAAAGAGTACAGTTGTATGGTTTTGTGTGGTGATATACTTCTGTGGACTTTCCTAACTATGAATATTGGGTTATGGTCACTGAGAGCATTGGGAGGATGCCAGAGGTGATGACACAGTAGGGGTGGGAGGTAAGGGCCAGTCGAGTAGGAGTGTTGTTGTGTCTTGTGGTTTGGGCGGTGGGTTCGGAGATCAGTTGGGAGGTTTAGGGCTCTGATTTTGTTTTTAGTTTTGGTAGTTTTAGGTGACAACCAATTTATATTGAAGTCACCTAGGATGAATAATTCCCAGAGTGAGCAAGGAAGTGATGGAAGTTAGGAGGTCTAGCACAACCAAAGGATGGACATTTTGTCGGCAGTAAATGCCGGCTATGTAGATGGAAGAGTGAAGTGGAGGGACACATGGATAGCTAGGCATCATGGGTCTCAGGATTGAAGGATGAGTAGATGATGAAATATTGGATGGAGGCTAGGACATAAATAGTCACACAACCACCCCCTGCCAGCACGGTCTTGCCTTAGCGGTAGTATCCAGGAATGGAGACAGAGTGTTTAGGATAGCACTCTTCAGCCAAGTTTCTGAGATGATTAGAATGTCTGGTTTTAGAGTGTATACCATGGCCTGAATCTGGTCTATTGTTTGCAACAAGCTGCGGGTGTTTAGATCTGGGATCTTAAGCCCTTTGGGAGGACTGAGAGAAAAGAGCAGGAGATAGTAGAGAAAGAAACACCAGAGAAGCAAGGGGCAATAGGGCCTGGGTTAGGGTGGTTATCCCCAGCGGAGAGCAAGAGGAGAGCGAGTATGAGAAAGTGGAGCTTTGGGGATTTTGAAGGGGCTGGCGAGGAGGCTGGGAGTCTTGAGAAGAAGGGAGTGGATGAGTGAGGAAGAAGAAGGTGGAGAACTGCAGTGAAAGTGGACACTGTTATCAAAGCTGCATGAGGAATAGTGGTAGAGTGAGACCATATTTCAAATGGTGGGAGGAGTTATAGCATGAATTTAGGTAGGGATTAGAGATAGTAACTGATGGGGTTGGGAGAGTTATTAGGAATAGGTGAGTAGAGAGCAAATGGAGGTGGTAAAGAGAGGATATGAGCAGAACAAGGGGGAGAGGAGAGTAGGGGATGCATTGTTCATAAAGGAAGAGAAAATAGTAATAATTGATTTAGGAACAGGACGAATTTGTAAGCAGGAGCGCTGAGGAGGAAGCTTGTCAGATGGAGGGGTGTAGTTTAGGAAGGTATCTATATGAACAACAGGCAAGGATTGTTTTAGATAAAGATTATGTCCCTCTAGTGGCAGTACAGTTTAACTTGCTAATGGGAAAATGGACAAAAAAAAACTTTGAGCTGTAATTTCTAGCTGAACCAGTCTGTCACATAGTAATGACTAGGAGATAGCCTGGGAAAGAGAAGTAAGGAGAAAGAGATTGAAAAGGTAGAAGGAAAATAAAATATTCTTTTCAAGTTAACCTAAACAAAATTATTCTAAACTGAGCTGTAATTTCCTTGCATTATACAGTCAAGCACTTGCAGTATACAGTGATTCATCAGGGCTGTCACCAGAATTTTTGCAGAGGGGTTCTTTTGTGATGTGGGGTGGTATTCTCACATGCACTGCATGCAAAAACATTTTAAAAAGCCGGGGTCTGGGGCATAAGCCCCAGAAACCCTATGGTACTAGATGCTCTGTGCTGCATTTTCTTGCTTAGACTGAAGTTTATTTGTTTTTTTAATTTCTTTACACCAGCACCCAGGGAACTCTCTCAGGCATCCACCTACCTCTGCAGCTCTACCTCTGGACCTGAAACCCTCTGTCTCTCTGGCACCAGCCCGGCTATCCTCCTCGAGTCTGAGCCCTTCGAGGGTAGGGCTGCCCTATCCGCCCAGGGTGCACTGTCTGGCACCAGGCCGGGCTGGGCTCAGCCCAGGAGAAGATGGCCCAGTTATTGGAGTGTGGCGAGGGAGGTGATGCCATCGCCTATCCCCGAGGCCGGGATTTCTCTTAGGTCCCCAATTGGCTCAGACATGCAATGCATCTTCACGCAGGCACACAAACTATCGTGCATGCCTACAGGGTCGCTGCCACAGCCAATCCCACCTTACTTCCTGCTTTTGGGTTGCTGTGCTCCAAGCCTACACTAAGAGTCCCAGCTCCCTGTGATGGACCCTCCCTCCTCCCTCCTTCCCAAGACAGGAGAGCAGTCCTCTGGACTCAATCCTGCCTCTCCCCTGCCAGCCCCAGTGACCCAAGCTTGTTCACGAACCTGGGTCACCGGCATGGCGCCAAGGTGTGGCGTCCAGCACCTCAACCCTCAGTGCCACCGGGCGAGCTTAGTCTGAAGCTAAGTAACTCAACTGAACTCTCCTCCACCCTTTGCTGCAAGAAAAATAATGTTACCTTGTTGGCTGCAGGGTGAATACATATACTGTATGTATTCTGTACCTGAGGCTAGAAAGAGGTTAATGTGCTGCACCTCAGAGCCTTGGGAGCAAGCCTGGGAGTATTGCCACTGGAGGCAGGTCCCGGGGGGATCAGGTGAGCAGGGGCTAAGCTACTGGGGCTTAGGCACCCAGAAAGAAAAAACTGCCCCCAGGACAGGATGGAAGTTAAAAGCCTTTAACTTCTGGAAAACCCTTCTCTCCAAGATTAGAAATTTCCCAGAGCTTTCACCCATGCTGTCATGCTATAAATAATCCATTTTGCAGTTGGGGGTGGATAAGCCCAGGAGGGCTCAGTCCCCAGAATAATTACCTCCACTCCCAAGAGATACTTTCTCTCACTACCTCTTCACACACAAGTACCCCTGAGCAGGATCCCAAAATGTGGGGTAAGTGCCTCCTGCTTCCCCACACTGACAACATTTGTCATCCAGTATTAAGCCTATCCTGAAACACTTCACTAATGTTCTGTACCAAAGCAAGATTTTATATTGTAGGAATTTACAGTACCATTGGCATCCATACAAAGCCCTATAAGCATTAGGCCAGCAGTTCTTCCTGGATTTCCTTTAAAGAGCTAGTGTACTGCCTGGAAACTGCCTGCAATTAATTGTAACTTTCAGATGTAGTCAGCTATCACTACTTATATCTCAAGTATTTATTCTTTTCTGTTTGCTGATTAGAAGATTTTTCCATCTCGCAGTACTGGGGTGATGTGTGAGCAGCACTCTGTCTGAGGGAAAAAGTCAGTTCTGTTCCTCCCACTACATCAACACGGAGATCACACTAAATGACATCACTAGCAACCAATGAGAACCATTTCTCACTGCTAGGTTTCACTTTCACATGAAGCAGCAGGGACTGGCTCTCCTGGTTACTAGTGATGTCATATTTCCTGCATTTTGATTGGTAGCTTGTGAAAGTCACTGCTCAGGCTGCAAGAACTGTGGTGCCTCAAGGTGTTTGGTCTCATTTCTGATGATGTAGTGGGAGGAACAGAATTGACTTTTTTTCCTCCCTATAGAGTGCTGCTCCACAACAATTCCCCAGTACTGCCAGGTGGAAAATCTTCTAATTAGCAACAGAAAATACAAAATACCTCAGATATTGGAAGTGATAGCTGATTGCATCTGAAAATTGGTATTAATTTCAGCAGTACACTAGCTCTTCAAGCTGCTTAGACAACAGTACCCCCATCTATCATCATTCTCCTGAGCCAGAGTACATTCCCCAACAACTACTGAAACGTTTTTAAAATCTTGGTAATCCTTCATCTGGTCCTCCCTAACTGGCCCTTCTGATCTTCCCAGATGTTACTAGCAGTTGCAGATGTGAGGCTATGCTCTATAATGGATAGCCAGTGAATCAACTGCAGATACATTAACTGTGTCTGAGGTTTATATTAGCAGTCACAGCCTGTGACTTCAGCACGCCAGCCATTTATTTATCACACTCAGTGCTCTCAGTTCTACAAGGATTCCTGTATTTTGCAGGATTTTGTGCCATTTACTGGGAAATTATTTCCCTAGAGTTGTACTGGTTACACAGGAAAACAGAGCCATCAAACTTACATAGGAAGCAATGTAATCTACAGGAAAATTTCCTGAGCTACAGGAAAATGCCAAATCTGGGAGTACTGCACAATGTAGCCAGTTTACTTAGCGCTCGTTCCACCCCCATGTCTCCACCATCTCGCGGTTGTTGCAACTGGGCAAGAACTTAAAATTAGTCCTCTCACAGCTCTACCAGGCAGAGTTTTAGCACTTTAAATAAACCGCAATTACAGTACTCTATTTTTGTTTTTTTCACTCACCCAGCCCCTCCCTCCAAATAAATCTCCACCATCTCTTCGGCTATTGTGACTGGGCCAGAACTTAAAATTCAGTCTTCTCACAGTGCTGCCAGGCAGTTTTAGCACTAATTAACAGTATTCCTGTTTGTTTGTTTTTCACTCATCCAGACCCCTCCCAGCAGCTGAAATTCAGCCCCGATGAACTGAAGCCAATAAGTCCCGCCTCACAAACATTTTGGCCAGCCAAAGAAATTACCGCTTTATAAGCTCCTCACTTAGTTTTAGCACTCAGTCCTTCTGCCCCCTTCATCACCCCAACCAATGTCTCCACCAGAGCGGCTGTTACATGCCACTTTAACCGAGGCCTCTGACAAAAATTAGAGGCACAAAATAGACTCAGGCAGACACCTACCAGGCTGGTAGAAAAAGTTTGTGACACACCCAACCTGCGTCTTTTCACCATTTTCCTTGATTCTCGCCAACCGCCACGATTCATCCTTGTTCTCCTGCTTCAAGCTGTGTCACAGGTAAATTTGGTCAGGCCGACGTGGCACATGTTTGGCAGGGAGACACAGTGATTCCTTCCTCAGCATAGCAACTGATTGGCACAGAGAAGATGGGGGTTACGGCACAAGATTCAGACTGAGCAGCTGGAACCCTGATTGGGCAGATCAGAACGGGGGCGGTGTCAAAGGCATCACAGGTACTACAGGTAAGGGAGCAGCTGAGGGGGGATCGCACACGAAGAGAGAGAGAGAGAGACGAATGGTAGGGCACTTCTTACTACAGCCCGGGACTGGACAAAATTTAAAGGGACAATTACAATATTAATGGAAGGCAAAAGAAAAATCAAAAGGAGGTTTCAAACAAGAGGGGTGCGTTCGAACCTGACGAACCCCACATGGCAATGGGCCTGTTCATATGGTAACAACAAAGTTACAACAATGTACACACAATACAATAGGGCAGAAGGTTGAAACTGTTATAATTTGAAAATTTTGCATCCAGAAGCTAAGACACGGGCTGGGAGGCATACAGCAAAAGATCAGCAGTGGAATAGAAAGAGAACCATTCAGGAGCCCGGTTCACAGCTTGACCAAACAGGAGCTGGGGAACAGAGAGAGCAAGGCAAAGCTGCCAGGAAGGCCATACCTGCACAGCTGGAGGGCGAATGAAGATGCAAGGCCTGCAACAGAGCAAAGCTGCCTCCCAGTGTAATTCCTTGGCTGGCTGAAGTGCCTTGGTCATGGGCTCCTCCTACACACAGCTGGAGGGCAGAATGAAGATGCAACAACTGTGGCAGAGCAAAGCCACCTCCCAGTGTAGTTCCTGGTGGGCCGGGTGCCTCAGTCAGGGCTTCTCTTCACAGCTGGAGGACGGAATGAAGATACAGGGACTACAGCAGAGCAAAGCCACCTCCCGCGAGTTCCTTGGGGGCCAAAGTGCCTTGATCAGAGGGCCTCCTGCACAGCTGGAGGGTGGAATAAAGATAAAGGACTGCAGCAGAGCAAAGCCGCCTCCTGATGTAGTTCCTTGGTGGGCTAAAGTGCCCTGGTCAAGGGGCATCTCCTGCACAGCTGGAGGGTGGTATAAAGATGCAGGGACTGCGGCAGAGCAAAGCCACCTCCCAGGGTAGTTCCTTGGCAAGATACTGTATGCTGTATATAGTATCGCATAACGATTCTGTGGCTGATCATGGTGGTGTGCTGAGGGCTGTGCCAGTCGCAGGATTGTGCCAGGGAATGGGGGAGGGGTGGTTGGGCAATGCCTGATGGTGGGGAGGTGGGGATACACTAGACCACTGGGTACTTTTATTTATATGTGTTTGGTGAGATCTGGGATCAAGGGTTGCTATAGTACTGGGGCAGGTTTTCACTTTATGTGGGAGATGGGGTCTGGTGGGGGGTCCCCACACCACTAGGGGATATGTCAATATCAGAGATTGGGGAGACACTAGACTACCAGGAAGCTATTACAGCACAGGCAGGCTCAATTTACAAAACATTACTGTTAGTGCACCACTGCACGCACCCTGCCTGGTGCCACAGCACTGTGACAGCTGCCCAGTTGTGCCCTGACACCCCACTGCCTCCTCCCATGCCCCTATGCCCCAGGACCCCTCCTGGTGATGTAGTTCTTCACCCCTCAACATCCCGGCCTCTCTAGTATTGTGCCAGATGGGGTGCCAGATCCTGCAGCAATGTCTGCAGCTGTGCCACCTATTTGGTACAGCTGGGGACTGCAACAACCCTGGGACATTTGGCACTTGCACCCTGCAGTTTATAATCAGGTGCAGGATCCATGGCACACCTAGAGTTTGCCACAACCCTTATATCAGCGCTACATGCATCGATCTAAGGGCTCTTGGAAAATTGGGCCCTACTACTATCACTACTAGATTTTATTACTGCTGGCCAGTAGAGCAAAATTGTGACCTTAATCTAACGCAATGATGTTGACTTGACAACCCCAGCACAGCGACCTTGGACCAGCCACAGTCTGCCAGCCACACTGTACAACCCCTGACCTGGCAAATAATACAGTCTGGAGATTTAATAGCATAAAATCTGAAGTGATCTTTACTGAAACTTGTTTTACATTTTGTTAGTTTTTACTTTTATTTATGACTGTACTGTTCACAGTTCTCACTCTGGTGGTGGTCTCAATGCTGCTTGAGTTTTTCCTCCCTTCAGGCCATGGCTAGGGCAGTCTGGGCACTGGTGGATACGTATTATTTTAGTTTGGCTCTCTCTGACCTTGATGGGTTATGGAGGTGAAGCGGTGCCAGGTGGACTGGGGTGGGTGGTGCTGATGGTGGATAGATACCAGCCTGCCTCTGTCTACAGCTGGCGATGGCTGGACCTTGGCTGTTGGGCTGGCTGCAGGCTTTAATATTCCCATTAATTTTTTTTTCACGAGGGCTAGCCAGCTGCCTCAAGACAATATTTGACCAATGATGTTGATGACTTCCCTGCTCCTCCAATGAGGGGTTTTGACGCGGTAGGGCTGCATGCTCTGAGAGTCAGACTCAGGCAAATGTGCTCTGTTCTTTCTGCTTCAAAATGGTGAATGGTGCCAAGCTGTTGTGGTGTGCATTGTGTGCTCTCCTTCTGACTCCCCACCTCCAGACCTCCACTCACAGATTCAGCTTCCCAGAGCCACCTGCATTTCATACATCATTCACACTGAAATTGGCCAATAGCAGATTGCAAGCTGCACAAGCAGCTCAAGACATCTGACACAACACACCCCAGAGAACCAGATCTTAAATCTGGTAAATCATCCCTGAGACCCTTGTCTATTGTCACATGTCCCTGGGGCACTGGGAAGACAAAAAGCTGGAGTTCCTGTTTTGAAATGGTCCTGCCATAAGCCAGTTGGGTGGCACTAATAGCTGAGGTGTTGCCATGCCTTACCCCTGCCTTGGCAACCTGAGTTCAGTTATGAGCTTGGGTTGCCGGAGGTCAGTGCAGGAGAGGGCAGAAGGAAGGTGTGAGCTAGTCAGTGGGCAGCTCTCCTATCCGGGGTCAGGATGGCAAGTTGTCCCCATCTCAGCTGACACCAGGTGGAGCTGCTTGCCAGAGCAAGGACATCAGGAGGCTAACGTAATGTCAGGTTGGTGGATGGGGAAGTGGCCGGAGCCCCTTGCATGTCACAACTCTGAGCTGAGGGAAAAATGGTGTAAAATTCATGGCGTGGCAGGGACAGAATGATACCCACATCACACCTCCACCCGCCACATAACCAGAACCTGCGGCAACAATACTGGATGTAACTTCAAGGGGCAGGACAGCCCTCCCTCCTGACCCACCATGGAGTAATGCGTGGGAGATAGGTAGCTGTCAGGTAGCTGGGGACTGTAGACGTGAGGAGGTGGTAGTGACACTAGTTGAAGGGGGCCGCCTGTCATGGCTGAGGAGCATAAACAATTAGTGGAAAAAATAAAAGAAAGTTCCTGCTGGCAGAGTTTCCATTCCCTCTAACCCAGCCACAACCCTTGCAGAGTAATATGTAAAGTAACGTCAGAGTAACATGTTACTCACACAAAAATGTAATCAGTAACTTCACAGCACTATATTTTTGTGTAAGTAATCAGTTACCAGTACACATTACTAAGCAATGTAATTAAACTACTGTAACACATTACTTGTAACGTGTTACTACCCAGCACTTGTGCCTGCTGCTTCAGTGTTCTTTCTGGATGTGAATGGATGTCTGTTGATCCTCTTTAAAATAACAAGTAAAGTAGTAACTAGCACTAAAACTAAAACACACTAAACTAGACACACACCTTTTTCTCTGCCCTAATCTAGACCCTATCAGTAACTTTGGTTACTTGGTTAATGTCCTTAACACGGTAACTCCTGGGGTTGGGTAAAGGTCCCAACCCCTATAGGCCCAATACTGACTACAGGACTTAAACTGTTTAAGGAGCGTAACCTGTTTTAAGTCTCTATAGGTCAGCTTGCTTCCACATTACTATTGTGGTTTAGTCTAAATTTAAAAACTGCACTAAACCCTGCTCAGAGCTAGGCTTCAGCACAATTTTAAAATGTTTCAGCAGGTTGTCCGTCTTTACCTCCAGTGCGGATGTGAACCATGTTTGCTTCCAGGTGGCGTGGATGGCACAGGCATAGTAGGCACTAAACCAGGATCTGCATGAGAATGTGCTGCTGTGGCAGTGTAAACTGATTTTGTGAAAAGTTTGAAACTCAGCAGGAGATATGGATGCTACAGCATAGCAAGGCTTAGGCCCTGTCCATGCTGATCTCTCCACTCTGTTCCTCCGAAGAGAGTTGCTAGAGATTCCCAGGGTCCATCTTCAGACCTCGGGGTCAGGGCTTTTCTTTCATGGCCCCAACCCTGTGGAATTTCTACCTTGTCGGATTAAAGAGTCCTGTCCATTCAGACTTTTAAGTCCTCACTGAAAACATATTTATTTAATTTAGCTTTTGGGGACATTGTCTAGTGGATACTTATTGTGCTGCCTATTTTTAATTTGTGTGTTTTACCTATGAATATTTATTTTTTATGATGTACAAGTGCTTTGGCATTGGAAAAGCGCTTTTTAAAAATAAAGTTGACTTGACTTGATCTTTTTCAAAAACATTTCAGAAAAGATAATGTGCTCTGCTCGAAGCACTATTGTCGGTCCATCCATACTGTGATCCAGCAACTGTGCTTGCCGCTTCAGTTCCCAGGCATGCTTGCAGCAATTCCAGGCACCACAATGCATGCCAGAATATTCATGAATGGGCATGGCAACAGATCGGGATAAAAGTTACATCACTGAATTCGGGAGCTCTGTGTGAGTTTGGGGATGTAGTATATTATCCCCTTTTCCTTTGGGCATAATATAAATGCCAAAAAGTTGGCGGAGGTTGCCAGCAAACTGTGTTACAGCTGGGATTCGCGATTCACACTACTGTTAACACAGTTTAAGGCAACTGTTTTGTTCGACCATGTCTTGAAACCTTCCAATTAGGTTTCTAGCATAGTTTTTGAACGAGGTCTGTAGCACGGTTTACTAAGCTACAGTGTGGATGCTAATTATGTTTGCCTATTTTGTAATGTTACAGACTGCCAGTAATGTTACAAGAATGGCAGTGTGAACAGGGCCTTAATCTGTTTAAAACCATTTCTGCTTACCATGCTATAGTGTGTAAAGGCTTTAGTCTGTAGCTATGGGTCTTCCTTGCTGGGCAAAGACCCCCCAATAACACAACTCTCTTCTCTCTGCTTTTGGGGCTCCTCAGAGTGAATTCATCACAAGCTAAAAATAGTTCCTGCTGTGATAGCTCTGTCGCAGCAGCATAAGCCACATTGGAATCTTCACTGAGAAGGTTGGGAGTGGGAACATTCTAACAGCTCTCCTTGCCAAAGAAAAAAAAATCACTCCTTACATTTTACTTTGGGCTTATTTTTGCTCACATCTGTTTCCTTTGCATTTACCCTGAATCTATGTAACTGAACATAGAGCTTCCCTTTACAGTGTCCCTGCCCTTAAAAGAAGTTACAAAGCAGCTACCACCAAAAACGGTACCTATTACTGTACATAAATATTTACATTTATACACATGAAAATTGCAGGTTCATTTGAAATGCTGAAAGTTGACTATAACAGAAGCACCTGCACCTGTTATAACCAGCTTTGGTCTATGTGTCTGAATCAGTTCTTCAATGTTGATATTTATTTTTTCATTTATTTGTTCTAGGATTACAAATACCTTTGAGCGAGCTCTTTAACAAAGGTTCCATGTCACTAGTACAATTGAGACAAACATAAGCAAAGATAACAGTTTATCAAATAAAAAAAAAAACATAGTCTTGTAGAGGAAAAAAGAACAATAAGGTGAAACTTTGGGGAGGGAATGAGGAGGGGAAATCAGGGAGACTAAGTGGATGGGAGAAAAGGGAGGTAGGTGGGGGGAACAGCGAGAGAAGAGGTGGAAGGGGGTAAGAATAGAGGTAGTAGCCAGGTGGCATTTGTCATGGGTCAGCAGGGAGGTGAAGATGGGGGTGCTGGCAAAGTGCAGGAGTAGATGTGGATCCAAAGGGCATCTTCAGCTATGGAACCAAAAGACATGTTTAGCCACAACAGTCACAGAGGTTGGAGGCAGCGAGTGTTAAGCGGGCGAGTCTTAAAGTGCTGAGCGATAGTGAGGATGAGATGTCGCTGGGAAAACCGTTGTACCAACTAGTGGCCCGGTAAGCAAGCGATCTTTGGCCTTGTGTTGTGCGGCAATGCAGGATTTTCAGAAGCTGAGGTTTCGATCCCCTGGTATGGCGGTGTGGATTCTCGGTTGTATGATCGCACAGACTGGGGCAAGGCCCAGCAAGATTTCTTAGTAGTAATACAAGTTTGGTGTTTTATTCGATTGGCAAGATTCAACCATCCAGTTTGAGAACAGAGGTCACAGGTGTGAGTTAGGTGTTGGGATCCAGTGACAAGTTGACAGGCCTTGTTGAGGCGGTGGATACACGTTTGAGTGCGGTGGTTGTAGCAGAGCCATAAATGATAATGCCATAATCGATGATGGATATGATGGAACTCTGGACAGCGACAGCGCGAGGGCTTCGGTGTCAGGTGTTTCCTATGACGGAATAGCAGACCTAGCCAGGAGTTAGCAGCTTTGGCTATAGGTCAATGTGGGCAGTGTAGGAGAGGTGAGGGTCAGGGTGATCCCAAGGTATTTAAAGTTTTGACCTGTTCCAGTACGGCACCTTGTCTGGTGATAACGGACAGTTGGAAGTGCTTATGTTTATTATAGGGAGCTGCTGAAGACCATGGCCTTGTTTTTTTTTTGATTAAGGATCAGTTTGTGCTTTGGAACCAATTCTCAACCGAGGAGAAGCCGAGTTGGAGATTTTCTTGCAATTTCCATCTGCCTGGATTGGTGGTAGTTCAGGTGGATGTTAAAGATCCCATGGCACTTATCGAAAAGAGTAGGGAATTTCCCGGTGTCCTGGCCAATTTTCCTCATTCACTAAAAAAATACCACCAACAGCTTAATCTGGTTCAAGGTCAGTTGGCATTCATCTGTATCCCTCTCCCGGGTCATGCCTGAAAATAGGCAGGGGTTTGTCTGAGTGCACTTACCCGGTCAACAAAAACTAAATAAATAAATTCTTGGGTCCTGGTGTGTAGCAGGATTACTGTATCATCGGCATACAGGGCAATATGTTCAGTGCAGGAGTCAATAGGGTGTTAAGGAACAGGCTGAAGAGTAGGGGCCCAATATTGAACCCTGGGGACTCCAGAGAGGAGAGGTTTAGAATCAGAGTGCACATCCCCGATTTTTACATGCTGGGAGCGGTTTTCAAGATAGCTTTTGAACCAAGAGATTGAATCATTGAGAGACCAGTGGTGGACAGTATCGAAGGCTTTGGTCAGGTCAATGAAAATAGCACCAGTTAGTTGTCCATTGTCGAGGGAGCTATGAATGGAGCCGTGAATTTGAGTAAGGCAGAGGATGTACTATGACCTTTTCTAAAGCCATGTTGCTGTTTACAGAGAATATTATAATTGTCCAGATGCTCGGTAAGTTGGTCCACTACTATACATTCCAGTGCCTTGATAGGGAGGCAGAATGGAGATAGGCAGAAGTTGCATGGTCAGTCTTATTACCACTTTTGTGAATCGGGGTAACAGTGGCCATTTTCCATTTGTCCGGAATTGGCTAAGGGAAAGAGAGAGATTAAAGATCTTGGTGAGGGGCCCAAGTACCTCGTCAAGTGTTAGGCCAGTAGCTTGAGGTCAAGTGTGTCATTGCTTGTTCTAGATATGCTGATGGCGTTGGCAACGTAGTTTCAGACTTGATGTTTCTTTAGTGCTTTAAAGTAGAAAGGTGGGTGACAGGCGTGGGTGAAGGAGTTGGGGGTGGGAGATGACGCATCTTGGAAGAAGTCAGAGGGAGAACTCTGCTAAGGTCAGTGAAACCGATGTTAAAAGTGTTCGCAATAGTTTTAGGGTCAAGTGTAGTGTGCCCATTTATGTTGAGTATGTTCGCTAAGATTTTGACTGCTTCCCAGTGACATCTTTAATGTTTTTCCAGAAATTCTCCCATTTCCCCAGGAGTTATGTGGACATTTTTATAGTAGTCAGATTTCTGTTGTCAATGGATTTGGTGCAGTCGTTCCATGCCCATTTATAATTCTGGATGTCGAGTTGCTCACTGGGTTTCTAGCCAGTTCCCAGAGGTGGTCCCTGGATTTAAGTTTTTACGCGGTTGCCTGACAGCCAAGGGTTACTGAGCGATTTAACTTTATACTTTTTGAGGGGGGCAAATTTATTACAGGCTTCATTGAAATGTGAATAAATTGTCCGTGCAGTATTAGTATCTGTTGCCTAGAAGATGGGGACCAGTCCTGCAGATGGAGGTGCGATTTGAGGTGGGGTAGCTGACCACGGGTAGGACTCTACTGGTGATGATTTTTGGAGGGGCTTATAGAATTTGTTTGACCAGGTACAGCTGATGGGAGAGTGGTCACTGAGTGAGTCAGGGAGGCCTGAGGTTTTGTGATCCGAGAGGGTGGTTGGTTAGGATCCAGTCAAGTAGAGTGCAGGTCCCAGTTCTGTAGTTCTTTCTGGTTGCATAGTCAACCATTTGAGTCAGGTTAGCTGATATAAAGGAGTCCTTAAATGACCCACCTTCAGCTGAGAGCCAATTAATGTTAAAGTCACCAAGAAGGATGATTTGAGTCCGATGGGTGGGATTTGACCAAGTCAAGGACAGTGATAGACCAGATCCCTGTTCCTTAGGAGGTATGTAAACAGTGGCAACTGTGAGGGCCTTATTGTGGGCGCCTAATAGGAGTCTGATGGGAAAAATCTGAGCAGGAGTGCTGGAAGATTGGAATCAATGTGGTGCCCTTGGAAAATGTCTTTCACATATAAGGCACACCTTCACCTCTTTTGGACTTACAATCAACCCAGAAGACATTGTAGCCAGGAAGGGTGATTGCCTGGTCAGGAATCTTTGGGGTGAGCCAAGTTTCAACTACTGACAGAATATCCGGGTTGTGTTGGGTGGTAAAGACTTGCAGTGCATCAAGCTTAGAAAGTAAACTGCAGATGTTCAGGCACATGATTGAGAGAGTGCCTGTTGGTTTGTTTTGGTGGAAGGTGTTTGGTTTGGGGTTAGGGTGAACAGTCCCTGATAGCAGCAGGAGGAGGAGCACAAGTTTCAGGGTGCATAGGCGGAGTTCAGTCAGAGAGAGGTTCCGTTCTTTTTGAACAGTAGTATGCCAGGAGGTAATGCTCAAAATGCAACATTGGAATAGTTGTATACGATGTGGCTAGATGTGCCCAAGGCTCACACATGAGCAGGGACAGATCAATTTTGGTGGTGTGCCTCCAGGGGAGGATTTTCCCATTGCCAAATGATGTGAAATAATCAAATCCACAGGAAAACGACCAGTAAACTGTTTGGTCTACAGTAACAAGACAAAGAATGTGTTAAATTCCTGGAACACTGGCCTGGGGCATATGCAGGAAGTTAAAACCCTTAGTCAGTGTCTTCCTTTTGTTTAAATAGTTGTGAATGGTTCTCAAAGACATGCAGATCCTTTAGCAACAAGGTAGACTGAAATGTGGATTCAGTTTGCACTCCCCAGGTCAGAGCTTGTAGAATTTCTTACTGTACTTACTTTGATTGTGATGGCTTCCAAAAAGTTGATTTATAATGAGAATCCCAATAGCTGCTGGTGATGTTTTCCAGTTTCTTAGTTCAGGAAGCTTTCATAGATCTCATATCCAATAATGGTCTAGTTTCTTCAAGCCGAAACACATGAAAATCCACAAAACTAAACTACTGACAGAGACAAACACAAACACCCAGCCACACAGCCCAAGTAGGCGGAGCAGAATTGATATTAAATAAATGTAGGATCATGTTACAGACCTATGGAAGTATATAAGTTAAGTGCGTTAACTTATTAAACAGATGGAGATACAATTGCCAATGCTGAATTCATGTTGTAAAATCTTGAACTGGGGAAACTCACCGCCTACAATGGGCAGAATGATATTGTAAAGAGTTACAAAGATTGGTAACAAGTCACACTGGGAATGAATGAACATACTGGGGTTTGAACCTGGGATCTCTTGTTTCCCAATTCCACACTGTTCCATGCTACCTAACATCCCCTTATTCAATAAAATTTCCATGTTTGTTTGTTTTAATCTGAATTTCCTTGCACCTCAAGCTTGGGTTCTCCTCAGAAGTCCCAAGGCACATCATGACTACCATGCTTCACCTGCCTCCATGGCACTCTGGATCACCCCAAGGAAAGGTGTGGGTGGGGCATATACTCCCCAAATCATCCATCCTCAAGCAGTGGAGGGTAGACTGGGAAGTACTGGGGTCTGCCATTCACAGTTGGCGGCTCATTTTACGTTACCCCCACCACCATCTAGGATGCCAGCATTATTGATGCCAAGAGCTCACACACAAGTACAGCCATGCTGCATCGGCTAGGATCTCCCACCCAAAGGTGCATCCCACTTATAGTATCACCTATGGTCACCCAATGACTCTTCAGTGGGAGTGTTGCACAGCTTCCTTCACTGTCACGGAGACAGTGTTCTCTCGGATGTTCACTCCCTCTCCCACTGGCTGGCCATGGTAACCAGAGTCCATTCCCAAACCCCAGTGGCCAGAGTCTTGAGCTGTAGCCCAACTGCAGCACCACTGGGCCAGCAAAATTCTCCTTTAGGATCATGTAGGGGCTGTAGGGGAGTAGATTATAGCCTCTTGTTTGCCTGTGTACAGACACAGCCATAGATACCACTAGTTCAAGTAAAGTGCATGGTGATGTTTTATAGCAGTGAGATATGGTAATCAGCTCTTTCCTCAACAGCTATAGCTAAAACAACAATGACCACAGGGAGAACCACCACAGCAACAACCACCAGTGCACCTACCACAACAATGAGTACAGGGAAGCTTCCTGGCACAGATTCTACATCTCTGTCAAGCTCATCCTCACATCCTTGGTAAGCTTATTAATGTTGTCAGTTAGTATTATCATGATGTTTTATAAATTGTCAAGTAAAACACACAGTTGTTGTTGAAGTGCTGGTTAGACATCCTAATCCTGTCACTTATTAGTTCAGGAGATGAGAAGATGAAGGCTGTTTCTGTCTCTTAGACATCGCTGAATTTGCACAGGATCATAATTTTGTGAACAAAACCATATCGACTAAATGCAACAGTGAGAACAGTGACATGCAACAACAACGTTAGTAGAAATAGCGACTCATTCAACAAAAGCACACATCCCATTATAGGCTATGTGACTGTGTCTTTTTTGTGGGGGCTCTGCCCCGCATCACCCAATATGGGGGTGCTTTGCCCGCCACACTGCCTGGACTTTAAATAACTAACTCGGGGAGGGTGGACTTTGGGGATGGGGTTTGTATTGGGAGCGGAAAAATTCACAGTAGCAGTAAAAAAAAAATACAACACTTTGGGACCTGGGGAACCGACCCACAGCCCAAGGTCCTCTATGCCCCGATGTTGGTGCCCTAGCCACTTCACCATGGCAGCCGCTTGACCAAGCACCACACTGGCAGCCTGTTCAGTACACCCCTTTAGAGCATACAGTGACAGGGTAGCAGTTATTCCTGTATGCTGAAAACCCCATTGCTGTGAAGCTTTAGCTTATCTTCTGCATGGTTATTGCCACGCCTTCAGGTAGTGCTATATTGACCCAGTACCCTGAATTTCAAGTGTCTTGCATTTGTTTCTGACTGTGTATTATAGAAATTTCTGTCTTCTCTCTGCTGAGTAATGGCTGGTCACTGCTGTATAACTTTTGTAAGTAAAACAGTTTGCATGTATATAGTGTCTTTTATACACACTGAATTTGAAGTGCTTTACAAGCATTGAGGACTGAAAATGAGTGACTGCAACCATGTAGTGGCAGGGCAGCCATTTCACATATACAGCACAAGCCTTGGACAATTGACTAAACTAGTTTTATGGGAAGAGGAATGTTGGCCAGGACATGAGGTAAACTCCCCTACTCTTTCGAAGCGTGTTGGGTACTTTACTTCCACCTGGACACCGACCAGGACACCACCAGAGATAGGCAGAAGGCACCTCATCTTAACATATTATCCAAAGGACAGCACACCCCAGCAGTACAGCATTCTCCTGGTATTGCACTTGGGTGTCAGTGTTTACGGTATGAGCCCAATCCTGGTATGGGACAAGAACCCAAGAAATCTGTCCCAGAGGTAGATGTGCTGCCATCTGACCCATGCTGACACAAGTAAGAGCAGTTACTTACCAGTAGCAGTAGTACAGTTAGTCAACTGCTTAAACAGGCAATTTTAGTCACAGATACGCCCTCTCTCCCACATGCAAATGACACAAACAGATAAGAGCACTTTTCTGCTGTGCTTTGTGCACTCTAGATAGAAATGTACCCACCCCATCTCTCCATGACACTTCTCTCCTCCCGCCTCTGCCCCATCTATGTCAATTATGTCTGTTACCTACTCTGTGTCTATCCTCCCTAAGTATGTTTTAACCCACTGACACAGGCATACATTGTTCAGTGCCTCAGCTGTGTCAACATGTGTCAACCACCTGCAAATTATGGACCATTCCTGTAAATTTATTTTTATTTTTCTATTTTCTGTTAACTGACGTGAAACCTACAAAAGAGTATCCGCTCACAGGTGTTATTCCAAGATCTTAATAAATAAATAAATAAAAACCTTAAAGCAGCAGTGCAATACAAGGTTCTAATTTTGCAGTCACTTGTGATTTTAATTATTTATTTAGATTTTGATAACTGGGTAAGCTCACTGAGACCAGAGGTCCCTTTTCAGGAGCGACCGGATTAGTTACAGACAATAATTACATATATTGGCAGGAGTACACAGTAGTACATACATTGGTAGGAGTACACATCAGCTGGAGCATACATTTGATAGGGTATAGAGTACATTACAGAGCATGTCAGTTACATACACATAATAACATAGCAAATTAAATCAGACATATGACATCTTAACCAACAATGCTTTAAGGGAGAGGTAACAGCAATATAATAATAATAATAATAACTTTATTTATTTAGTGCCTTTCAAATACCAAGGCACTGTACAGATAAATCATAAAATCAAAGTATACATATAAAATCAACAATTAGAACAGCATCAGTCAATAAAAGCCTTATTCCATAAAAAGTCTTAAAATCCCACTTAAAGGCTTCCACAGTCGCGTTCTCTAAGCCGGTGAGGCAGAGAGTTCCAGAGGGTAGGGCCACGAACCCAAAAGGCCCTAGCCCCAGAGGACTTCAATCTAACCCTCAACCTCTAGCAACCTCGACCGGCTGAGCGGAGCATGTCCATGGGGTGGTAAGGGACCAGCTCTTTCAAGTAGTCGGGCCGAGTCCGCGGTAGGGCTTCAAGGTCAAAAGACCTACTTTAAAGATGATCTGCCACTGTATAGGCAGCCAGTGCAGATCGTGCAGCACAGGGGTGATATGTGTCCTTCTAGTCACCCCGTCATTAACCTTGCAGCAGCATTCTGCACTAGCTGCGCGGCGGATATCAACCCAGGAAGCCCCAAGTAAAGGGAGTTGCAATAGTCAAGGCGAGATGTCACGAAGCATGGACTAACACGGGTAAGTCGCTGGATGGAACAAGGTGTTTCACCCTGGCGATGTTCCTAAGATGGCGAATGCGGACTTGACGACTGCTGACACCTGATGACGAAGAGTCAGCCCGGCTGCCAGTACCACTCCCAGGTTACGCACCTGCTCAGAGGTAAGGATCAGATCCCCCAGCAATACGCCAGAGGGCTGACTGACCCCAACCCACCTGTCCCACGTCCCGGATCCATGACCAAAACCTCAGTCTTATCGCTGCTCAACTTTAATGAGCTCACATTCATCCAGTCCTGGATTTCAGCGAGGCAGCTATTAAACACCGAGAAAGCACTAACCTGGTCGGGGCAAAGAAAGGTAGAGCTGGGTATCATCAGCATAGCAGTGAAACCTCAGCCCATACCTTCTTACAATGTCTCCGAGGCAGCATACACTGCAAACAACATGGGGAGAGCACCGAACCCTGGGGACACCACAATGCAGAGGGAAAGGGTCAGAGGAAAATTCCCGACACAACTCTCTGCATTCTCCCAGATAGAAAGATGAAAACCATCTGAGCACTGTACAAGACAGGCCACAGATGGACTCCAGACGTTCAAGCAAAACCCCATGGTCTCACGGTGTCGAATGCTGAAGAGAGATCAAGGAGGACCAAGATAGAGCGGTTCCTCTGATCTCTCGCCATCAGGAGATCATTGAGCACCAACCGAGCGGTCTCGGTACTATGCAGGTAATATGCAGGATATATTGCCACCTCATAGGCTGACTGCCATGGGACAAGCAAGTTTCAGCCACCAAGACTAAGTTCGGGCTAGTGGTTACAGCCCCAGAGACTAAGCTCTAGCAGGTATACTTTCAGGCCCAACTTAAAACCCTGAATAGTACAACAATTAGCCAGTTAACAGGGAGGAGGTTCCATAAATGTGGGGCAGTGTACCTAAAGAAGCGCTTGCCATAGTTAGTTCGAACATGTGGGATGTCTAGAGGATGGCCTGTGGAGGATCTCAGGCCCCAGCCCCAGACTTTGGGATTTAGCAGCCCACGCAGGTGAGGAGGAGGGCCAACAGTGGTAAATTTGAAGGTCAGGCTCAAGGCCGAGTAGGCTAGTTTTGTCACATAGAAGGCCAGTGGAAATCAGCGAGGACCTTGCACTGGTGCCTTCTTGGGGGAAGTTGGTGGTGAAACAAGCGACCTGTGGTAGAGCGTAGCAGCTTTCTTTGTTCACCTTCCATTAGGAAATACAGCAGGGAGACCCATAAAGAAGGGAGGGGTAGGGTGCAGTTAAATATGGCACAACAAGCCTCGAGAGAGAAGAGAGCCACCCAGCCTATAGAAGTCCTAACTTCTGGTGGGTGGACTTAAACATAGTCAATATGAGGCTGGAAGGTCATCGCCTGATCAAGCGGGACTCGAAGTGCTTGATCTTGTCTGTGACCTCTATTCTCTTCCCTTGGGCAGTATGAAGCTGAAAGATGCCACGACGGTCTGAGCCAAGGCATCTGGACTTGAACAGGACTGCCTTTGTTTTTCTTCATTCATTACAAATGAGTTTGAGGAGAACTGGGCTACCAGTGCATATAGACTGGCCTGGAGGTTGGCACTGATTATGCTAGAAGCGGATCACTGCAGTAGACGACAGTGTCATCTGCATAGAGGATAAGGTTGTTCCTCCCACCAAACCCCTATATCATTGACAAAAGAGTAAATAACAGGGGACCAAGGATCAATCCTGGGTACCCGGAGATTAACGGTTTAGTACTAGACTGGGTTCTCTCCATAGGACTTTTTGGGTTCAGTTGAGCAGACAGCTCTCGAACCATGTAGCAGAGAGCGCCATCCAGTCCAAGTAGGTGAAGTTTAGTGAGGAGAAGTTCATGGCTGACCAAGTCAAATGCCTTAGATAAATCAATGAATAGAGCCCCATTGGGGAACCTTGGTCCATTGCATCAAGGATGTCCGATGTGAGCGGATAAGGGCTGTATCAGTGCCATGGCCTTTTCTAAAGCCGTGTTGAATGTCAGCTAGGGTAGGTGCCTTTCAAGGTAGTCCTGTATTTGATTGTAGACCAAGCTCTCCTGCACCTTCGCTAGTGGACAGAGAGAATGGAGATTGGCCTGTAGTTCTCCACATTGTTCCGGGGCCCTTTTTGTGAATGGGGACAATGGTTGCCACCTTCCATTTATCTGGGACCTTTCCTTCAAGGAAGGACCTGTTGATAAGCAGGGCAATTGGGTGGGAGATAGCCAGAGCTGCAGCCCACAGGAGTCTAGGTTCAAGCAGGTCATGTCCCAGAGAGGAGTCTGGGTTTATACATTGCAGAAGAGGAAGTACCTCGGTCTGTTTGGCCAGCTTCAAGTGAAACTGGGGTCAGGAGTGTTCCCAGGTGGTGTCTATGTTGCTGGGGGCACCAGAGGGCAGGTGGGGTTTGGTTCCTCCAGGATTGGAGAAAGCGGCACTAAATGCCTCTGCAATTAAGGTGGGATAATTGGTTAGGGTATCACCAACCAGGAGCGCACCCTCTTGGGCACTGGGGCACCCTTTATCAGCAGAGTTAATTTGGCCCCAGAATTCTCTTGGGTTCCTATAGGTGCCTAGACTGGAGATCTCGTAGGTATTTAGATTTAGCCAACTTGGAGGCTTTCTTGCACTGATTCCTCAGTTCTCTATACCTCTCCCAGTCGGTTTTCCAGCCTGTGGTTGTATTGACCCGGGCCTCACCCCAAAGCAAAATGCTCCATTTGAAGCTAGGGTAAGCCATTTGTGGCATTTACCCTGTACCCTCAGTTTCTTATTGGGGCATGTATATTGGCCACCGACATAAAAGTGTTGATAAAGAAGTCAAGCGCCTCATCTAGGGTAGGGAGGAGATTAGAGGATCCCAGTTTACGGCTCATAGGTCCAGAGCAGAGAGCCTCTGAAGAGAAACTGCTATAGTTTCTGGCTTCGGTTACTGGCAGGCAGTTTGGGAGGCCCATTGGACCAGATGCAGAAATTGGGGAATGATCACTCAATGAGTCTGCTATGGCCCCAGCAGCCTGTATGTGGTCCGAGCTGGATACTAGGGCCCAGTCAAGCAACAAGTGGTTACCAGTCCTAACATTGTGCCTTGTGGGCTGGTGGATAACTTGCTCAGATTGGTGTCGTGTATAGGGTTCTTGCTGGCAGAAGCCTCTAGTGAGAGCCATTTTGGTTAAAGTCCCCAGGAGAATCAACTCCCCCAAAGTGTTATGCCAAGGCATGAGTTAACGATTCAAGGGAAGAGCGAGCCATTTGGGGTGGGCAGTGGGCACACCCTATTGTATAGGGGTTTGGTGTCTTCAAGGAGCACATTCGCAAAATAATCTCATTCACAGAGTTACAGAGGGAGAATGGTCAATCTGCATTGCATTAAGACCACTCTGGGTGTAAATGAGAACCCTCCCCTTTCTTCCCAACACGGTCCTTCCTGAAAGCATTAAAGCCAACTAGGTCCATTTCATGAGGAAGGATTCAGGGTTTGAGCAGGTCTCAGTCACTGCAAGTATATCAATTTTGTAGAGCATTGTCCAGGCTTTGAGGGCATGGATTTTGTGCTTTAGGCTACCTATATTCATGTGCACCACTTTGAGTCCCCTGGCACTGGTCCAGAGAGGGCAAGTCGGGTCACTGAGTATGGTATTTGAGGTAGGGACCAGGGTTCACATGCCGCTTGATGTCCATTTAAGTTATTGTAAGGGTTTCCTTGGTTCTTTGTTAATTTTCGTACTTCAATACAAACTGTAATTAATTCACGCAAATTAATGTACTGTCCCACAAGTCACATGAAGAGAACGAACATGCCAGGCAAATTCATTACAAAATAATAAAGAGCCAAAATAAACCCTTGAGTAACTTAAAAGAACATCAAGCAGCATGTTACTAAATTAAAATTACAAATGTGAAACTTACAACTTTTGTTACATTGCTGCTTTAAGTAGAAAATGAGGATTTGTACAAGTGCCACCCTATCCTTATGGAAAATAATTTAGGGGTGAACACACATGAGTGCCTAAATTCCAAAAATCCATCTGACTGAGGTAATAGCAACAGAAAAATACACCTTCCAAGAAAGGAGCGGAGTTCACAAGTTGGAGCGGGCTCAAAAGGAGTCAAAGTCAGCTTCTCAAGAATAAAATTAAGGTCCATTAGGCGGAACCAGTTTATGAATCAGGGAAGCATGTGCAAAATACCCCTTCAAGAAGGTAAGGACACTTCTAGTTGTGCCACCGTGCGTCCATCAGTAGGGCATGAAAAGTCAATATGGCAGTTTAAGTGCACCTTAATAGAAAGATTGCAGACATGAGACTGATACAGATGGAGTGAAGCAAGTACAGTATTAACAGGACACTTAATGGGGTCGTCAGAGCGGGAAGCACACCAAATAGTAAAACACTTCCACTTCATTGAATAATTATGTCTAGTGAAGGACTTCCTAGCCACCAACAAGACATGAGCCACTTGGGGAGACACCTCAAAATGTGCTCTGATGACCACCAGCTGACACCCCTTCATGTGTCTGAGTGTGATGCATGCTGAGCCATGGGTAAACCCGTTCATGAAAGAGTTTGACATTTTAAACAAAATGAAACAAACACTGAGCCTGGTAGTAGCTGCAATCCGAGTTTGGCAATAAGTCTCTGTAGAAAACGAGCGCTCTAACCTGATGATTTTCCTTTGGAAATTGAAATCATGACTCAATGTGCATACCGGTGTCACTAACGCACTCTGCAGGTCAGGCCCTCTGCTCCCACAATGCCAACCTCAGAGTGCAATAGTGTGAACAGGTAACAGACAGGGTAACCCTCCTGTCTGCTTTTGGGTCCAATCATCTTTAATCTCAAGTTCTTGGGGGATTCAAACTGTGAATCTTATGCTAGTGTACCCCAAATGTACAGGCTCAGATAATATTCTCTTGGGGATGCAATATATCTTTCGCCTAATGGAACCTAACCAGGTATCCAAAATGAACCCTTAAAACTCTATAAGAGACCTTAGGTATATTCTTACCTTTTACCAAGCTTATAACACCATCAAGCTGTTGAACAGTTGTCAGACTTAACCACCTATCGTCACATGCAAAAAGAACTGACAGACACCCAGGCAGTCTTTCAAAGAAAAGGTTCTTTACTAAAAGATGATAAAAATATGAAAAAATGTAAACACAGAACAATATATCAAAGAGCTCACAATCACATAAAAGAACAAGGAAAATTACAAAACAAAACTCCTACCACAATACATTTAGATTTTGCTATCTAAGGTATTACCTCTGGAAATGCTTTTAGTTAGATCAGAGAACTGTTTTCTCTCGGGTCCCAAAATAATATGACCTACATTTCAGACACAAGTATCAGTTTAAACTCTGTGTCTCCACACTCTTTCTGTGAGTTATCTAGCTCCTCCTTTTAAAATATAAAATTACAAACATGATTTCCTACCAGGAGGAATTTTAAATAAGGTGAAATCAGAAGAAAAAACATTTCCTAAATTATGACAGTCTTTAATCAAGCATTTACTTTGAACTGGTGGCTGGTTCCTGTTTTCCCAAGGAACACCAAAGGGTTTACAACTTTTCACACCATGTTGGTATCAAATGGCCTGTTTCTCCTAAGACGTCATAAAAGTTTATTAGGCTTATCCTCAGGTGGCAGACTCATAAAGTCACGTTTGGTTTTCAACTTCAAAAGCCTAGGCAGGTCATAAAAAAGGTAATAAAATGCTCACTGGAAGGAAGGTAGTTAATTAACTGGTTCCCTTGTCAGTTTAATTACATCATGTGGTTTCAGCTGCTGACATCTTGTAATTTAAAGGCCAAATCTCCACGACTGACATTTCATACACTGACCATTTATTTATAATACCAATATCATACAATAATCATAACCAGCTGGCCAAGTGTCACAATCCTCCCCACCTAGACTGAATTTGGGAGCTCTGCCCCTGCTTAGGATGAGCTTCCTAAATCAGTTCACTCCTCATATAGATGTGACAAGCCATCTGAGTTCTGATTGGTTGCTCCAGTCCTATGTAAGATAGTCATGTCATACCTTGCAAGGCAAGACTCCATCTTAATAGTCTACCATTATTTTTTCCATTTGTGTCAGCCAAACCAGGGGTTGTGATCAGTATGTACCTCAAAATACTGCCCATACAAGTATGGTTCTAACTTCTTTAGGGCCCACACTATGGCAAGACACTCTTTTCCACAGTAGAGTAAGCCTGCTCCTGGGAAGTAACTGTTTACTCAGGTACACTATGGGGTGATCTTTCCCTTGGTTGGATGTCTGACTCAGTATTGCCCCAATACCCATATCTGAGGCATCAGTCTGGACTATAATGGGTCTGCTATAGTCAGAACTTGTCAATACAGGAGCACAGCACAGTGCCTCCTTCAATCTAGTAAAGGCTGTTTCACATGTGGTTGCCAGGTAATTTTCTTAGGCGTCTTTGTCTTTACCGGGTCAGATAGGGAGAAGCCAGGGCACTGTAACTGGGTACAAATTTTATACAGTACTCTGCTGTCCCCAGAAAACTCCTGACCTGCGAAAGCATTTCTGGTCTGGGCCATGCCATGATCACCACTGTTTTGCTTGGTTGGGACGGAGCTGCCCCAGCCACAACATGCCCGAGGTATGCCACTTCAGCCATGGCCACCTGGCACTTCTCAGCTTTGACAGTGAGCCCGGCCCTCTGTATCCTGCCCAGCACTTCCATAAGGGGGACAGGTGTTCCTCCCAGCTGGCACTAAAGATGGCAATGTCATCCAGGTACACCACAGCGTACTCCTCAGCACCATTTAACACCTGGTTCACCAACCTTTGGAAAGTGGCAGGCATTATTCATTCTGAAAGGCATTACTTTAAACTCAAATAAGCCTATCAGGTGATGAAAGCCAAGCTCCCTAGCTCTGTCAGTTAACTCTACCTGCCAGTACCCTTTGTCATGTCAATGATAGTAAGGTAGGTTGCCCCTCACAACTTGTCTAGGGGTTCATCTGTCCGAGGCATCAGGTCAGCGTCTGACTTTGTGACTGCATTCAGTTCACGACAGTCCACACAGAAATGAGTAGAGCCATCTGGCTTGGGCACAAGGACTACTGGTGAGGCCCAGGGCTGTGGGATCTCTGGATTACCCCTAAATCAGCATTTCCTCCACCTTCCTCCTAATGTCCTTTTGGACAGCCTCTGACACCGATATGCTGTCTGCTGTATGGGCATCTGTGTCCCTGTCTCTACATCATGCATCATTAAGGGGTTAGTTCAGGCTTGGCACTAAACAGTGGGGCAAAGTCTGCTAAAACCTCCCTCACTTCCTGGATCTTGTCCAAGGCCAGCAGGGGTGACATTTTACCTGCCTTCACAGAGGACTCCTGCTTGTTTTCTTCCAGCAATTCCAGAGGGGTCTTCTTCATTTGTCCCCTCCCCAGGACTACACACTGCAAACACCATATCAGCCCTATTAGCATGTGGCTTCATCATGTTGACATGGTACATTCTTTCTGTATGTCTTCTGTCAGGTAACTTTATGATATAGTTCACATCATTTACCTTTCTGACTACTTTATGCGGTCCTGCCCACTCAGCCTGCAGCTTGTCTTTCCAGACTGGGATAAGGACCATGACTTCCTGACCCACTGTGTACAAGCGAGCTCTGGCTCTGCGGTCATACCACACTTTTGTTTCTGTTGGGCAGCTGTCAGGTTGCTCTCGGCTGTCCATAAGCTCCTTCAGCTTTTCGCTAAACCTAAGGATGTAATCCACTATGGGAGTTTCCTGGGTGGCGTGCTTGCCTTCCCAGTCCTCCTGGATCAAGTCTGGGGCTCACATACCCAGTGTCCATATAAGAGCTCAAGGGAAAACCCTGTTGACTCTTGGGGCATCTCCTGTATGCAAACAACAGGTGGGGAAGGTATTTCTCCCAGTCCCTCCCATGCTGTTCAGCAAGCGCTTGGAGCATTGACTTCAGGGTACTGTTAAATCTTTCCACAAGGTCATTGGCTTGTGGGTGATAAGTGTCATGCACCTCTGCACCACCCACTTCTCCCACAAACATTTCATCAGGTCTGATGTGAAGGAACCCCTTGATCGGGTGATAACCTCCTCCAGAAAACCAACATGGGAGAAAATCCCAAGTAAAGCATCTGCCACTTTGTCTGTCCTCAGAGGATAGGGTGACCGCCTCTGAATATCGGGTGGCATAATTTACCACAGTCAGGATGAACCTCTTCCCGGAGGAGCTGGGAGTATTTAAAGGCCCCACAATATCCATTCCCACCCTCTGGAATGGCTCCTCCACTATGGGCAATGGAATTAGGGTGGCTTGGGTTTTCTTATCCACCTTTCCTATTTCTTGGTACCATTGACAAGACCTGCAATACTCCTTCACCTGCTGGGTGAAGTTGGGTCGATAGAAATTCTGGGCCAACCGCTGCGTAGTGCGTGTGATTCCCAGATGATCAGACAAGGGAATATCATGTGCAGTCTTGAGCAACTGCTCACTGTACCCCTGGAGAATGACAGGCTGCCTGCCTATCACCCTTCCCTCTGTCTTTGCATCCTGGTATACATCAGTCCATTTCCCCAATAAACTTTATGTTTCCATCACTTCGCTGTGCTCCATCAGAGTCTGCTCAAGCCCTCAGCTTCTCTAGACTAGGGTCACTTTTCTGAGCAGCTGCAAACTCCATACACATTCCCAAGGCATGTGACAGGTCCCGTCAGTATCTAAACTAGGGTCCCTAGCTCTAGCGACAGGGCACTCAGGGTCACTGTCATCCTTAACCCTCTGACAATGGGTCACCCCTCCTTCTTTGGAGTAACCCTCCATAGCTGTTTGGTTAACTGCTACTGGGAAATTTCTACCCCATATTCATTAGTCTCCATATCAGGAGACACAGGCTGGGAACCAGCCTCCCAGTGGTTGCACAGTGGCTTCTATGGAGTCAATGAACTACAATTTCCCCTTCCTGCATGGCTACAGATAATTGCACACACCATCCCTGTGTAAGATTGTTGCCAAGGATGGCGTCAACTGCTAAAGTTTGGCTACAGCCACCTGTTGCTGACAGTTCCCGTGTTTCACCCTTGTCAAGAGAACACTAGTGGTGGCAATGTTTTCTCCTCCCCAGTGAAGCCTTGTACAGTTACAAATTTATTGGGTATAAGCTGACCAGGCTCTACCAGATCTCCTTTTACCAACATCAGGGATGCCCTGTGTCTCTTAACCCCTGTGTCTGTACACCATTCACAGTGACTGGGTGCATGTGTTCCCTCATGTTCACAGGCATGCTTCCAGGGACACACAAACAACCCACTTCTTTCCTAGCCCCATTTTGCATATTGCTTATCCTTTTGGGACACTGTTTGACAATATGCCCAGTTTCTTTGCAAACCCAACATTCGTTTCTTTTCTCAGAAAAATCTTTTCTTTGAAACCTGGGGTTAACTGGTTTCAGTGGAGCAGTGAGGGTTTTAGCTGCCCTTAAGGCATGCTTTTCCTTTCTCTGCCACACCCACCCCATTCGCTCTCAGAGCTGGTCTGCTCTTAGTATAGCAGTCCAAGAGTTCAGCAGCCTCTTGCATTGTTTGGGATCTCGGTCCTTCAGCCAGGTTTTGAGCTCTGCTGGCATGCCCCCAAAAAATGTTCTAACAATATAGCATTTTCAATTTTATCTACAGAGTTTGCTTCAATTCCTTGCCACCAATGTTTTAAACACTGATGTTGTTTCATGGCTAGCGCCTCGTAGCTCATGTCAGGGCTTCTCCTGAGCTTTCAGAATTTAGCTCTGTATGCTTCTGCAGTTAAATCAAACTTTTTAAAAGTGCAGCTTAAGTTTGCTATAATCATTACTGTCTCATTGTCCATTTGACCCAAAGCATCCAGAGCTTTCATTAGTAGCAGGGATAGCTGGAGCTCCAGGACCTGCTTAGGAATCTTTGCCTGAATACAATCTTTTTCAAAGGAATTTAAAAGCGCATCCATATCCTTCCCTCTTCAAATTCAGCTATCAATTTGGAATTTCATTTGTAACCCAGTCGTGTAGTTCAGTTAAACCTAAGCCACTTACCTGCTGTGGTGCTGGTGGCTGGAGTTGTAGCCTCTCCCCCATGTTGCCTCTGGTGCTCATGCTCTTCATGGTCAGCCTCTTGCTGTTCATGTTCAGCTTCTCACTGTTCTTGCTCCCTCTTCTCCTCTGCAGCTCGTTTCTCTCTCTCTGCTTCTCACTGTTCCTGCTCAGCCTCTCTGGAACTCCAGTTACATTCTGCAAAACTCAAGCTGCAGCCTGATTGCTTCTGGCTCCCGAATGCTGGTGACCTTCTCCTGCTGCTGTGGCCCTTGGCATGCACTGGCCCTGCTGTACTCCTCACCAGATCTGGACACTGCACTGACAGCTGGCCCCTCCATGCCCAAGGTTTGGTCCTTTACAGTCACAGACTATGACTCTACACTCTGGGCATCAGTGGTCATCAAGCGCATCCATGAGGTTCTTGGTGTCTCTCCCCTTGTGTGGGACTCCTCTCTCCTTGCACAACTGCTTCAGGTAGTCTGCAGTGTGCTCACTGTAGTTGGAAGCCATCTTTTTCCTAACTCACGGCTACTCTAACTTGCACTTTGAAAAAAAATAAAATGGGTAGGAACTTTGACTGTAAGCAAAATGATATTGTTCTGTT
The DNA here is from genome assembly GCA_016271365.2 of Neoceratodus forsteri. Taxonomy (NCBI): domain Eukaryota; kingdom Metazoa; phylum Chordata; order Ceratodontiformes; family Ceratodontidae; genus Neoceratodus; species Neoceratodus forsteri. The sequence continues at coordinate 134,176,261 of JADMNL010000029.1, forward strand.
TTCTCTTTTAAAATAAATCATCGCCATATTTTGCAAGTGAGCTGTACAGTATTAAGCTGACTCACTGAACAGTTAAAGCTTGTGTTACCAAATTTATTGCACTGCTGCCAACCAAATCTGTCACAAATGCACTCCACAGGTCAGGCCCTTTGCTCCCACAGTGCCAACCTCAGAGCGCAATAGCTGAACAGGTAACAGACAGGGTAACCCTCTTGTCTGCTTTTGGGTCAAATCACCTTTAGTTTCAAGTTCTTGGGGGATTCAAATTGTGACCCTTATGCTAAGCGTACCCAAATGTACAGACTCAGATAATATTCTCTTTGAGGGGATGCAATATATATTTTGCCTAACGTCACCTAACCAGTCATCCAAAATGAACTCTTAAAACTCCATAAGAGACCTTAGGTATATTCTTACCTTTTACCAAGCTTAGTAACACCATCAAGCTGTTGAACAATTGTCAGACTTAACCACCTATACGTCACATGCAAAAGAACTGACAGACACCCAGGCAGTCTTTCAAAGAAAGGTTCTTTACTAAAAGATGATAAAATATAGAAAAAATGTAAACACAGAACAATATATCAAAGAGCTCACAATCACATAAAAGAACAAGGAAAATTACAAAGCAAAACTCCTACCACAATACATTTAGATTTTTGCTAGCTAAGGTATTACCTCTGGAAGTGCTTTTAGTTAGATCAGAGAACTGTTTTCTCTTGGAGTCCCAAATAATATGACCTACATTTCAGACACAAGTATCAGTTTAAACTCTGTGTCTCCACACTCCTTCTGTGAGTTATCTAGCTCCTCATTTTAGAATATAAAATTACAAACAAGATTTCCTACCAGGAGGTATTTTAAATAAGGTGACATCAAAAGAAAAACATTTCCTAAATTATGACAGTCTTTAATCAAGTATTTCCTTTGAACTGGTGGCTGGTTCCTGTTTTCAAATTAAATTTAGATCCAGCACAGCCAACCTCAGAAGGAAAAGATAGCAAGATTCATCAGGGAGAGGCCCATACCAATTTATGCCAATCATACTCTAAGAACTAAATTGGTACAGAGGGCCCACTCACCAAAAAATTAATTTCAATAAACTTGTTTTTATTATCAAGATACAATCTCAAAACAAACGTTTCAGAAATAATCCTTCATCAGTGTTCAGATTGCATCTACATAAATAATAATATTAAATTATAATGCTATATTGTCATAATTTAAATTTCAAAAAAAGGGAGAATCCACAGCGGTTAAAATGCTCACCTATCTGCACATTATTGGTATAAACCATTAAATAGCCACAGCTTCTTATTTTATATTATCTAAAGAAAAAGAAATACGTATTAATTTTAATTATCTATATGAACTGATTCTACACTTGCCATCATAAATTGATATTTAAATAGCAATAATGTACAGATGAGTTTCACCTTCTATATATATTTCTCCTTCTAATAAATTCGTCCCACCACATATTAATCAGATCCTCCGTTTTCCTATAAACAAAATTTCATATGTATCAATCAAATATTCTATTGCTATTACTCTATTGGTTTTGATTGTTTTACCATTCTAAATGTTTAACAATGTTAACAATTAGTCAATTTGTCAGAAACTAAAGCAACCACATGTTATATCACTTTACTAAAATGTGCCTGATTTTAATAATTTTTAAAAATTTCACAAGGTTAGACTCAAGCGCGAGTGAGCACAGCAGCATGAACATCTTGTGACATCTATGGACCCTCTTGCACCCCATCCTTATCTCTAAATCATGTTGCAAACATCTCTAGCCACTGCTACATCATAAAAATACATTTGTAAGTCATTCTGTATTCTTTATTAAGTAAAATCCAGCGAGTGAGCACACAGTGTCATGAACATCTCGCGACATCTACGGGTTCACTCACATCCCATCCTTATTTCCAAATCCTGTTACAAACATGTCTAACCCTTATAAACTGTAAAGCTTGATTTATACACCATTCAAAAGTTAACAACAAGTCTCCATTTAAATTGCTTCCTGATTATGGGGGTAATATGTGATGGTTATTTTTTAAAATTGAAAGTGTCATTTTACTTCACTTCAAAATTGTCTTTGTCTTGAAATTATATTTTATTGCACTTCTTATGCTACTCACCTAGCAACAAAAAGTTTGAATCAAAAACCTTTTGTCAAATGAATGTAACATTTGCTCTTAATCAAATAAAATGGGTACTCACTTAGTAGATGTGGGCTGTGAGACCTCCTGCTCTCTCTGTATATGGAGGTGTGTCATCCATTATGTTGTGGGTTTATATACCTGAAGTAAATGAATCAGGTGCAGGACCATGACACATTACCGTGAAAACCTTGCAATACTTGCCATCCCTCCCGTGCCTGGCTCGCCATGCAGAAAATAGGAAAAGCTTTCTGCATAGGCGGCACCTTGCTGAAGCAAAGGTGTCTAAACTTCAGTAAACTTCTAAGTTAAAGTATAATCAATCCTATAAAAGGAACCTATTGTGGGTCACATGACTTGAAATACATTTAGATATAGAAAAAATATTCTTGCTTTTAATATTCATCTATTTTATGTCTTTCATAAAAAGGTGCACAAAACGAATATTTAAAGTGATATACCAACATATTTCATTTTACTCATTTTTGTATACTGCATAATGAAAAATATATTAAATATTTAAAGTAATATATCTACATCCTGTATTAGAGTCAGGGACCATAATAGTTCACTAATCAAACTATTAATCCAGAACATTACTTGAAATAATTCATAATAATGGTTGCCAATCTATGCTTTCATTTAATCCGAATCTAGGATTTGTGGCTTCAAATCTATCAATGTAATATGCTTCCCTAGTCAAAATTCTGGTCCTTGGACAGGAGGAAGGTACACTTTACCACATATTTTGGTGATGTCCAAAAGTCTCAACCCTCTGGGGAGGCGTCCAGCAGAGGATGGATCCCTTTTGGGCCTTTCCGATTTTTCACGCCAGAGGTGTGTCTGTTGGGGGATTACACTTCCATTCCTGTCTCATCAAGAAGGTATTATATGGCCTTAATCTCATTATCAGTTAAAAAGATTATTCTTTGGCACTGGAAGGACAATGTAGATATCCCTTTCTCGGAGTGTCTTAAGAGATTTTGGCCAACCTCAGGATGGAGAAATGGTGGCTAGTTTAAATAATAAGTTGAGTAGATACAAACAAATCTAGGATCCTCTTTATACACTGCTCTGTGCTTAGACTACCTTCTAAGTAACTATGCAAGTCAGGCTGGTATACACTTCAGATAATATGAGCTGTGCTGAGGGAGGATGGGGTAGGGGAAGGGGTAGGGTATGGGGAGCAGTCTCTTTAGACGCTTTGGAGATTATATATATGTATTTCTATCAGTTGAGTTTGGAGCTGCTCTTATATGTGTATATGAAAATTAATAAACTTTGAATTAAAAAAAAAATTCTGGTCCTGAAATCACCTCCTCTAGTGTCTGGTATAACTTTTTCTATGCCAAAAAATGTAATTGAGGGTAACTGGTGTCCAAACTCCATAAATGTCTAGCTACAGGAGATGTTATATCCTGCCTTCTAATGTCAGATTTGTGTTCACTAATACAAGTTTTAGCATCCTTTCTGTTTTGCCTACATAGACTTTTGTCACATGGGCATTTCAATAGATAAATGACACCTGTAGTAGAACAATTTATGAATTCGTTAATAGTAATTTCTTCATCTTTAGCAGTATTACATATTTTCTTGATCCTATAAGTGTTATTACAGTTTATACAGTGACCACATGAAAAGTTTCCTTTTATTTCGTTTAAATTTAAAAATGTTGTGCTCCAGTTTCTGGGATTTTATGCTCTGTCTTCATTAATCTGTTTCCCAATGTTTTATTTCTTTTTGCAACCACTCAAGGATTTCAAAGATGTTCTGTGTTACTGGAGTGGCCTGTAACACCTGCCAATGTTTAGTAACAATATTTTTAATTTTGAAAAATATTTCATTATGTTTTGTAGAAAGTACTATTCTATCTTCCTTGTAATCAGATTGTCTAGCTTGTGATACAACAGACTTTCTCCCTCTCCTAGTTGCTTTCTGTACTGTGAATCTAATATATTCTGTCTATACCCTCTCAATTTAAATTTTGAATAATTTCTCTTTGTGTTTCTTAAATTCTAATGGATCTGTACAATTTTGTTTTGCCCTTAAAATTTGTCCATATGGAATTGACTCAATTAATTTCTTTGGATGGAAACTGTTTGCATGTAAAATTGCATTTTTATCAGTGTCTTTTCGGAAAAGTTTTACTGCTAACTTATTTTTGTCTTTGTAAATACTCAGCTCCAAATAGGAAATCTCAAAATAACTATAATTTGTACAAAAATAAGATGAGCCACACAGTTATTTAAATAACTGTTAAATTGATCCAATTCTACCTCAGTTCCATTCCAAATAGTAATATCATCAATAAAGTGTTTCCATAAAACTAATTTATCTTTAAATACATTTCTTTCATTAAAGACATATTCTTTTCAAAATAATTCATATAAATATTTGCATATGATGGTGCCATGCTAGATCCCATTGTTGTCCCTTTTATTTGTAAATAATACTTTTTCTCAAATCTGAAATAATTCTGTGTCAAAACAATTTCTGCCCACTTAACTAATAGATTATTTGATGGTTTTACTTCTATCCATTCATCATCCAAAACATCTGCAATACTCTACATCCTTGTCTGTGAGGTATAGATGTATACAGATCTTTTAAATCCATGTAACTAATATACAATTCTCAATATATATATATTCTTCTCTAAATTTTCCAATTGTACAATAATATCCATTGAATCTCTTATGTAAGTGTGTGTTTTTCAACTAAAGGACAAATATGATGATCTATATAAATTGATAAGGGTTCTAAATTGAATTAATACCTGACACTATTGGATGTCCAGGTGGTGTTCTTAAATTTTTATGAATTTTGGTAGGATATAAAACAAAGGAATGCTAGGTATATCTCTATATAAAGATGTTTTCTCCCATTCCATGATTTCTTCTTTTTCAAAATCTAAGACGATTGCTGTTTTAATTAAATCTTTAATTTGATTCGTAGGATCTTTATCCAAAATTAAATAATTTTCTTGATTTTGTAATAGATCTAAACATGTTTGACGATATTGATCATAATCCATCACAACTACTGATCCCCTTTATCTGCATTTTTATAATAATTTGAGAATCAATTTCTAAATTCCTTAATGCTGCAAACTCCAATGCTGTTAGATTATATTTTTCCTTCTATCCATATTCTTATTAGTCCGCAAAGCCTCTTCTGTATCTTTATTAACTAGTGAAATATATGTTTCGACCATATGTGGTGTAAATAGGTGGAATAAATTTGATTTTAAAATGTAATTTTGACTCAATACAATGTTTTTTCTTTTAATACTGGATCAATAGCTCTCTCTGGTTGTGTCCCAAATACATATTTCAATTTTAATTTTCTATAAAATCTATTAAGATCTAATTTTAATTCAAAACTATCAGTCTCATTATATGGACAAAATGAAAGACCTTTACTTAGAACTTGTTCTTCAGTTGGATTTAAAACCCTTGTAATCCTGGTCTCTATTGGATCTCTCTTTTCTTTTTCTATTCTGCCTGTGTCTATGTCTGCGGTTCTGGGTTGCCCAGGGTACAATATCATCTTTGGAAATTTGTACTTTCTCTTCTTTCATATACTAATATCCTCTTGCCTCTTTGTCTGTATTGTCTTCTGCCCTGGTACCCCCATCCTGGAAAATGTGCCTCTACCTCTAAAGGGTTGACTTCCACTTTCCGTTTACTACCAGAGCTCACTGTTGATGATTCTGCTTCTAAATTGTATTGAAAAGGTTTATTAAATCCCATTTTTAATTTGAAAAGTATACACTTGATTATTTGTATAATCATTTAAATCCCTCTTGAATTTTGTAATTTAATAGCTCTCAGTTCTTCTTCAAATTCATTTAAATTTTGATTTACTTTATCTAGATATTCTTTTAGTTCCTCAGCTGAAAATTTATTTTTAACCTCCATGTCCAATTAGTAGATTTCTATTTCAATTCTTTGTAATTGTTTTGTGATAGATTCAATAATAAAAGCATAAAATCATTGGAACACCTATTACGTACCCATCCCATTTCATATCTAAATCTACATCTACATATCCCAAGTTTGCTTCCACAAAAATCGCAAGTCCTCTTGGGATACACTTCTGTTTTAGATATTGTGAAATAGTTAAAGATGCTATTCCAATTTAATTTGTTTTTGTTTTAAGTATTCAAATTGATTAGTAACAGAATGTGCTGGTGTTGTTCCCAAACTCTCTGTTAGTTTTGAAATTACTTAATATCCTTTGTTCATCATTCTCTGATATAGAAAGGGGTATAGATCTTTTATCAGTGATCTTAACTAACTCATCCAAGTTCAACATTCTTAGACAATATATTTAATTCAAAATATGTCTAAGTGTAGAATCAGTTCATATAGAACATTTAATACATATTTCCTTTTCTTTAAATAATATAAAATAAGAAGCTGTGGCTATTTAATGATTTATACCAATAATGTGCAGATAGTTGAGCATTTCAACACTGTGGATTCCCCCTCCCTTTTTTGAAATTTAAATTATGATAATATAGCATTATAATTTAATATTATTATTTATGTAGATGCAGTCTGAACACTGATGAAGGATTATTTCTGAAACGTTTGTTTTGAGATTGTATCATGATAATAAAACAAGTTTAATGAAATTAATTTTTGGTGAGTGGTTCCTGTTTTCCCAAGGAACACCAATAGGGTTTACAACTTTTCACACCATGTTGGTATCAAATGGCCTGTTTCTCCTAATACGTCATAAAAGTTTATTAGGCTTATCCTCTGGCAGACTCATAAAGTCACATTTGGTATTCAACTGCAAAAGCCTAGGCAGATCATACAAAAGATAATAAAATGCCCACTGGAAGGAAGGTAGTTAATTAACTGGTTCCTTATCAGTTTTAATTACATCCTGTGGTTTCAGCTGCTGATACCTTGTAATTTAAAGGCCCAAATCTCACAGACTGACATTTCATACACTGGCCATTTATTTATAATACCAATATCATACAATAATCATAACCAGCTGGCCAAGCATCACACCCGGTGCTACAGATTCAATTTCAAAAAGGAAAATTGCGGTTAGAGAGCTCCTTTCTAAAATCAGACACACTGCCAACTCAGGATTGCAGCTACTATCAGGCAGAGCATTTATCTTGTATTGTTTAAAAATGTCAGACTTGATCATGAACAAATTTACTCATGGCTCGGTACACCATCACTCTTTGGGATGCACAGGGTTATCGACTGGTGATCATCACAATGGGCTGCTCTAGTTTAAATTTTTTACTGTTTTTTCCTTCAGTCACTGGAGCGTGGGACCTCCTTCAAGCATCCATGCTCAGCTGCTTCCATACTACCCTGCCTGAGACCCTCCTGACCAGGAAATCAGGTGCTAGGTCCCACTCCTACCCACAGAGCCCTTGAACTACTCCCCAGCTTTGCACCCCTGAGGTGGGGCCACCTACTCCTACCTGGTGCCCTTTCCAGAATCAAGCTGGTCAAGACTCAGGGCAGAGAGAGACCAGGCAGAGCTGGTCGGGCCAGGTCCAGCTGTGGATGTGTGAGCATACTCCTTGAGGCACCATTGTCTTCCCAAGATCCAGGGTTTTCCTTGTCTCCTACCCCGAGGCATGGATGTGCAATGATGTCAGCGTGCGGAGATGCAGATGCACTTCCACACCCACCCGCAGACACCCGCCATCACCTATCCCCATTTCACATCCCTTGCTGATGTAGTGCTTCCAGTCTCCACAGGGAGCCACTACATGGTGGGAAGTCCCAGAACACTCCCAGGAGAGGAGAGCAGTCCTCCAGATGCTTGATCCTCTCCTCTCCCCTGCTGACTCCCAGTGGCCCAAATTTTACCAGTAAAATCCATTGTTGTCATTATTTTGTAGCTCTTGTGGCATTAAGGCATTTCTTAGGGTTGCCAATGGCAACAGAACACATGCTACAATGTACTTATCAAAATGCCAGATACACTGAGAGTGTCCCTGTAACCAACCTTGCAGACATTGTGCCTCTGAGAAACCATGAGCACATTAAACCAGTCAGAGTTGGCCACAGTATTTAACTTTGTGGTTGCTCCTATATGAGTGTGTATCATTGGGTGACTCAGTATGAGCTACTCCAATAATAGCTTGTAAGCAGAAGCGATGGTGAAAAATGTCACTATATCCTGTAGAGCGAGTGTGTAGGGAGCCTCACTCACTACAGCAAGATATAGGATCATGTTTGGCCTAACCCTGCCAAGCTGGCTGTTTAGCCGTAGCAGCATACACTACCGCCTCCTTGAAGCCACCCACCCAGATTTGGGTATAGCACCAGACAAAACATTTTTGTGTGTGTGTGTGTGTTTTCCTTAAGTCCCGACTCCATGTAGACTTGATTCAGGAGGCAGTATAGCGCAGGAGGTTTAGGGCTGTGAGCTACAAACCTTGAGACCTGGGTTTGAATCCCACAGTCCCCACTTGCATACTGTGTGACCCTGAGCAAGTCACTTAACTTCCTTTGTTCTCCATGTCACACCTTGAAACAAGTTTCAGCTTAGTGTGTCTTTCTGGTTAAACAATGGCCCCTATTTTGGGGGTGCAGGGGCTTGTCCCCAAAGTGGGTGTGTGGGGGCATAGCTCCCTGCATAAAAATACATACGGTGATTGTTTATACTCATGAAGTCAGCAACCATTGCTATTTTTATTTATTTATTGAGAATTGGAACAATACTATAGCAGGTTCAAATGTTATACCTTAAGCTAAATGCTATCCCAACCTTGTAATTCACACCCAATTTATTGTCTACCTAGCTTGTAATGTACTGTTTTGTACCAGTGCAGTTTTGTACTTGCTTGTAATGTAATGCCTTGTAATGTAATGCTATGTACCTGTTCAATTTTTTCTTTTAATGGACGTGGAACCTACTAATGAGCATCTGCTCACAGCTTCTCAAGATATCAATAAATAAATAAAATAAAATAACCTTTGAGCTAAAGGCTCTTTACAAAGGATCCTGCCAACAAGGGTAGAGGAGCACATACATGAGTAGGTAAAGACAGTAGTAGCAAGAAGGTGTAACCCTGCTGTTACAGGGTTACTAGAATCCCAGTAAGACCTAGTGGTAGCAGGGAAGGAAGCTTGTAAACTCCAGTTAAATGGATTTCACTGTCTACTCTGTTCTCAGTCTCAGCTGAGACTGAGGGATGACATCACCATAGAACGTCTCAGAGTCGCATGAGCCACATTGGAATCTGCAGTTGGGAGTTAGGTTAGAATGTTGGGAGTTTTGAAGGGAGTTGTGTGTGAGCAGTCTTGAAGAGAGGAGCACAGCAGTTCGTGAACAGGCTCTTGGAGCCTAAAGCTCTGATATAGAGCTACTGTGGGAGAGGTGTGTGTTTCACCAAAGAGAACACAGTAAGCTATTTTGAAGTGGTGGAACCATATTTGCAGTGCCCCATCCCAGAGGGGATGGGGTGGAAAATGTTTGCCTGTCATTCCAGGGGCAACCCTCCTGGTTCCGCTAGGGAAGAAGCTGCCTTATTCTAAGTTGTGCTGCACACCAGAAGCTGGGCGAAGGAAACTCCTGTGAGGAATCGCCTGTGGGGCACCTGCAACCAAAGGGTGAGTCTGCTCTGACATAGGGCCTTTGTTTCACCTGAACTATTGTAAAGTGGGATTGGACTGCTTAATCAGTGGGAGGCCTAGAGATAGGCTAAGCCAAGTAGAAGTATGTTCAAGTCCAGCACAAACAGTAAAGAATAAAGTGGGAGTTGGACTGCTTAATCAGTGGGAGGCCTAGAGGAATGGGCTAAGCCAAGTAAAAGTATGTTCAAGTCCAGCACAAGGGGAAAGCCAAGACATGTAGAGGAAATGTGCCAAGCATTTACCGCTTAATCTACATTGCCAAACTTTTCAGAAAGAGATGTTTAATGTCCAGAGAAATGGCCGGTATGAATTGTGGAAGCGAGGTGGGTGATCCCCATCAGTAGTAACCAAATTCATCTCACAGATTTGCTCTGTGGCCCTTTTACTTTCCCTCAGGCACTTGGCCAGTGCTGAGGAGAGTATCCAGATGTGGGATTAATAGGAAGTTCTCCCATATGGAGTCAAAGGCTCTAAGGTGGTTTAGGAGCCACCGAAATGTGTCCATGTCAAATGGAAGGTGTCTGAGTGGCTGGCAGGGGAGCCGAGCCAGGAAATACCCAAATAGTGTACAAGTCAGGCTGTGTACCCAAAGCAGAGTGCAAGTCTGGACTGTGTGCCTGGTGGGTTCAGAGCCTGAGGCTGAAGTGTTGAGGAAGTGTTCTGATTCTTAATCTGCATTACCAGAAGTGTAGCCCTGTGGGGCGCCTGCCTATGCTTTTTTGTTCTGCTTGGATGTGAATAAAGCTACACTTTAGAATCCCATTCCTGGTATTGACATTACAGTTATTGCTTCCTGTGTTCGAATTATTTGGGTGCCCCTGTGCAGAGTAGCCAAACCTAGCCCTTGTGCCTATAACCTAGTCCTCCCTGAACCCAGTCTCCACCTGGTACTGCTGTCAACTTCAACAGCATACTACCTGTCGCTTGCCAAAAGGCAGGTGAGGGGTTAAAATGGAGGCGCCTTTGGATTTTAAATTAGGAGGAAAGGTGCTTGGGCAGGGCCAGCTTTGGTTATCTGGCAGTGGTAGCCCAAAAGCTGAAGCAAGGTTAACTAGTGTGTCGCTGTGTGCTGTTGTCCATGTGCTGCTGTTAAATGCCAACTGTTTACCAAGGAGCAGTAAAGCTGAAAGAGTATGCCCTTGTCCTGCATCAAATATTTACAGCATTTTGCCAGCTTTTAAAAACTGTTGTGACAAAGAAAAGTGTGGAAGACTAGGGTAGCAACAGGAAAATTGTGCCCTGGATGTTGGAAATGCTTCTAGTGAACTGTTGTGATAAAGAAAAGTGTGGAAAATTAGGGGTAGCAACAGCAAAATTGTGCCCTGGACGTTGGAAATGCTTTAGTAAACTGAGAGACTTGCTGTGTTAATGGCCATGACAAATGGTTGAAATGGCTCCCGCCGTGGAGTCAGTTCAAAAGAAAAAAAAAAGCGGTTTCTGCAGTTTAAATTTGCCTGCTCGATGATCGCGTGAGGAGAAGAGCACTCATGAGGAAAGAGGCTCATTTGCATGGCGTCATGTGATTGGTGAGGCTGCAATCAGTCCTGCCCCCAAGCCAGCTCTACAGTGACTGCCCAGCATTTGAGAGGGAGTGAGTGGAGTGCATGTACTGGTTTAGTGGAGGAGCATCACGGTGACTAAAAAGCGCTGTAAAGTTTCAAAAAGCAGACTTTACTGTTTAAAATCGGGCTCAACCCGCATCTCAATTAACTGGATTGTGAGTGTGGTGATCGGAGGGACGATCGGCAGGACTGCCAACCCGCTTCGTCCAGAGGCCTCCAAGACTGGCTGCAGGCCATTTTTCCATCGCAGTAAACAGCTACTGATAACAGTGAGTGCCAACAGTAATAATTGCTCAAACAGTGATTTTGCCAAAAGCCAGCTGAATATGTGTGCAGCAGTGTAGTCGCTTTGCAAATAGAGACTGTGTCAAGTTTTACCAGCTAAAGCAAGTCTGTTAAGCCATTGACTGTGAGCATAGTTATGGGTTTTGCATCAGAATAAAGTTTCAAAGCCAAGAGAGAGACTATGAGTTGTAGCAATTTATGCAGCACTAGTTACAGGTAATCCTGTGCTTGAAATCCTGAGGCTTTAAGGGACTGTGAGCTTAAAGCAATGTTTTCAGCAAGTGAAAAGTCCGTAATAAATCATATAAATGTGCTAGGAAAAGAACAGTGCAAGTTTGGTGCAGTTTGAGCAAAGTTATCAGTAGAGTGTAAATCGGATGCGCAGTGACTTGACCCAGTTTCTGAATGTTGATGCACAGGAGTGCTGCCGCCGCCATTACAGGGTGGGGTAGTAAAGTAAACACAGCAGCAGAGGAGCCATTTTAAAAGTAAAAGAAAGTGTTCAGTGATGTGGGACTTTTCAGTAACAGTGAGCATTTGTTTGTTTTTCCCTGCAGTCATGGCCTCAGGACCAGCCCGCCACCCGGATCATGCCCGGCTATGGTAGCAGCAGAAGTAAACAAGTTAAATGATATTGAGAGGTGTTACTATGGAGGACAACTGCCTTCTCATGTGGCGATTCCTGGATACCCAGTGCAAGTGTGTTTAATATGCTTAAATGCTGGAAGGGACGTCTTCATGGTACCTCACTGTTCGGTGCTTAGAGAAATACAGCTTGTTTAAAGCACCCAAGATTCATTTGGCTCCCACGTGGACAAAAGTTCAAGAATTTGTAGTTGGCAGCACACAGCACCAGGCGGAGCCTTTTGGAGAAGGCCTCGGGGAGTGTGGCATGAAGCTAGAGGTGCAGATTTGCAGACAGAACAATACGCTGATGTTTTGATGCTGGATCTCAGAGAGACAATTCAGACAGAGCATCAGTAGACCCTTGAGAGGGGGCCTAGCCAAGTCTCAGAGGAGAAGATGAGATGAGGGAGGCCTTGAATGGAGGTATCGACCTCCATGCCCAGCAAAGAGTGGATAGTCTCAGGAGGAGGACAACTGCTCACTCCTGGGCACAGATTCTCAGTGAGGAAGAAGAAGAGGGGAACCTTTGTGGCCATGTGAAAAAGAAATGGGTACACAGCCTCTAACTCTTGCCTCAGAAGAATGCATGGAAGACAGTGGTGATGCCACTGCCCTGGCTGTGCAAGAAGGAGAAGTCAGGGATCCATTTTTGTCTCGTTGAGAATGCGTAGCTGCGAAGTCCAGGACTGGCCACCCCAAGCCAGGCCAGTGGTCTCAGGTTGATCAAAGCTAGTAAAGAGGAGAGACTGGTTCGTAGGAAGGTGAATGAAATCTATGGGATGTCCTTTCCTACCTTTCCTCTGAGCGTCTGGGAGATTGAGAACAACAGGAAATCCTGGATTTGGGTCAAGCAATGAAATGTGTTCATCCTGGTGCAAACAAGCATGTCAGGAACAGAATGTTTCATGAAAAATACAACCAATGGAAAAGAGGCAGGACACTGTTTATGGACACTGTTCAAATAGTGGATGGAGAGGGACATGAAACCTTTCACAAAGTGAATTATGTGCGCCAGACAGGGTAATAATTCAAGCTCCTGACCCCTGTACTATTGGCCTCAATGCAAAGACCTCCCTGCAAAGGTGCCCGTGCTCACTCAGATGGAAAGCAGAGCAGTGGTAGTCAGTGCGCCACACCAGCCATTGCAGCGCTTTGTTGTTCCGCCCAGTATGGACATCCAGGACCCAGGTGCTCCACATTCATCAGTTAACAGTGTACTGACTTTCCAGAATCCATCGACTGGCCCACCAGATGACTTCAGATCCAGAGAGGGCGCCAGCCCAGCTGTATCCTGATTCATCGCCTGGTAACCGGATGACATCAGACCAGCTGTTTTCCTTTTGTTCCTGTTCCAAGGTTCCATCTCCAGAGATGACATCATCCCAGCAGTTTCCAGATGTGCCCTCCTGTAGTTCCCGAAGATGTCCGCCCAGCTATGTCGGAAGAGTGCTGCCAGGGAGAGTCTTGGCTGAGGAGCAGGTTGGTGTCATTGTCCATTCTACAAGGGCTGGTAAGTCCAAACTGTTCTATCCTTATGACATTGCAGTACACACCCTACACTAGCAGACTCCAGATGTGTGAACTGTCCTCAAAGACTCTCCCTTTGGGACTTTGGCCTGCTAGAACTGTGCTTCACTGGCTCGCCCGGAGAGACTCTTTAATGGACTAGTCTTCGGCACTGTGGTCACTAGATGGGACTTTTAGGGTACTCCATCCCCCAAATGTGTATTGCAAATAATGTCATTGTTTTCTACTGTTTTCTAGTGTATATACTGTTTTCTACCTTTTCTAAAAAAAAAAAAAAATCTTTTGAGATTCTCCAGTGTTTTGATGGTAGGGGTTCAGATAGACTCTGTATGCAGATTAGAGTGTGTGTTGTCTTTCTTTTTCTTGCAGGTGTTCCTGAAGAAGATAGAAGAGAAGACAAGAAGAGGAGGAGGGCTCATCGGAGTTCCTCCCTAGTACTTTAGTGTGTAGTATTTAAAGTATTGTTGTTGTTGTTACTGTATAGTAACCCTTTCTTCCACAGGTGTGGTTGTGGGGAATGAGGGAGTGATGTAATGGTATGGTATCAGCTCCCAGTGTGTGGTTGCATGGTGCCCAAGGTCGGGAGGTCCCCAGTTTGTTTTGTTTTGGGTTTGCTTAGAGGCAGACAGATTTTTCCTAGAGGGCTAGGGGGGATAGACAGGCTGTGGTCCCGAATGGCCATGAAGACTGCAGTGCTGATCTAGTAGGGCTATGCTCTGACAGTTCTACCAGAGCCACTAGGCACCCATAGTTAGTGGGTAGGGTAGAGGCTGATTATGTCAGCCAAAGGCCTCTAGGCCCTTAGTGTTGGCTGCCTGTGCTAGCACATGGTAGGAGGGGTTGATCATCCCCTCTGCAGGTAGCACATAGGGTGGATGGCCTAAGCCAGGTAAATAATGACTGCAGACAGTCATTTTCCTGGCCCAGGGTGAGTGCAACCCCGTGTACCTGGGGTTACTAGAATCCCAGTAAGACGTGAGTTGTAGGCAGAAAAGGAAGCTTGTGAAACTCCAGTTAAATGGATTTCATACTGTCTCACTCTGTTCTCAGTCTCAGCTGAGACTGAGGGATGACATCACCATAGAACTTTCACAGCTGCATGAGCCACACTGGAATCTGCAGTTGGGAGTTAGGTTAGAATGTTGGGAGTTTTGAAGGGAGTTGTGTGTGAGCAGTCTTGAAGAGAGGAGCACAGCAGTCTGTGCACAGGCTCTTGGAGCCTAAAGCTCTGATATAGAGCTATTGTAAGGAGAGGTGTGTGTTTCGCCAAAAGAGGAACACAGTAAGCTATTTTGAAGTGGTGGAGACCGCTGTTACTGGCTTTTGTGCCCATCCCTGAGGGATGGGGGTGGAAAGGTTTATCTGTCATCCAGGGCAACCCTCCTGGTTCTGGCTAGGAAGAAGCTGCCTTATTCTAAGTTGTGCTGCTACACCAGAAGCTGGGCTAAGAAATGCCTGTGAGGAATCGCCTGTGGGGCACCTGCAACCAAAGGGTGTCTGCTCTGGACGTAGGGCCTTTGTTTCACCTGAACTATTGTAAAGTGGTGATTGGACTGCTTAATCAGTGGGAGGCCTAGAGGAATGGGCTAAGCATAAAAAGTATGTTCAAGTCCAGCACAAGGGAAAGCCAAGACATGTAGAGGAAATGTGCCAAGCATTTACCATTTAATCTACATTGCCAAGCTTTTCAGAAAGAGATGTTTAATGTCCAGAAAATGGCCGGGTATGAACTGTGGAAGCAGAGGTGGGAGACCCCTCATCAGTAGTAACCAAATTCACCTCTCTGGATTTTCTCTGGCCCTTTTACTTTCCCTCAGGCACTTGGCCAGTGCTGAGGAAAGTACCAGGCGATGGGATTAAAAAGAAGTTTTCCCTTATGGAGTCAAGGCTCTAAGGTGATTTAGGAGCCACCAGAAAATGTGTCCATGTCAAATGGAAGGTGTTGAGTGGCGGTAGGGCAGCCGAGCCAGAGAAATCCCCAAATAAGTACAAGTCAGGCTGTGTACCCAAAGCAGTGTGCAAGTCCGGGCTGTGTGCCTAGTGGGTTCAGAGCCTGAGGGCTGAAGTGTTGAGGAAGTGTTCTGATTCTTAATCTGCATTACCAGAAGTGTAGCCCTGTGGGGTCCATCTATGCTTTGTTTTGTTCTGCTTGGATGTGAATAAAGCCACACTTTAGAATCCCATTCCTGGTATTGGACATTACAGTTATTGCTTCCTGTGTTCGGATTTACTTGGGTGCCCCTGTAGGTAGCCAAACCTAGCCCTTGTGCCGAGTAACCTAGTCCTCCCCACCCAGTCCCACCTGGTACTGTTGTCAGCTTCAACAGCATGCCACCTGTCGCTTGCCAAAAGGCAGGGTGAGGGGTTACAAAGGCATTGTCAGTAACAACAAATAATAACAAACAGTAATCAATAAAGGGCAAAGCATAACATATACATAGCTAGGTGATGTTAAAAAACAGTTGCAGAGTTTAGATATCCGAAAAGGTCCTGGATGTGATGAGTTCGCCTTTCTTTTGAAATTGGCAGCTGAAATATTGGTACCTCATTTAACATATATTTTTAATTTTCTTTGGATAGTTGTGAATTGTCAATTGACTTGAAAACAGCTTTTGTCACTCCTATATTCAAGGGGGTCCATCAAATCCAGGTTCTTACAGACCTATTTCAGTATTACCAGTATGTGCAAAAATATTTGAAAACGGTGCATGCAGTTATCAAATTATCTTATCAAATACAACAAAATAACACATTTGCAGTCTGGTTTTAGAAAAGGGCATAAAACAACATATACAATATTAAAGTGGTTGATGACATGTTGAATGCCTTCGACAGAAACCAGGAAGTTCCATCTTTATTCTGGATCTGTCAAGGCATTCACATTGTACATCATATTATATTAATAAATCAATTAAAAAGGTTGGTCTAGGTATTCCAGCATTAGGTTTGTTTTACACTTATTTGAATGGCAGGTTACAATCTGTCAGTGTGGGGTGTTTGCTCTACGCCAGCCACTCTGTTAAATGGGGTACCTCAAGGGTCTGTGCCGGCCCTCTTTTTTGTTATACATAAATGATCTACCAAATTATTGTTCACCTAAGACCTATATACAACCCTATGTTGATGACACTATTTTGTATACCAGATGTGATGATGTGGACAAAGAACGATGATCTTGCAGCAAGATTTTAATAAAGTACAAAGGAATTTATTAAATTGAGACTGCTTTTGAACGAACAAAAAAACACAGTGGATGTTATTTGGGAAGAAAGATCTTACAGACAACTAAAAAGAACTTAGATTTTTATCAACAATTATCATAGAACGTGTAGATTCCTATAAATACTTAGGGGTTATATTAGATAAAAACTTGACTTTTGAAATGCACATAACATCTATATCTATAAAACTAAAGAGACTTCTGAGTTTTTTATAGGAATAGATCCTTTTAATTTTAAGATTAGGAAACTATTGGTTTCTACTTTGTTCTTACCTATATTGGATTATGGTGATATAATTTATAAAACTGCAAAACAATCATTACTGTGTTCTCTGGATGTTCTGTTCAATAGTGCTCTAAGATTTGTAACAAATCTTCCATTTTGAACTCATTGCTGTGTTCTATATCAAAACTCAGGTTTTTTTCATTGTTTGATAGGAGAGATATTCACTGTAACTTATTGGTATATAAGTTTGTGTTGCAATTATTACCATTTTTTATTAAACTTATTACAATAAGGTCACAAAAACAATATTTGTTAAGGTCTTTTACTCGAATAAGTTTTTATATGTCAAGATCTAGGACAAAATTCGTGATAAAACCATATCAAATTTAGTGCCCAAAACATGGGAATGACTGTCTAAACAGATAGACAGTACAGTAATGTTGCCATTTAAATGTTTTAGGTCTTCTTTGATGATTTTGTACAACAAACACTGTAATTGTTATGGATAAATATGTTTTTATGCCTATATTATAATGTAAAATTAACTTTGTATTGAAACTGAAATTTTGTATTTAAGTCTGTTTTGTTTTGTGATGTTATATGTTGGATTCAATTGCAAAAGAGATAATATTATCTCAATTTGATATCCAATAAAAGTTTGAAGTTTGAAGTTTAGGTACAGAGTGCAATGGGATACAGTTCCCACAGCAGCATGGAAGTGAAAGAGTCTACATAACATAAACATAAGCATGAATGATCAGTGGTAGTTGCTAACAACTCTGTATCCTAACAGATACATGTAGAATCAACTTGAGGAGTCAGTACCACTGTTGGGAGAGTAGGCTATAGGCTTATGGGCCAAGGGAGAAAGTCATGTAGGAGACAGAACTAGAAGGAGAGGGATAGCAGCTATGCATTGGGGGTAGGAAGGAGGGTATGGAGAAGACAGTAGATGGCACATTTGGTGGAGGTGATTGGGAGGGGGTACAAGGTAAGTAAGCAGGGTCAGGTGGGGGTAGTGAGCTTCATGGCACAGAAGAGCAGTAGAAGATTGATCCAGGGTGTTGTCCATGTGTACAGGAGGCTAGTTCCAGCTGGTTAAGAGTGACAGTATTTGTGACGGTTGGTGTAATGTTCATCGCCTGTTCATGCTCTACATTTTTGTGTTGCTCTTTGTGGTCGGTACTCATTAGTAGTCACCATTATCACATAAAACCAACTCTGTTAGATTATTTGTGTTGTGGCCAGTTTATCTCATTGCAGGCCAGTGTGGTTCCCCACCAGTCCTTTCTCCTTCGCCACAGGAAAAGCTTGAATATTGCCATTTTACTTCCAAGGACAGTAAAACCTCAGATGTTAATAGGGGTGAATAATTCCAGTTCTGTGTCTCTCTTTTATTATTAATTCTTGCCCTTTGCAAAGCATTTGTTTTATTTAGGCCATTTAATGTTTTGTTCTGTATTTAAACTATTTACTGTTTCCATGATCCACTGGGTTGCTTTCTACTTGCAGGCCGCTTTACTGGTACATCGTCCTGGTCATACTGCTGCTCTGGCTGGGTCTCTGCTTCTTGCTGTACTCATACTCATTCACAGAAAAAGGAAACTGAGACCAAAAGTAAGTTCTCAAGTTCTGATTCACATCTGCAAGGAATTCTAATCAACATTAGTGGCCTTAGTCTCACGCCTCCATAGTATTTACTGCACAGTGAAAGTCTCAGTGTAAAAATGTGTGGGGGAGGGTCTCAGGTGTTCAATTCTCATAGCCCTAAAGTGACCCCACACAACATTGCCATTTACTTAAAATGGAAACTGGACTATCTTTAAAGAGAGGACCCCATAGATTGCAGGGTGATTTGTGCTGCGGGATTGGAGGGGTGCGGGTGGTACAGTGCACAGTGGGCAGTTGCAGGAGGGTTTACTTACACTCTAAATCTGCTTGCCTGCATGATTTGGGAAGACAGGGCTAGGGCAGTACAGCACACAGTGGGCAGTTGTTGAGTGTTTCTTTAGGAAGGAATGTGGAGTCCCTTTATAAAAACATAGTAGTTGATCAGGGGCACCGAGGAGGGGTGGACTGGTGATGGATGGAGAGAATCCGTTTTTTTTTTTTTTTAATTAGGGGAAAAATGCAGAGTCCTCACTGGGAATTTTCTAGATCTTATCCATAAAAATCAATGTGCTGCTACACAAAACTGAAACAGGTTGCTTAAAATGATATGGCAGCACATTTGTAAATAGTCACAAATGTCTCTGAGAGTCCCCATACAATAAGATTGTACATTGTGGCCCCATGGCAGTCTAAAAACAAAAGTCTTGCCAGTGATACTGTAAAATTAAGGAGCATTTACATCAGCAACCATAAAGTTAAGATAGCCAGCATATTAACCAAAAAGTCTTACGACTGGTAGCAATAGTATTCAAAGCGCGTTGCAGCACATTGAGTTACTTACTGTAGACAGATGTTTAAACACATCTGGCTTCTTGCTGCTCCTGAGGAAATCCGCTTGTTTTGCTCTGGGAAACAGTTTAATATAAAGTCATTACCGCTGTGCACTTATATGGCAATGCGGCACACTCGCTTGCAGTTTAGGATCGGGCTTTGAAGAGTGAAGACGTGTCAGCGTCCAAACCTCGATGGGTAAGTAAGGGCTGCGGGGGTGCTCAGAGGAGTGTCTGGTGGCCCAAAAGACATTGATGGACAGTTTTCTTGTCACAGTTTTAAAATAAATTAAAAAGAATGCCGATGCTGATTGTGAACGGGTGATTTGTGAAGGGCTGAGGGGTGCTCAGAGGGAGGGTTTAGTGGTGCAAAAGACATCGATGGACAGTTTTCTTGTTACAGTTTAACAATAAAAAAAAGGATGCCGATGCCGATTGTGAACTGGGTGATTGAGTGCTAAAGGGATTGGAGGGTGAGGGCGGTACAGTGCACAGTGGGTTGCAGGAGGTTTACTTACACTCTGCTTACCTGCATGAATTGGGAAGATGGGACTGGGGTGGTACAGCGCACAGTGGGTGGTTGCGGGGAGTTTTGGAGAGAATATGAGGTTCTCTTAATTAGGGACATTGAAATAGCCAGCAATGGAGTGAAAACAGGAACTCAAATCCACTAGGACTTTAAATGATTCACCAGCAAACGCTTGTCGGGAGGAGTGTCATTGGCGCTGCTGCATGAGGAGTTTGCCTCTGATTGCAGTGGCACTTTTCTTAGAAGTTTGTCCACTTTACATAGTCGTTGGTGTCAGTGCATGTCAGCAATAGCATGCTGCCTTTATTCAGGAATGCCGGACGCACCTACTAATGTGTGCCCTGCATTCGCCCACACTGGCGCACCTCCAAAATCTCGCCACCACCGCAAGATGTTGACTTGACTCAGGCGCCGCAAGCCAGCATAAAAAATTGCAAGGATTTACTTTCCCAGCATAAGGTGTCTAATAATGCAAGTGGTTCCCCTAGTCTCAGTATCACCCAGTGTCAGTGTAACTGTCTAGCGAGTCATCAAACTTCTACCCCAGCACAACGGTCCCCTCTCATCAGGTGAATGCAGTCACCTTTAAGAGCCTCCTGTCCCAGAAGTCCCCCATAAAGTGGTAACCTTTCTCCTGACACCAATCATTTAACCACCCACTTCATTCCTCTCTTTTCCAACAAATCCAAAAGCAGGGCCATGAACAGCAGTAAGGCAGTGGTAAGTAAAGGGCAGCCAGACCCAAAATAAACAAGTGACACCCCCTAACGAAGCTAACCTCAAGCGCTGAGCAGTGGCACAAACAAAGTGCTGTGAACCAATAAATATCTACTTTTATTTGAATCAGCCTTGGTTCTTTATCTTAGCAAGAGTGCAGGTTCTCTGGGACTTTTCTCTCTTTTCCATCCTTACTCTACCCCCAAACTCCACACAGTGAGGACCACAGAAAAGGCCAGGAGACAGGTATACCACGTCTGTCCCCAGCCTCTAGATGTTCCACCTCACTTGTTCCACAGCCTGGTTACTAGATCATTGGTACTCTAGCGTACCAGCAACCTCATCCATCCCTACTATCCTCATTCTGTCCCGGATGGGTGATGACCCAAGATGGGCCCCTGATCATTCCTCGCCCCATTCTCTACTGTCCTGATCTCAGAATCCCCAATCATCAAGACTCTCCTACCTGCATTCTTCTTACTCTTAACCACTGGGTGCTATAAGGTCACATTGCCATTTCTCCCAAATGACCCATCAGGTACCAGAGTCCCTCCAGGGCTGCAAAGCAACTTGCTGTTGGTATGGTATGGTGCAGGGTTGGTTGACCTCCTTGTGGCTGCTCCTGCCACACTTCCTCTCTTCACTCTCCAACCCCTGGACCAATGTGCCTGTGGAAGAGTGGGGTATGAGTTCCAGTGGAGCCAGTGCCACAGGAGATTTCTCTTCCCTTGCTGCTACCAGCTGAGCATACAGTTCTGCAAAGATCCTGCAAGTACAGTCAACCCTTTGCCAGGGTGTAACCCTGAAAAGCACATCACAGACCCTGCAACTGACTTGCTCCCTGCTGAACACCTCAAGCTTTAACTGGCTCTATTCTTCTGCTCTGCCTAGTGCATGGTGTCTGAAATCAGAAACAAAATAGTTAGTGCAGCACCAACCATGAATAACAACAGCGTTCCAGGCGGGCGAATTTAGAGGCCCCCACAGCACTACTAATAACCCGGCATCATTATTGTGCAAAATATGCTGCTGTGCCTATGCAAATAAGGGATCCTTAATGCATTAAGGCACAGCAGTATATTCACAGGTCTCACATGTCCTGAACAGCTGCCAGCTGGCACTGGTTACTGCCACCAAAACCATGACCTTAAGCAGGAGCTATTGGTAGTCTAGTGGTCCCCCCAATCGCCCATGTTTATACAGAATAACTTTTTCGCTGGTAGTCTAGTGGACCTCCCTGCTCCCAATTATCCATGTTTACATGCAATTATTTTCCAGTTAGTCTAGCAGCCCCACCCCACCCATGCATCACAGCCTATGCTCACCTCTTCAGTGGCCACCATCTGACATGAGTGCGGCTGTTTCTTGTAATCAAGCTCTGCGACTGTCTGATAGTGGTCATCCAAGAAGGTAAGCAGAGAGCTGTGATGGTTGCCACCATTTGGAGAAGAACCTATGAGACGAGGTCCTAAGTGGGTGGGAGGGGAGTAGCTGGCATTCAATTGAGAATCCTGTAACAGGGAAAATTATTCCATACAAACATAAGCAGTCTGTAGCAGGGAACAAAATTACAAGGGACATATATGGAATGGTACATCTGGGGCATTCTGGTGAGGGGTGAAATCACTAGACACTAGAGATGTACTTTTGAGCCAAGTCAGTGTGGGAGCTAAGGGGCATGCAAATGGCCCTCAGCACCCTGCATACCCGAAAGACTCATTTTGGGTGGTCGGGCTGAATATGGCATGAGAGACCTGGCACTATACCACTTTTGGAAGCCCCACCACCAGAGGGCTTTCAAGGGCCATATTCAGCTATGGACCACATCAGCGCAGTGCAGTTACTGTGCGCTACACTAGCATTACCCTTATTCAGACACTTGGTGTGAGCTCCAAGGAAGTGTGTGTCGGAATATAGCTCAGGGCCAGTAGTGCACTATGTGCCGCACAACACTGAATGCAGGGCAGCACTGGTAGCTTCTGAATATAGCTGCCCTGTCTGGCCCTACCTGAAGAAATGAATGCAACCCAGATTATCACTGAGGCAAGAGTGGCTTTTTCTCGCAGCTCCAGATTTTATCCCCATCCTACATGTGGTAAAACGTGAAACAGACAACTCGGCAGGAACCGCAAAATTTGCACGTTCGAACCATTTCATGTTTTATCTGTTCTGGCAGGTCTGGCATTCACCTAAACCAAACATGAAGGTGTCATTCCACACTCTGTTGAGACTTTGTGATTGCCACAGTTTTATTATTTGCATCATTTTACATGGTGCCACGAGTTGAATGTCTTTGTCTATGGCTTGCATTAAACCCCTGAATTCCTAAATGGGATTTCTAAGGATTTTGAGTCACAAATATAAAACCAATGCTACTGCACTATGTGCAAAAGTGTTTGTGAGAGTATCACTAGACAAAAGTGTTAAATGGTGCACTACAATGACGCCACTGGCAAATTTCAGACACCAAGATTTTCTGAGCTGGCTAACTTTTGAAGTAGAGTCAAACCGACTTCACTTTTACCAGTGTTAATGCCAACCCCATTGTCACATATTTGACTCTCTATTGCGAGTTTGAATCATCCGGGAAGAATGAGGTAAAGTGTGAAACTGCCTCCCAAAAAATGCAAATGTTTTAAAGAAACATTACCGCCCTCGATGGTACGGCACCATGACCATAAACCACTCTTAGGTCTCCAGTTAGACAGCCTCTCTCGGCTGCTCGCTGCCTGCGGTGTTTCCGACGCTAGCCCTGGTGTTCCTCTCAACCCTGCCTCCCGACATTCCGCTTCTATTTCTTTCCTCTGGCACCCTCATATCACAGGATTAACCTCTTCTCGACCAGCCCAGGTGTTCCCTCTCCCGGTGCCTCCACTGTGCTACTGGTTCTCCCTTCTTACCTGTCTTTCTCGGTGCTGAAAATCGGAGGCCAAGTACTCTGCCATCACGAGCCCATCCACCTGTCTGTGCACTCACGTCACTGGTTGTGGGCACACGACCTTTCCAGAACCCTCCATGAAGGTGCCGAGTCTACGTGATACACCACCCGAACACGGAGCTGCTGGGATTTGCAGTTAACCACAAGAAGTATGACTTTTCTATTATTTTACCATATCCTACACATATCCTGGTCCTGGTAATTAAGGCACCATGCACCTGTTAAAAATACTAGCGTCTCTTCTGCAGTTGTTTTGGGGATGCGTAACATGCAACAGCTCACAGTACCGGGCTAGTGGTCTGGAACTACACCGTAAATACCGACCACGTACTTGGAAGCTACAGCTCCCATCATGTGGTAATCAGCATCAGTGCATGCTCCTTGAGCCCTGGTTATGAATGGCCAGCTCAAATGCAAAACCTACAAAACTTTTACTAATAGTAGTAAGTAACGTGGAGGGATCTGGTAGTAAGGAGTGATTTTGTCCCCAAAACTAACCGATCGTGGTCGGGTAGAGACACAGCCTACAATATGTTTAGCCGATCACGTCATCACCTGAAATTTACGTCTACCATGTTTCCTGTCTGGCAGAATTGGACCAGCGCCTGTGTTTCTGGCCAATAACAAAGTTTTGAAGCCACAGTAAGTCAGTAGGGATTGGGCACCCCAAAGTTGGCAGTTGGCCGGCCGCCTGCCCATACTGCCCGCCGCTGACAATGTGGCAAGCACGCGGAAGGGTCCGCTGCATCTGACGAACTTTGCTTAGATTGCAGCTGACCTCTCCTTAGATGTGCTCACCACATTAGTATGCATGGCGCGGGTGCCGGAATGCAGGCTGATTGGGGAATGAGGGATGCACCTACCGATGCGCGCCCTGCATTCGCCTAACAGTGACCAAGGCTTCCAAATCTGCACTATAGTAAGATGTTGACTTGCACGCAGGCGCCGGCAAGCCAACATAAAAAAACAAAGGTGTTACAGTTTGGAGCAAAGGTAGAATGCAGCTGGAAATAATTACTCCTGATAAAATAAAGCTTGAACAAGTCAATGAGTGATATTTGGGAATTACTTTTGATAGTGAATTAAATTTCATTAAACATGTCACAAATGTGCTGAATAACACTAACAAAAACTTGGAGCTTTAAGACGAACTTGATAAAGTTGAAATTGCAAAACAGGAAGAAACTGGTAGAACAGATGATATTACCAGCTTTGGAATATGGTAGCATTATATGTAGAACTGCAAAGAAATAAATGCTAATTAAATTGGATAAGGTATATAACAGATTGGCCAGGTTTATACTGGGTTGTGGTTTTCATACACATCATTGTGACATGTTTAGAGATTTGGGATGGTACACTCTAGAAGTTAAGAATAGAGTGGTCTAGTTAAATCTTGTACATAAATATTTGGTAAAATATCCAGTACATTACATTACAATCACAATATTAGGTAAACAAATTAAGAAAGAATGAAAATACAGCAGAACTGTCTTGGAAAATAGGGTTATACTAACATTAGTTAGAACTAAGTATGGGGAAAAAGTAAAATTATCAGGCATCGTTACATTGGCACATGTGAGCTTGCTCAGTTCTTTATGAATAAGGTGGCTGACATCAGGCGGAGATCCTCTTGACTCTCTCTGTGGGGATGCTGCAATCGGTGCCCGTCACCCCACCTCATGTTTCCTGGAGTACCTTTTGGCCAGAGTTCGTGGATGTTATGCGGATTATCCAGAGTATGCGCCCTACATGCTGTAGTTTGATCCGGGCCCAACTTCCTGATTATGGGTTGTTGTGATATTATCGGCCCAGTCCTTTTATAGATAGTCCGTGCTCCTTGATTCGGGTGAGTTCCCAAGCTCCCTGAAGGTGTCAGTGGTCACAACCCTCCTGAAGAAGGATTCTTTGGACCCGGACTCTCTGGCCAACTATAGACCAATCTCACACCTCTCCTTTATAGGGAAGGTTATTGAGAAAGTTGTGGCAGTACCATTGGAGAACCATTTGACCATCCATAACATCTACGAGCCTCTCAGTCCAGTTTTCAAAGAGGCACAGTACCGAGACTGCACTGGTTCGGGTGCTCAATGATCTCCTGATGGTGAGAGATCGGAGAAGCCACTCCATCCTGGTGCTCCTTGATCTCTCTTCAGCTTTTGACACTGTGGACCATGGGGTGCTGCTTGGGTGCTTGAGGTCCATCTGTGGCCTGACTAGTACAGTCCTCAGGTGGTTTACATCTTACCTCACTGGCAGAACTCAGAGAGTGGTGTCTGGGATTTATTCCTCTGACCCACTCCATCTGTCATGTGGGTCCTTCAGGGCTCAGTGCTGTCCCCATGTTGTTTGCAGTGTATATGCTGCCCTCGGAGACACTGTAAGAAGGTATGGGCTGAGGTTTCACTGCTATGCTGATGATGCCCAGCTCTACCTGTCTTTGCACCTGATCAGGATAGTGCTCTCTCAATATTTAATAACTGTCTTGCTGAAATCCAGGATTGGATGAATTCAAGCTGGCTAAAGCTGAATACGGGAAAGACTGAGGTGATGGTTGTGGACCCGGTCACCGGATAGAGAGGATGAGGGCTGGTTTTCCTTTGGACTTTGTCTAGGGGCTCCTAGATCCTTGCCTCTGAACGGGTGTGAGACCTGGGGTGGTGCTTGACGATGGGCTGACACTATGATCTCAGCTGTCGGCAGTCATCAAGTCTTCCTTTTACCATCTTAGGAACATCACCAGGATCAAGCACCTTGTTCCGTCTGGTGACCTGCCTACATTGGTCCACTTTGTCACCTCGCCTTGATTACTGCAACTCCTTGTACTTAGGGCTAACTGGGGTTGATATCCGCCTGTAGCTGGTGCAGAACGCTGCAGCATGACTGTTGATGGGGACTTCTTGATCTTCTCATATTACTCCTGAGCTGCGTGATCTGCATTGGCTGCTGATTCGGTGGTGGATCACCTTTAAAGTCGGATTACTGATTTACAAAGCCCTACATGGACTTGTCCCTGATTACTTGAAACAGCTTCTTGTACCTTACTACCTGAGTGAGAGCTCCGTTCGGCTGATGAGGTGTTGCTGGAGATTCTGAGGGTGTCCTTAAAATCTTCTGGGGCCTGTGCATTTATGTACGAGGCCCCTACCCTCTGAATTTTCTACCCCATCAGCTTCAGAGTGTCGACTGTGGGGGATTTAAACAGGCGATGAAAACTTTTCTGTGGCATCAGGCTTTAATGGAATGGACTGAAAGGATCCAGACAGATTATTTTATTGTTGTGTTTGCTGATTTTATTATTGCTGTTTTAACTTTCCTGTACAGCCTTGATATTTTAAAAGACGCTTAACTAAATAAAGATATTACTATTAAAATGTGAACTACACTTTCTACAACTGAATTTGACTCAATATTGAAAGTCTCTCTGTCTACAGAAATTCCATGCTAGTTATGTACTGTGTATTTATTGCTGTGAGTCTATGTTATTGTACTTTATGAGTGATTTGTATTCTGTATTTTGTAACACCTGATCACAGGACTGTTTTGCAAACAGGGCAAACGCCTTACGACATGATATGTGAAGATGTATTTTTACATGTTTGTACATTTTCCTGTATAAAATAAATTTTCATTCATTCAGATAGATACTGTCTGTAGATACATAATTAGATAGATAGACAGACAGACACATAGACAGACAGAGAAATAGACAGATTCACAGATGGATGGATAGACGGATGGACAGATGGATGATCGGAAGGATAGATGGATGGAATTCTGAGGTCTACAGAAACATTTATGGATATATAGACTAAATGATGGGCAACTAGGGAAGTAGTTACAACAACAAAAATGGAAAGGGACCTGGGGTAATCATATCAGATGACATAAAGGTTAGCAAGCAATGTGAGAAGGCAGTAGGGATGGCTGGGAGGATACTGGGATGTATAGGGGAGGCATCACTAGCAGAAAAACATGAAGTTATCCCTCTATACAGACAGTTGGTGAGACCCCATCTGGAGTACTGCATCCAGTTCTGGAGACCCCATCTGCGCAAGGACATAGACAGGATGGAGACAGTCCAGAGGAGGACAACTAAAATAGTGCAAGGTCTGCAACAGAAGCCATATGAGGAGAGACTAAAGGAGCTTAATATGTATACCCTGAGGAAAGGAGGAGAAGGGGACATGATAGAAACTTATAAGTACCTCAGGGAATCAACAAATTCCAAGAGGGTAGCATCTTTCGAAAAGAGATGTGCAAACACAAGGGGACACAATTTGAAGATATTATTTATTTACTTAATTCTTCGGAATAGACCTTTGAGCAAAATGTTCTTTTCAAAGGTTCCACATCAGGACAGGTACATTTATGATGCAACATTACACAACAGATATGACCTGTTAAGATTAAACATGGGATGAAGGAACAATAAGGATGGTATAATAATACTATGCATATGGTTATAAAGTGCAAAAGCAGGAAGAACATGTTCTTAGGAGACTGGAGACTTGGCAGAAGGGAGAGACTGGAGAAGTGGTAGAAGGGAAAGGTACAGTTGAGAAACTTGGTAGTCAGGTAATTCCTCGGTGCCCAGGAGGCATTTATTCATGTTAATAATCCACAAGGTAGGGCTGCGAAGTCATGCATTGTCACAGAAGACAGAGGGAGAGAGGGGATGGAGGGAAGTTGTAGGAGTTGAATGTCATTTAGAGGAGTGGTAAGACTGGCCATGAGGTACTGCTGAGGGATTAGGCATCCATCATGGCAGGCTAGGACCCAGCTATAGTGAAGTAGAGATTGGTCTGAAAGAGGTGGGACATAACATCTTGAGCCTTTTAATCCAGAAAAAAAATCAGTCTATCATGAAATTTAGAAACATATGCTTTCATGGCAGATAAGGACCACTTGGCCCACCTAGTCTGCCCATTTCCTACCTATTGGATAAGCTGAAGATCCAAGTTAACCAACAGCCTACTTCTTCTTACCATTCCCTCTATGATGGAGGGAGATGGCTCAAGGGTAATGTGAGGAAGTATTTTTCACAGAACGGTGGTGGACACACGGAACGGCCTTCCTGATGAGGGTGTGGGGTCAAAAATAGTGGGAATTCAAGAATGCAGGGGTCAGACATAAGGCATAAGGCAATTCTGGTGAGGGGTAAGTAGAAGTAGGATTTTGGTTAACTTGTATCTGCAGCTCATCCAACAGGAAGGGAAATGAGCAGACTAGGTGGGCTAAGCAGTCCTTATCTGCGCAAAGCATATGTTTCTATGTTTCAACTGTGACATACAAGGAATATATCATCAATATGAAGGAATTAATCAAGAGCCCGAAGGCAAGTGGCAGTAACTACCTTATGGGCTGCCCTGGCTGGCAGATTTTAGGAACTGACTAGTAATATGAGGCTGAGGAAGGAGGAAGTAACATCTCATTCTGTTACCCCGCTTATAGGTGCACAAGTGGTGGTGAGCGGTAGCCATGGTATGGGAGAGAAGGCTGTTATAAGGCATTTGGCAAGGCAGCTGAGACTTCTGTCTTTGTGCCGACATCCTCACAGGGATAGGAGGGAAGCTAAAGGGTAAATCTCCTCTACCACAGCAGCATGATGGCTGATATGGGTAAAATGCAGTCAGATCTGCCTCCAGTGGAAAACAAAAACAGAATCCTATAAAGAGATTATGAACTAGTTGATGGGGGTATTTAAATCTGTTGCTTTTAAATGTTACGTGAATTCATGAATCAAAACTGAAATACTGTGGCCAGCCAAGGATTGAAATATAATGTTGGTTGAAGTGGTGCCTCTTCCTATCAGTAGTCGATCATGGTTAATTATGATTTGGCTGTGACCAGACGCTCTGCCCACTGTGCATTTGGCTCTGTTTCATGATGGATTCAATGATCTGGATATGGTCAGCAGTGGTTTAACTGTGCTACAATATCAGGGTGCCAAAAGTCCCTTGGGATAACAGATGTTGCCATCTATCATTACACACACCTAAAGAGTGACCTGCATCCTACTGGAAGCATAATACTCAGCCATGGTTGAGCGTCAGAACCCATCAGATCTGTCAGTTGTTCATACATCGCCTGAAAGTTAATTCTTGTATCAGAATGCTACCCTCACTGAATGCCGGAGTAGAGTAGTAGTAGTAAAATATTTTTATTCAAATAATTTCATATGAATAAGGATTAACTCAATTGAGTAAAACTCATTTTCAACGAGGTCCACAACAAGATAAAATGTTTTCAGAACACAAAACACAAAATTATACAATATGTACATTTCAATCAATCATTATAAAATCTTAAAACAGAAGAGCTATATGTTGGGAGTTCACCCTTGACGTTGTTGGGAGTTCACCCTTGACGTTGTTGGGAGTTCACCCTTGACGTTGACTATAAGATACAGTTTCGATGTCTGCTTCAGTACAAGCAGCCTTACTCAACAGTGTACTCTTCCCTGTCTTGATCAGGCTCTAACACTTTTACCCGTTAGTCGAACATTGAGCTGTCTCTGTTTGTTCAGTCCAGTGGTGCTAGTGTTACACTACCACTAAAAAGTCCTAGGTGGCGCTTTCAGTCTCCAGGGAAGGTAACTGTGTGCTGTATGAGCAGCATCTGTGCTGTGGTTGGGAGCAGCATGCAGTATTAGTGGCTGGGCAAGGTCTGCTGCTCCTCCCACAAGTCGTCACTGCACCGCCAATGTCTTGCTCTCAGGTGGTGGGTGGAATTTCATGTAGGAAAAATTCCTGGCTATCGCTAATGATGATCTCATGAGGGCTACCCATATAATTGTTGTATCAGTGGTCTCACCTGGTAAACAAAACATAAAGGGGAAACTGAGTCCGTCACACCCTATTGACAAATATATCAGTCAAGCTTAAAGCCAGATTAGGCTTCTTTTACATTCTTCCCACCTGAGGTCAGACTCAGACTTGTCCAGGCAACATTTCTCCCACTCTTAGACTATGGTGATATTATATACAGCTGCACTTCGGCTACCAACCTCCACAGGCTCAATGTCCTCTTCCACCGTGCCCATTGTTTTATTACTAACGCATCTGCCAGGGCCCATCACTGTGACCTATATTCTGCTGCTGGGTTGGCGTCCCTAGCCACTAGAAGACTGCTCCATCTTGGTACATGGATGCTCAAAACACTGCATAATAAACTCCCAGACTATATTTCCTCTCTCATCCACATTTTGCACTGCGCTTATTCCCTTGGAAAATCTTCCTTCCTCCTCCTTCCTCCTCCTGGATATCCCCAGAACAAGAACCTCCCTTGGCAAGGGCTATATTGCATTCTCTCCCTGTGACTTGGAACAGCATTCAAATGTTACTCAAGCCTTCCGCCGCCTGGTCATTATTAGTTTTTCAAGTCGACGTTTCAAGATTCTTTCATGGATCCTTGCAAATGCCTGAGGGCTTAGCTCTCTGAATCCTCTTCTTCTACCCCCTTTCCTCTAACCTTCCCCACTGGCCCTTTCTCATGTGTTATCCTGTCGCTGCCTAAGTCCCTACTCTCCTGTAGCTCTTCCTCCTATTAACTGACTATTTCATGTCCTTACTC
Source organism: Neoceratodus forsteri (assembly GCA_016271365.2). Classification (NCBI taxonomy): domain Eukaryota; kingdom Metazoa; phylum Chordata; order Ceratodontiformes; family Ceratodontidae; genus Neoceratodus; species Neoceratodus forsteri. The sequence goes on from JADMNL010000029.1 coordinate 134,207,701, forward strand.
ACGCCTGTCCTGTTCCCTCCCTCTGCTGCATCTGTGCCGCATTGTTGCGCCATGTAATTTGCCTCATTATTGCAGTATCTTATTGCAAGGACCTGTTTTACTGTGATAGTATGTTGTGATGTACTACACCTATTGTCTTATGCATCCTACCATAGATTGCCTCATTGCTTTACTGTCTTATTGCCATGACCTGTTTTACTGTGATTGTACATTGTGATGTATGAAACCCATTGCCTTATTCAAAGTATGTTCCTTTTATTTTGTAAACCTGTTGTTGTACACTGTCTTGTGCTAGGATCTCCTTGTGAATGAGCTGCTCATTGGAGTTTTCCTACAATAAACCTGAGTTGAATTGAATAATCCAGAAGCAGGCTGGTCAATGCTTAAGCCAAAACTGTCCCCAGTAAATAGGTGTTTGTTCGGTGTGTGTGAGTCGGGGTTGGTGGTGCAGGTAAGATGTGGGTGTTTGTTTGGTGGGGGGTGAAGATAAGAGGGTTGGGTGCTGAACGGGAACCAGTTGCAACAGGATCTATACTCCTAACAGGATAGTCTTGGGGAGGGCCTGAGAGAACTAGGCATTTTAGGAAGAAAACAGATTAGTAAAATAAATTCTCCATGTATTTTATTTTATTAAATGTCGCTCTCCTCTGACACAGCTGAGTTTTACATAATGAATGTAACTATTCATTTTTAAGGCATTGATGGAAGACCGAAAGAACTGAGCAGCACGTCTGGGAATGAGGTAATTTGTTTCTCAGATTATATTCTCATCTCTTAAACGTACCAATAGTCTACTGTTAAGGTACAGCTTTAATGATGCTTATGTCTCTAGGCTTTAGACCACAGTGACATGAGAAGAGAACAATATGTGCAGCAGCCTACAGGCTCAGTTCTATCAATATATTGCTTATGCTACTAACAGATATAGATAACTTAATTGTTTGAGATCTTTGAACTGACAAATGCAGCCAGTCTGTCATCAGATCCCTCCTCCCTCACCATGATAGTCCATATAGAACTAACTCAACTCCACCATTTGGGAATCTGATTTGAATGGCTTCTGGATATTGGTAATACCCAAGTGTTACTAGATTCTAGGATGAGCTTCTTACCTAGTTCTGTCAGTAGCCTTGATTGACTAAACTATCTATATAGGCCAAGTTTAGCTCATTCTGCCACAATGACTCACTCAACCCAAATAGACACACTGACTAGATTTCCTTTCCTTCTGAAATAACCCTGCTGTAACTGTCTAAAATGGCTTCTAGTTTCAGTCCCAAGTGCTTAAACTGGCATAGTATTGAGCCCACTGGTGACTTGTTGGGTCTGGAGAGCAAATTCCATCTCTTCTAGAGGATGACCCAACTGATTCAGAGAGCAATGCATAAATGGAGATGGAGCTGTGGGGAGATATATAATATATTCCTTGATATGAGACTAATTTGCAAGTACCTAGTCATCTTCAGTTTCCAGTGTAGCTAACAATCCTTCATTTCTCATCAACACGTAATCCTGCTTTTAACAGGAAGGTGAAAAGCAGCGGCTGGTGTGAATGCTTGACCTTTGGAAAGCTTGTTTCAACACCATAGGATTATCTGTGCCAATGAACATCTGATGTCACCCTTAATTCAGTTATGCCCAACTGTGAGTGGGGTCTGGGTGTTTGTATGTTTTGGGATTCAGAGAAGTTAGAAATGTCAACATCTCAAGAAGGCAACATTTCTGCCACTGTGGTTCAAGGACTACGGCAAAGGACAGTGATCTGCAGATCTTGGTTTGAATCTCTGGGACTCATGCACTTCCACATGGGAGCCCAGAGCCAGACCCCACAATGCATTTCATCTCCATTCATGCCCCAGTTCTGGGGCTCACACACTAGGCCAGTCCCTCAGACATTACTTTAGATGTTTAGAGCCTGTGGCACTTGTGGAAAAGTGTGATTATACACAGCACCTGTGGGAAAGTGATTATACACTGTTCTAGTTGTATGTCTGATATTGAGCTCCTCTATTCTCTAGAGACATGGGAAGTTGTGTGGGAACTCTAGAAACAGGATCTTTGTTCTTTGCACTTCCCCTTTTCCTGCTGCTTGTCTGCATGTGATATTATAATCTCCTTCTTGTGTCATCATAATCATTTCCATGGCAACAACTGTTATTCATAAATAGGATACATTATTTATCTACATAAGAGCAGTTTGACCTCAGTTAGCCTCATGAGTGACATAAGCAAAGAGTGATGTGCCTGAGGCCAAACTGCTCGAGTGTGGATAAATAATGTAACACGCCTTACACACTGAAACATAGAAACACAAACTGTGAGTCCTGTTTATACAGCAGGCTGGTGATTCTTTGAGGGAGGTGATTCACAGGAAATGTTTATCCAGCACATGTGTGATAAATTCCAGGTTCTAAAATTTATCATGCATATGTGGAGATAACATTTTATGACATGGATTTGTGCCCATGCATATAGTATTAACAGGATTATGACATCACATGTAGACCGACGACAGGAGTGGATGAAGTCAGAGAGAAAAGGATCATATACTGTAGTCATCAGCTGTCCTTAGTACTAAAGACATACAGGAAACAGAAAATATGTCAGAAATAGTCTAAATTGTATATTCATATTGGTTTTCGGAGTTTTCTCAAATACAATATGCCACATGCTTTATAAAGGTATAGAATTAATAATTTTAGTCATTGGTTTATTTACCACTGCAGCTGAAGGCAGGATACCAATAGTTGCATTCAACAGCCCTTTCCAAATACTTTTACCTAAGTGTAGAGGATCACATTAAATATCTATAGAAATAATTGGCTAATCATTAAATATCCAGAACACTGCTCCTGTAGTAGATGAAGCAGGAATTCAGGAGGTGAGACTTTACACACATGGTTGATCAGAGAGAACAGCTGCACAACATAGAAACAAACTGCTTTCACATTCCTTGCACTTAAATTATACTCCATTTCATTACAGCTCAGCAGGAAACAGAACAATGTAACAGATGACGCTGAGGAGGATGACACAGAAGACTTTATCACCTACGCTACTCTGAGTCACCAGAGTACAGAGCAGGAGCATGCTAAATATTCTACAGTGCAACACGGACGTAGGCAAGGAGAAGGTTCCAGTGAGGATACAATTGTATACTCTACCCTTGCATTGAGATCTTGAGATGTACAATTCAGAATCCCAAACAACAGATCACTGAAGATGTCCATATTTAGCTTGTAGGTCAGGCATAATGGAGTTGGAGAAGTCCTTTAGAGACTTAACTGCAATATACAGCAATGCAGACGGAGCGATTCTAGTTCATGCGCAGGTCTGTGTTCCTACTGTAAGAAATGATTTGGGTTTTCTGAGATGTGACAGGCCAATAATAATAATTATAGATCTAATTAATTATTCATGATGCTACAGATGTCACTGATTGGCTCTGACACCAGTCTGAAATCTCATAGGCGTGACCGGTGCAGCAGCGCTCAGCTCTTCCTGCTAATTGCTGCCACAGAAAAAGCGCTCTCACCACCACAAGAAACATAATTTAAGCACAAACAAAATAAATTATTATTGCAATTAGATTTATAATCACAATATGACTCAGAGCCAGCCATTTCTTCGATCATGACCGACTGGGTGGGGATGTCCTCGGCTGCACCTCAGCCCACCCTCTCCCCAGCTGGTCGTTAATCTCTAGGAAATGATGGCTCTTCTATCATTATTGCTTAACTAATACAAAGATAAGAGTCAAAATCTTTATTATGCCATAATAAAATCAGAAAACTTTTATCAGATAACCAGCCTCCTAGATGGCTAAATTGCAATGGTTATAGTGGGAGTCGTGGTCTGATCTCCTGCAGCCCTAGTCATTCGCCTTTCTTCTTGAGGGCAAACCATTTCACTCTCTGATCAGGGTTCGAGTAGACATTTTTATACATAACTGTTATTATGTAAAGCGAGGATATATCTCATCATGAAAACATCTTGTTATTTCTTGCCAGACACTCATAGTCTCTTAACAACAGCTATGCAGATTATGTCGGTAGCCAGGTAGTCACATCACTGTCAGCCAGTTAGGCCTCCCATCTGTCATGCTAATAATAATCTCTCTTCTAGCTAAGAGGGAGTTACCCAACCTCTCCAGCATAAGCAACACCCAGCTGCTTACCAGAAGATTGTATTGTCTGCAAGGAAAAGAGACAAAAAACAAGTTACAAGTTAAAATATTTGTCACAATATATTCATGTTTTATTGGGGTGTCATTACACTATGGCCTTAGACTTGGGAAGGGACAGGCCAGCATTTGAGCTAAGTTCTTTTCTCATACTCCATAGTTGCTCATATTGACCATCCTGATCCTCTACAAGAAGTATGAGGTGAGTAGCTATCTATTCAGCCAATGGTAATGCAGATCCTTAATCAACTGGTAGGGGAAGAGGGTCATGTGTGCCAGGTGACTGACACTGGCCCTTGGAGAATGAGGAAGGAACCTAACCTAAATCCTCTCCCAAAGCTATCCTGCCACATCCCAAACCAACATAATAAGCAGCCCCACATCACCATATTATCTTATCCCAAACATTAGGCTGTGACACACCGGATTGACTTATATAACAGCAACCTATCCCACATTCCTCCATGCACGCTTAATCAACTGTGATGTGGACATCTGCTGTTAGCTACCCATTACTGCTATTTTGTGATGTACTCTGTTTAGCTTCCACTCATTGCTCTGCCCAAACATGGCACCCTTTACCACAACAAGTCTTATCTACCCTCTCGATCCATCATGACATCTACCTTAAGAAGAGCCTACCAATGTTTGACTGCAGATGTGGTCACAATTGCCCTGCACTCCTCCTCACTAGACTGGGAGTTTTCTGCAGTTTTGCTACCAACTCCTCTCGTCTCACCCATTACAGCCTCATGCATTAACTCTCTCTCCCACCACTTGTGTCCATTTGACACTTTCTTGCTCATCCTTTCTCACCAAATCATGGTTCTCCTCCCTCCACCCTCTTGCTCTGCTGACTCCACAGTCCTCACTGCAGAACTGCTGCTGGGAAATCAAATTTTTCCTTCAGCTTTCCTTGCCTGTGGAAGACTCTATCCCTTCAGTTATGCATCTTCCACTCCTACAGCTTTCTCAAACAGTTAACAGCTCACATCAGTCCCTCCTGTTCCTACTCCTTACCTTCTTTGGCTGCTCTGCATTCTTTCTTAGCCATGACTGCTGTTTTGGTTGTCAGTTTACCCGCATTGCAAATTTACATATGAAACAGTGTTTTTCCTTGCTGTTTTTCACCCTGCTTATTTTGCACTCTATTGTTATACATCACTCACAAATATGTTATCCTAACTTATCAATACAATGTTACCTTATTCTTTGTACATATGTTAGTTCTGCACTGCTTCTACTTGCATTGACTTGTATCATTTGTACTGAAACTGGTATTATTTTTGCCCATCTTGGTTCTTTCAACAATGTACTCCTCCTCGGATCACACCTGAAATTAGCCCAGGCTCGGTGTGCCTTTCCCGTCACCACATTATAAATACATAAAATATTGCTATCTGTTGACAGCAGTTTTGTTTGAAGATGGTTATTTCTACCTGCCACTGTGTGATCACGTTATCTGGTAATAAAGTAACTCCTCTGGAGTTCTCATCTATGCAGAATGTTAAGAATGCCAATGGTTTGAGAGTGTGGGTTGGAAATCCTTAATGACAGCTTAATTAGAAATGCAGGCCGTGTTGTGTCTTGCCTTCCTTCCACAAGCAGCCCCTCCCCATGACTTCTGGATGTCTTGGACACTATGTACTGAGGAGCTGACATAATGTGCCAGGTCATCCATGGGACACTGGCAAGCAGACGTAATCATAACGACTCAGTCAGTAAAGACACTGCGACTCAGACTGGTTTATCACAGACTTTTATTGCTGGTCATTTGCTGGCTACTCTAGCAGGCATGTCTGCATTACTGATATACTCTATAAATCTCGTGCTTATTACATTTCCAATGTGAGCTGATTAACATTTCTTAAGATTGTATAACAGTTAAGTCAAGTTGTGGTTAGCTGCTTTATATTATTATACAGATTTTTCTCTGTCTATGGACATGCATTGTTATACCTTATCTATGTAATAAGCAATTTAGTGTTTCTGTATATTATTCTGTAACATCTATCAAAAAATTAACAAAAATTAATTGCAAAAACCCACCTGGAAATGAGACTAGGCTTGGTGTGCCTTTCCTGATTACCAAATCCTAAATAAATAAAAAATATTGTTATCTTTTGACAATGTTTGTATTCAAACACAATTTCTACCTGCCACTGTGTGATCACATCATTTGTTAATAAAGTAACTTCTCTAGAGTGTTCAAACTTTAAGAAAGTCAAGGCATTTTTAAATCACTTGGAATTTTGAAATGTACTGCCCAGACCTCAGTGTACAGTTGAAGTGTCCTTCCAGGAATATATTGCACTGGGACTTTGGTAGCTTACGTTTCCAGCTTTAGAGATTTTCTTCTAAAGCAGGTTGCTAAGCACACTGAATAGCCCTACCTAGAGGAACATACCAAGTTGCATCACAATACGACAGATGGAAACTGCCTGTCAATAAAATAAAACTCCTCAACTTACCTGAGGCACCAGGCTAGAAAACAAACAGAAACCTCACACGCTAGCACTCACCCTCCAGTTAGAAAAAGACACAGCACAACATCGTGTGGTACAAAGCTTAAGTGACAATTTATTCAAAACACAAGCGCATGTGAATGCTCATACTTTTGGTTTCTTTTGTTTTGTTTTTTTTAATATTTTCACACCAAATTTTAAACACAGCTTTCTTATGACCCCACCTCATGAACAAGGTCAAGGGAAAATGTTGAAATCCTGCCTAAAGGGCAGTTTTGTACCACAAGTGTAAAACACATTTTTAATCAGCATTTGAAAATGACAACTGTCACATTCTATGAGGTGCTGTGAAAATGGCTATGTTGAAAATTTGAGGTCAAAATGCTGAAGAATTACCAAAGTCATAAATGTATGTTGAAAATTTTAAATAACTTTTCCCCACTATTGTTCTTTTGTTTCTATATCTCTGATCAGCCCCCTTCTACTCAGGTGCCACAGAACCACAATCTTGGCATTCCTCTAGGACTTACCCTTACTTCTGAAGTTCCCCATTCTTAACCACCTCTGGTGGGTGGTGGAGACTGTCCCAAACTCCACAGTAGAATGGATCCAGTCTTGTGGCAGTGGTGCCTGGGTAGCCAGATGGGGGCCTGTGAACAGCGGCACCATCCTGCCAGTCAGGGCTTTTCCACTTGTACTTCCTGCCCTCTAGGACATTGGCAGCAAGTGTGCACAAACACGAGTGCATGCAAGCACATATGTTGCGGCACCAGCCAATGTCCTCCCACCCATAAGCTGCTTCCTGACTGCACTGCCACCTGTGGTCATCCAGGTGGCAGTATTATAAGGCAAAGGCAAGGCAAATTTTATTTTTCTGGTGCCCAATCCCAGAGGCTCTGGGCGCTGAACAACAAGAACAGACTATCAATACAATAATATAAATCAATATAAAAGCAATAAAATATCAGTGTGCATAAATATAATGTAACTCCCCCAAATGGGGGTTCCTAAAGCCTTCCGGAGCTTGCCTAAATGCTCCTTGCCTAACTGGTGTTTGGCGTGAGGCCACTAAATGCGGAGCGTTGTGAGTGCTTTTAAAGCCTCCAGTACTGTCTCTTTAAAAGCTGCCTGCTCGCAGGTTTTGGTGGTTTGAATGGGGGACTGGGGCTTCTCTGTTCGAATCCCGCCCTGGGCTACTGTCTGATTGCTCCGTTTCTGCAGTCGCTAAGAGCGCAGAGGAGCCCATCTGAAAGATGTAATTGTTTCCTGAAAACATTTAGAGCATGGGTGAGATTGCAGTTTGTCTAACCTGCCTTTATTGCAGCTGCAACTTTGTGCTGTGCCTCCATTTTGGACCAGGACTGTTCTGAGGGGTCCAATAGTAGTCAGGGGCATCTAAAATGGTATAAATAGTGACCAAGCAGAATCAGGACTCAAACTGGAGCCGGCTGACCAATGGGGATACAGCTAGTGATTCTGGGAAGTGGAGTTCTGGACCATGGCACCTTTTTGCACCAATGAGGGCAGAATTAAGTGACTGGCATCTGCAGCCCTCCAATGGGATTGGGTGGTGCCCAAATGAGGATTCCCTGCCTGAACTGCCAAAGGGAGAGTCGTTGTGGCTGTGAGCAAGGAAGGAGCTCTGGGCTCCTGCACTGTTGAGTTTTTGCACAGGAAGCACGTGTAAGGCCAGAGTTGGGTGCTTTGAGTCGCTAGCAAGTGTCAGACTAAATCCCTGGGCAGCGGTCAGAGGAGGCTGTGCAGGAGCACAGCTACCTACCAGGCTCACCCTGTAGAAGACTGGAGAATCTGCTTAAATCGCTCGGTCTGTCAGGACTCGTGAAGCTGTGTCAGCTGGTCCCCTGTATGCAGTGCAAGTGGTCGAGGAGGTGCAGCAGCTGCCGTATGATACCCTCTGCCTTTCCATATAAATGTGTGGAGAAAATTCGAGTTCCAGGCTTGATCCTGTGATGGTGTGAGAGTGCTTATTCGATTGGAGTCGTGAGTACTAAATCAGGGTCAGCTCCTGTTCAAATGCCTATTAGGAGGGCTAGATCTGTTGGGTTCTTTACTGGCTGCCATAATTGAGCCTGGTGCCTCTGCCTTACCCTCATAGGGATTAAATGTTCATTTCTGCATCAGGGCCCCAACCAGCTGTATCGAGGGACTAGCCTTCATTGTTTGGGTACCCAGAGACAGTGACTAATAAGGTAGCCTGTGCACAGTGCCCTAGATAGTTATGTTACATGTATATAATAGAGTGGTAAGCTAATTAACCTGATTTCCCTTGGTCTTTGTTATTTCCCTGAAATAAATCAGATTGATCGGTTCGTGCAAAGGTATACTGGTGTTTTATGGTGAATTTCTGTACAGTGATCATTGTGCAGTAACCTCTCATTTGCAGAGGGTCACCGAGCAAGCTGACTGGTTCACGCCTGGGAGCGTATAAAGTTAACATACTGTGACTGATTTGTGTGGGCCACTAGTGGGAGGAAAGGGGGTTGCAGTGACCCAGAGGGCTGTGACCAAGTCATACCAGACTGTCTCAACCCCGACCTCTGGGTGGAGGCACCCGCATTGGATCCAGGACCCTCAACCTGTTAGTAGTCATTCAGGAAGGGGTGGTAGCCCTTGGGATAGCGCCTCTGGGGGCTCAAATTGGAGGCACTCATGGGATCAGCATCCCTAGTGGCCAAGTGGGCGATGTACTGCAATATGGATAGATTAAAGGAGAAGCTGGAGGGGATGTTATGGCTAAGATTAAGCTGGACCCTATTAAGACAATAGTACATAAACTGATGGGGTGGGGTGAAGCGGAAGAGTTGGACTCTCAGAAAATTGTGTTATTATTAGATGTACCTCTGGGGACCATGAGCACTGACATTATTTCTGCAGTGGAGTGTGTCAAATGTTTAGGCAAGGTGGAGGTGAAGGGTGTATGGCTGACCTGCTCGATCAGACCTTGCAGGTGTTACTTTTAAGTAGTATACATTGGCCCGAGAGGGTACCCCAGTGATCTGTCCAGAAGGTGCCCAGCAGAGGTGGAGGGTCATTCACATCTGAGTGGGGTCAGTCACCCCGGGGGTCTCCCCAAACTAATAGCTTCAAAGATAAACTGCTTAAATTGTTAGCTGTGGAGGGAGGACTACCTAGGAGTTACTGCAGGTGTTGGACCTTTCTAGTGAGACACCCCCAGCCTTCCTCGGTACCTCTCCCAGGCACCCCAAGAGTTCTATTTTGGCCCCACCGCCCCTAGTGGTTCCCTCTATAAGCTAGATTCTTACCGTAGACTAAAATGTTTTCTGGCACAGTGCCAGTGCCTTCCAGGGAAGATGACTTGGAGGCGTGGATGGACTATGCTACCCCACTAGTCCAGGAGTAGCAGTGTTCTGAGGGGAGAAATGAAAGAGACTGATGGAGAGCCTGAGAGGCCCAGCTTTGGAAGCTATTCGGTTCTTGTGGGCTACTAGCCCGGAAGCTATGACAATGGAGTATCTTTCTGCCTTGGAGGAGTGTTTGGGAGTACAGAAACTGGGGAGGACTTATTATGGAAATTCAAGTCTGCCAAGCAATGGAGGAATGAGAAGTTGTCCGCCTTTGTTACTAGGGTGGAAAGGGCCTTGCAGAAGGCCTATCGAAGGGGGATCACAGCCACAGCCTTGAACCAGGTCAGGTTGGAGCATGTTTTGAAATCTGCTAGGTTTTCCAGTGTGATATTGTTAAAACTTAAGTTACATGATCAACGAGCTGCCCGCCTGAGTATTGTCAATTGATGAGGGAGATTTGAGAAGTAGAGACTGATGAGGAGGGTGGGAACCATATGTGGGGCTGTGAATCTGTGCCAAACCCTGAGTCTAGTAAGCCAGATGAGGCCCACCTTTGAGAGGGGCCTGATGTTTCCCGGTATCCCCAGAGTCATAAGGGGTGGGGGTGTGTGCCATTCCTCTGACCCCTGAGTAGAAAGTGAACTGAGGGCGAGATTAGAGATTTATGAGAGCTAGTGGGCGACTTGAAGCAAACTACATAGATACATAGACAGTGTCTGCAAATAAGGGCCTATGGCCCACCAGTCTGCCCATTTGAGCTTGTAAGTTCAGTTTATGTTTTCCTAGAAGTCTGTTGCCCTTACCCCGACCTCCAGAATTCCTTTATGTCTATCCGTGCATTCTTAAATCCTGATTGTTTCAGCCCCCAACATTTCCTCTGTCAGGGTGTTCCACTTGTCCACCACCCGTTCTGTGAAGAAATTTTCCTCACGTTTCCTCTGAATCGTCCTCCCTCCAACTTCTTCCTATGCCCTCTAGTCCTGGAACATCTTTTCACTTAAAATAGTGTATTCCTGCACCCTGTTCCTCCCTGTAAGATACTTGCATGTCTCTATCATATCCTCTCTCTCTCCTCTCCTTCTACTAGCCACCCTGTTAGGTTTGGGGAGCCAGAGTTACCTAGAAACAAACGCCCTAGCCAAGAGGACCCCTCGCCCCATGATGGTCCCCAGCAAGCAAGGTATCCCCTTCCAATAAAGACCCCAGGACCCTAAGATTTGTTACCATTGTGGGGAGGATGGACACTTTCAGACTGAGTGCCAGTTACGGAGAATTTAAGGAAGGTCAACAGTAGGCCTACACCGACCCCCTAGGAAGAGTTTTGTGACCGGGCCAATGCCAGTGACTGCCACTGCTGTGCCCCGAATGGTCTGATGTGGTGGGGCCTTCAATGGAGGCCCCTGTGCAAGTGAATGGATACCCACCCGGGCTGTGTTGGACAGTGGCTCTCAGGTGTCCATTATGTTCCAGGACTGGTATCACAAACACCTGCCTGAGGTGCCATTACAACCCTTGGGTGGTCTACATGTGTGGGGGCTGAGTGATAAGGCTAGCCGTGAGGGGTATATCTGGATCTGGTATTCTTTCCTACTTCTGTTGCTGGGGTGGACGAACAAGTGGAAACTCTGGCCTAGTATGTCCCCCACTGGACTATATGATGGGGTGCCCTTGTTGATTGGGACCAATGCTCATATGTTTGGTCGCTTAGCACAGTTGTGTTCTGAAAAGCAGGTGTCCAGGACTGGGCGGCTCTTAGGATACTGCCTTGATCCAGAAGGCCTATGAGACTCAGAGAAAGGCTAGTCAGGAGGAACCTGAAGGCCGGTGGGTGTCGTCTGGAGGAAGAATCCGGGCCGTTGCTACTAGCCCCAAATGCTCAGTGTGTTTTGCAAGAGGAAGTCGGATTAAAAAGATGTTAAGAATAAGATATTGATGCTGGATGCACCTGGTGAGGGAAAGTTGCCTGAGGGGCTACTGGTTAAACCAAGTATCTTGCCTGCTAGAGCCCATGCTTATGCCAGAAGGGTAATGGTTCGAGTTCATAATGTGTCTGACAAAGAGATCTGAGTAAATAGAGGTTGCACCCTGGCTAATGTGCATTGTGCAGACACTGCAGTGCTACCCATTAGCAAGAGTTTGGGAAGGATAACAGGGTAACGCCTGACTTGTTTGATTTTGGTGACTGCCCATTGCCAGCTGAATGGAAAGTGAGGATCAGTGAGAAGCTTGCCCAGAGAGACCAGGTATTTTCCTGAAAGAATGGGGCATAGGATGTGCAAGGAGCTGAGCACCACATCCAGCTGCATGATGACAGACCCTTCCGAGAGAGGTCCCGGCGCCTGGCCCTGCTGACATAGATGATGTGAGGCGGCATCTGCAAGAGATGCTTGCTGCTGGTGTGATAGAAGAATCCAGAAGGCTCTATGCTTCCCATCATAGTAGTGAGGAAAAGAATGGGTCTGTTGGGATGTGCGTGGATTACCGTACCTTAAATCGGCAGACCATCCCAGACCAGTATACCATGCCACTCATACAGGACGCCTTGGACTGTCCAAATGGCAGTAAGTGGTTCTCTGTGTTAGACCTCCACAGTGGGTACTATCAGATCCCGATGGCTCTGGAAGATCGAGAGAAGACTGCGTTCATTTGCCCTAAGCGTCTATGAGTTTTCTTGGGATGCCTCAAGGAATTTCAGGTGCCCGGCTACTTTTCAGCACCTGATGGAATGTGCTGTAGGGATATGAATTTGCTCGAATGCTTGGTCTACTTAGATGATGTTATAGTGTTTGGCAGCTCCTTGGAAGAACATGAAAGTCGATTGTTTAAGGTTCTGGATCGGCTGGAAGACTTTGGTCTCGAACTATCTATAGACAAGTGACAGTTCTTTAAAACCTCTGTAAAATATGTGGGTCACATAGTATCCACAGAGGGCATCGAGACTGACCCCAGCAAAGTAGAAGCTTTGACCACTTGGCCTCAACAAAAAACTTGAAGGAGCTACAGCAGTTCCTGGGATTCTGTGGGTACTACAGATGGTTTATTAAAGACTACTCTCGGGTGATCCGCTTCATGCTTAACCTCACATGAGGGTACCCCCAACCCATAAAAATTACAAGAAAAATTTGCAATCTGGGACTGAAAAAATTATTTCCTTCCACATGATACGTTTGGCACCCGCTGGACTGCCGACTGTGAGAACGCCTTCTATGACATTATCTATCAACTTACTCATGCCCCAGTGCTGGCCTATGCCGACCCTGCTAAACCATATGTTCTTCATACTGATGCCAGTCTGCAAGGCTTGGGGCCGTACTGTATCAGGAGCACCTGAACAGTCTGCTGAGACCTGTAGCTTTTGCCAGCCACAGCTTGACCCCTTCTGAGAAGAACTACCCCATACACAAACTAGAGTTCTTAGCTTTGAAGTGGGCCATCGTTGACCAGTTCCATGACTATTTGTATGGGGCGAAAATACTGGTGAAAACTGATAATAATCTTTTGACATATGTTCAGACCTCAGCCAAGCTAGATGCCACTGGTCATAGGTGGCTCTCTGCGTTATCCACCTACAATTATGCTGTTGAATACAAGGCAGGCCAAACCATACAGATGCTGATGCTCCATCCCAGAGACCTGTGTCTCAAGCCGATTGGGTCCGTTGTCAGAACCTGACATTAGAGCCCTTTGCCAGAAATTTGACAAGGATGAACAAGTGTCTTCTGATGCTGTGGACTGCATGGTGGATTGCTTGGGCCCATCTGAGAACTGTATAGGTGCTGCGTATTGCCATTTTTCTACATTAGACACTAGTACGCTGCCTCAGTTCAATAATGATAGTCTCCAGCTGGCCCAGTCCTGTGACCCTATAATAAACCCTGTTTTTAGAGGCGCTGCAAGGGGAGAGATGTGTCACAACTGGGTTCCACTGCTCTAAGAACTGCCCTGCTATACAAAGAAAGTTTGAAGTTGAAGCTGATCAATAAACTACTATACCGGAGACCCTAGACAAAGATGGGTGAGTAGACAAACCGCAACTGGTACTGTCCACTGCTTTTAGAGAACCGGTGCTGAGGTCCCTGCATGACCACATTGGACACCTTGATCTAGATCGAACCCTTGACTTAAATGCGAACCCGATTCTACTGGCCAAAAATGAGTACTGACATGGAGCAGTATGTTAAGACCTGTGGCGCTGTTTACAAAGAAAAGCCCTGCCTCAGAGAGCTGCTCCCTGGTCAGTATCACTACTAGCACCCCTATGGAACTGGTGGGCATTGATTTTCTGAGCCTGGATCCGATCTGAAGAATATCAACAATATATTGGTAGTCACTGATCATTTCACCGATATGCCCAGGCTTTCCCACTAAAGATCAGAAAGCAACCACGGTGGCTAAAGTTCTCGTTGAGAATTTCTTTGTTCACTATGGGGCCCCCAGTGAATCCATTCTGATCAGGGAGAGATTTGAAAGCTGTCTGATTAAAGAAATGCTATCCTTGTGTGGGGTGCAGAAGTCAAGAACCACCCCATACCACCCCATGGTGATCCCCAACCTGAGAGATTCAATCACACCTTGCTCGATATGTTGGGCACTTTGCACCTAAAGACAAATATAGCCGGAGGCAGCAGATCTGTGCCTTAGTCCATGCCTCGACTGCATCAAGAGTGATGCCATCGGGTTTCCCCATATCGATTGATGTTTGGAAGGGAAGCCAGATTGCCAGTGGATGTTTGTTTGGGTATCTCCTGATGGGGTTCGGGCTGCTAATCATCTACAGTATGTGCAGAAGCTGAAGACCCAACTAAATCATGCCTACCAACTAGCCCAGACCATGGCTGCTAAGCGGGAATTTGGCCAATAAAGAAAGATATGATAAGAAAGTGAAAGCAGTGGAATTGAAGGAAGGAGATAGAGTGCTATTAAGGAATCTGGGACTGCACGGCAAACATAAGATTGCTGACAGATGGCATCACCTCCCTCATATTGTCGTGGGAAAATTGAAAGATCTGCCTGTGTATAAAGTGTGGCCTGAGAACAATTCAAAGATGTGAAGACTTTACACAGGAATCACCTGCTGCCCATTGGAAAATTTTGATCGGGGTGAGCCTTCCAATGCTTCCCCTCTGGGCCTATAACTAGGCGCAGCAAACAAGAAATCCGGGGAGGGGCAATTCCTCAGAACTCAAACTCCAGAAGCTTTCTACCTTCCCTCTGATGAAGTTGATCCTCAGTCTGTGTCTGAAGATAGTGAACATGATGTTGAGTATTACCCCTCTTATGAGCTGAGTCAGCTCTTTAGGGCAATCCCTTAGCTAACTCAAGGCGAAGTTGGGCTTCCTGGACTGTCTGAGCCAACCAACTTTGCCCTGGAGTCGAAAGCTCCCGAGGATGAAGTGGATGGCACTCAGGGTGAAGAAGTGGGATTTTTGAGCCTGGTTGAATTATCTGGGCTGGCTGAACTGTCTGACTTTTCAGAAGAAGGAAGTGAAGGGGGAACCTGTTAGTGGTAAGCCCGAGCCAGAAGAATACTTTGAGTGCCCTGATAGCCCCTGGTAGTGCCAGAAATGTCCCTGGCTGAACCAAGCAGTGTGGGTTCTGACATAGAGGTCCTGTTCCCAAAAGTACCATGGGCTCTGGGTCCCTTCCTCTATGGAGGTTCCCTCTACTAATCTGAGTGAGACTGAAATGGAATCAGCACCTGTAGCAGGTTGTCCGAGACCCCTAGACGCTCCAGCTGAGAAGTACGGCCTGTAGTAAGATTGAGTTATGAGTCCCTGGGTCAGCCTGTGGACCTGCCTTTAAATGTTGTCCATAAAGGGGTGTATGTGTCCCCGAGCTCCTTGCTCAAGTTAGCCTTGGAAATGACTCCAGCCTGTTAGTATTGCCCTCTGAGTATGGTACCCCCTGCCCTAGTTGGCCCGCCCAGTAACTGATAGGGAGGGCCCCTCTTTCAGGTGTCCTGGGCAGGAGCGATGACCAGATTTAAAAAGAAAGGTTGTCTGTATGTGTAATATTGCACTAACAATAGTAAATCGTGAATACAGTACCAATATATGTAACAAAAGGTCTGATGTCTGTCGATTTAAAACTGTTTTGCCTTAAAGTGATTTAAGGGTAACTACTTAGCATGAGCGCCAAGTTCTTTCCAGGCCAGGAAGGGTGTAACCCCCTACAAATGGGGGTTCCTAAAAGCCTTCCCAGAGCTTGCCTAAATGCTCCTTGCCTAACTGGTGTTCAGCGTGAGGCCGCTAAATCGGAGTTGTGAGTGCTTTTAAAGCCTCCAGTACTGTCTCTTTAAGAGCTGCCTGCTTGCAGGTTTGGTGGTTTGAATGGGGGACTAGGGCTTCTCTTTTTGAATCCTGCCCTGGGCTGCTGTCTGATTGCTCCATTTCTGCAGTCGCTAAGAGCGCAGAGGGAGCCCATCTGAAAGATGTAATTGTTTCCTGAAAACATTTAGAGCATGGGTGAGATTGCAGTTTGTCTAACTTGCCTTTATTGCAGCTGGAACTTTGTGCTTTGCCCTCCATTTGGACCAGGACTGTTCTGAGGGGTCCAATAGTAGTCAGGGGCATCTAAAATAGTGTAAATAGTGATCAACCAGAATCAGGACTCAAACTGGAGCCGGTTGACCAATGGGGATACAGCTAGTGATTCTGGGAAGTGGAGTTCTGGACCATGGCACCTTTTTGCACCAATGAGGGCAGAATTAAGTGACTGGCATTTGCAGCCCTCAATGGGATTGGGTGGCACCGAATGAGGATTTCCTGCCTGAACTGCCAAAGGAGAGTCGTTGTGGTGTGGGCGAGGAAGGAGCTCTGGGCTCCTCTTGCCCGTTGAGTTTCGTGGGAAGCACGTGTAAGGCCAGAGTCGGGCACTTTGAATTGCTAGCAAGTGTCAGACTAAATCCGCTGGGCAGCGGTCAGAGGAGGCTGTGCAGGAGCACAGCTACTTCCAAACTCACCCTGTAGAAGACTGGAGAATCTGCTTAAATATAGCTCGGTCTGTCAGGACCGTGAAGCTGTGTCAGTTGGTCCCGTGTATGAGAACAGTGCTGCTGGGGAGTACAGCAGCTGCCTGGTATGGTACCCCTCTGCCTTTCCATATAAATGTGTGGAGAAGAGTTTGAGGTCCAGGCTTGATCCTGCGATGGTGTGAGGCGCTTATTCGATTGGAGTTGTGAGTACTAAATCAGGGTCGCTCCTGTCAAATGCTCCTAGTGAGGGCCAGATCTGTTGGGTTCTTTACTGGCTGCCATAATTGAGCCTGGTGCCTCTGCCTAACCCTCGTAGGGATTAAATGCTCATTTCTCGTCAGGCCCCAACCAGCTGTATCAAGGGACTAGCCTTCATTGTTTGGGTACCCAGAGACAGTGACTAATAAGGTAGGCCTGTGCACAGTGCCCTAGATAGTTATGTTACATGTATATAATAGAGTGGTAAGCTAATTAACCTGATTTCCTTGGTCTTTGTTATTTCCCTGAAATAAATCAGATTGATCGGTTCTTGCAAAGGTATACTAGCTATCTGGTGTTTTTATGGTGAATTTCTGTACAGTGATCATTGTGCAATAACCTCTCATTTTGCAGGGGGTCACGGAGCAAGCTGACTAGTTCACGCCTGGGGCCAGCGTATACAGTGAACATACTGTGACTGATTTGTGTGGGCCACTAGTGGGGGAAAGGGGTCTGCAGTGACCCAGAGGATGTGACCAAGTCATACCAGACTGTCTCAACCCCGACCTCTGGGTGGAGGCACCCGCCATTGGATCCAGGCCCCTCAACCTGTTAGTAGTCTTTTCAGGCAGGGGTGGTAGCCCTTGGGATAGCACCCGAGAGTTCTAATAATTAATAAATATTTATCTAAAGCTAATTTCAACAAATAAGCTGGGTGCCCAGGGTGGACTAATGGCTAAGGTCTGGGAAGGCCTTGTTAAACAGAGAAAGCCTTGAGGCGGGCCTTAAAGACCTCAACAAAGGGGCATCCCGAATGATGGAGCAGTGAATTCCACAGGATGGGGCTGGTGACACTGAATGCTCTGTCAACAGCAGTTTAAGCCTCATCCTGGGAATCACAGGACCCCTCGATAAGGACAGGAAGGAGCTGACCAGGACAGCAGGTGTAAGAAGGTCTAATAGGTAACTGGGACCCAGCCTGTGTAGAGCCTTCAAGGTGAGCAAGCCCACCTTGAAGAGAATCCTCCACCTAACCAGCAGCCAATGCAGCTCATGCAAGACCAGAATAATATGACAGAATTTAGGCTGTCCAGTGAGCAGCCTAGTGGCCGCTTTCTACACTAACTGCAGCCAGTGAAGGTTCCTCCAGAGACCCCTAGGTAGAGTGCAATACAGTAATCAAGTCTGGATGTCATGAAGGCATGTACCAAGGTGCTGAGGTCCATAGATGGAACTAGGGGCTTGACCCTGGTGATAGTCCTAAGATGGTAAAAGCTGGTCCAGACAATGGATATCACCTGAAAATCAAATGACAATCTGCTGTTGGAAGGTCTTGCCAAGGTTTTGCACCCTAGAGGAGGTCCTCAGTGGCACAGATCCCAGAAATAAACTGGTTTCAGCACAGAGGACAACCAGTTCTGTCTTCTATTCAACTCCACCACCAGTACCTCCGTCTTGCTGAGGTTCAGTCACAACCAATTGGAGGACATCCAGTCATTTATCTCCATGAGGCAGCTGTTTAGTACTTCCACTGCACTAGAGGTTCCTGGGGCAAAGAAAGATACAGCTGGGTATCATCAGCACAGCAATGAAAACCCAAGCCGAACTTTCTAATGAGCTCACCCAGGAGCAGCATGTACACGGCAAACAACATTGGTGACAAGACCAAGCCCTGAGGTACTCCACATGACAGGAGGCTAGAGGACAGGAGAAATTCCCCATTACTACTTATTGCCTCCTGTTAGTTAAGTATGACTCAAACCAGCAGATGACAGAGCCGATGAGCCCACAAACTTCCCTCAGGCTGTCGAGTAGCACACAATGGTCTACCGTGTCAAAAGCTGACGAGAGATTGAGAAGGATTAGAATCACCCCTCCCTTGATCTCTAGCCCTGAGGAGGTCATTGTGGACCGAAGCACTGCAGTTTCAGTACTATGCCTCACATGGAAACCAGACTGGAATAGCTCATAGAGATCAAAGGCCATGAGGTGCTCCTCAACTTGTTGTGCCACAACTGTCTTAACAACTTTTCCCAAAAATGGAAAGTTGGAGATCGGGTGGTAATTCGTCTTGACATCAGGGTCTAATGATTTTTTTGAAGAGGGATGAACCAACACCTCCTTTAAGGCATCTGGAAAAATCCCTCTGTGAAAGAGCACCAGACAATCAAGGTGAACACCGGACCAACAGTGCCGACACATCTCATCAAAGCACGTTGGCACCAGGGTCCAACTCACAGTATGTGTGCTTTAACATGGCAGTAAATGACGTCTGACACCTCCAGTGGTTTAAACTCCCCCAACTAGATGGAGTGCTCTCCGGACAATCAGGCAGATCACCATAGGCCACTGTAAGGTTCACTGGCAGCACGCTCGCCAAATGGCGGATACCCTGTCTAAGAAGAATTGAGCGAGCTCTGCACACAAGGCGTCTGAAAAATCTTTTTCAGCTGGAGACAGGTGGATTTAAGAGCTTATCCATAGTCTGAAAAAGTGCAGTTGGTTGATCCTTCCTAGCAGCAATCTCTCTGAACAGAAACTCTGCCTTCTTACGAGTGATTGCCCCTGATACTCACAATAGTGTGAGCGCAGGACCAGTCTATCCACCTCCAGGCAAGACTTCCACCAGCAGCGCTCAAACCTCTGACACACAATCTTCATCGCCTTGAGCTCCCCATCAAACCAGGGGACCTCAAGTGAGAAGATTTGGGTCATACACAGGCTGGTGCGAGGATTCAAGCGCCGCTGTCATCACCCTATTATAGGTGGCAACAGCAATGCCCAAACCCCTGCGCATACACTGTCCACACTAGATAGGTCAGCCACCACCAGAAATCCCTCCGGGTCAGACCCCTCAAAGGGCAGTAGCTGACTATCTCCATGAGGGGAGGGCTCAGGGGAGATCCCGAGCAAGAACCCCACCATGCAATGATCAGACCAACAGACCTGATCAATCTTGAGGTTGCTAACCTCAAGCCCAAGTGAGAAGACCAGGTCCAACATGTGGCCGTCCGATGGGTTGTGGTGGAAACCTCAGAAGTAAAGACCTGACATAGTCTGGAGGAGGTTACAGCCTAGCCTAGAATCATGTAGTCAGGAGTTCCAAAATAAAGATTTTTATTGTAACAGAAGTAAAGACCTGACATGGTCTGGAGGAGGTTACAGCTAGCCTAGAATCCTCATCATCGGCCCAGGCATTAAAGTCCCCAGGACCAAACACCTGGGGGACTCCAATGTCTCACCCGGTGACGAGGTCTGCCACCTCCTGCAGGAATTTCCTGTCAGCCCAGGAGGGTGGTAATCAGAAGGATCCTGAAACCTGCCACCGGACCTCCACGCACTGCCACACATTCAAATAAAGCCAGCCTTCCCACTGAGTGCATGGAGAAGCCAAGCTCAGGTCTAAAACAGATGGCTACTCCCCACCCCTGTGTTCCACTGTGGGGCAGTGCACCGCAGAGTACCCGGAGGGACAATGGTCTCTAAAACCATATTGAAGCTGGCTGCACTCACTCCACGGAGAGAGCATCTCCTGGGATGCTCAAGTCCTCCTCTCCCAAGCTGGCCCCTGACTACCCGAGTTTGTTCCCAACCACAGTTTGTCAGCATCACAAGTGGTAGTGCTACCACTCCACTGACAGCTAGCTAACTTTTTCTCATATTTGTACCCCAAATTTTCAACATATCCTTCTTCTGATCCCACATACAGTCAAAGAGTTAGTGCTGCGATCAGCGTGTCCAAGGTTTGTGCATCATCTTGAAGGGCAGCCAGCCAGGAGACACTACACAAAGCAAGTTCTATCTGTTGCACCTGGACCTTAATCAGGCAATGTAGTCAGGAGTTCCAAAATAAAGATTTTATTGTAACAGAAGTAAAGACCTGACATAGGTCTCACGGTAGCACTATACCAGCTCCCAGCACTTTGACTCCAATGAGTATTCCTCAGGGGTGGAGCTTGGTAAGAGGACTAATCATATTATAGTACACAATCACCAGGTGAACTCAATAACAAATGATGGAGAAAATCATGAGAGCGCTTGCATGGGGAGAAACCATAGCTGCGGGAGAGTCCGAGGACATCAAAGCAGCATTCCTTTCCTTTGAAAACTATTGATCAAAGAGATAGATCTTACATACAGCATTTCAACTCTCGAGGAGTACATCGAGTGAGGACTTGCACCAAGAGGGTTTAGAATCACTGTTGCTCCTCGGAAGGATTGAAGAATTTGGGTTCAAAGACAAGTGCATCAAAGCAGCCAGCAAATCATCCAAGGTATTTCTACAACTTCTTATTAAAACTGACAATCTGAAAATTTATGAATTACTTAAAGAACTTAAGGAAGCCAAGAGTAAAGTTCTGAGCTTTAGGAAGCATGCAAAGTTTCAGGAACTTGATTTTAAACTGAAAGCAAAGTTAAAGAAATAGAGAATGAAATAATTGAGAAAAAACAAGGAAATTGTTAAGAGATCAAACCGACTACAAATGAGATAATATAATTAGTTGGGCCAAGAACCGCTCCATAAGCAGGGGCAGATCGAGGATGAGGTTCCAAACCAGGAGAAAAGCCAAAAGGACGTGATGCTAAAAGTAATAATAATAAGGACCCAAACTCTTTTGGGATAAAGACCAGAGATCGACAGAAAGCAATGAAGAAAGTGCAAGACAAGGCGCAGCAGGAGGGTGGGAAATCAAACAGGAGAAGTGGACGTGCCTTGAGGGCACAAAAGAAGGACATAAGTTACAGATTATTAATTTATCTGACCATATTCTTAGTAACACTGAGACTTTAATTCTTCAAAAAGGTTTGAGTTTCACCTCCCAACCCCCAGTGAATAACTTTTGAGTATTTTGGATCTCCATAAATGCTTCAGGAAAATCAAGCTAAGACTGTTCTTTCAGAAAGAAAACAGCACAGAAAGAAATATGGGTCGCATTGAAGGTCAAAGCTTTAACCCTGGTGAGGGTCTGGATTACCTATTGCATTCAGCAAATGCTTCAGACTTTAATTCATTACAACTAACTGATAATTTACTTGATAGTTCATCACTTGATATGACTGCAGGCATGTTTAAAGAGTTTGATAATGAATTTCTGAATTTAAGAGCATTAGAAAGTCTTTGGCATGAAAACATAAATGAGCTTGACCTTTGACCTCCCAGGAGGCACTAACAGGTAATAGCATGTTACAGGCCCATCAACACATGTTAAAACTTAGGCAAGCAAGATTCACAGCTAAGTCCACTTTTTATCCAGGTATTTACAATATGGCAGTACAGTCATTTGAAAAAACTGTTAGTAAACAAGTAAAAGAAATTTTGGATAACCATGCTGTCCCCAAACAGTTCAACCTCAGCAAAAATGAAAGAAAAGCTCTAGAACACTTATCATAGAATAATTCAATCATAATAAAACAGGTTGACAAAGAGTGCAACATAGTTATTCTAAAGGTTGGAAAATATGAGAAAATGTTGCTAGACCTATTGAATAATTAGACAAATCATGCTAAAAGGGGCACTGTCAACTTTTCTTGAGAGGAGAACAAATTACTTTTAAAATGGGATGGAAATCCCATGCATGCACTTAGCTTGGACATACTCCTGCACATGTGCGGATCTTTAATCATGCCACACTTGTGCATGCACAGGATATTTAGGCCCCAGTTTTAAAAGGTAATTTGCTCTCCTCTCAGTGCTCGTTTTGGCAGCAAGCAACAACAAGGGTTCAATAATAGCAGATCTACTGGAGGAATCCTATTTTCTACGTTGCATCTCCAAAAGTCACACTTCAGGACCGCCTTAGCGGCCATGTGGTCTTGTTGAGATAATCCTTCCAGTGTGCAGGTGAGTTTATGTCGGTCCGAACAACCAACTTCTAATTAAAAATAAGCAAAAGCAAGCAAACTGATTAAGTTTCACACACATAAGGGCATACTAGGAACAATCAGTTGTACATGTGTGCCAGGAGGCACACTGCAGCCATACATAAAAAATTGACCAGCAAACTGACAGTGCCTCTATAAGTTGAATTGTGATCCAACAACACGTTATAAAAAAGAACTGTTTGTGTTTCTTAAGAATGCTTTAGATAAGGGAGATATTACAGACAAACAATATGGTTATCTCTGGCATGAATGTCCTGTAATACCAGGCTTGTTCTCACTCCCAAGATCCATAAAACACAGCTGGAACCACCAGGGAGGCTGACGGTTTCAGGCTGTAACTCCATAACACAAAATCTTGGGAAATGTATTGATTTTTGTCTGCAGCATGAAGTTTCAAACCTAGGTGATTGTATTGAGGATAGCACAGAACTCCTTAAAAATGAAAGACTTGAGGTGGGAGGATAGTTACACTTGGATGGGGTGGACTTAGAATTGCTGAACACCTCAATACAACATCAGCAAGGCATAGCAGAGACTAGTGCTGTGCAGAATGCGGAATTCTTCAGCGGAATTAGTGTGGAATGACCATTCTGCTGATGGGTTTACACCAGAATTTCACTTGTTCGATGCATAATTCTGCCTACTGTGATCCATGGAATAATATTCCATGGAACAGTATTTTTCTGTGGAAAATTATTCTGCAACAATTTCCGTGGAAAATATTGAGACCAACGGAATAATATTTCGTGGAACAATGATTTTTTCAGCAGAAAATCATTCTGCAACTGTTTTATGCTGCGGATTACCGCCCATTCCTTTCAGTGGAATTTGAGGAATTTCAGTGGAAGTTTGAATATTCCACGAATTTCGTTCTGCTGGAATTTGAAAATTCACACAGTACTAGCAGCTTACTAAATATTGGCTTGATAATATGTTCAGTATAGAGAACATACCAAGGAATTTTTTGTTAGAAGCTATCAAATATGTGCTAACACATAACTATTTTGAATTTGGGGACAATCTTTCCAACAGCGGTGTGGAACAGCAATGGATGCAGCAAAGGCACCATGCTATTCTAATCTTTTTTGTGCTACTGGGAGAAAGAGATAATATTGAACAGAGATATAAATTAATTTCTCCCACACATAAGGAAATGGTATTGTTTTATTGACGAGGTTCTTTGTGTGTGGAGGGGAAAGGAGGAAAACCACAGAATTCATACAATGGCTCAGTGTGAATGGGTTAAATCTGAGATTTACTTATACATCACATGCTGTAACCACAAATTTTGGATGTTACATTTACTGCTAATGCTGTAGAGCACACAGTTGAGATCCAATGTTACAAGAAGCCTACAGCCACAAACTCAATTCTCCTGGCAACAAGTGCCCCCAGGATTGAGGGACTCAGTTCCATACAGTCAGCTACTGCGTTTACACAGGAATTGTAGTACAGAAGATGGATTTGATAAACAGGCAGATGAACTAATATAGAGGTTCAAAGAAAGGGACTACAATATGGTTAAACTGCTTGAGTTAAAGGACAAAGTAGCCAACACAGAGAGGGAGACTTTGTTGCGGAGAGGAACATTAGCATGGATCAGGTCCAGCCTTGCACTTTAGTTACAGAATACAACCACATTGCAGGTCGCATTGGTAACATAATATCCAGAAACTGGCCTATACTACAGAGTGACTCTAAGGTTAACATTGCAGTGGGAGAAAGACCCGGTAACCTTTAATAGAGCAACAAATCTCAGCGATATGATGGTTCATAGCAGGGTTAAAAGAAAGAAAGAATGCAGGGCAGTTGGTTGCCAAACAGACCTGCTGGATTTTACAAATGTAGCAGATGCAATATTGATAGATGCTGTAAAACATCAAATGGTTCCAGCACCCAAAAATCGAGAATTTGGCTATCGAGATATGGGAACTAGTAATGTGTGACACCACATATGTGGTTTATGTAC
The DNA here is from genome assembly GCA_016271365.2 of Neoceratodus forsteri. Lineage (NCBI taxonomy): Eukaryota > Metazoa > Chordata > Ceratodontiformes > Ceratodontidae > Neoceratodus > Neoceratodus forsteri. Next base: position 134,232,698 of record JADMNL010000029.1, read on the forward strand.
TTTGGTGTGAGTGCGGTTTGGTTTATGTTGGCAAAAAGTGAGGCCCCTAAAACAAATAATACAGGAGCATGTCCAATCAATAATTAACTGCAGGCAAGGCACATCTCTTGTTTTGCATTTTGCCCTCATGCACAACTCAAAACCAGATGGTCCAAGGTTTGTGGGCCTGGAATCGGTGCAACCACTCAGGAATGGTGGGGATAGATCAAATCTGTGCCTACAACATGAAGGTCAGTGGATCTACAAACTCAAAAGTGTAAAGCCCCAAGGCTTGAATGATAAATGGGATTTGAGCCTTTTCCGAGAAGAAAAGAAAATAACAATGGTAATAATTGTTAAATGTACAAAGTTAAGGAGACTGGATTAGAAGTAGTTGAAATGTTTTCATTTCGCTTTTGTTTTTCATCTGTCTAGGTTTCTGAATTTCTCTGTCTCAAATTTCTTGTCTGAACCTCTGGGACCTTTTCTGGAACTTACTTACATGGAAGTCCTCTCTGAGAAGGTCCCTCATGCTTTGAGTGTTGCCATGAATTTTACAAATGGATGCCTTGGCTTACCAGGAGGTTTTGGACAACTGTCCCTTTCTTTTAATGTTATGCTTGCAAATCTCTAAATATAGAATTTGTGACAAATTAATGAATTTAAAGTAAGAGGTTTAATGTTAAAAGGTGTATGACTCCTACATGTATAGTAATATGTTTTATGTCAAACATATACATAGAGATGGTTCAATAGAGAGCAGAAGGATTGTTTGCAGCTCTGCCTAGTATAAAGAGAGGAAATACATGACATTTTATTTTAAATGAAATGCACCTTTTATGACTGTGGGTGGAGCCAACAGGAGTATTGCATGTACAAAAGGAGTGATGTCATGTTTTCTGTCTGTGGAACTGACTGAAGGTGTAAATAGTCTCCTCCACCTTACCCTCCTCCAAGCAATGTTTCCGCCCTCAAATAAATACTCTTTCATGTTACTCAATGGTTGCAGGGTACTATTTTCTTTCTTAAATGGGTGGTACAAGAACTGGAACCTGAGTAGTGGGAGGCAGCATTAGGTTTTTTTGGAGTAAGATCCACCTCCGTCTCCACCCCAGACTTTTTCTGATTCATGTGGAGGGGCATGAGATAGCTCTAGCATGCTGTAACCAGATACACTAGTTTGGGATCTTATCAACCATCAGACATGCCTGTGCAGTGGAGAGCAGAACAGAAGATATTTAATGTCTTCAAATTGACTTAAAATCCTTTGGAACAAATGATTATCAGAGCCACCTGGGGCCTCAGAAGGAGACCTAGACACATCTAGCTCTGTAAGAACATTTTCATTTTTTTTGTGGGGCTGTGGATTCAAACCCAGAGCTAACTGCCCAGATCAGCAATGCTATGAAATGCTGTAATTAACAGACTCTAGCAGTTTTCTTACAGAATCCCCACTCAGTTAGAATTCAAGTATTTGCTAAATTGTAAATGTAGTATCAGCATTCTGTTAGTAGTTAGTGCTGATTGTGGTCTGTGAAAAGATCATTTTTTTTTTTACAAATGAAGTGTGTGGTAGGAAGCTGAAAACAGACTTGATGATAAAGTGTGTTTATTCTTTTAAGTTTGAGATGTATTATAAAACATTGAACAAGAAAACAAATGGTGATTGTAAAAGCTATTCTGATCAGAGCTGACACAAAAAAAATCTGAACAATTTTTATTTTATCATGGACACTAGAAATAGGATGTCAGCATTAGCTCCATTAAACCTGTTTTTCAGTTTTTTTGTACCATCTTGCCAAGGTCATCTTCCCAGCATACAAACTGTCACAGGGGTTGAAATTGTTTTAATCATGAAGCATTGGTGTTAGTAATGCATTTAGAAATACCATTTTAATTGTCTTTACAGTTAAACATGCAGTTTCATGTCAGGGCACATTTTTTGGGGGTTCAAATTATTTTAAACATGGGCACAGTACTTGGTAAATACAGACTTTGATGATAAATGTGTCTTTCCTTTCAAGTTTAAGAAGTATGCATTATATATAAGTATAACCATGTTGTAAATGGTTAAGTAGGCAGTGGGTTATAGGCTCTGAGCTACAAACCTGAGACCTGGGTTTGACTCCCACAGCCCCCACTTGCATAATGTATGACCCTGCACAAATCACTTAACTTCCTTGTGCTCCCAGGTCACACCTGTAAACAAGTTTTCAGCTTAGTGTGTCTCTCCTGGTAAAAAGAGTGCATAGAATTAGTTTTTAATATAGTTAAGTTTATATGTGGTAAGTAGGTAGGGTATGATGTTTTGAATGTGGCGAGTAAGATTTAGCATGTGCACTGCTTTAAAATCATTTCACAGTATTTTATACTTTCTTAAAAGTTACTCACATTTGTGTGAGGGTGTGGGATTCAAACCTAGATCTCCAGATTTGCAGAGAAAAGCCATAAACCACTGTGCTATACTGTCACCCTAGTTATGGCAGTCACCTGTTTTATTGAATCCTAGCTGTGACTATAGGTGTTTACAACTGAATGATAATAACCACATTTGCTTCACTTGCAAATAGGTAGGCATTGTGTATAATTTCTGTTTGACTTACTGTAGGTTACACATAGAATCTGAAAAATTCATAACATGCTCTATTGTGATTCAATGAACTGATAAATGGGATTTTGGTTTCTTTTACAAATTCATTTTTCCTGACCATGGAAATACTAAAACAAATATTTCTCAACAAAATGTTTTTAAATAAAGAGTTTAACTCACAGCAGCAGAAGAAGCATGTTGGCATTAAACGCTTAGTGGCATGAATGTAGAGGCACCAGTATTTAAGCATGACTTTGGTAGAGGATTAATTGTGACTGGGGGTGAGGGAGGGAGTGAGTCTTGATATTTGTAGCATAATGGTTTTATGAAACTTCAGCCTTCAATGGGTTAGACTCTGCAGCCATCTGTACAGTATATCACTAAGCCATATGCAGTGTGGTATGGGTAAAACCCAGATCACCAGACCAGGACCAGTGCTGTAAAATCTGCACTGGGCACAGCTCTGAAATATTGCTGATCCAGTGGATCAAATAAATATGTGCACATAAATAAATAAATAAATACTCACTTCACCTCGTGCTTCAGCCCATCCCAGGAGTGATGTTATTACATGATAACACACACCCTGTCATGCTTATTGCTTAAATATGCCTTTCTCAATGTACAATACTTTGATTCAGTTAGTGTATGCAACAGCCTTCATGTGAACACTCTGGGCTTCTCTTTGACTCCTGATGTCTATTTGCTTTAGCTAGTGTATATTATTTGAACTGCTTTGGTCTTCTTGATGTGGTGCCTGTGTGCCTAAACTATGTAATCTGTTTATCTACTGCTACCCATGTATCTCCTGTGAATGATTGTTATAACTGTCTGCTCTCGAGCCATTGTTTTTGGACTTGTTAACTGTGCTGTCTTTGTATAAGTTTCGATGAGGTGCCTTTGTAAATGAGTCTCTGACTCAAAGGTTTGTAAGTCTGATATTTTTAAATAAATAAATAAATGTTTATGTTAAGCCCATGAAACACCCTTATCTAGTTAATGCATTCACAGTCATAGTAGCTTTGCCAGAGCTTGTTGAAATAAGCACCAGTGTTTGTTATTGAATTCACCTGGTGATTGTACACTATAAAATTAGTTCTCTTACCAAGCCCACCCCTGAGGAAGACTCATTGGAGCTGAAGCACTGGGGAACTGTTATAGTGCTACCATGAGACCTATGTCAGGTCTTTACTTCTGTTACAATAAAACATTGTTATTTTGGAACTCCTGACTACATTGACTGATTAAGGTCCTAGTGCTTTATGATCCCATATAGCCTTCTTGCCACTCCACCCCTTGAAGAAGAATGGAGACTTTTTAAATCCTGCCAGAAAGGTGATTTTGTGCCACAAGTATGAAAACACATTTCACCAGGATTTGAAAAGTGACAACTGTCACATTCATGAGGTAGTGTGAAAAAAATGGCTATGTTGAAAATGTGGGTAAAAATATTGAAAATTCGAAGTTATGAGGTGCACTGAAAATATCAACATATGCTCATAACATTGCTGTTTTTTAATATTTTTGTCCCAGATTTTCACCATAGCCTTCTTTGACCCAACCTCATGCAGAAGAGTGGAGAAGATTTTTAAATCCTGCCCAAAAGGTGATTTTATGCAGCAATCACCATATCACCTTTTAGTACATATTTGCATAATTTCACTGTCTTATGAGGTGGTATCCCAAAAGGCCATGTTAAAGATTGGGCGAAAAACTCTTTAAACCAAGTTATGAGGAAAAGTTCAAAACCCATTGAAATACACTGAACCACGAAGTCAGTTTCCTCAATTTGCAGTCGGGCATTGAAGAGTGAAGACTTGTCTCCAGTCCGAGAGAATTTATGGCATTGGACGGTACATAAGTATGGGGTGGGAGGGTGGATGCTGAGTGGGAGGATTGAGTGGGATGGTAATAGTGGCAACAGACATAGATGGACAGTTTTCTTTTTACAGGAAATTACAAAAAAAGACTACGCAGCATGTTTTCTTTAATTCAGGTACCAACAGTGGGCCTGGGCATCACGCTATTGGTATATGTTTGGTGGCACTTAGGGTGAGCTCCTGGTGTCGCACACTGCAAATGGGTGGAGTGGGGTGGTACTAGCCCCAGGAAGAGCAACTGCTGAACATGGCTTTGTTTTGTATGGGGGCCTGAGAAGCAAATGCCCATCGTGGCTTTGTTTTGTGTTGGGGGCACTGTACTACTTTTTCTGAGGCTGAATCCATATTGCTACCAAGGTTACCATGAGGTTACATTATAGTAATTGCAGTAGGAACATGGGGTTCCGTCAAGTGATTCAAAGAATTGGGTCATAGTAATTGCAAGATGTCGGCCCTGACTATATCAGGCAGCCTTAAAAGAAGGAAGAACAAAGAGGTGGTGGCAACAGGCCTTAAATAAGGGTGGAAATGGGAAGGCAGGTATGGGCAGACAAACTGGGGCTACAGGGGATGACTATGGTATAGCTGGGGTTGTGGCTGGGTGTTGCAGCTGACCTCTTGTATGGCCTCCAGCAACTGTCCCAACTCCTCTATGGCTGCCAGCCTCCCATAGCATCAGGCGCTGCTGGCAGACTAGTCTTCATGGTGGGTTGTACATCCCTTCAAGGGCCTCCAGCTGATGGCCTTCTACCACAGTCCAATGGTCACCTGAAGAGAAAGAATATGTCATAAGTAAGATATGCAGACACTGTAGACCATGTGGGTTCTGTAGCATGCATAACCATGGGCCCCCACCAGCACTGCCACCAGTATGGAACATGTGAGACACAGCTGGCACAGGTGCCCCATTGACTAAGACACATCACAACACCTGGACATCAGGACATGTGCAGCTGCCACACATGCACTGGAATGCTGCAGGGGGCAGAGGCTAACCTGGCAAGTGCAATGACAGACCAAAGGCCAAGGACGCCTTGCTTGGGGTGGACTGGGCAGCTGTTCTGATGTGTATGTGGCCACAATGTGTGGTAAAAGATGAGCACAGTGACACCCCAGGACAGAATAAGTGCTGTTAGACCCAGGAGAGGCATGGCGGGACTCACTGATCCCCCATGGCTACCGCACTGGCCCATTGCTGGAACAGCATTCAAGACTGACCTAGGGTCATATGCACCAATGGGGCACAGAGACATGAAGCTCAATACATGCAGGCATGGCTGCCCAGGTCAACTATGTGTGCACTGCATTAGCGGGATGGTGCAGACACATACGTGGACAGGCAGACACAACGTGCAAACACTGGATGCCAGAAGGCAGATGCAGGACAGCTGGCTGGCATGCTGCATGGACAGCCTGTGGCTGTGAAGGGAGTGCAGTGTGCAGGACACTTGTAGTGTGCTAGCCAGGCTGGCCAAGGGTGCCATGATGCAGCCTGGCAGGTGAAACAGGCACACACAGGACAACACAGTAGCAGATGACAGATTGGGAGTGCATCTTTACCGGACTGTGATGTACAATGCAGTACATTTGGGGTAGAAAGCAGGAGATCCTGAGGAGAGATACTGGGACTTGAGTGGTCACACGTGAGCCCTGGAGCTGCCATTGGCTACCACTTCAAGCCAGACTTGTTCAGCTACTCGGTCCCCATGGCTCTTAAATAAGTAAATGTGGAACCAGCTTTATTTGCTATTTTGCTGCACATTTACTCTATATTTTGAATGTATGCATTTTATGTTTAAGACTGGCTTGCCTTCATACTTAAGCGTATATTTTTTTTTATTCAATTTTTATTAATAGTTTTACAATACAGAGAACAGATCCACAGTTAACATATATCACCAGACATATACATGGTGGTCCAATGGACCCTATCCGCCCCCTCCTCTCCTCCCTTTCTCCTCCCTCCCAAGCCCCCAACCCTGCACAGAAGCAGATGTTGTACACATAAATATACATAGAAGTACCAGTTCACACATGTTGTAAGGAGTAGAGAGAGAGTATAGGGGCCCCAGATCCTTGTAAATCTTTTACTCTGTTACTAAGGCTTGCTATTGCCATTTCCATTCTGAGGTTTGCTAGCAGCTCGTTAAGCCACTTGGTATAAGTGATGTCCTCACTGTCTTTCCAATGCCTCAGTATCAACTTTTGACAGACATCAATATTAAAGCTATGTAATATTTGCAGCTCAGAACTGAAATCCCAGAGAAGTCCCCAAACAAACAGGCTTCTGCGGTGAATAGGTCGTTCAGACCTAATACAGGATCTACTGTTTGTTTAATAACAGCCCATAATGGAGCCACTTTTGGGCAAGTCAGAAAATATGAAACAATGTGCCTTCCTCCTGCTTTACAACAGGGTGCATGAAGATGAAATTGCTACCCAAATTTAGCTATTTTTTGTGGAGAGTAATACAGGTTATGCAATATGAAATTGCATAAGGTGCAGCCTATCTTAGGTAACAAATTTCAGGCAATTATGCCATAAAGCAAGCCAGTCTATGTTCAAATCTGGGAAACAGGAGGACCAGAAAGCAGTTGGACCAAAGCAACCCAGAAAAGTCCAATCATATAGAATCCCGTATGTCTTGGATACTGCCTGTGGGAAGCCTGCCAAGTGGCACAGTTCTGACTGAAAAGATAAACTTGCTGGTTGTCCCAAGCACTTTTAACAGGGCGCCTTAATTGGAAGACTGTAAAAGCATTGGGGTTCAGGATGTTGAATTTGCGCATGATTTCAGCAGTAGAAGAAAGCCAGAAGCCATCTTCCTTTATTAAGTGAGTAAGTGGACAAGCTCCCAATTGGGGCAGCCAGCGAGATGTGAGTACTTTGTTGCCTATCTTAAAATTAGAATTACCCCATATAGTTTGCATCAAGTCTTGGGTGTGATTGTACTTAAGATACGAACAGATTGGGAATGGGCTTTACGGATATAGCTATGGGAGAGCCTCTTAGTTGAGTAGGGAGAGATTTTACCTTTATATGTAAAAGTGCGGAGGGATAGGCCACAGGATCTAATATGGGCTAGTTCAATTTTGAGCCAGAGTGGTGAGAATGGGGAGAAGTCTATGGATTGTCCGAGGATATCCACCTGAGATATTTGTTTGCATGGCTTGCCCAATAATAGAGACCAAGATGTGGGAGCGCAAACCACCTCTAAGTTTAGGAGCGGCTAATTTATGGAAAGCTATTCTTGGCCTTCTACCTGACCAGATGAAATTTGTAATGGGACCATGAACTTTTCTTGAACCATGAGAGTGGAGCCAAATATTAAGTAGATTAAGAGGATAGAAAAGATGGATTTATGTAATAGCAGCTCATAAACATCAGCGAACGTCAAAACAGCAAAATTATTACAGCGGCGACAAAAATAGCGCAAACACACAATAGCGAGCACTAAACAGCTACAACATTTCATACTTGCTGAGCATCTGTTATAACACTCCAGCCAGCTGCTTGTAATTGATTTTAACATGGGGGCTTTGGCCCAGACCGCAGGGGACTGTGCCCCCTGACCCTCTATCTCTAAAAATTCTTACTCCGCCCAGCATATTGATGGTGGAGGTATCGCCATCACCCATCGCTCAAATGTGCAAGTCGCTGTTTAAGCACACTCGCTATATTACCACTCGCTATTGTTGATGCACTCTTATTGAGTCACTATTTTAACTCGTTGTTATCGCGTGCTACTGAAAAGATGGGTAAATACATTCATCTTGATTAAGTTAATTTTACCCCAAAGGGATATTGGAGAATGGACCATCTGTCCATGTCTTGACTAACTGTATGCACAAGAGAATCTAAATTCAATTTTTGAAAAAGGCTGAGCTTCTTGTAAGCTCAACTCCAAGATATCTTAGAGTCAGGTTTCCAGGAAAGCCCTAGTGCAGAAATTGCATCCTTAAACAACTTGTGATTAAGTGGGAAAACAACTGTTTTACTGACATTTAACTTATATTTGAATACATGACTGTATTCCTCAATGATATCTAGCATGGGTGGGATGGATGAAGTCAGGAGGATAATTGAAGGACGAGATCATCTGTATAGGTAGATACCTTGACTTCCTGGTCTTGGATAAGGATTCCATGAATCCTCCACAGTCTGTCAATCTACGAATGAGAGGTTCCAAATAGAGATGAAAGAGCAATGGGGACAAGTGGCAGCCTTTCCTTGTAGCTGATTGCAATGGGAAAAGCTCTGACATTACTCCATTACCGGACACTCGGGCAGTTGGGAATTTGTATAGTGCTTGCATCCATTTTCGAAAATCAAGGGGAAGTCAAATGCTTTAGGGTCCGAATAGAAAGTTCCAATTGATTCTGTTGAAGGCCTTCTCGGCCCAGAGATACTAGAGCAGCTGGAAAGTTTGCATCTCTGGCAGCTGAAAAGACATGGGTCAAGGTATGAGATGGTCCACAGAGGACCTACCTTTCATAACTCTCACTTGTTCGTCCTATGAGATCAGGAAGAACTAAACTAATGCGGTCTGCTAACAGTTTAGTCAAAATTTTAATATCCTGATTGAAAAGAAAGATTGGATGGTAACTAGTTACCAGTTCAGGACTTTGTCAGGTTTAGGCAAAAAACAAACAAGGCTTCAAACAGGGTCAGATCAGATTCTGCACCAGACAATGTATGTTGATATAATGGTAATAATAATGGAATTAACTGGGCTACACATTTTTATGAAAATTAAAGAGAATCTGTCTGGCCCTGGAGTTTTGTCTGTGGGAAGATCCTTGATTACTTTAGCCAGTTCCATAGGTGAAATGGGGAATAGTAGGGTATGTTGTTGTGTCTCGGAAGGGAAGGCAAATGAGAATCTTCAAGATATTTATCCAAGGCCTGGTCTGAAGGCGGGTCGGGCACAGGGGCCATATAACTGTGTATATAAACTACTAAACTCAGCTACAATATCTACTAGAGAGGTTCTCAAGGAGCCATCATCCAGGGAGCGAATAGATGCAATAAATCTAGAGGATTCCTGTTGTTTTATTCTTAGAGCTAGCAGTCGACCTGCCTTCTCACCCTGGATCTGTATAGGAGGCCTTAGCTTTCAATAATGCAAATTCTGCCTTCTCTCTCAGAAGTTCCAGATAGGCATCCTTCAATTTAGCCAATTCCTGTCTGAGTGATTCAGGAGAGTAGGAAGCGACTTCGCTTCTATGTCCTGGATTTGAGTGAGAATGTTTAACAGTTGCTATTCCTTTTTATTTCTCTTAGATGCCAGGCCAATCAAAATTCCTCTTAAATAGGCTTTAAAGGCACACCACTCCATATCCAGCCTAGTTGTAGATTGTGTTTGGCACTGGTAAACTGTTCAGTGTATTCAGAGACATATTTGGTTACTCCAGGGTCTTTTAAACGCTGATCATTAATCTTCCAGCATGTACCATTTTTATGGCGTGTCAGAAGGGAAGTTGACAAGTAGTCAGACAGTGGTCAGAGGGAGGGCCTGGGTGTATAGATGAGTCCAGCACCCCAGAGATAAGTAAATAGTCGATTCAGGATGAGCACCTGTGCACTGGAGAAATAGCGATGTATCCCTATCAGCGGGTTAAGGACAATAATTATCGGGATCGAGAGAAAGGGAGTAAGGGTAATGATGAGTTGTATAAAACACTGGAGTATCCACATTGGGACCATAAATATTTCCCAAGAGAATTTCTGTTGTGTTTTTTTACCCCAAACCAATAAAAATCTACCCTGAGGGTTATTGACAGTCTGAAGGGGGAAAATGGGACCCTCCTTGATATTAAGATCATGACTCCATAACTCTGAGTAGTACCCTCGGCAGAAAACACTTGTCCTACCAATTGTCTCCTCATCCTGAATGCTTGAGAATCCAGCAAGTGAGATTCTTATATAAATATGATCTCAGCTTTCAATAAGTTCAAGTGTTTCAGCTACTTATATTATTTCACTTTCTGCCTAGCCCCTTTAATGTTCCATGTAGCCAGCTTTAGGCCCTAGCCATTTGCCCAAAGAAAACCAAGCTATAAGTCACCTATTATTATAATACTATATACTTGTGATCCTGGTACCTTATTTTGTGCTAGTTCTGTGTGCTTCTCCCCTTCCTTCCTCAATCCTTCATTTACAACCCCTATACCTCCCCCGACCCCAGAATCTCAAAAGATAGGCAATAACTGTCCATCAACACTTTGAAAAACCCAGCCCTCCCCTCTTCCCTTACAGTTGTGAACTTCATTCTTCAGTACCCCATTTTACTGCCCTCCCCATCCACTCTTAACTGATTCGTACTATTTACCCTCGGTAAGATCAAACATGAAATAATAACTTTTCCTTGGATTATTTAAATTAAACCCATGATCCGGATGTGCTGCAAATTTTTTTTTTAGACTCCATGTGTTGCTTAGCCTTGCTACCAAAATGTCCTGATCTGCATTAATTGCTAAATGCCTGTGCTAAATTTGTAACTTTATCTTTGTTGTCCCTTCACCTCTCTCTCCCTCCTTCTCTCTTCTCCTCTTCCTGTTCTCCTCCCCGCCATCCCTCAGTCACTCTGTCTTGCTTCCAGGTGCCCTGGTGCCCCCAACCAGTCCCCCTACTTTTGGGACCCTGCTACCATCCTGTCTCTTCTCACCATCTATCCTCGCCCTACGTTTAGCGCCTCTTTAATCTGTGCAATTTCTTTCCCCTCTGCCTTTCCTATTGATATGCAGGACACTACTGTCTTGCTGCTATCTCCTATCTGACCTACTTACATAGCTTTCAGCCCCACTCCCAGTTCTCTGCCTTTATATTACCAGCACTGAAGCTCTCATTCTGCTTCTTCACAGGAGGATCCTGCCTAGGGCGTCATAGCCAGAAGCAGCTCAGCTCGTCTTCCCTGAGCTGCTGCGATTTCGCTGGCCGCCACCCACGCTCTTCTCCGGGCTAACAACCTCAGGTATGACTGCTGCCAGCACTGTTTGAGCTCCAGTATGGCTTTTGTTATGATTAGCTGCCTCCCGATCTCACTGGGACTTGGCTAATCCACTCTGTAGAGCCCTGGAGCTGCCATTGGCTGCTGCTTCAAGCCAGGCTTGTTCAGCTTCTCGATCCCCATGGCTCTTAAATAAGTAAGCATGGGACCAGCTTTATTTACTGTTTTACTGCACATTTACTCTATATTTTGTCTCACTGGCCACCCCACAGCCCCAACCTCGACCTCTATTAAATGCTCATTAGCATCTCCCTGATTGTTCCTTTACATTCTATCAGAGCTGCAAGAACCTATCCCATGGCTTTCCACACGATACCTCCTTTTGATTTTGGCCTTCTCTAGACCTTAGAGCTCTGTACATTTTTTCACCCCAGCTCCCTACTCACAGTTGTTCTAGGAATACCCTGCAACTATCTCTGCCCAAACATACAAGCTCTGCATAATCAGTGATATAGCCTGCACCAGTAACCCATCTGGTGCCCCACTAAACCCTTCTGTCCCTCGTCCTTCTTGCCACTGTTCTACTTCCCTGCCACTGTTTCTGCATCCATCATCCACCTGCCCATACCTACCCACTCAGTGTGTTCCCTTGTGACTTCCTGATCCTGTTGCTGAGACTTCTTCTCCCCGGACACCTCTCACCTCCGGCCCTGCCATACTCGTGCTGCAGCATAGGGTTGACAATGTCTCCCACAACTCTTTGGTTGGGCTGCGCTGTATGCTTGCACTGCACCCTCTCTCCCTTTACTTAATCCACCAGACCTCTTCTTCAGCCAGAGGTTTATTGACACATGTCCTTTACCCCTGTATTCACCCTCCACATTTTCCACTGAGATCTTTATGACCAGGTCCCGACAGCCTTGTGTTGCACTTCCCATGTAAAGGTGCACTATTCTTCATTCCTCCACTTACAGCACTCACCCATTGGGACTCTCATCTATACATCTTTGTGTCCCCGCTCTATATTTTCCCTCCCCAGCCCTTTTCTGTCCCCAGCCCCTGGAATAGGGCTAGAGTCGTGCTTGCTTAGCTCCTATTGAATGCACTCATAAAACCCTCCTCTAGTTCTACTTTGCGCTGGCAACATTGAGCTCAATCCTGGCCCCACCCTCTCAATTGTTGCCCCTCTGCACTGCCTAGCCAAAAGGGCTAAGCCTGATCCATATTAATGCCTGTAGCTTATTAAAAATTTGACACTGTTCAGGCCTGGTTCAACCTCTCCTCTCCAGACATTGTTGTGGTGACAGAATCCTGGTTGAGGCCATCTACATTGGACTATGAAATAAATATCCCTCTACAAAATATGTAGGACTGATGGGAGTATCGGGGGGTTGCCATTTGTGTCCAGGACAAGCTTACCCTCACCATCGTCGACTCTACCTCTTTACCCCTTGAATTGAAATGTACTACCCTAAAACTGCTCCTCTCCTCATCTACCCCTATTCATCTCATAGGATGTTACAGGCCACCTCTGCCAGGAACAAGTTGTTATCCCATTTATCCGATCTGCTAACCTCCCTATCCTCTGAAGTTATAATTACAGGTGACCTCAATATGGACTGGTTATCTTCTTCCTCACAATCCATTAAGACTTATGTGATAACTTTGACTTATCTCAGCTTATAATGGAACCCACATGCCCTAATAGAAAAACCCTAATAACAGCACCCTGCTCAGTTTCATTCTGGTCAATAAACCCCACCTTTATTCCCATTCTGGTATCTTCTTCAATGACATCAGTGATCATTGCATCATCACTTGTGTTTGGACCTCCCTAAGCTTGTTTCCTCCTCGAGCCTATGTCATTAAGCAATCAAAATGGAGTTTTGACCCTAATGCCTCCTCTTTGACTTACAATGTGCCAACTGGCAGGACTTCTTCCTGGCCTCTCAGTAGCTGTAGCACACGAAGTCTTTCAAAGCATCATCCTCAGTTCTATCAATAAACATTCATCTCTATCCAAAATTCACTACAAAGAAAACTTGCCATTGGTTCTCTGCCAGCTTGAAAGCTATACTGCTCCATAGGGATTCACTCTGGATGAGGGCTAGGAAGACCAAGCAGCCTGCTGATTGGGCTGCCTTCAGAGCTGCTAGAAACCAGTGTACCAGCTTGATCAGGAGGCAAGATCCAGCTACTATTGCTCTGAACTTGATTCTTCACTAAACAACTCATCAGGCTTGGAAAACATTAAAGAAAGTCCAGAGACATAACTCTTCTAGCCATTTCCACCTAAAATTGCAGTTGGCACTTCTGTTACTACTGATAAGCAAGAAATCCTCGATCTCTTCAACATTCATTTCTCCACAGCAGGTCTTGCCTTTGATTCTTCCCGACCAACAACCTCTGCGCTAAAGTATGTAACCCTAACACCACTTTCCAGCCGATGACTTGACTGCCCAAGGCAAATCTTTCTCCTTCACAGCTATCTCAGTGAAGGAAGTCGAGGACCTCCTGCTCTGATTGGACTGCAGGAAGAGTGCCAGTGCAGACCTGATTGAGCCATATTTTCTCAAGCTAGGCTACTATGTCCTAGCACCCCAATAACCCACCTCTTTAACTTGTCCCTTGCTCAAGGCTCGCTCCCTACCATACAGAAAACTGCCCACATTATACCACTTCTGAAATCAGGCAGCACTAGTGACCTAAATAATTACCTCCTATCTCCTTACTCCCCATTCTTTCTAAGCTCTTGGAAAAGGTGGTCAACTCCCAGTTAAGACAGTACATTGAAGATGCAACTACTAATCCCAGCCCAGTCTGGCTTCAGGTCTCACCACAGCACCATCATAACACTTGCTAAGGTCATAAATGACTGGCTGAATGTCCTGGATGCCAGAAACTTTGTTTGTGCCTTGTTCCTTGGCCTTAGTAAGGCTTTTGATATAGTCGACCACACCCTGCTTCTGGCTGTCCTAAGGAATATTGGCATTAATTATCCGTCCATTGATTGGTTCTCTAACTATCTCTGACCGTCACCAACAGGTCAGGTGGGGTCAATCTCCCCTTTAAAATTTCTCCAAGAGAAGTACCCCAAGGGTCCATTCTTGGCCCACTCTTGTTTGCCATCTATATAAATGACCTAAGTGCTGGAGTTAGTGCAGCAAATATCCACTTTTTGCTGACAGCACTGTGCTGTGTGTGTAGCTAGATCATCATTAGAACAAGCGTGTAGCAACTTTCAATCTGAGTTCAATCACTTACAGGTAAATCTCCTATACTGTAGCTCCTATTAAACATCAAGAAAATGAAGGCCACGATCTTCTGCCCCTCTGCAAACTGCCCCAATCTCTGCCCACTGGGAAATACACCTAAACTTCATACTTTGCTCGATGAACCTCTGGTCTACATTGAGACCTTTAAATACCTGGAGTGTGGTTTGTCTCTAAACTCTCGTTCAAAGTCCATATGAAGAAATCTCCAAAAACTCAAGCAGAGACTCAGGATCTTCTATAGAATCAGGCATTTACTAACACTAGAGTGGAAAAAGGTTGGTGCAAACTACATTTCTGCCCGTTATTGACTATGCAGACCTTTTGTATGGCACTGCTCATCCAGGTACTCTCAAACTAGACACCGTGTACCATCTGGTGATTAGGTTTATTACCAGTGCCCCTATTCTACACACCACTGTTACCTTTATAAGAGTGTGGGATTGGTGCTCACTTTGTCTCAGGAGGCACTTGAATGCTGTGCTCTGGACTTATAGTGCCATTTTAATAAGTTACCCGAATACATCAGAGACTGCTTACCTTTCTGCAACCCAGGCACCTATCTGCTAAGAAATCTCTCCTTCATCTACCTTTCCATTCCCAAAGTCAGGACACGCTTGCAGTCAGGCAATAAGTCATGCCCTCCCTGTATTCTGGAACAATGCACAAAAACGCTGCAGCTTGCTTCCTGGTGCCACTGTCCTCCTTCAAAAGTTGCTTTTGCAGTCCTTCCAGGAGACCTGTAGCTGTCCTTAATCTCACTGTTCTAGCTTTCCAACTTGTTTGTCTAACCTCCTGTTCAGTGCTCCTTCCTCTTCGAATTATAACTTTTCCCATCTCTCCCCGTCCTCCCCTCTGTTGCCTATTCTGGTTGGCCTTTAATGGTTCATACCATGTAT
This sequence comes from Neoceratodus forsteri, assembly GCA_016271365.2. Classification (NCBI taxonomy): domain Eukaryota; kingdom Metazoa; phylum Chordata; order Ceratodontiformes; family Ceratodontidae; genus Neoceratodus; species Neoceratodus forsteri. Next base: position 134,248,267 of record JADMNL010000029.1, read on the forward strand.
GTGCTCTATTACTGCTTAGATAAAAGTTGTATAGTTGCCGTCCTCTCCTGGATGTATACCTATGAATTGAATTTGTATATAGCTGTATCCTATCCTCTGTCTTCCAAAGTATTTGTATCTGAATTACTTGTGTTTTTTATTCATATTGTATTAATCTAAGTGTTTTGCTCTTTCTTATTTACTACATGCATTTTATCTGTCTCTGTATACTTTTTTGGCTGTGTACCTTTGCTCATGTATAACTACCTCAGGTCCATCTTGTAAATGGATTCCACTCAGTGGTGTTCCGCCTGGTTAAATAAAGATATTGATTGATTGATTGACTTTACATGTTATTCCAGATCCTTCTGCATACATTACTATGCCGATTGCACATGGGCTATTTAGAGGACATGCTCACCCCTACATTGTACAGTGGAAATGCAACCCACAGAGGTGGAATTACACACCATTCGAACAAGGCAGGAGTATATCCCGCAGCCAAATCAAGCCAGGAAAAGATTTCCACAGCCACAGGTAGGTGTACCGGATGTCACTTCACGTGGACACACTGCTACCATGTGACACTCCCTGTGGTGGGGACACTGTTAGAAAACAGTGAGGGAGCACTCGAACTGCAGCTATGGCAGGGAGATAGTGTAGGATGTGAATCAGTACATTGTGCAGATGCTGCACACTGCTCCCTCATAGCTTCATGGGTTGCTGGGGGACAGAGGACAGCCTGGATACACTCCCAGGACCTGCCCTGGACAGCCAAGTCCCTGAAAGGTTATGCAGTGTGTGACCATGTGTAGGGTGTGGAGGCCATGCCAGAATGCATGGTGTTATTACATTACCTGTCAATACTGTCCATGGAACCCTAATGTCAGGAGTCTCAAGACTGTGGCACACCATCGTGCCTGCCCCTGCATGTCATGGCACCAGTCCCAGGCCTTAATATCCTCAACATCACAGCACAGCATATTCCTGACATCTGTACAGTACCTTAGGACTGCAAGTGTAGCTCCTTAGACTACGTAAGGCTGATACAGTAGGGCTCGGTGCAACACTCCGTGATTTTAGGTGATATAGTCAGGAGATGTCCCACAGTTACAGAGTGCTGACTTAGCAGTTCTGCCTACCACAGTCCTACTACCATGTTACTTCATGACATCACACTGCATGCCCAGACACAGCAACACAGGGGCCAGGATCCTTGCCCATACCTGTGACATGCCACGTGGATGGGGTCTGAAAACTATGTTCTTGACATACCAATGTGTGACAGATCAGGGCGGTTCAGTGCCAGGTGTCCCCGGGGGCGGGTATGTCAACAGACAGTGAGTGCCCGTGGGTGGCACATGGATGGACCCATCATGCATGAGTCATCATGGTGCACTGCACCCGAACTGCAGATGTGTTGATATGTCCCACAGAGCACCCTGTGTTACACAGCATGTATCATTATGCACTGTACCAAGCACAGGGATTCAAAATGATACCTACACATGCACCACTCTCTCAGCCCACTTCATGCCAGGTGTGGTCCCCTTCCAGATGATGGACTGCAATAGGCCATCCACACAGCCTGTTGCCCACACCCATCTACTTCCATGTACACAGCATTGGCAGCTGTGCACCTCATTCATACTATCCTGGATGCTGTAAGTAGCCAGTGTAGGAGGCTGTGTCTCCAACACACTTATACAATGGTAGGTGGATGCATGTTGGCCATCTGTATTCCTAGGGAGGCCCATGAGGGGCCAGCACCACACACAGGCTGCCCTGCCTACTACCAGTACCCCATATATGGCATAGGTGCACTGCTCAGACAAAGTGAGGCCACGACACCCACATGCATATCACTCACACACACCACTGATTGTTGTCATACCAGTTACTCTGACAGGTCCCATGGGAGATGGTAAGAGACTGCACACCTACCACTTCACTGAGGACGAGCTGCACACCTTGGCACAGGCCTACAAGGCAAGCAAGGAGGTCCTGTCCCAGAGCAGCAGCACAGATTCCACCATCTGAAAGGTCTGGGAGGAGTTCACAGGGAAGGTAAATGCCATTGTTGGCTGGGTCTGAATAATGGAGGCTGTCTGGAAATGATTCTGGAACATGCACCGCCACATCAAGGACAACCTGACTGCACAGCACCGGAGCACGGGTGGTGGTCCACAATCATCAGTGGTGGCCAGGTCCCTGGAACCAGCAGAGGAGGTAGTAGCAGCCACGCTGTGGCCTGTGGAGGTGACAGGAGTACTGGGAGGTGGGTCTGAGACTCAGGTGGCAGTCAGCCAGCCATGTAAGTACCTGCCTGGGTCCTGCTCTTGTGTGCATGGGTACAAGTGCTGGTCCCACCACTGTTGGGCCTCACTGTGGATATGGCTATGGCACACATAGCATGGCTATCTAGTGCCTGGCTACTCCACAACACATTAGTCCACTGTGGCCCTGTCCTGTGGCCCTATTGTTGGCATGTTGGCCAGATACCCCAACAGGACATAACTGTGTTTCCAGGTCCACTGGTGTGTGCCCATGCACATAGGGTGAGTCACACTGTTGTTCGATCTGTTGCCCATGGGTTTGTTTTGTTTTATTTTGTTAAGCGGTAAGGACCCTGATACAAGTCCTTTTTCAGGTCTCACCTGAACATATAACAAATACAACAATATACAAAACATATAAAAAAGACAACAAATATTAAAAGCATTTACTTACATTCAAAGCATGCAACCATTCTTTCATTTTTCTTTTAAAACATTCCAAGGAACAATCGGTTCTTAAGTCCTCAGGCAAACCATTCCATAATAAAGGTGCAGAGGCAGAAAAAGCCCGAGCACCAACTTTTATTGAGGAAGTTTTAGTAACAAGGAGGATAGCTCCAAAAAATCTCAAATTGAGAGCAGATTGTCGGATATTTAACAAATTAGCTAGGGAAATTGCTCCATCCAAAAGAGATTTAAAAACTAAACAGTTAAAATAAAACATATAATGAGAATGCAATGGGATCCAATCAAGGGAAGAATAAAGTAATCAATGATGAGTTTGAATAGGAACATTAAGTACTAAATGACAAATATTATTATAGACTGTTGTTAAAGCCAAGAGTTTCCCTAACAGACAATAAATCATATAAACTACCAACATAATCAAGATGAGGTAGGATCATCCCCATCCAATTACCTTCCTAGTTTCAAGGGTAAAATATTGTTTCATTTTGTAAATAACACCCAGTTTTAATTAACCTTTTGGCAAACAGCCTTAACTTGTGCTTGAAAAGTCAGGCCAGGATCCAACAGAAACCCTAAATACTTAAATTTAAAGATTTGCTCCAAACAGACCCCATGAGAATCATGAATAATTAAATCAGGATTTTTATGCATCTGTGGTGAAGTCCCAAACAACATGGTCTTAGTTTTAGAAGAGTTCAGAACAAAGCTAATTATCTCAAACCAATGACAAATAGAAATGAAATCCTGTTCCAAAGAGGAAGATAGAATTCGGAAGTATAAGGAAACACAGAAAGAGCAGGACAGAGAACTGTACCAGTTAAGGCAGAAGGAAGCAGGGAGGGAAGTCAGAATAGCAAAGGCTCAAACTGAGGAAAAGATAGCCAACTCAGTTAAGAAGGGGATAAAACCTTTTATAGGTACATCAGCAAGCTTAGCAAGACAAAGGGAGGGATAGTGAGGCTGAATAGAATGAAAGGTGGGTAGGCAGAGGGGACAGTGAAAAGCAGGGATACTGAACGAATATTTCTGTAGTATTCACAAAAGAGGAGGGGAAGTGCCTAATCCAATTAACAGAAGCACTCTTGATAGGTTGATCCCAACCTTTCACAGAAGAAAGGGTTCTGCAAGAACTCCTAAAACTGAAGGTGGACAAAGCAATGGGTCCTGATGGAATTCACCCCAGAATTCTAAAAAGAATTAAGGGAGCTAATGAAACCACTGGCAACTCTTTTTAATAAATCATGGGAGGATGTGTGGTACCCGAGGACTGGAGGAAGGTGGATGTGATTCCCTCACAAAGTGGAACCAAGACAGAGGCAGGAAACTACAGACCTGTCAGTCTGACCTCTGTAGGGAAAGTGATGGAGTCACTTCGAAGGAAAGAATAGTTGAGTACTAGAGGCCAGTGGGGCACAGGACCCAAGGCAGCATGGGTTCACAGCAGGAAGGTCATGTCAGATGAATCTAATAGATTTCTTGTCTGGGTGACCAAAGTAGTAGACCAGGGAGGGGCTGTGGACATGGCCTACCTAGACTTTAGCAAGGCATTTGAAACAGTCCTACACAAAAGATTAATAGTCAAATTAACCAGCTGGGAGTGGGTCCCAGGGTGGTAAGCCTGGGTAAAACATTGGCTGGACAACAGGACACAGAAGGTAATTGTAAATGGAGTCCACTCTGAAGAAAGAGGGGTTACTAGTGGGTACCACAGGGTTCAGTATTGGGTCCATTCCTTTTAATGTCTTCATAAGTGACATTGCAGAGGGACTGGAAGGAAAAGTATGCCTCTTGCAGATGACACAAATATTTGCAACAGGGTTGATACACAAGGAGGCGTGGAAAGGATGAGAAGGGACTTGGCAAGGTTGAAGGAATGGTCAGAAATATGGCAGCTAGAATTCAATACAAAGAAGTGCAAAATAATGCACCTGGGAAACAAGAACCCAGGGAAGAATACACAATGGGGAGGTAGTAACAACAAAAAGGAAAGGGACCTTGGGGTAATCATATCAGATGACCTTAAGGTTAGCAAGCAATGTGAGAAGGCAGTAGGGAGGGCTGGGGTGTACTGGGATGCATAGGGAGATGCATCAGCAGCAGAAAACAGGATGTTATTATCCCTCTGTACAGACAGTTGGTGAGACCCCATCTGGAGTACTGTGTCCAGTTCTGGAGACCCCCTCTGGAAAGACATAGACAGGATAGAGGCAGTCCAGAGGAGGGTAACTAAAATGGTGCAGGGTCTGCAAGAGAAGCCATATGAGGAGAGACTAAAGGAGCTTAATATGTATACCCTGAGGAAAGCAGGAGAGGGACATGATAGAAACTTTAAGTACCTCAGTGGAATCAACAAAGTCCAAGAGGGTGCATCTTTCAGAAAAAGAGGCGTGCAAGAACAAGGGACACAATTTAAAGATGGGGTGGTGGTTCAGGGGCAATGTGAGGAAGTATTATTTCACAGAGAGGGTAGTGGATGCATGGAACAGCCTTCCTGAGGAGGTTGTGGGGTCTAAAACTGTGGAGAATTCAAGAATGCATGGGATCAGACATAAGGCAATTCTTGTGGGGGTAGGAAGAAATAGGCTGTTGGTTAACTAGGATCTGTGGCCTATCCTGTAGGTAGGGGAAATAGGGCAGACTAGATGGGCCAAGTGTCCTTATCTGCCATCAAAGTCTATGTTTCTATGTTTCTAAGTTCCAATATAGAATGAGATTGAGTGAAAAGGATCAGATCATCCACATATAATAAACTATTACAAGTAGAACAAATGGAAGGTAGAGGATTAATAAACAGTGAAAACAAAAGAGGGCCCAAAATATAACCTTGAGGAACACCAGACTGAATAGAATAAGCAGAAGAAATAGATGCACCCACAGAAACAAAAAGTGTGGTTCAAAAGATAGTCCCTACACCAAGCAACCACATTATCAAAAAGACCCAATTCACCCAATCTACAACATAATAAGGAATGATCTATAAGATCGAATGCCTTGGTCAAGTGCATGAACACCAGCCCCAACAAGAGGCCATTATCAAAGCCCCTGAAGGCGGCATCTATGAACCTGACCAAGGCAGTCTCAGTACTATGGTTAGCCGAAAGCCATGTTGTTCAGGACACAAAACATCACACTTTTGTAAGTAGTAAGTAGTAATCTGTTTATTGACAATTTTTCCAGAAGCTTACTCATGGATTAAGTATAGAAACAGGGCAAAAATCATCTAACCAGAAGCTCCTGGTTTCTTAGGAATGGGAACAGTTCTAGCACATTTCTACTGAGAATGAAAAAGACCTGATGATAAACTCAAATTAAAATAATACACAGGGTCAGAATATAGGAGCTATTAATCTAATGGAACACCTACTGTATCTAAACCCTCCCCACAGTCACTATATTTATTGGGTATAGTTAATAATAATTTGAAAACCTGGGATCTAGAAACATGGTGAAAATAAAACGGGACCTATTAGTTTGAGAAAAACTTCCACAACGATGTCTTTACTCTATTATCATAATAACTGGGAAGATCAGAAAATTTCTGGCCAAATAAATTAGGAATTTCTTTTGGATCCATAACTACCACATTCGGTGTAGTCAAAGAAGTTATTACATCCTTTTCTTTGGGTGACAAAATTGATTTACAGATTGCCAAAAGACTTGGAGTTCGTTAGCTTATCTTCAAATTGTTTTCTACAAAAAATCCTTTTAGCATCCTTAACTAAATATGAACTTTATTGAGAAGAAATCTGTACCTAACCAATAAAGAATGGGCAGGTGCTACTTAAAGTTAAACCAGGCCAGATCTCTAACCTTCTTCCAGTCCTTGATTTCAGATGTAAGCCAACGATTAAATTCTCTAACTCGGAGCTTTTTCAGTGGGCAAAACAAATTCTGCATAGGAACTAGGGCCTCACAAAAGAAATTAACAGCATTGTCAGGATCAGGTATATTATCTAAGAAGAAACAATCAATTTCTTTCAATTTCAGATGTAACACAGACAGATCAATTTGTTTAAAGTTTCTAAACTGCAAAAACATGAAGGAACTCGGGGGCTTCTAAAGTTTAATACACAAAAATGGCTTGGTGGTCACTGGCAGAATCAGGAAGTGTTCCAGCAAGAGACACCTTCCGACTGCCAGTGACCACCCAGTCCAAAATTCAGTGGTTACCAGAAGTGGATTTAACCTAGTAGGTTCATTAATGAGTTGAGTTAAAGAAAATGAATGTAATAAATTCTCCAACCCTAAACTATCAGCCAAGGACCAATTAACATTAATATCTCCAAGCAAAATGAAATCAGGACCTGTAGTGTATTTTGAAATTCTTTCCAACAAGTCTTTCAACCCAGAAATCCCACAATCAGGTGGGTTGTAAACACCCCAATATAAACATATTTACTTCCCCAAAACTAAATATAATAAAACTCAATCATTCAAGCAATTACAATCCAAACTGCTCAACACAGCAGAAACCTGGAAATGGTCCTCATAATATACAGCTACCCCCACCTCCTTCTTACTATCCTTTCTATCGGACCGTAACACACCATATCCAGAAAGTGTGCACAGATGGTCACCCAAAGAGGGTTTCAACCAGGTTTCAGACACAATAATACAAGCATTTGTCAATGCTGAATGTTTGCTTGCTGGCATTGGCAGTGGTAGTGTAGAAGTTACAGAGCTGCGTAATAGGAATGGCAGTGAAGTATTGAACTGAAGCCAACCCCACCACCACCCTGCAGAGAGTGACAGGCATTGGGTGTGCGTTTGGGTCGTCAGGCATAGCAGTGACGCCATTCTACTCTGCAGAGACTGACAAGTGTCACGGTTCTTGGGTCTTTGGTCCTTATGGCGCACTTATTTCATTAGGAACACGGTGAGATGGTTGGCGATATAGGAGAATGGGGTGAAGTTTGGGGTCAAGAGTCCAAGGCATACCGATGCCTCTCAGTGACTGCAGGTGTGGAATGGTATGAGCATCACAGGCAAGAATCCCAAGTCACACCCTGATTCCTGTCATTCTCTATAGGGTTGGGCGATTAGTTGAAAAGCCTAATACCTCAGGCATTCATTGGTATTTTAACTCCAAATTTTCAACATGTTTGTTTTGTGACCCCACCTCATGAACAGGGGAATATCAGTTTGGTAGCTGAAAGCTGCTTATGCACAGTGACTACGGGTTTAGCACCACAGGTGCAAAATATTCAACAGGATGTAAAAATGACAGCTGTACTCTTTCATGGGGAGGTGTAAAATGGCTATGTTGCAAATGTGTAGTAAAAATATTTTAAAAATGGTGAAGTCACGAAGCGTATAGAAACTGTCAACGCACACCGCTATATAATTAGGTTGGGAATATTTTATAGCAGATTGTCAACTCAGGCATTTTGGTGCCTCCGATCATGAACAGTGTCACTGTGATTTTCTTTATCTGTGCCGAACAATGATTTCCCACAGCGACCACGCATCTCTGCACTGAAAGTGTGAAAACACACTCTCGCCATGTTGTGAAAAATGGCAGCTGTACTGTTCATAAGGAAGTGTTGAAAATGCCACTAGTGAAAATCTGACTGAAAATATTACAAAGTCATGAACTAACGAGGATGCGTGGAAACTGCACAATGCTCACTTGTAACACAGTCATTTTATGGACTTTTGTCACCAAATTTTCAACATAGCCATTTTAAGACCTCTGCTCATGAACAGTGTAACTGTGATTTTCTTAATCTGTCCTAACATTGCTTTCGCACACCAACAGCACCATTGTGCGCTACATGTGCGATAAGACATTTTGGGTGACATATGAAAAATTGCAGCTGTACTGTTCATAAGGAAGTTTAATAAAATGGACATGTTGAAAATCTAGACTGAAAATATTAAATTTGCAAACTTACGAGCATGCATAGGAACTGTGCAACGCACGCCGTAAAAGTCATTTTTAGGCATTTTTTCACCAAATTTTCAACATAGCCATTTTAAGACCTCTGCTCATGAACAGTGTCACTGTGGTTTTGTTAATGTGTCCCATACATTGAGTTTGCACACCGACTGCCATTGTGTGCTACATGGGCGGAAACACGCTTTGGGCAGGATGTGAAAATGACAGCTGTACTGTCTTATAAGGAGGTGGAAAAATGGCAATGTTGGAAATCTGGAGTGGAAATATTGAAAATTCGCAAACCTACGAAAGGCATGCGTGGAACTCGTGCAACGACACTGTGAAACAGTCATTTTTAGGAATTCTGTCACCAAATTTTCAACATTGCCATTTTAAGATCTCTGCTCATGAACAGTGACACTGTGATTTTCTTAATATGTCCCATACACTCGAGTTCGCTGCTAGACTGTGCCATTGTGCCTATATGGTAGGGAAACACGTTTTGGGTGAGATGTGAAAAGTGACAGCTGTACTACTCATAAGAAGGTGTGGAAAAATGGCAATGCTGAAAATCTGGAGTGGAAATATTGAAAATTCACAAACCTATGAGCGTATGAGGAACTGCTCAACGCACGTCAGAAACAGTCATTTTAGGAATTTTTACCAAATTTTCAACATAGCCATTTCAAGACCTCTGCTCATGAACAGTGTCACTGTGATTTTCTTAATTTGTCCCGTCATATTGATTTCAGACAACGACTCGCGCCATTCTGCGCTACAAGTGGTGGAAACACATTTTGGGTGAGATGTGAAAATGACAGCTATACTACTCATAAGATGGTGTGGTGAAATGGCAATGTTGAAAATCTGGATGAAAATATTGAAATTTGGGAACTTACGAGCCTGCGTAGGAACTGCATAGCATGCGCTCGTTAAACAGTAATTTTTGGAATTTTGGCGCAAATTTTCAACATGGGGTTTGGGCCCTTCTCATGAATGATGTCACTGTCATGGCGGTATTCAGGCTCGAAGGGTGATTTCCAGTCACTCGCGCCGAAATCACCTTTGAGCCCGAATAACACCATGACAGTGACATCATTCATGAGAAGGGTCCCAAAACCCCATGTTGAAAATTTGGTGCAAAATTCCTAAAATGCCTGAGATATGCAAAAAGTTGAACCCCTCCTATCTAGCCCATTATACAGCTTACCGGCATTTCCTCAGTTCACGGGTCGGCTTTGAAGAGTGCAGACATGTTCCGTCCAATCAAGATCGCCGCTACCGGAGTCTGGAGGTAAGTATGCGGGGTGAGGGGGTGGGGAGGCTGTGCGCAGTGGGTGGGTGCGGGTTGTGGGAGGGGTGTTCGGAGATGCGCCATGGGACCGCTTTTTTTTTACAGGTTAAAACAAAAAAGACTTTGTGGGATCAGCTGGCTACGCTGGGGTGGGCCTCATGCAGCACAAGCACTTTGGCAGTCCAGCCGACGGGATTGGGCACCGGCCGGGTAAAAAATAAAAAACCTCGTGGATGTTGCCACGCTGGGGGGCCTCAGCGTGGCACAAGGACTTTGGAGTTAGCCGACGGGGATTGGGCACCCTGGCCGCAAAATGACTGATTGCCACACTGGGGTGGGCTCCCAGCGTGGCACCAACTACTGGGGGGAGGCGATGCAGCTCAGCCCGTCGAGGATTGGGCACCCGTCGACTACACTCGCGTCTGGCGGGCGCGCATCGCCTTGGCGGCTGATGGGGCGGGGAGCTGCGGAGCAGCTTCTTATCGCTGCTCACTCAAGCGTAGCTCCCCTTTCAACTCAGAATGCCACTGCATTTGAGAAGCGTGTCATGACAGCTCCAAAATGCCATTACTTACAGGTCGCGCTCGCCAGCTCGCTGCCTGAATTGAGGAGTGACATACCTCGAAATCTCCGATGATGGCATTTATGTTTCTTGCACATGCTGCAAGCAAACATAAAAATCAGGCTGATAGAGTCAACTAAGTTCTCTACTTCTGCCATTTTAGGCAACAGACTCCACACATTTAAGTGCATCATTTCCAGCCATGCATGTCTTGCCATGAGATAGTAGAAGACAAATCATCATTAATCATGGGCTGGCCCTGGGGCTCGGGTTCTGCTCTATATCCCCAGCAAGTAAAAGAAGCAAAAAACAGTAAATAATTTCAAGCAGAAACCCAACCTTCCCTTGACTCCTCCTAAATAAATATCTACCAATAGAATATAAAATGTACCACTTAAACAAAATAACTTATTTACCCTCATAAATATCAGCCCATCAAAACAATGACTATACCCCCACCCACTAAACTGGACATTGTAAAATCAGTATCTTACACACTCCCTCAACTATAGGCAAAGTTCCATGCAATTAAGTCATTTCCCACAAAACAACAATAAAATAACCTAATATTTAATATAACCCAGCATCCAGACATGACTCAGGATAAGATGGAATAAACAGTTTACTGCAAATTGCACAACACTTCTGGCACCAGCACCCCTGCACCCTCTGATTCCCTCAGACTCCCTTGCAGTTGTCCGCACTTTGCGATGGAGATGCCGCTAAGATGCCACCACATCTGAAATGACAAAGCTTTATCTCAACACACCCACTAACTGGGATGCCAGCCACCAATCAGCGGGGAGTGGCACATATAGGGCAAGTGGGGGACAAGACAACCAGTTCCCAAATTAACACAGGTGAAATGGGAGCAGTGCTGGAAAATGAAGGCACAGAGCATGTAAGGGGCCTAAAAAATGTTGCTTAACCCCACAGTGAAACAAAAAGCAAGAGTTCCTCCAAACTATTTGGCAAGCACAGCAATTAATAAATAAGCACAGCATAACAATTTAGATTATCCTTCTGGGTCATGGGGCATGCCTTCACATGTTCAAGTTCAAGTTTATTGCAGAAATAACTCTGTTGAGCAAGCTCATTCACAAGGAGGTCCTGAGACATATAAGCAGACAAGTACACATTGCATAATAACAACTTCAAATAACAACATCAGGTAATTAAGTACCTGTCGAAATGTGGTACATAATGCTTAATTAGAAATTACCTGATAGGTAATAAGCCTGAGTGAAGAAAAGGAATGAGAATGAAGATGGAATGTGTATGAGAGTTAACAGCCATAAAGTAGGAACATGAAAGTATGGAGGAGCAGGAGGGAGCTAGAGGGCTAGAGGGTGTAGGGGAATTGGGTGTAATTGAGAGGGAAAGGAAAGTAGAAATGGAGTTAGGGGTATGGGTAACAGGATAAAGTTAGAGTAGGGTAGCAGGTAGGTGGGAGTAAGAGAGACAAGGAAATGGAAGACTAAAGGCAAAGGACAGTAGAGGAGTGTGTGGGCCTTGGTGTTGAGTTGTGGTCTGCACTGTGTGTGTTGACATGGCGTGTGTGTGGCACCATGGTCAGGAGAACTGTCATGCTTGCACAGTCCACCCTACACAGGTAGCTGTGTGACTAGTGTGGGTCCAGGTTAGGTAGTCCTGCTGACACTGTGTTGACATGAGGCACTGTCTTCTGGGGCATGCATGCACCATCAGCACCCTGCATGGTGTACTGTGTAGTGTGTGCAACACTGATGGTCAACTCCTCTCTCTACAGCACAGGCCACATTATCAGAGTCTGAGGAGGAGGACGCTGCTGGGCTGTCCAGCCATGTGCAGCAGCCTCCACCCAGCTGGCCATACTACCTGGAGGACTACGACTATGCAGAGGCCCTGGAAGATAGCAATGAGGAGACATACACTGACACCCAGGAACTAAAGGCACTTGTCATTTGGCTTGAGAGACAGTCCCCACAGCCAGCTCCACATCAGTGTCCAGCCAGAGGCACACAGTGGCCCTTCTGCCACATGTGGACCCAACACCCAGGACCCTTGCACCACAATGCCCAGGACACCACTGCCCGCACCCATCACCACCACCACCACTGCTGGAGCCACCTCCTCCACTGTTGTCCACACCACCTGCCCACCTTCCAGGTTGGGTGGCCTGGCTGCACCCCTGTCGTCCCACACCCAACCTGCACAGCCAGACATGGCCACTGCAGCCCCGCCACCTCCCTACCTGCTCCAATCATAGTGTGCTTGCAGGCCACTCAACATCCACAGATCTCATCAGACCCTGTTTCCCGGGCTGTGTTCCCCAGCAGCAGAATGTGGTGGCATTCAGGCAGTTACTGCGGTCTGCTGTGGAGTAAAACTTGTGCATTTCAGTAGTAGTAATAAAATAGTTTTATTCATTTCACAATGAACAGGGATGTATAAACTGAACTGAGCTGCAGGCTCATTTACAATGAGGTCCCATAGTATAGTTCGCAGTATGATGCCAACATTGCACTGGTCAGTTGGTTTCAAAACAACAAAGAAAAATTACTTACCATAGTAATCTTTTTCTTCCCAGTGTTGCTCAGATATTCATAACTTTATGCAGCAAGTCTGGAGGGTTGGACTGCCGGAGAGATGGAACACATGCAAATGAGTAGAATTCTTTGCACGGAGCATCTTTTAAATACTGCCTCTACCAACTGTAGTGTTCTAACCTCTTCAGATTTGTGGGAAGCCTGGAAGTTACGCATTAGGAGACTAATGTAACTTTAACATTTTATAAACAAGTGTAACCTCCCCCAGCCCCCCTTTTTTTCTCTGTCAGCAGGGCTGCTCCTCTCACATCTAGTTGCCACCGAGAGGGTTGGGGTAGTCACTACAAATTATCTTTTGCAGAAACTGTGTGAACCCATTACTTCTACTACTGAGCCTGCCATCCTTCAGACAGGCAAACCAAGTGTGGCATCTGCCTGGCTCACACCTGGGGACCATTTAGCATGGCCAACAACTTGGGTCCCTGGGAGAAAACATTTGCTCAGCATTATGCTAGGTTTGTACTTCTGGTCAGGGCACCCAAGTAAATCCGGACACTGGAAACAATAACTGAAATGTTCAAACCAGAATGGGATTCTAGTGTGGCTTTATTCACATAACACAGAGAATAACATAGCAAAGATGGACCCCACAGGGCTACACTCGCATGTAATGTAGATTACAGAGGTACAGAGCACACTTCTTCACTATGAACCATCAGGTTCTGAACAGATCTGGGCACACATGACCCGAACTGGTACACTTCTTCTATTCCTGGACATGGCACCCTGGCCAGTACTAGGACACTTTTCCATATGGCATGGAGGTTGATGGTGGCTCCATAAACCACTCATGAATACTTTCTAGCTCTCAGGAAAATCCAAAATCCCATGTCTGGGTGCTTTTTTTCAAACACTGGCCAAGTGCCTGAGAGAAAACCATAGGTGCCCAAACTGAACCCGAGAGGTAAACCTGGTTACTCCAGATGGGGATCTCCCACCTCTTGCTCCCAAATCTATACTCAACCATTCATTTGGTTACAACACCTTTCTTCGAACTACTGGTTGTAGATGCTCTCTAGAAATGTTTAGCACATTTAACATTCTACATTTCACTTTGGAGGTGTCCTGACTTTTAAAGTTCTGTAAGTGGCTATGTCTTTACCCTAGACCTCCTCTGTTGCAGATGCTTTTAATCCACACACAAACTAAATTTCTGTACTTGGCAAGTCTTCCTTTGACCCCACAGTAGACAGACACTTTTACTCTAAACTCTGTCTCAGTCAACATTGTCTGTATATCAGAGTAGTACTCAGTAAGGTATGCAGGTGTCCCAGGGCTTCATCCCTCCGGGGATGGGGCACTGGAACAACTCTAGGAATGGTCTCTACCACTTTCTTCTGGTCTCTTCTGTGTGCCTCTCTAGGGTGAGAACACACAACCCCTCTTTCTTTAGTAGCCCCATATCAGAGCTAGTTGCTCTGAGGAGCTGCACACTGCAGCATTCCTCTCTCTCGAGTCTCCCCACAGACTGCTCTCTGAAGACTGAACTTGAATCTCCCAATGTTCTACTGCTAACCCCTGCAGCTAGCATTCCATTGTGGCTTGTGCTACTGCAAGAATTCTATGGTGACATCATCACTCCAGCTCAGCTGAAACTGAGAACAGAGTGAGACAGTGTGAAACCCATTTAACTGACATCTTACAAGCTGCCTTTCCTGCCTGCCACTGATTCTAAGTGTGATTCTAGTAATCCCTGGGAATAAGGGGTTACACCCACCTGCCAGGAAAATGACTGTCTGCAGTCATTATTTACCCGTCCCAGCCCATCCTACTCCTGTGTGTTGACTACGGGAAGTAGGCTACCTCCTCCCCTACCATGTGCCAGGCACAGGCAAACAACACTAAGGACTCAGAGGCCATTGGCTGATGCATCATCCCCACACTCGATCTTACTATGGTAACCAGTGGCCCTGGAAGAACTGTCCAGAGCATAGCCTAATAGACCACTACTGTGGTCCCTACGGCCGGTCAGGACCACAGCCTGTCTATCCCCTAACCCTCGAAACTTAGCCAAAACAGGGAAACCTCCTCCCATCCCTGGACACCTGCAACCCAAACCAAGGAGCTAACATTACATTTAAGCATTACACTCCCACACTTCCCCACAACTACTGTACACCTGTGGAAGGAAAAGTTAACACTTGTTAACAACAACACTGTACTTTAAACACAACACTTTAAAGCACATGAGGAACTCCGATGAATGCCTTCACTCTCTTCTTGTCTTCTCTTCTGTCTTCGTCAGAAACTACCTGAAAGAAAAACAAAACACACCCCTAATCTGCAAACAAAGTACACCATCTTAACCCTTACCATCAAAACACTGGAGAATCCAAAAATATATTTTAGAAAAGTAGAAAACAGTAGAAAACAGTAGAAAACATTAACATTATATACAATACACATTTTGGGAGATGGAATGCCCTAAATGTCCCAACTAGTGACAACAGTACCCGATGGCAAGTACAAGAAAGAGTCTCTCCTGGCCGGAGCCCGGTGAAGTACAGTTCTTGAGGACCGTAGTCCCAAGGGGAGAGTCTTTGTGGACAGTTCAAACAGTCTGTAGTCTGCCAGGTGTAGGATGTGTATTGCAATGTCAATAATGTAAGAAAAGTCTGGACTTACCAGTCCTTTAAGAACGAAAATGGTACAACACCTGAATCTCCAGCCGAAGACTCTCCCTGGCAGCATTCTTTGGATACAGCTGGGTAAAATCTTCTGGAAATGACAGGATGACACATCTGGAAACTGCTGAGCTGATGTCATCGAGGAGATAGAACCTGGAACAGGAAAAGGAACAGCTGGTCTGAAGTAATCTGAAATCCCAGGCAATGAATCAGGAAACAGCTGGGTCGGTGTCTCTCTGGATGATGTCATCTGAAGGCACACTGCAAGGATGCCGAATCTTTTTTTTAGTTATTTAACCTGGATTAGTACACTAAGCTGAAAGATTTTTACAGGCGTGACCTGGGAACACAGGAAGCTAAGTGACTTGCTCAGGGTCACACAGTAAGTGGAAGCTGGGAGATTCAAACCCAGGTCTGGTCTGCTGGATGTCACCAGATTTGCAGCTCAGAGCTTTAAACCACTGCGCTGTACTGCCTGAATCTGGAGGCACCTTTGGATCCTGGAACACCAGACTGGTGGAACAACATGAGTACGGCAATGGCTGGATGGCAGCACTGGCTACCACTGCTCTGCTTTCAATTGGTAGGCATGGGCACATTCATGAAAGTTGGTTGCATTGAGGAAGTACCACAATGGGTCAGGTCGCAAATTATTACCCCGTCTGGGCTCATAATTCACATTGCGGAAGGTTTCATGGCACTCTCCATCCACAATCCGTACAGTGTCTATGAACAGTGTCCTGCCCACTTTCCAATGTTTGAATTTTTCTTTAATTACTCTTATTTTGACAAATTGACTTCCACCTGGATGCACATATTTTGTTGCTTATTCCACTATCCAGGATTTCCTGTTTCTCTCAATCTCCTCCCAGCTCTTCGAGGAAAGGTAGGAAAGGATATCCCATAGATCTCATTCACCTTCCTATGAACCAGTCTTTCTCTTTACTACACTTGGTCAACTTAAGACCTCTGGCCTGGCTTGTGGGCAGCCAGTCCTGGTTCTGCCAGTGACACATGCTCAATGCAATGTAAAATGGATTTCTGACCCCTCCTTGTGGGGACAGGGCGGTGGAGTCACCAATCTCTCTTTTGCTCCTCCGGGGCAAGAGCCCGAGGCTGTGGACTAGCATCTTCTTCATAAGGCCACATAGGTGCCCCTCCTCCTCTTCCTCACTGAGGTTCTGAGCCCAGGAGTGAGCAGTCATCCTCACTGCTGAGACTGTCCACTCTTCACTGGGTGTGGAGGTCGACACCACCCATTCAAGAGTCTCTCTCATCTCATCTTCTCCTATGAGACTAGGGCTTGGCCCTCTCTCCACGGATCTGCTGATGCTCCCTCCGTACTGTCTCTCTGTGACCGGACTCGGAGACATCAGCACTACTTTGCTCTGTCTGTACATCCACACCTCTTCCTTTGTGCCACACTCTGCTGGGCTTCCCCAACAGACTCCACCTGGTGCTGTGTGCTGCCACTTGCAGAATCTTGAAGCTTTGTCCACATGGGAACCAAATGAATCTTAGGTGCTTTAGTTAGGCCATGTTTCTGTAGACACCCAGAACAGTGAGGAACCATGAAGGCATCCTTCCAGTCTTTAAGCACATTATGCACACTCTAACTGGATATCCAGGAATTGCCACATGAGGAGGCAAACATCCCCATAGTAACATCTCTCAATG
Organism: Neoceratodus forsteri; assembly: GCA_016271365.2. Taxonomy (NCBI): domain Eukaryota; kingdom Metazoa; phylum Chordata; order Ceratodontiformes; family Ceratodontidae; genus Neoceratodus; species Neoceratodus forsteri. The sequence goes on from JADMNL010000029.1 coordinate 134,265,616, forward strand.
TCTTTCAGCTTGTTAACTTCTTCCACTATCATAGCCCAGGCACGAACCGGTAGCGGATGATCCTGCCATGACTGCAGAGAGAAAAACAAAAGTTCACTGTTATCTCATATCTCACCTTGGTTGAACAAGTCTTACAAAATAGCTCCCTGCTGCTGTGTTTACTTTACTACCCCACCCTGTCATGGTGGCAGCAGCACTCTGGCACATCAACATTCTGTTTCTGACTCAAGCCACTGCACATCGGATTTACACACTTTACTGATAAAGTTCCCCAAATTCAAATACCTGGGAGTATGGCTGGACCATAAGCTCTCCTTTATAGAGCATGTTGAAGAATACAATCAACCTTTCTATCCTTGATAGATTATGCTGACATCCTCTACAGTCACTGTCCCATTTCCTGCCTCACCAAACTTGACACATTATATCATAGAGCTTTGAGGTTCATCACAGACCTGCCTTATTCCACTCACCACTGCTCCCTATATCAATCAGTGGGGTGGAGTTCTCTTCAATTCAGGCATGATAAAATGCAGCCTTATGGACCCTGACAGCCATCTCCAAAAACTGCCCCAATACATTACAGACTGTCTTCCTATAAAACCAGTAGGCAATTACACCCTGAGAAGTTGCAAATCTCTCCTACTGATGGTTCCCAAAGTTAACTCTCGCTTTGGCGGGCTGCTATAAGCTTTACACTGTCCTCCTTGTGGAATAAATTGCAAAAAAATGAAACTGAGGTCACCCATCGGCATCTCATCTTTCAAGCTCTTATATTCACGTCTTAGAAATGATCAGTGCAATTGTTTCCCATGACCATGAATTGTCATCATGCTAACCTGTACCATTTAACCATGAACTAATTACTCTAGCGCTTGTCTCCTCCTTGGCCCTGGTCTGTCATCATGCTTTCATGTAACACCTTGATGCCTCTGTCCTCCCTTTGTTACTGGGCTATCTTCCCGCTTTCTCCAGCCTTCTTTTCACAACTCTATACTGCACTCATCCACAATCTACATGCAATCATACTATAAAGTCTAACTCCCTTTCCCTCTCCCTGTAGGCCCCACTGCCGCATCAGTTCTCCGACCGACCTATCCTTGGGACTTCACTTCTCATAATGTTTATCCTTCGCTAACATATTACATACCCCTCCTGGTACCCCATCTGCCATTAGTTGGTGGTTCTCCAGCCATTTTCATTGCTAGTACTAGTGACTGCCCCTGGTAAATGAACTAACTGGTTCTTCTATACAGAGAACATGGTTTATATACACTTGCATGGTTCAATGGTGGACCTGCCCCTTGTATTTGAATCCTCGTCTGTTATGGCTTACCTTGTCTTCCTTTTATCATTTGACTCCCCTATTACTGCACCATTGTGTTTGTGTTTATATACTTATTTATATGTTTTTATGACGGATGTTACCCGACCCTGTTCTAACCAGGTCCATCTTGTAAAGAGCTCTGCTCAATGATGTTCGCCTGGATAAATAAAGATTTTGATTGATTGATAAAGTTTACTCAAACTGCTGATAAAGTTTACTCAAACTGCACAGACTGCACTGTTTTGCTCCTCACAGCACATCTATATGATTTTTCAGGACTTTTCTTTCTCTTTAAATCGCTTGTTCTTGCTTAAAGTCCCTAAAACCACAGTATTTCATGTACAGGATTGCCTGTTTTGTTGCATCTCTCATACAACCCACAGTCTCTCTTTGCTTAGAAAATCACACTGCTGCTGAACCCATAATTATGCTCACAGTCTAATGCTCAGAATTCTTGCTAGGTTGATTCACTTTACACAGTCCTTCTTTGCAAAACGATCACACTGTTTACACACAGATTCAGCTGGCTTTAGAAAAAATCACACACAGTTTGAGCTGTTTCTCTGGATGGTACTCACTGAATCAGTAGCTGGATTTGCAATGGAAATTTCGCCTTCGGCCGATCCTGAGGCCCTGGATTGAAGCTGGCTGGCAGTTCTGCCGATTGTCCTTGAACACCACACTCCTCCCCAGTCGATCGAAATGTGGGTTGAGCCGATTTTAAACAGAAAAGTCTGATTTTATTACTTTTACGCTTTCAGTCACCACGATACTCCTCCTGGCAAGCCCAGCTCACACACACCACTCTCTCTCTCTCTCTCTCTCTCCTATCAAACACTGTGCAGCACTCTGAAGCTGGCTTGGGGTGGGACTGATTGCAGACTCACCAATCACTTGATGCATGCAAATGAGCCACTCTCTCTTCTCATGCTCTTCTCCTCCATGGCGATCGTCGAGCAGGCAAAATTTAAACTGCAAGGCAACTTTTTCTTTTTCAACTGTGACCTCAGCAGGAGCACCATTTTAATCATTTTTCATGGCATTTTCCTCAGCTACTCCCCAGTCCACACAACAAGCACTTTAACTTCTAGGGCACAAATCTCTTTGTTTCCACAGTTTTCCATACTTTTCTTGTCACAACTTGAGAAATTTAAAGCTTAGCAAATGTTATATTTTGATGCAGGACAAGGGGCACACAATCTGGCTTTACAGCACCTTGATAAACTGGTGGCACAATTACAACGGCACATAACAGCAGGCACACAGCAGCACATTTTGGATGGCAATGCTTCCAATTTTTTGGGGGTCTACCTACTGTCAGACAGACAAAATTCTAGCCACAATCTGAGCAAACCTTTCTGGTGTTTTTCTCCCAAAATTCCAAACAACTCCTCAGCGGTGCCTCCATTTTGTAACCTCCCCAACCGCCCCTTTTTCTCTGTCAGCAGGGCTGCTCCTCTCACATCTAGGCACCACCAAGAGGGGTGGGGTTGTCACTACAAATTATCTTTTCAGAACCTGTGTGGACCCATTACTTCTACTACTGAGCCTGTCATCCTTCAGACAGGCAAACCAAGTGTGGCATCTGCCTGGCTTACACCTGGGGACCATTTAGCATGGCCAACAACTTGGGTCCCTGGGAGAAAACATTTGCTCAGCATTGTGCTAGGTTTGTACTTCTGGTCGGGCACCCAAATAAATCCGGACACTGGAAGCAATAACTTAAATGTCCAAACCAGGCTGGGACTTAGAGTGTGGCTTTTATACACATAACACAGAGAATAACATAGCAAAGATGGACCCCACAGGGCTACACTCACTGATAATGCAGATTACAGAGGTACACAGCACACTTCTTCACTATGAACCCTCAGGTTCTGAATGGATTTGGGCACACACAGCCCAAACTGGTACACTTCTCTTCTATTCCTTGACATGGCACTCGCCAGTACTAGGACACCTTTCCATATAGCATGGAGGTTGATGGTGGCTCCTAAACCACCCATGAGTGCTTTCTAGCTCTCAAGGAAAATCCAAATCCCATGTCTGGTGCTTTCTTCAGGCACTGACCAAGTGCCTGAGAGAAAACCATAGGTGCTCAAACTGAACCTGGAGAGGTACACCTGGTTACTCCAGATGGGGGATGTCTCCCACCTCTTGCTCCCAAATCTATACTCAGCCATTCATTTGTTACAACACCTTTCTTCTAACTACTGGTTGTAGATGCTGTCTAGAAATGTTTAGCACATTTAACATTCTACATTTCACTTTGGAGTTGTCCTGACTTTTAAAGTTCTGTAAGTGGCTATGTTTTACCTAGATCCCCACTGTTGCAGATGCTTCTAAGCCGTACTCAAACTAAAAGTTCTGTACTTGGCAAGTCTTCCTTGACCCCACAGTAGACAGACACTTTTACTCTAAACTCTGTCTCAGTGAACATTGTCTCTAAATCAGAGCAGCACTCACAAAGGTCTGCAGGTGCCCCAGGGCTTCATCCCTCAAATGCCTCAGGTACTCACAAACAACTCGATTCTCAGGCAGCTTCTCCCTGTCCAGGATGGCACAGGGGATTGCCCTGATTTCTGGAATTCCCCATCCTCCGGGATGTGGCACTAGAACAACTCTAGGAACGGTCTCTACCACTTTACTTGATCTCTTCTGTGTTCCTCTCTAGGGTGAGAACACACAACCCCTTCTTTCTTTAGTAGCCCTATATCAGAGCTAGGTTCTGAGGAGCTGCACACTGCAGCATTCCTCTCTCTCTCGAGTCTCCCCACAGACTGCTCTCTCGAAGACTGAACTTGAATTCCCAATGTTCTACTGCTAACCCCTGCAGCTAGCATTCCATTGTGGCTTATGCTACTGCAAGAATTCTATGGTGACATCATCACTCCAGCTCAGCTGAAACTAGTGAGAACAGAGTGAGATAGTGTGAAACTCATTTAAATGGCATCTCACAAGCTGCCTTTCCCTGCCTGCCACTGATTCTAAGTGGGATTAAGTAACCTTTGGGAACAGAGGTTACATAAGCATTTGTCAATGCCAAATGTTTGCTTGCTGGAATTAGCATTGGAAGTGCAAGAGTTAGACAGATGCGGAATAGGAATGTCAGTGAAATATTGAAGTGACATCAACCCCACCCCACCTGCAGAGATGGAGAGGCATTTGGGGTGTGCCTTTGGGTCATCACCCATCATGCTCATGCCATTTCACCTCACCCTAGCCTGCAGACACCCGACAAGTGTCGAGATGTGCCTTGGGTGTTCGGTTTTACACTCACCCTATTCCATAATGAAATATGCTGAAATGGGTGCCGTGTAGGAGAAATGGAGTGAACTTTGGGAAAAAGAGTCCAAGGCAGATCTCGATGTCTGTCACTGGCTGCTGGGTGGGGTGGAATGGTGTGAGCATTACTGTCGACAATCCCAAGTCACACCCTGTCGCCTCGTCAGTCCCTACAGGGTAGGATGTTATGGTCAGAAACCCTAATGCCCTGGGCATTTCTTGGTATGTTCACTCCAGGTTTTCAACATGAGCTTTTGTGACCCCACCTCATGAAAATGACACTATCAGTTCGTTAGTCGGAAGGAGATTTTGCACAACGACTGTGCCATTTGGCACCACAGGTGTGAAAACACATTTTGAACAGGATGTGAAAATGACAACTGCACTGTTCATGAGGAGATGTAATGGTAATGTTGAAAATCTGGGTGAAAATATAAAAAAATTGAAGTCACGAGCATGCACACCTGTAATGCAATTCTTTGGGATGTTTTACACCAGATTTTCAACATAGGCATTTTGGGACCTCTGGTCATGAACAGTGGCACTGTGATTTTCTCAATCTGTTGCAAACATTGATTTCAGACAGCAACCGCACTCCATTGTGTGCCACAGGTATGAAGACATGTTTCAGGCAGCATGTCAAAAATGACATCTGTACTGTTCATAAGGTGGTGTGAATAAATGACAATGTTGACAATGTGGAGTCCTATTTATTAGGACCACACGGAAGCTCTCTTAGTTGCCTACTGTTCTATGGTAGCATGCCCTGGTTCCGATCTCCAACACTACGAGGTGTTGTTAGTAAAGTTTTACCTATCAAGAGGTCCCACCTATGATCATAGGGGATGTAGCTTAAGATAAATGGAGGGTCGGTGTGGGACAGACCTGGTAGTGGTGCAGGTAAAATATAATCATACTAACATACATATGAACATACAAATTTGCCAAAAGATAAAGGCCTTATGGTCTATCAAGTCTGCTCGAGACTGCAGCTAGCAACCCTTATACTGCACTGCCTCTCCTCCCTCCCCGACCCTGCCTCTACCCTATCCCATCCCCTTTGAAGCAGTCTACTCTGTTCTACAGGATACCACTCCAGGCAAAAGTATTCCACCCAAACACCACTCTCTCCGTGGAAAACATTTTCTCATTTCCTTCCTGAACCTTCCCTCCAATCTGAGATTGTGACCTCAAGTGTCCTTCTCACCCTTAACTTGAATAGTCCCTCCTTGCCTGTCTTGTTTGTTCCCTTCATGTACTTGAAGGTTTCAATCATATCCTCCCCGTCTCTCCTCTCCTCCAGTGAGTACATGTTCAACTCCCCAGACTGCTCACGTGAGGTATGTCCCCTAGTCCCTGGATCATCTTTGTTGTCCTGCGCTGCACCCCTCCAGTAACTTAATGTCCCTCTTCAGGTATGGGCGCCAGTACTGCACACAGTATTCCAGGTGTGGCCATAATCGTAAGGTGTAATCATGGGATACCATCTGGTTTCAGTCTGGCTGGAGGAGCTGTCGGACCCCCAGTTGCAGCTGTGTATTCTTTACCATATTTAAGAGGCGCATGGCAATGTCTCATGTGAACGAGGGGTAGCCTCCCCTTCCCCTGCAGCAAACTGTATTTTTGTTGCTGCTGTTTGGAAATCAGCTGAACATTCCTTTATTTTATTTATTTATTTATTTTATTTAAGTACATAGGAATTACAACCCTTGAGTCATAGACTCATTTTCAAAGGCTCTGCATCACAGAAACATTCAGATACATTAACAGAAGAACAATAGACAGCAGGGTACATTGATGTATCATACATGTGAAGTCTAACAGGCAATAGGACATCAGATGGGTACAGGGTATGACAATAAGTGTGAGTCGATTTGGAATAAGCAGCCTAAGCGCTCCATACAGACAGTCTTGGTACATACATTCAAAAACAGTGTAGGTTGTCTATACAAGTGTTAGCTAGGGTCTAGTTACATTATTGTACAATGATACATATAGATGCTACCTCCGAGAGGTATTGTCAGATTATTATGAAAGGAATTGAGATCTTTAACTAACTAGATGGACCTTTGACTGGGCGCCTCAGCGGTGGGCGACAGAGTGCACCTCAGAATAGGGATTGTCAGTGTCAGGAGGGTCCTAATGCTTTGTGAGCTGGTGGAGGATGTTAGTGGCACAGTGGCAGCTGCATGTGGCTAGTATATGGGATTTTAGCGCTGCCTTATATGACCCCTAGCTTGGTGACAGAGGAGATAGCTGGGAGGGCATTGTACCATGATGGGGCTCTATACAAGAAAGATCTTTGCACTAGGGAGGACCTGACCTTGGGTACCTTCCAGACAGATTTGGAGGCTGCCGGGTAGCATCAAGTGGGGTGGATGACTGAAGGGAGGCTGCAACCCCTATCAGTGTTAGCCCTAGGTGACGTCTATTTGTAAGTAGACAAGTTTGGTACTGTATGCATTCCTCTAGTGAAACAATATTAGTGAAGCATAGAGGGTGCAGGTGTGCATGCAATTGTCTGCACCGAGATGAGCCGGCAGGCTTTGTTGATGGCCAGTTGGATTTGGTGAAGTGCTATGGGGTCAGCAGCTGAAAACATTATAAGGCCATAGTCAACTAGGGACATGACTGAGGATGTGACTGCCAGGTGTAGAGCTTCAAGCGGGAGGCAGTCTTTGTGGCGGTATAAGAGGCCTAAACAGATATTGATGGCTGAGGTGAGAGTTTTGATGTGCTCATGCAAAGTCAGCGAGGAGTCAAAAGTAACACCTGGTACTTATAGGTTGAGACCTGTTCCAGGGGATGAGTGTGTTGGATAGAATTTTAATGGGATGGTCTCTGGCCCTGTGTTGTTGGTGCACAAAAGCGTAATTTTTGTCTTCTTAATGTTGACAACTAGTCTGCAGGCTATAAACCAGTTTTCAATCTGTTTGAACGAGTCCTTTAGGGAGAGCTGAAGGGAGGAGGAGTCAGGGTGAGACACTAAGAGAACTGCATCATCCGCTGTATAAGAGGATATTTCAGTGCAGAAGTCAGGCAGGGCATTTAGATAAACACTGAAAAGGAGAGGACCTAGGATTGACCCTTGCAGCACCCCTGAGCATACTGGTAAAGTGGATAACTGGGTCTTGTTTATTTTAACGCACTGCAATCTATTATTAAGATAGCTGGTGAACCAGTCGAGGGGACCTTGACCAACTCCGAGGTGTTGGAGTGTGGCCAGAAGGCAGGGTGGGAGACCGTGTCAAAGGCCTTTGAGAGATCTATAAACATGGTCCCAGCAAGGTGCCCTCTATCCAGTGCAGAGAGCACCGCATTGGAAAATTCTATCAGAGCTGTAGTAGTGCTATGACCCGCTCTGAACCATGCTGTTCCCTACATAAAATCCTATAGGTGAGGAGGTACTCGTGAATTGGTCAGCCAGGATTTTTTCAAGGGCTTTGGAGAGTGGCGGTAGAATTGAGATGGGCCAGTAATTGTTAGGAAGGTGCAATCACCACATTTTAGAATTGTGGTTATAACAGCAGTTTTCCATGCATCTGGGAATTGGCCCAGACACAGGGATTGGTTTAGGAGGTCTGTGAGTGGGGATAGAACTGCATCGAGAACATGGAATAGAATTCTCATGTGAAGTTGTCTTTATTGTGAGCAGAAGTCACTGAGGGTTTTGGATACGTAGTATTTGGCTTTGTAGGTGTAATGACTCTGAGGTGGAAAAAGGGGCAGTGAAGATTTGGCACTGGGGAGGGTTGGATAGGGTCAAAAGTTCTTTGGTAGTACCTGGCTAAGGTCTGAGAAGGTGGAGTTGAGGCTGTTGTCAATGACAATGGGGTCCGTGGTGACATTGCCATCAACAGTAAGTTGGAGATGGGGTGGTGGGTCGTGACTTCCTATTGAGATCTTTGCTAGTATCCCAGAAGTTACATGTACTACCGCAGTAAACGGCCAGGGTGGTTCTGTAGTGTAGTACATTGGCTTTTCTTATTTATCACATACACCTATTTCAGGTGGCATTGTAGGCCTGCCTATCCACCTGTGATCTAGAGTTAATGGCATGATACCAGAGGGTGTCTCTTTCCTTTAGCTGTTGTAGCAGAGTGAGGTAATCCACAGGGTGCTACATTTCTTGGAGGTTGTATTTGTAATGGGCCAAAAGCATAACAGACATTATTGAAAATGCAGGTGAAGTAGTTCAGGGCATCATGGATGTTGGTAGCCAGGAGATTGGGGACCAGTCACAATGTGCAAGGTGAAGTAGTTCAGGGCATCATTGATGTTGATAGCCAGTGAGATTGAGCATCATTGATGTTAGTAGCCAGTGAGATCGGGGACCAGTCACAATGTGCCAGGTGAAGTAGTTCAGGGCATCATTGATGTTGGTAGCCAGTGAGATTGGGGGCCAGTCACAATGTGCCAGGTGAAGTAGTTCAGGGCATCATTGAGTTTGGTAGCCAGGGAGACTGGGGCCCAGTCACAATGTGCCAGGTGAAGTAGTTCAGGACATCATTGATGATGGTAGCCAGTGAAACTGGGGCCCAGTCACAATGTGCCAGGTGAAGTAGTTAAGGGCATCATTGATGTTGGTAGCCAGTGAGATTGGGGACCAGTCACAATCGCCAGGTGAAGTAGTTCAGGGCATCGTTGATGCTGATAGCCAGGGAGATTGGGATCAGTCACAATGTGCCAGGTGAAGTAGTTCAGGGCATCATTGATGTTGGTAGCCAGGGAGATTGGGGACCAGTCACAATGTGCGGGTGAAGTAGTTCAGGCATCATTGATGTTGCTAGCCAGGGACTGGGGACAAGTCACAATGTGCCAGGTAGAATTTGAGTTTAGTGAGACCTCCAGTCCTTAAGAGGTGATGAGAGGTGACATTTGGTGGCAGTTTTGGTAGTTTGCAGGACCAGATGAATAGGATTGGGGACTGGTCGCTCAGGAGTTGGGGAGGACCACTAGGTCCATGACTCGGTGGGGGCAATTTGTAAGTAGTATGTCCAGCAGGGAGCTTGAACCATTTGAGGGACTGAACCTTGTGGGACTGGATACGAGTTGAGATTGATCCAGTGAGGCAAAGATGTCCTTGCATGGGAGGCTGTACTGCTAACCAGTTTATATTGTGGTCCCCAACCAGTATCTGCTTCAATTTGTGAGGGAGGATGGCTAGGTAGTCTGCTAGGGATTGGGTTGCTGCTGACTGATTGTGGGGAGAATATATGCAACTGTGAGAATTAGCGGGCTCTGTTTGGGTCTGGTGTGAGCCTTATTGTAAGGGCTTGGGCATTGTTGTCCAAAGTTGAAGTAGGTAGGACATGGTGGTGCAAAGTGTCCTGGAGATAGAAAGGTGCAGCTGCCACCATGCTTTCCCTTTCTATCTTCCCAAAGTAGGGCAGCCAGGGATATTGACAAAACAGTCAGATGTTCTTTTTGAGAGCCAGGTTTCAGTTCGAGCCAGTACATGAGGTTGTACAGATCTTCATTTATCTTGCTGCTGTCCATATAGGATTGACCTACCTATGTTGGTGGGGTGGAAGGCAAGTATAGTTAAATTTAGCTCCTCTAGGCCAGCAGATTCATGAGCGGCTTATTGTGCCTCAATTTATGTCCAAAATGGGTCATCTACTGCCCGCAGAACATGCCGGCACTCAGGGGCCTCACTTCATGGTCTGCGTGAGAGCTACAGTATTTAGAATAAGAGAAAGTCACACTGTTCCAGTTCCCTCCTGTAAGCAGATGAGTCATGTCACTTTGTATAATGACAGCTGATCGGGGAGAATATTTAGCAATATCTAAACACTCCTCTGTAAGTCATTTTGGGGTGGCATTAAACCTGCAGGCTGGAAGGTGCACGCTGTTAGCCCAGACATCTCAATCAGTGAGTCACCATCTCACAAGCATGAGCCCTCCAGAAGCAAGAAAAAGGAAGTAAAGCATGCCATGTCTCAAGACAGGTGGAGGACGGCCTACTGAAAGTCTGTAGGAGCTGGCGCACTTCTGCCAGTGTGGCGTGTCCTTGTCTTTGGTGGTCTAGGACCAATGAAACTGTGGACCAGGTAGAATCTTGAAAGGCATTAATACTCTGCTTCTCTGGTTGTCACCTCAGAAGGGAGATCTCTATTCCTCTGGATATCAGTTCTTTCATCACCTCCTCTGATGTGGCAAATCCTTTTGGGCCATCCACAAACATGATGGTAAGCCGTGCGGATACAGAGTTTGAAATAGGACCTGTTGTAAGCGCAAGACTCTGAGGATTGGTAAGTGTGCTCTTCAACTGGAGGCCACACTTGGGGAATAATTGTTGTCAAAGTAAATCCTCACATTTATGTAGTGTGTTTTCTTCATTCTTGATGCCCTTATCACTAGATCCTGTTCGGTAGAGCAGCTGAGGAGCTTGATTGCTGTGGATCATGGTCTGTCTGTGTCCTCCTGCGGTTTCGGTTGGTCCCCTTGGTGAGCCGTCTCAATATCCACAGTATAGTCTGGACCTAACTGCAGGAGGTCCCTGAGAAGCCCCTCCATGAAGGCTTCCATGTCTCGCCCTTGACTCCTCAGGGATCCCATATATCCATAGACTGCTGCAGTGGTACCTGAGGTCCTCAGATTTTCCTGAAGGGTCTGATCCAGAAGCAAATGATTCAATACCTTTTATTGGACCAACATAGATGTAACAAAAAGAATAAAGTGTTTTAGCTGACCAACAAGTCCTTCCTCGGAAGCTTAATGACAGTTATTTAGAAAATCCCATACTTTTAACACCCAGATTATGCAGAAACAAAGTAGAAAAATTCCCATTGGTTCAAAATACTCATTTAAAAAATAACAGAAGATGATGTCTGAGAAGCATAATAGTACCATTTCACCTTCAGTGGAGAGGTCTAAAGGTCAGAGGTGCTTAGTGCAGAACGACATCAAAGGATTGCAATGCATATAAATTAAAATGACTTAGAGTTACTTTCGGAATAAGATAACGACTACTTGAACAGAGGGCTCTAAATCAAATTATGAGTGTCACAATGTGTATAAGAATGTAGTTACTGAAAAGCAACACCCACCCGTATTAAAGGCATACTAAAACTGTCAGTTAAAACAAGTACCACAAGATAGGGCTACAAAAGCATCTACAGTATATATGGCATATAAAGAGTAACCAGTAAAGTTTTCCTAAAAGAGCAATAGTTACACACTGTATGGAATGTATAACTTAGCTGGACCCAATACCTAACTATACTCTTCAGCTAGATATTATGCCCCATAAACTTCAAAAGCCTACAGTGTAGTAACAGGAGTTTATAAATGATAATATAAATATAAATTGGCAGTATAAGTGTCAAACAAAGAACTACTTGTCAAGGACCACTAAGAAATTAAGACATGCAACGGATCTGTACAGATTTCAATCAATGCTCAGCGTATAATATAACAACTTGATGTACTGAAAATGTCTAAGGAATCTGAATCAGAAATCATAGGAATTAAATTCTCTCAACCGCCCCTCAACAAACCCCACCCCCATATCCAGGGAAGGGTGATAACTAGTTTTAAGGAGATGTACACACACACACACACACACACACACACACCTAATGCACGTAATTCACATCAGTCACTGCAGTTGTTACCCAAAGGAATTCAACTTGTCGTGAAATTACAAGTAAAGGGATCATGTATCCTAATATGTACAGAGGAAAATGTGACACTGTGTAACCATAGTACTATCTACGAGTAACAGTCCAAGGATTCTGAATAGAACCACAATGAAATAAAACTTCCACCTCCCCAGGGTAAGGTAACTAGAAGTAAATGTACAGTATGTGTGTAAGACAAGAGTCCTAACTTACCTACATTTCCACAAATCAATACAATATTAGCCTAATGTAATTAGATCTGTCAGAGACCCCATGCAAATAAGATCCCACACCTCAATATGTTCAGAGTTCAAAAATGTGACAGTATATAATAAAACTACTGTATGTACAGTAACAGGCTAGGGAATCTAAATATAGTGCAATGGAATCAACCTCACCCCAGGGAAGGTAAATAGTAAGAAGGAATTAATATTCATTATGTGTGAACTAAGAGTCATAAGACACTGTAATTCCATGTATCTGAATAGAAGTCTACCTTAATGTAACAGCAAACCCCACACCTGCCATATCCACATACCCCAACAAACACACACACACGTACAGGCACACACATACACACACACATGCTGAAATCCTATAATATCTCTATCCTAAGAAAAGGTCAGAGTCAAAAGGCTGACCTTCAGGAAATATAAGGGAACGCAGTGGATGCCAAACTTCCTTTAGGGAAGCAGGAAGGCAGTAAGGCAGGCAAAAGCCCAAACCAAGGAAACACTAGCACAAACAGCAAAAGAAGGGACAAGACTTTCTATAGATACTTTAGTGAAAGGAGAAAGTCCAGAGGGGGTATTGCTAAGATCAAAGGGGATAAGGGGGAGTGTGTGGAGGAGGACCAAGAAAAGCATCTATCAGAACACTGCCCAGCTGAGGAGTGTGGAACAAGGGATTGCAGAGAGCCTTAAGAGGTAAAGCCTCCTTCCCTGCACCCAGGGTGTCACTCCATTTATTGTTGCTGGTAGGTCACATGACTTGACCTACCCATCATTTTACTAAGTGTCCACTTTCCCATTTGTAGCTTATACACTCTTACCACTAGGGGTTGCTGCACTATCCACTCTGGCACCACTCAAGCACTCTCTTCTAGCAACTATTGCAGTCCATGTCCACTAGAAGTCTCAGCAGTTCCCTCCTAATCCTTTCTGCTGTTTTCTTTTCTTTTCTTTCCACCACTACACCTTGCGAGTTTCAAACCTTGTACCCTTTATTCCAAGTCTGTAGCCCACCCACTAACCCAACAAGCCAGGCGATAGCTACCTCTAATTTCAAGCTTTTAACCCTTCCTCTCCTTCTTAGAAACAAAAATACCTGTCCTCTGTCCCACTGCTGCTCTCAAACCCAGTACCATTGCTGTCAGAGTCTGCAGCTCTACCACTTAACCATTGTATCTGGTGATCTTATCCTTACTTTCTACGGCTCTCATAGTCTCTGACACTCCCCGCCAGCCACAACATTTCACCATTTTCTTTTGGTATCACTACAGGCCTGAAACCCTGCATCTCTATAGTTACAGTCAGCAGCTCTACCTCTCAGCCATTCTACCAGACTAGTATTAGCTATACTCACGCCTCTCAAAGCTTCTAACCCCACAATCTGCCAAAATTTCTATTCTTGGTGCCACTGAACCCTGCACTCTTGCTATCTCACTCAGCAGCTCCACCACTCAGTTATCACATCAGACTATTGTTTGATATATGTTTTAAGATTCTAAAACATCTAACCCCCATAGTCTGCTAAATAATTTTCTGGGTGCTATTGCAGGCTTTGAACACTGTACCCTTGCTGCCAAAGTCAAGAGCACTACCACTTAGCCATCATATCTGGCTATCTTTTAAACTACTGTATCATGGCATATCTCAAAGCCCCTACAGCTTTTTCTGGCTCCCCCACAACCTCTTTGTTCTTCCCCAAAGCTATCTAGGCACCATGTCTGCTCAATTCCACCTTATGTGCCTCATTCTCATTACCACCCTGGGTTTCACCTCCCACCTGCCACACCTCACCCTATGCCCCTTGTGGACTGCACCTTGCAGCTCTCCAGATCTGGCCACCCTCCCCACCTTGTCATCACACACTGGACCCCTGCATCCACTTCCCACTGGCAGCCCCTACACCAGCACCCACTCAGGCTCCCCGGCACCACCCCTTCTGCATCCACCAATCCCTCCAAACCCTGCCCATCCCCTGCCACACTACATCCTCCCTCCTCTAAACGTTCCCCAAAACTCTAACAACCTGCCACCCTATGATTAGAGCCTTAGTCATCCTTCTACCTCTCTGGTAATATCCACCCTAATCCAGGCCCTGCCCCACCACTCCACCTGCCAGATCCTCTGGACTCTGCATTGCCTCGCTGAATATCGCAGCAGCCTGCCAAAGAAATCTGCAGCTTCAATGTTGGGCAACCCTTCACCAACCAGACATCATTGCCCTAGTGGAGACCTGGCTCTCCAAATCTACTCGACGCTTTGTCTCACTCCCTGGATACACCCTACATCGGGAAGACAGGGTAGAAAGTGTGGGTGGTTGTGCATTCTACATCACCAACAACATTATTGGTCACAAGCTTCCACCCCCCAAACTCACAAACGGAGCACAAGCCCTCACCCTAAAATCATCCCTGAGCCCTCCAGGGCCCCATTATACCTCACAGTCACCTACATACCCCTAAGAACCAAAAGACTGCCATCACATCCTCACCAATACCTCTCTACCCTACCACACAATGCAGAATGGACACTAGTAGGGGACCTCAACGCCAACTGGCTTGCCCTCTGCAGCACCAACTAAGGACTCATTCTCAGCCATTGACATGGTCCAATTAGTTACCCTACCCACTAGACTCCACACATCTACTGGTACCCGCACCCTCCTGGACATCCTTATCTCTAACCGCCCCAAAAATCCAGGATATACAAGTACTTCCGACTCTTAAGTGACCACTCACCCATCCTATTCCAATGGACCTCCTCCACACCCAAACCCATAGCCCAAACAACCTTCAGAAGGCGCTCTCGCCCAGGAGGGTTAAAAACTTAAACAGCTGCTCACCCAGATAGATTGGTCCCCATTAATACAGCCCCAGCGCGACATTGCACTCACCCTGTTTACACAGGCCTTCACCAAGGCCTGTGACCTCTATGCTCCACTCACCAAACTCCGCACCAAAAGGCAACATGCCCCATGGATAACCCCTCCCTACTCCAAATGTTGAGAGACAGGGATAATCTCTGGCACAAAGCCATAGAATCGGGCAGGTTGGCGGACAGACTGTCCCTATAACGCCTTTCATAATAAATGCACTCGAGTCATCCATAAGGCCAAAGCAGACCACTGTCAATCCACTCACAACCACATGGGGTCTGCAAAGACCTTCTGGAATAACATCAAAGAACTCAATGGAAATCTCGCTTCCCACCTCCCTCCCAGCTCACCATAAATGGCACTGCCTCCACAGACACACTCACCATAGCAAACTGTTCTAAACACCACCTTCTCAGATCTCAGCACTGTTCTCCCTAGCGGTTTCTTTGACCCTGTGCCCCAATCCCTGTCTCCAACCCTGCAGCATCCCTGTTTCCTCCCTGCGCACAATATCCCCCACGAAGCTCATCCTTACCTACAAAAAGCAAACAGCAATAACCCTATAAATGATCCCTAGATGCCAGGTTCTTTCGACTAGTCCTCGACATGGTCCTAGTCCCAACAGACCTGCTCAACAAATCCCTATGCCTAGGGCAATTCCCCAGTGCCTGGAAAGCAGCTGTCATTACCCCATCCATAAAAGTGGTGACAAAGCCTCCCCAATAACTATCGACCCATCTCCATTCTCCCTCTAAAGCGCTAGAAAAGTGGTGGCTGCCCAACTTACTGAATACCCAGCCAAGTATAACATCCTATGCCCAGAGCAACATGGCTTCTGTTCAGGCCATAGCACCACCACAGCCCTCCTAGAATTCACCAACTTCCTGCATTCCTCCCTAGATGCCGGTATTGCAGAAGCTGTGTTCATAGACCCATCCAAGGCCTTTGACATGGTCTGCCACCCTCTCCTTCTCAACTCACTCCGCCAACTTGGTTTCTCCACAGGCCCCTGGCCTGGTGCTCCAGTTACCTTTCCGCCTGGTCCCAGTGCGTCAAAATTAACGGAACTCTATCTGACACACTACCCGCCTGCTCGGTGCCCTAGGGCCTCATCCTGGGACCACTTTTCTCCCTCTACCTAAACTCCTTACCAAAGGCCTGCTCCACAAAAATCTTACTATATGCTGATGATGCAGTGCTCTTCACCTTGCATCATAAACCCACACCCTGCAGGACTCCCTCCAACTTGCTTCTCCCAGGCCGAAACCTGGTTTAAGGACCATAGACTGGTCCTCAACTTAAAAAGACGAGTCAATGATCTTCTCACCGCCAAAACAGAGCTAAGAACGCACCGCTCAGCATCCTCCCCAGCACCCAGCACCCCTTGAGCAGGTATCCAACTACAAATATCTTGGACTTACCCTCACTTCGGCCCTTACCTTCCATGACCACATAAACACCCTTGCTGCTGCAACAAACACCAGTTGGACTCCTCTACCGACACAGGGACTGCCTTCCCCCCACCCCTTGGGCTTGCCATCACCTCATCGATACTATCCCTAGTGGACTATGGGCTCCTGTATATGGTGCAGCAAATAACACCACACTCCAGATAATCCAGACCACACTAAACAAGGCCTGCAGGCTCTTTACAGGCACACCCAGGCTTACTCACACCTGCTCGCTCTATACCTCTGCCAATATCCTCAACCTTGATGAAAGGCTCCACTACCAGACCTGCTTACTCTCCAAGAAAATACTGCTCGGACTCTCCCCCGGGTCACCGCTCTCTTCAGCCTGCAACCCCCACTATCTTCACCTGCAATTCAGAGAAAGCTCCTCTGGTTGTGCCCAGGGTAAAACCTCCCTTGCCCAGAGATCTTTCCACCATAGGGCACCCACATGGTTTAATGCACTCCCAAGCACCATCACTAGTGCACCCAAGATCGCCCATTTCAAAACCACTCTTCGCAACCACCTCTTTAATATCCGCTCCTGCAACTGCTTCTAATTCTTTTCACTCTCTTACCCACTCTGATCCAATATTCTCTGACAAAGTCCATTATGGATTGCAACCTCCATCTTTAACATCAAACCCATGATTAGGTCTGACTACTATGTTTAGATGCCTTCTCAAGCTTATAATGCCTCACTGCTGTTATGTTGTAAATATCGTCACCCAAAGGTTATAAATAATGTCAGAAAATACCTACTTCCAAATTTTGTAAATACTGTCTGTGACAAATGTCTGTAACACATGCTTAATGTAACCACTGTTATACCATGCATCTCATGTTTAATGTAATTGTTGTTATACCTACTCTATGTTTCCATCTGTCTTACATGTGACGAGGTACCTTTGCAAATGAGCCTCTGGCTCAAAGGTTGTAAACCGACATATCAACTAAATAAATAAATCCTAATAGATATGTCTCAGTAAATACTGAGGAGATGGTAGGGCAGGACCCACAGCTTAGCACCATGGACACGGGGAGGGAGGTGCACTCATAGTCCCCTCACAAAAGAAAGGGTCCTACAAAATCTTGCTAAGCTCAGGTGGACAAGGCAATGGGACCTGATGGCATACATCCCAGGGTACTAAAGGAGCTAAGGGTGGAACTAGCAGAGCCATTATCAGAACTGTTTAGTGAGTCTCTGAGCACAGGAGAGGTCCCAGGAGACTGGAGAAGGGTTCATGTGATCCCACTCACGAAAGTGGTAGCAGGGAGGAGGCAGGGAACTACAGACCAGTCAGTCTTAACTCAGTGGTGGGCAGGATTATGGAGGCACTCCTTAAGGAAAGGATAGTGCAACACCTGGAATCTATGGAGCACAGGATCCAAGACAGCATGGGTTTACAATAGGAAGGTCCTGTCAAACTATAATCTCATAGATTTATTTGACTGGGTAACCAGAGTGGTGGACCAAGGTGGTGCAGTTGATGTCACCTACCTTGACTTCAGCAAAGCTTTCGATACTGTTCCGCACAGAAGATTGATTAATAAGCTGGGTATGCTCAGGGTGGGTCCGGTTGGTCAACTGCGGCAAACTGGTTGGCGGGCAGAAAACAGAGAGTGGTGGTAAACGAACAGTCAGAAGAGATGCAAATCACAAGGGGTACCTAGGGATCAGCACTGGAGCCAGTTCTCTTCAATATCTTCATCACTGACATTGCATATGGACTGGAGGGTAAGGTTTATCTGTTTGCAGATGACACCAAGATCTGCAACAGAGTAGATGATCCAGATGGGGTGGGCAGAATGAGAAGAGATCTGGATAAACTGGCAAAATGAAAGGCAGCTTAAACAAACCCCTCTGTTATCACTAATAAAGCAGACAAACAGTAAACAACTACTCTCCCTAACAGAGTTCCGCCACACTTATATCAGCTGCAGAATGGAGCAGAATACCCCTTGTCTGGCCAGTCGCAAGCCTTAAATTACTTGGACTCAGCCCAGACTACTGCTTAGCACAGCATAATGGCTCTCTTAAAGAGACAGGCACAGAGGTTCACTACAGCACTTTCGGTAAACACATTTTAAGGCTACTGCAGACACAGAACACCAGCCTGGCAAGGGCATTAAGCAGCCCAGGAGGACATTTATAGGAACCCCATTTGTTGGGGTTACATGGAGTTTAACTATGTCATGGTTTAAGCAAATAACTCTAAGCAAGGTTCTGATAGGACATTAGCTCATGTTTTGCATCAAACCGTGACATAGTAAACATTCTAAATTAGTGGTTCCATGAAGAGAACTGTGCAGAATATTGTCCATAAAAGAAAACCATTGAAAACAGTTTTTCGTGATCAGTGCTTATTAAGGTAAAGTTAAATATAGCTCATTCGGAGGCAAGTTTTTCATTTCTCTTACTAGGAACATCACTAACTGCTGCCAACACAAATTTCATGTCCCTTTAAGCACAGGGGCAGTATACAAAATGGGATGGGTGGAGAAGTATTGATTGTCATTAAACAGGAAAGAGATCTGAGGGTAATCATATCTGATGACCTAAAGGTAGCCAGGCAGTGTAATAAGGCATTTGGGAGGTTAGTGGGATGCTGGGGTATCACCAGCAAAGAGAGAGGTGGTGTTGCCTCTGTATAGATCACTAGTAAGAACCCACCTGGGTGGTGAGTTCAGTTCTGGAGACCACACCTCTGGAAGGATATAGAGTGGAGGTGGCCCAGTGGAGGGCAACTAAAATGGTGTAGGGTCTGCATCAAAAGGCCTTTGAGAGAGACACAAGGAGCTAAATATGTAAGAGGAGGAAGAGGGCATATAACAGAGACCTCTAAATACCTCATGGAGTGAATGAAGTACAGGAGGGCAGTATTTTGAGAAAAAGGGTTGCTCAGGAACAAGTGGACATGCAATGAAGCTGGAGGGGATAGATTAGGTGAGACGTGAGGAAGTATGTCTTCATAGAAAGAGTGGTAGATGCTTGGAACAGTCTTCCAGCAGAGGTAGTTGGGGGTTTCAAGAAAGCATGGATAGGCATAAGGGTATCTTAGTGGAAGGGAGGAGGGCAGAGAAAAATCAAGATATCCAGTAGGGTCTGCACTGACACAGTAGGTAGGAACAATGAGCAGACTAGGGGCCAAGTGGTCCTTATCTGCCATCAAATTCTATGTTTCTTTCCTGGTAGACGACAGCAGTGATTTCTGTGTTTAGGAAGCATGCCCGATTCCAAATCCTCATTCCCACTGTGCATAGTTTTGTGGATCCTGTGCCACCTTATTTGTTTATGAAGTACATTGTGGTGGTATTGCCTGTTCTGACCAGAACTACCTAGTCTTGGAACAGGTCTGAGAAGTACTGTGCAGACAGGAGTTCAGCCCTAAGCTTTGGCAGGTTTATGTGCTCCTGCTGCTCAGGGAAGGAAAAGGGGAAACTGTTTAACCAAGAAAGGCACACTAAGCCAAAGCTTGTTTCCAGGGGTGACCTGGGAGCACAAGGAAGTTAAGTGACTTGCTCAGGTCACACAGTATGCAAGTGGGGCTGCAGGATTCAAACCCCAGTCTCCAGGTGTGCAGCTCAGCCTTAAACCACTGCGCCTATACTGTCTCCTACTACTCATGTGGAGTCCAGACTCCATTTACTGTCTGATAGTCTATATGCCCTTCCCACCCTAGTAGGGAGGCATGTTTTGTCATACTGAGTGTTGTGGACACATTTTGGAATGGGGTTCCTTGCTTAAGATTGTACACTGCCTTCCACCACTCTAGAGCCCTGACCAGGCCTGCTGTGACTGGTAGTAACTGGCTTAGTAAGTTTGACCATTAATGCCAGTGCCTGCTTAGTGGTAATGAACATCTCTCATCTCTAAGTGAGTCCAGGACACCACAGGCGTTGCTGCTGACATGTGCCCTAGGAGCTGCAAGAAATCCTTACTGGCCTTAGCTCACCTGACTTGTAAGATTTTGCACATGACAACATGCTTCCATTCTTGCCTATGGCAAGAGTGCCTTCCCTGAGTAGTGGCCAACTCTGCTTCTATGTAATCCAGCACTTGGCTAGGTTCCAGCTGAGACTTTTTCCACATTTAGTAGAGACCCTAGGTTTTCCAGGGTGTTTCTCACCATTGTAGTGGAGCAATGCTTCACGTTTTCTCCTTCCTGCGACTAAGCAGTCATCCAGTAAGGATACACTATTATACCGCTTTTTCTCAGAAATGCAGCCACTGCTGCTAGGCACTTTGTGAACATCGTTGAAGCTGAAGTTAGGCCAAAAGGCTGTGTGGCAAACTGATGCTGCTCTTTTCCTAATCCCAAATGTTAGGTATTTTCTGTTTGAGCAACCCACAGGGATATGGAAGTATACATCTTACAGACCCAGTGATCGCAACAATTCTTCTTCCTGCAGGGCTGGTGTAACTCCCCTTCATTACCATTTTGAATGTTTCCTTTTTATAAGCCTGTCCTGGAATCTTAAATCCAGAGTCAGCTGCCAATCCCATTTCTCTGTCTTGTGAGAAAGCACCTTGAGAAGATCCTCTTCCCAGTGTGAGGGGAAGGACCTTTTCTATGGCCTTTATCTTAGCTGTTTCTTTACGCCTCTCTTAACCCATTTTCCTGAGGTTGGAGTGGAGGAACAGCCTTTGGGCTCTCTACTTTTGTAAAGCCTGTGAACTAAAGGGCTAAACTCTGACTCACCACTTCCAGCACCCACTTGTCTTTAGTGATGACTTTCCATTCCTGGAAGTAACAAGACAGGTGGCCTCCAACTAGTAGGAGTTCTATAATGACCCGAACAGTGTCAGGGATTTTTTTTTTCTTATGGTTTAAGAGCTGATGCTTCCTTTGCCTTGCACCTCTCCTGTCTATGCATCTCAGGCTCACCTCTGAGAAGGGTATTCATAGTATAAGACCTTTGATTGGAGGCCATGCCCCTACCTCCCTTCCATATGGCCCAAAGGAAGTAAGTTTTCTCTTCTGGGTCAAATTCTAGGTTTTTTTTTCTTTTGGTTCATCAACTTTTTCATGTAGGCTTCTGTTTTATCCCTAAAGAGAGTGGGGTTCCTTGAATGTGAAGACCATAGCCTTTGTTTTTGTGTTCTCTGACAGGAGGGTTTCCTGATCCAGGCAAACCTCCTAAGAGCTATAACATCTGCTAATACCCTAAGGCTGTGCCATTTACTGTACATCCACAGCCATGTGAAACTAACATTTGGTGGCTTCTTTGCTGTTTCTGCAAGATTACTGCCAGTTTCACCTCTCACCTTCTCATCTTTTCACTGAGGACTTGCATAGAAACATAGAAGCTGACAGCAGATAAGGACTGCAAGGCCTAGCCAGTCTGCCCATTTTTTCTATCGCTATGAATGTGCCATAGGCCTGTACTCTGTCAATGGTCTATTTGGTGCTCCAAAGAACATTTTGGTGCTGTGCATATGCGTGCTATGTAAGCAGCCTGCCTTAGCTGTAGGGTGGCTGACGGTACACTTTTCTTGCCCATATAATCCAGATTTCTGGAGGCATGAAACCTAGAGACACTTTGGATTTTTCCCATGCAGCTGCTTGCATAGTTCTCTCATGAGCAGGGGGGAATATAAGAATTCTACCCCTGCTTCTCTACTTGTATTTTTTTCTGTTTGGTGACAGTGCCACTGCCAGGAGCTGAGTTTGGATGCTGCAGAACCTTGCTAGTGAATTTTGAGGTATTTATGAATGGCTACTGTGAGCCTTATTTTTATTTATTTATTTATTTAAAGTTTCAGATACACCTTTGAGCCAAGAGGTTCTTTTACAAAGGTTCCACATCACAGAAACAGAGACATGTTATACAGGAACAGTCAAAGTAAACAACAGATAGGAATTACAATATATGACAATAAAGCGACAACGAAAAGCAAATAAATGTTACAGAATGGAACAGTACATGAGCTGCCAGAGGCTTTGTCAAACATCAATTGGGACAAATTAAGTAGCGGATGCAACCCAGAGCAGTCCATTGCACGCAAAAGTCCTGCAGTGAAATTCAGAGGTGGTGAGGGCACATAGGGTGTAAAAGAAAAAGAAAGGGGGGACCAGAGGTACTTAAAGATGAGGACTGGAGGGTGGAGAGAGGGAGGGGTTCAGGGAAAGGGGAAGGAGAGGGGTGAGTGTTAGGGGAGGGATGGGAGGAGTAGGAAAGGTGGAAGGGAGGAAGAAGAGAGAAAATGGGAAGAGAGACAGAGAGAGAAAGGAAGGGGAGAGGCTTGTGAGGAAAGTGATATGGGGTATCAAGGAGTGAGAGGGTTGGGGAGAGTGAAAATGGGATTTCAGGAAGATGAGGTCAGTCCCAGCATACTCATGCCTCCTCAGTATCCTCCTCCATCTCTGTGGATGGAATACTGTATCCAGTGTCAACCCATATCCATTAAAAAGAGAAATATGAGTTAAGCTCCTCAATGACTATGAGTGGTAGAGCAGATTCATATGCAGTCATTGTCTCCAGTTCTGGTGGTTCCCTTCATCTTGTTCCTCCTCCTCCTACAGCACAGGTTCAGAAATGCCTGAGGCTTGTTGTAGGGTTTGCTATGGCTGGAAAGGCCTGTAAAAAAAACCTGCCACCATTTTGGTAATGTCCTCTGCTTAGGGCATAGCTCTCTGTTCTACTGCTGGCTTCAGGTCCATGTCACAGGAAGGTACAGTCAGGTGCTTTTCTTGTATTTTTCAGTACTTGGTGTTGATGGCACCAGAGCATCTGTAGTTTTTGTTTTCTTTTTACCATCTGTATCATTGTGGTTCCCAATACCAGACACATTGTGCTGTCTGAGCTGGATGATGGCTTAGCAACGTTTTCTGTCTGTTTCATTAGAGACTGCTGCTTTTCTGCCTCCTTAGATTTGTCTGAATAGAGATATTTAAAGATGTGTGCTTTCCACTGTTTGATTTACTTCCTTTCATTTTATATTTACTTGCATGCACAAAGCAAACATATTGTTATAGTATTGGGTTTCAGAGGTGCGCCACTATTGGGTCCAGTGCAGCTCAGGCTGTAGGGGCTCAACAATGACATCCTAATGATCAGAAAGACTAACCATGTCAGTGTTCTCGGCTTGCATGGTGGAAACTTTGTGTAGTTGAAAGGAGCAAGTCGCTCCTATCACAGAGTGGCTCAATCCTTTCATCTGCATGACACTGCCAAGCAAGCAGCTGAGTGGCACCTCAATCAGCTTAGCTTCCTCCCTATGCAAAGAGGAGATGCCAAATTCAACTCCCTTCCACTGCCAAGTATCCCACCCACCTTCCAGTCCTTCCCTGGTGCTCCATCAGTAGAAAAAATACCCTACAACTGCCAAGTATTCCCCATCTCCAAGTCCTTCTCCTGGTGCCTCATCCATCAAAATAAAATACCCTCCCACTACCAAGAATCCCACCCACATCCCGATTCTTTTCTGTGGCATGTCCATGAAAATAAAATACCCTCCCACTGCCAGGATCCTTCCTACCTCCAGATCCTCCCCAGTGCCCCATTCTTGAAAATAAAATACCCTCCACTTCCAATTATCCCACCCACCTCCTGATCCTTCTCTGTTCCCCATTCATGAAAAAATACCCTCCCACTGCCAAGTATCCCCATCTCCTGATCCTTCCCATAGTTCCCCATCCATAAAATAAACACTCTTCCACTGCCAAGTATCTGCCCACCTCCTGATCCTTCCCTGTGCACTGTCCATGAAAATAAAATACCCTCCTACTGCCAAGTATCCTTTCCACCCATCAATCCTTACCAGTGCCCATTTCTTGAAAATAAAAAATACCCTCCCACTGCCAATTGTCCCACCCACCTCCTGACCCTTCCTGTTCCCCATTCATGAAAAAATCCTTCCCATGGTGTCCCATTCATAAAAATAAATACCTTCCCACTGCCAAGTATCCTGCCCACCTCCTGATTCTTCCCTGTGCACTGTCCATGAAAATAAAACTCCCTCCCACTGCTAAGTATCCTGCCCATCCTGATCCTTCCCTTGCCCCATTTTTGAAAATAAAATACCCTCCTACTGAAAAGTATTCTTCCCACCTCCGATCCTTCCCTGTTCACCATTCATGAAAAAATGCCTCCTATTGCCAAGTGTCCTCCCATCTTCCAATCCTTCTCCATGCCCCATCCGTAAACCTATAGAATAAATAAATGGTCCAGCAATGATTTCTGCCCCACGCCTCACTCCTTCACCCCAACCCCCATCAGCGCCCACCGCCACACATCCCCATGCCATAGTTACTCATCTGCTCCTGCACTGCTCTTCTTGAATGTCCTGCATCTTCTGAGCTCCCAGGGTAGTGACTGAAAACAAAGTAAGTTCAGTTTTTGGCTTTTAATTCATTTTGAACTTTTTACCCAAGTTTTCAACATGGCTCTTTAACCCCACCTTATGAATCAGATAGGTGATATTTTCAATTCCCCACAAAATGCGTTTTTGCAGTCGCTCTGCAAAATCACATTTGGGCTAAGGATTTCACAAATTTCACATGTCTTGACCATAAGGTTGGGTAATAAAAAGACTGTTGAAAAGTTGTCATCAAAAATATAAAGAAACAACAAAGTTATGAAGCAACATTGAAATTTTCATCATTTACTCATAATTTTACTATTTTTCCAGATTATGATTCCAGATTTTCAAAATAGCCTTTTCCCACCACCTCATAACAACACAGGTGTAATTTTAAAATCCCCTCTGAAACATGTTTTTGCAATCGCTCCATGAAATCACCTTTTGGACAGGATTTTAAAATTCCACTCATCTTGATCATAAGGTGTGGTTATAAAAAGACTATGTTGAAAATCGTTATAAAGTAAAGTTGAAATTCTTTAATGTTTCCTCCTAACTTTGCTATTTTACCAGACTGTGATGCCACATTTTCAACATAGACATTTTTGTAGTCCACGTATAAACATGAGACGTGTCATTTTTCAAATTCTGCCCCAAATATCTTTTCACACTTGTGCTGCAAAATGACATTTTGGACAAGATTTCATAAGCGAGACATGTATGTGTTCATAAGTTCACAACTATAGGGACAATAGACACATACCAGCAGGGTTCACCAAGAATAGATCATGTTTGACTAATCTACTAGGCTTTTATGAAAAGTAAATAAAGAGATTGACAACAAAACCCAGCTGATACAATATTCTTGAACTTTGCAAAAGCTTTCGATAAGCTACCTCACTTAGAATTAGCTAACTCATTAAGAAATCTTAATTATGTTCCAATATTACAAATTGGATTGTAAATTGGTTGACGGGGAGATGGCAGAGGGTAGTGGTAAATGGAGTTTTTCGATTGGGCTGGAGTTACAAGCGGCATTCCTCAGGGGTCGGTGTTGGGGCCAGTCCTGTTTAATATGTACATTTCTTCATTGAAAGTAGATTTACCAAACGTGTGGTTGTCCAAATTTGCAGATGATTGTCGACTGGGAACAGTGGTTAATACCCTTGAAAGTAGTACAACCTTACAGGAAGTCTGTACCATGTCTATGCCTGGATGACACATAGTAGATTGGAACTTAACATTAATAAATGTAAGTTATGCATTTGGGACCCAAAAATAGACAATGCGACTACACCCTTAACAACAAAATACTAACTGTGACCACAAGCAAAGGGATTTGGGGGTGACTATAAGTAATGATCTCAAATTTAATATGCATTGTAGAAATCAGGTAAGAAAGGCAAATCAGATGCTAAATTGTATTACTAAACACATTTCTAGTAGGACTAAAGAGGTATTACTTCCACTCTACATAGCACTGGTTAGGCCACAGTTGGAATACTGTGTGCAAATATGGTCTCCTTTAAAAGGAAGACATAAACAAGGTCGAAGCAGTCCAACACCACTTTACTAGACTTGTAACCAGCTTTAAACAGATACCATATGCTCAAAGATTGAAAATACTCAATTTGTACTCACTGCAATACAGGAGAATAAGAAGGGACATGTGTATGTTGTACAGGGTAATAGGACAAGATAACTACATGTCAGAACTTAGTATAAAGCTTAACCAAGATAAAGCTAGTGCTAGAAGACATTCCTTGCAGTTGCGCTCCAACAAATGGAATACACTATCTAGGAAGCATTGGTACAGCCAAAGGGTTATTACTTTATGGAACTACCTCTCAAGGATGTAATAGCCAGTAAAACTATTGATGTCTTTAAAACTAGACTGGACAATGCAATGAGTGATGAAATCAAATTTGGGTAATATAAATAAATCCATCTGGCAAGCATTAAGGACGTAAGTCTACAAAGCTTGATCTTACCTATGATAAGGTGATGTAATAAAAATACCATGTTGAACATTTGTGGTCAAAACTGAAAACAAAATTATGAAAAACATTGACATTTTTCAACATTTACTCATAACTATGCAATATTTTTATTTTTTAACCCATATTTTGAATATACTTATGTGTTTTACCACCATCTAATAGACATTGCACGTGTCATTATTAATTCCCCTCAAAACCTGGTCTCACGGTCATTCCACAAAACAATGTTTTGGGGTCACATTTGTTAAATGACACCTGTCATTTTCATATACTGGGGCAAAAAAATAGGATTTTGAAAATTCAAGGTCAAAATCTAAAACAAATGAGAACATTATGTGTGAATCTCCTTTGTTCCTAGTCATGACAGTTTCACTGTTGTAATTTATGTTATTAATTTGTTAATTACTGCCTCTGCACTATCAGTGGCAAACACCTATACAGCAAATACAAGCAAGCAACGTTTGGCATTGACAAATGCTTGTTCTTGTAGAGCTGCTAGGTGACTCCGTGAACAGACTGTGGGTTTTGTGTTTGCCCTTTTCTTTTGCATTATAGGGCAAAATGTTTACAAAATCACAATTTAAACAGTTGTGGTTAGGGCCCTAACAATCAAAACCCAAATCATGTCAGTTTGTCTTTGCTAAGATCTTATGACAGGATTAGCAGTTTGTAAATCCTGTAGGTTCTGTCCTTTTCTTAGGCTTTTCAGTCATACTAGTTATCTTGAATGCAGCCAAAATATTGTTGGTTCCTTAAACAATACAATTAATAAACCAAAATATAAAATTGATAAAATAAGTGTTTTATTTTATTATTTTAACCAGAATAACTGTTACCACTTTTAAGCAGGAATTGCAAAATTGACTTTTCTATGGTTCCACGGAACTTATTGGGAACTGGAGAATACTGCTAAAATATCAAAGTTAGATGACATAACCTCTCTAAGTAATGCAATATATTGAGATCTAATTAGGAAAAAATATAGCAGTTTTATAAACTAAAATTAATGAAGAACTTAGCGATGGACATGAAGAGGGCTCCGAGGCAACTGTTCTCTTTAGCGGAGAAAAGAAATCTGACATTAGAGCACTAGAGGGGTATCACCACACAGCACTAGTTTTTTTTTTTGTACCTCTCAATCCCCCGACCGGCCACTCCTTTGGTGCACCAGGCCATCCCACCACCCTTCGACCTCCTGCCACCTCTACCAGCTCCCCATTGTGGCCTACCTGAGTAGCCTGGCATATCCCTGTGCCGGGAGGTGCCTCTCTTCCAGGAGGATTTAGCCTCATCGGTCAGACTGTGCACCTCAGGTGCCATGGGGCTGGACAGGCTGGCCCGGGCTTTCAGGTGGCAGGGGCCAGGGTGCTCATCATCCAGTCGGTCGGGCATTTTTCAGTTTTTCTGTGCCATGCCCACTGCAGTTCTCAGCCTTGCATGAGTGTGGGGTTGTCCTGGGGCGGGGGTGTATGGGAGAGTGTTGAGGCAGCATGTCCCCGAGCATGCTACCAATCCCTGCAGGTCCCAGGCAGGGCCCACCCCCAGGAGGGAAGTATCCAATGGACGCTTATGGAACCCCTCCTGATGGTCTCCACTCCTGGAACCCAGTCTCAGGGCACGAACCTGAGTCACCAGTGTGCCCAGTGAACCTCTTCACTCGGCGCCATGGAGCTGGCACACAGCAATATTTGAATGGACTTCTGGTTTCACAGCACCATTCTAAACTCCAAGGCCACATCTCAGGGTAAAGATGATGCAGTTTTTATATGACACCACTGTTGGACTCGTATTGTTAGGAAAAAACACTGGCCTCCATCTTTCAGATTATTGTTAAGATAGTCTTTGAGCAACAGGTGCCCATTTTTCAAAGACATCTTGGCCAAAATACAAAGTAAAACAAGATATACAGCAAAAAAAAAAAATAATAACAGCAAACACAATAAAACATGTGCTTCAAATAAAGGCAGTCTTGATGTCTGTGGTATGCTCTGGCCACACATCATAATAACCAGCTGCCTACATTGGATTCTGTTTGGAGGAGGTGAACCTCCCTGGAAACAGTTAACATGGAGAGAGGATGGGTGGAGTCATAGAAGAAGTAGAAGTGGCACAGTTTGTCGATAATTGGGCTAGGTGGTTGC
Source organism: Neoceratodus forsteri (assembly GCA_016271365.2). Taxonomy (NCBI): domain Eukaryota; kingdom Metazoa; phylum Chordata; order Ceratodontiformes; family Ceratodontidae; genus Neoceratodus; species Neoceratodus forsteri. The sequence continues at coordinate 134,294,852 of JADMNL010000029.1, forward strand.
CAACCTGAGGCAGGGGACGGGTGCCAGTAGGGAGAAAGGAACCTTCTTTGCATCTGTGTAATATCCAAAACAGCCGTTACATCTGTAGTGCTTTATTGGTCCACAAAGCGCATTTGTAGGTGTTTGTACTTACTGCAGGGACATGTCTTTTACTCAAAAAGGTAAGCACATGATCATTTTACATTTTAAAATGTTTTCTTTTATTTGGAATGTAATGCTGACATTATTTCACACAGTATACAAAATCAGTGACTTTCAGTCTCATCATTGCCAGAAATACATGCCTGTCCCTGATCAGCAGTTCAGCCCTTAGTCTTGCATTTTTGGAGGTCCGTTAGTTTTGTAAGAATTTATTTTGTAAGTTTGCCCATACCTTCCCATAGATTAGGCCCTGACTTTTGCTCCTCTGTGTACAATAATATCTTATACACATAGCATACTGAAATGAACCTGTCACTTCTTCCTCTGTAACCAACTAGATAATGACACAGACATACTGAAAGGGGACATGCTCACGGTGTACATAATAGTAAAAGGTACACCAGGTAGAGCATACACAGCAGTCAGAGAAGGTGGGTGGAAGCAAAACTAGAAGGTATGCAATCAAACCAAGTGGGGAGGGACAGGATAAGGAGAGAAATCAGAAAGCATTACTTCACACAGAGGGTGAATAGCAAGTAGAATACCAGTGAAGTAGTGGAAGACAGTGCCATTCAGGCTTTTGATGCAGAAATAGACAAATCCCTGAAGGAGAATAGCACTGAAGGTTTTGTAGCATGAGTAAGGGTAACAATAAAACATGCAGGTGTGACAGTACTGTAGTATAGTCACTGTTGTGTGGCAGGAGTGATTGATAAGTCAGAACAAAGTATTTTCTGTGAATAGAGTACTATGATACATAAAGCACTGATGAGGCATTTCTATAGAATTGTTCTGTGAACAAATCGTGACACTTGACTGATTCAGATTACAGCTACCTGCGACTGGATGTAAGAAAATACACATGGCTAAACAAAAATACTTAGTACAGTTTCACAAAATAACATTGAATGCTGTTATTGGAATTTGAGTTTTTATACCAGCTTTCAGGTACACTGAATCCCAAATCACTTCATAAAGCATGACATGTGTTAGCAGCCCTTAGGTACACATTAGCTGGAGGTGGGATTGAGGGACATTTGGAGAACCTGTATGCTTGTGTTTCCAGTAGAAGCTACATTTCAACTACTGGCTCTTACTTTGTTACTACTCCATCTTTAAATGCCTTTTCATAACTGTGGCCTGTTTCTGATTCCTGCAGTGGTATTAAATAACATTTTAGAACCGTGTGATGTAGTTTATGTTCTTGTTGTGCCTTTAGATTGTCACAGTCTGGTTGCGTTCTCATTGGACTGTGAGGGGACGGGCCACTGTAGAGTGCTCTACATTGGACTCATCCCTGACACACCTCTGAAATGTTGTCCTACCATAAGATGTTTCTGCGCACGCGCAAGGAAACATAAAATGTACTGAGGTGGTTGGGGCTGGCGACAACGAAACAAGCAGTCACGATTCTCACTTGTGGAGCCATGCATGCACACCGCTTATATCACCACCAGCTCTCTGAAAAGTTCTTTCTCCTGCTGGGTCCTAGCATCTCCAGCTAAGACCCGCTGGTGGAAATCAATTGTGAAGACATTCCTAGAGGATCAAGGATTACTCTAAGAACATAATTTTAATTTCTCTGACAGAGTAGCCTCCAGTACCCTCTCTGTACCCCAGTGGGTCATGCACTCACTGAAACAAGCATCCTACTTTGTAATGCCACTTCAAAGGATACATGCCCCCCAAAGTCATGCTGAGATCTGAAAACTGACTTTTGACCTGAGAGATAAAGTTCCAATTCAACCAGTAATACTTGGATTCAAGCCCAGGGTTCCTACAGCAGATGATTCAGGCGGCATTAGCTATAGCTACTGCACTGACTATGGGATGAAAGTGATAAAACATATATTTTGGGGTGAGCTGACATTTAGAAATTACTAAAATGCTGGCCCAGTCACGTTGAGGGTTGAGGTGCTGGACGCCACACCTCACGCTACGCTAGGCCTGGGTTCAGGAACAAGCCTGGGTCATCGGGGTCAGCTGAGGGGGAGCTGGATTGAAATGCCGTGAGGCAGCTCTCCTTTCCTGGGGAGGGACATTATCGATCCTGCCATATGACTGCTACCGGGTGGAGGCCTGGGGGCAATGTTGGACAGATGGCGGCATGAAGGGAGGGAATTGCGGCAATGCAGCGTCCATGGGCCTCCACATGCACACCTACACCTGCAGTAGGGATGGGGAGGAAAATGGAGCTGGCATGCTTTATGATGGTCCCAGCTGCAACCCAGGTGATTGGGATGCAGGCCGGGATGGATGTGAGAGCCTTGCCTGCCAGTTCTGGAAAAACAGGGATAAAAACTGAAATACAAAAATGAAATCACTAGAAGATCTATTTAACCACTTAGTGTGCTCTGTAGAGTAGTGTTTACTGACAGGCAGGAGGTGGGACAAAGTGTTGCTAGTTATTTTCCATCTTATGGTAGTGAAGTGATATTGCACAATGGGAACACACACATTGTTGGAGTCAGACGCCCATGATGGAATCACCTTAACCCTGCTACATGGCAGCACCAAATCCTCTGGATTTCCAGCAACATGGCCCCACTGTGTTTCCAGGATTGAATAACTTCCATAGGAATCATTAAAGGCTTGTGGTCTTGCCTCAGTATAGGCCATCTTTAGACCTGTCTCTTGCTCTGTGACCTGCCATTGCTGGCTTTTTTATCAACAACATGACTCTTGTACCAAAGTAAGGAAAGACCTTACTGGAATCTAAGAAAGAATGCAGTTTTTCTTTTCGTCTTTCTGCTGTAAGGTTTATTCTCTGTTCCTGCTGTGAACACAGCAGCACCAACCAACTGATTGATTCTCAGGTTAGGAAGAGGCTGTCCTAGAGAAGCCATCTTCCTCAGACTCAGAAGAGGAGGAAGAGCAAGTTAAACACCTGCCATCATCAGCTTCACTGATGCCTCGGTGTCTACATGAGGCTGAGGGTTGCAAAGCTCGGTGCTGTGTTTGCACATCTTTTGCTAGCACACTGGCATCAGTTCTTTTTGTGATTGTATGAAGATTCTCATCAGAGCAGGCACGTTTACAGTCCCTGATGGGGAAGACATTCACCATTGTGGATCGCTCTTCGCCTGATCTGCTCACTCATGGGTGACGATATTCCAGAGCTGAAAACTTACCTTGCTCCAGGTATATCCTCCTTCCTCACTCTAGCTTTGGCTAAGCATTCTTGTACCAAGAAGAGTTGTCAGCCTTTACTATAGCATCCTCCGAATCCTTTGCCTCCTGTTATATTGTGGAGTGTGAAGTTGCACGCTTTGGGTTGGGGACTCTGTCTTGTTTTCTTCACTGCAGTTTTGTCTACAAAGCCAGGTTGTTTTGAAGTGCTCCATCATCCTCTATAATTCCTAGATGAAAAACAGAACCAGTTCAAGCATTACAGTGATTTACCACATTCAGTCATTTAATATCGGAATAACTAGGCTGATAGGGCAAGGACTTAGGATATGCTTGGCATACTGGCAATCCAGATGTAATAACCTGAGCCTGGAATGCCACTGCAGGAGGAAGGGCATTATCCCACAGATCCCTCTCCTGCTCCAGTGTGGCAGGGCACAATCATTTACTATAACACTGCCTCCTGGTATCCCTAGTGGTAAGGAAAGGGAACATTGTTTAACCAGGAGTAGCACACTAAGTCAAAGCTTGTTTCCAGATGTAACCTGGGAGCACAAGGAAATTAAGTGACTTGCTCAGGATCACACAGTATGCACCTAGGTGGCTGTGGGATTCAAACCCAGGTCTCAGATCTGCAGCTCACAGCCTTAACCCACTGCTCTGTACTGCTAGTGCTGGATGGCTGTGGCAGTATGAAGGATATTTGAGGATGGGATGGGAAGGGCTTCCAACTCTGTTTTGGGATGGGATAGCAGAGAAAGTAAATCAATACTTTGCTTTAGATTTCATAGAAGAAGTCAAAGTGGATATTTATGGTGTTCCCATAGTAAGGCACAATACACGGTATCTCAAGGTAATCATCTCTATTTGTAACTGTTTCAAAGGTACACTATAGTACAGTATTTAAAGTACACATCTAACTCCACAGTTACTGTGTACCAAGACCTGGCACCTTTGTTTTTCACCTTCCCTTCATGCCTCTTCCACCTCCCCAGAAAAAATAAACACAGTACCTATTACAGGTTCTATGTGATAGCGGCAAAAGCCTAAAGGCAATGCCGTTATCCAAGAAGTCTAGAGTGCTAAAAACATTTTTGGCACTCTGACACCCGGCGCACAACAAGCGGCACCAGGGACTTGTTTTTTAATGTTTTCTGTGGGGGCTGTGCTACCACACCCGAGGAGGGCCTTGTCCCCAGCACCCCTACTAAAGAATTCTCAACTCCAGGGAGGTGCATGTTGGGGGTGAAAGCGTTAAAAATAAAGGTTTGGGCCAGCGCAATAAAATTGCACCAGTGCCCGAACCCCGTACCTCATCGACCAGCGTCGGCAACCACCCACCTCACCACGGGATTGGCTCGGCAACCACTGCGGCACAGCCCATGTCCCCTTGCTGTGCATGCTCACTCCCCACGCGCGTGCGTATAGCGACATTCTGTCGCCACACTGGCCGACCCCCCCATCTGGCGACCCTACCCTCCCATCGCTGCGTGAGGGATTTGCTGGGAATGGGTCACTGTTACAGCTCTTTCCCAAGTGCACTCTATCATGGGATACCCCTATTACAGGGGTCAAAATTAAGTTTTGCAGCCACTAGCCAATAGGGCTAGTAACTAGGAAAATCCACTAGCCCCACAGACTTTTCCACTGTCCCAGCTGGTGAACTTATTGAAATGTTACCTTTTCCAGAAGTCCACAGAGCTAGTTAAAGAAAATTCTTACTAGTCTGATACAAAATCAACCAGCATTTGGTTAGTGGGCCAGTGCTAATTTCAACTCCTGTATTATACCACCAAAATGTACTATCTCCTTCCATGTGTAAGCCTCATGGAAGAGGCTTATGCTCCCATGTAGGAACCCTTTTCCCTCCTAACGCCCCAGAGCTAGGGAACTTATTAGTGCTCTGGGGTCAATAACTGCTGGATGCCTCAAGATGGCAGCAGAGGGCAGCAAAGGGAAGGTAAATAAGGCTGGAGACAGGAGATTCTGTTTTCCAGCCCAGGTGTTAGACCTGGGGCTGGAGGGGGTGGCTGTAGTAGTACAGTAGGCAGTCAAGAAGGGAGCTCAGTGGTCCGGGTGGGCCAGTGGGGAGAACCCCAAAACTGGCAGATAGGGATGGCCTCTACAATGAGGTGGCATCGAGGAGCCAGGATGGAAGCTTCCTTGGGGAGGATGGTCAGCCAGGTCCTGCAGCGTTGGGGTAAGGGAGGTGCAGGTGGCCAACAGGAGGCCAGGATAGGCAAGAGCCATTACAGATCCCATAAAGTAGTCACTCAGGCTGTCAGGGCTGTGGGGACAGTGGCAGGGTCTCCACAGGGGGAAATCGGTGAAAGTGGCTCTCCCACACCAGTATGGCAGGGTGGCTGACCCTTCACCCAATTTTAGGGTGCCTGTTTAGAGAGGCAGGCCTGGAGTGCTGGCATTAAATAACCAGGTAGGTCACAGGCCTTAGGACAGGCCTTGGAGGGTGGCTTCTGGAGGAGCTTACCGCAAGACCAGGATGTGTGTGTAGGGATGTGGGCTGGAGCTGAACCTCCCAAAATGGACATCAGAAGCACAGAGAAGGAATGGTGCCAGTTGTGAGGAATGGGTTGCTTGAGGGCCTGGGCATGGTAGGGCCAGGGCTCTCCTCTGGCAGGACAGCCATTAGAGGTAGCTCAGGAACTGGAGCAGGGCTGGGTTTTGGGAGCTGCTGCACTAGAGAGAGAGCAGAGCTATAAGTGAGGGAATGTGCCATGAGCTTGGAAGCATCAGTCAGTTTAGGTTCCCAGTAGAGAGAGAAGAATGGATGACAGGGCCTGGGTTGGAGGAAAAATTCCTGGTACCCTTGAGATTTGGGCCAAGGTCCAGGGGCCAGGTGGGGAAGCAGCCTGCTTTCCTGCACTGGAGATAGGGGCAGCCGACCAGAGCCAGACCAGATGTAGACTGAGAGACTGAGAGACTTGTAACCCAGAAAAGGAAAAAGCTTGAGCTTACCAGTGCCAGTGAGCCAGGAGCCTGTGGGTTTTCTAAGTAGGGAGGGTCTTTGGGTAAATCATCCAGGAGGTTAGAGTAAAGAAGCCCTGCTAGTACTTCCTGTAAGTCATTTATACTGCTCAGAATGTCCAGCCTTGAGTGTGTTGTAAAAGTTTTAATAGCCTCATGGAGCTGCTTTATTTATTAGATGAAAGCTATGACCCTGCATTCCCGAATCATTTGGGGTGCGGGAGCTAAAGTAAAGAAGCTGGTTGGGAAGAAGCTTGGCAATGATTCTTTCTTTAGTTAAGTTTGGAAGTGGATAAATGAAATGGAAAGCCCCTCCCTTGTGTCTAATTTATTTTCATGAGTTGTACTTCCAGAAGGGTTCCATCAGACCATATGAGGATCAAGGGCTCTGGATATCAGAAGAGACAAGAGGTGGCAGTTGGAGATCCTGGTCCGATGGGCAGTGTTTGGGGATGAACAGATCCAGAATTGGAGGTGAGATTGAGAGTGCATCTGGAGATGAAGTCGACAAGAGGTAGGACAGACAACTTTCCTATCTTATTTGTGGATGCACTGGCTCGGTGTTGCGCTTGATGTACTCCTCAAATACCCCTTGGAACAACTGTGATAATAATTTAATTTATGCCCTGGACGAAGTGGTGAGGGGGGGTGTTACACATGTGTGGGACTGGATCCCATCTTTCACACCTTCTTTTGGTTTACTTTGCTCTCCCTTTTAAAGTCAATGAATTATAATTATTTTGTGTATTTATGGAATTTTACTGTATTTTAAGTTTTTTTTGTATTGAGTATTTTTAAGGCGCTCAGAGCCTCTGGGAATGAGCACCCTACAAATAAAATTGCCTTGCCTTGCTGTTCTTACCACTGTTCTATGTATCAGCTCCATGCCTTTCCTTCTTATCTTCCTGGTGCATATTCCACTGATTCCTCTTCTCTCCCAAGTACTAGTTTGTATCCTTTCCTCCTACCTACCTATCTGACATTGTTTCCCTGTTCCTTCGTCTTTCTCCTCACTCTTCTAACACTCATTCCTTTAATGTTCCTCATTGCTCTACCTCAGCTGGTCAGTCCACTTTCTCAGTACATCTGCCTTCTCTCTGGAACTCTTTCCCTCCTCCCTCAGGCTTGCTCACTCTTACCATGCCCTTAAACCCCTGCTGAGGTCTCATTTCACGTTTGCATACTCCTTGCCTCACCCTACAGGCACCTGACCCAGCCTCTCCTCTGCATTTGTCACCTCCAGTGATTCTCCAGACTGCTTCCAATAACCTTCCTTCTTGTGACCAGCACTTATTCTAACCTTACCTATCCTGACCTTATGCGTAACTGTTCTCAGCATGTAAATAACTGTACTAAGGCGCTAATCATTCTCCTTCAGATTTTCTCTTGATCCTTCCACTCTTTCCCTCACCCCTCTATGGCTTCCCATTCCCCCTTCCCGCTATATCTCCTGAGCGCCCTTGCTCACTTTAAAATGCTTTGTCCCATACTCTTCACCTCTGACGAGGCCCCTGGTTGATGCCATCCCTTACCTTGTTGATTATTAGATATTAGGCAGCGTCTGTACTCATTTTCCTGTAAAGGGTCATTTCATAAGACCCCACCCCTCTAATATGACTCTTTGAATTCCAGGTTTTAATCAAATATGCACCATGGCATACATTGTACAATGCCACATGTATTGGAACTTCTAATTTACACTCTTGTAATGTTTTGTATAATCATTTGTTTTGTTTGTTCTTCATCTCATACTTTTCCAATATGTATTGTTCGTCTGACGTGGAACCTATGAAATGATCTTGTTCTCAAAGGTGTTGTCCAAAATTTCAATAAATAAATAAAAAATAAAAGATTGCTTGGTGCACTTTGTAAGTTTCAGATTGATTGCACTCACCTGTTTTTTGTTTGGTTTGTTTGTTTGTTTGTTTTGACCACTTTTGAGGGATCATGCTTTGTTTGCTGTAACTTTTGTGGTGCTTGGGTTGTTTCCTATTACTATCTTTATTATTTTGACTGTAGTATCAAGTTGCTCCCATGTCAACTACTGTATTACTCTTCCTTGTTCCCCTCCCCGAGCCATTCTTGGAAATCAGCCTCAGGTCACTGTGCCCTGTCCCAGTCACCTGTTTTCAAATAATAAACAAATGTATACCCCAAGACATCCCTCCCCAATAACAGTATATTCGAAACTCGTGCAGTTTTAGAATACATTATACTTACTCCACATCCATCTAGAGCTGATATTTAATTTTCATTTAAACTTTATGGCTATGAAGGCACACAGAGTCATGACCGACACATTTCAGGTGTCGCCTGGGTCGACTCTGTAAATACAGTCCTGAATCCCAACAGGAATCCATAGCCACAAAGATCAAGCAGCACAGTGCCTTCTTCAGGTGAAAATCTACAGTCCCCTTGGCTAAGCACCAGGCGGGGGGCAAATGTTGGAGCCTGTCTGTGAGAACCTTATCTCTACCTTTGTATGTTTGCTGCTTTCTTTATCCTGAAATAGATTGAGGCTTTTCATGTCAAGAAGAAATCGTGCTGCCTGATCTTTTGCAGCCATTGCTTCCTGCTGTATTGATGAGTGCCATGCCTCTCATTGACCTTCTGCTGTGTGTTGCCATTTGGCACCACCACCATTCTGAAGCAGTGGCTTTGTTAAACTGAATGGTAACAGCGTAAAACCTCGCAGCACTAGGACCACCTAATTGTCCAGTGGGTAGCGATCATGCTCTTACACCAGTTAGTCAGGCTCAGGAGTGGACCGAGAGCTGAATCGGGGTAGGGGGCTGGGGAGACAAGCTGGTGGAGGGATGCTGCCATGGTTCTGCACCTATGTTGAGCCAGGAGCTTGCTGCCTCTGCCTGAGGCTCTGAGTCGTCTATGGAGATGGAAACACCTGGCTTTTTATGCTCTGAGCATGTAGTCTGGCCAGGGATAAGTAAGTAATAAGCCATGGCAGCATGTGCAGTATAGAATTTTAATGCACACCCCAGGGATGTAGTAATGCTCAAGGCTTGAAGGCCGAGTGTCCTTACTCCTTGGAAGTGCATTAAAGAACACCTAAAACCATTCTGTGGCAGGTCATTATGTTAACAATCTGAGATAATAACGAGTTAGATAATCAAGTGACATTTTAGAATGCAGTGCTTTTACTATCATTGGTGGTATTTTCAGTGGCTTTGTCATGTTAAAGTTTGTAAATACAATTCCCAGTTTTCAGAAAACTGCACCTCGATCTATGCATAAGATGGCACAGATGTGGACTGTGATGATGTCATAGAAGTGAGACTTGTAAACTGACCAGTTGAAGCCCTATGTGCCGGCTCATTTATCATCCTAGTGTTTAACTTGTAGAGCACACCAATATGTTAATCAGATGTAACACATTCATCAGACTCAGATGAATGTGTTACGGTTGATTAGGTGGATAGATGAGTGAGGGTAAGGGAGATGAGCGGATGACAGAGCTGTGTGTCTCTGGGTAGAGAATCTAGGGATGGATTGATCAGGTCTTTTATTGTCCTCCTGTTTTCTCTGTTTCTTTAGTCTATAGTTGGCAATATCATCTGGGTGACAGTCTCACACCAGGCACTTTGATGTAGGTAGAGAGACCTAGTGTGGAGTACAATTTGGCTGTAGGTGGTCAGTGCGGTCGGAGAAGTTTTTGAGGGTCAAGCCTCATGGCAAGGTAATTGGATTTTAGGACCACATCAAAGGGGTTCCATTAGGTACAGAGACACTTGACCTCAGTGGTGGGGAAAATGATGGAATCACTTCTGAAACAAAGAATTGTTGAGTACCTAGAGGCCAGCAGGGCACAGGACCCAAAGCAGCATGGATTCGCAGCAGGAAGGTCATGTCAGACAAATCTAATCGATTTCTTTGACTGGGTGACCAAAGTAATAGACCAGGGAGGGGCTGTGGATATGGCCTACCTAGACTTTAGCAAGGCATTTGACACAGTCCCGCACAAAGATTAATAATCAAGGTAGCCAGCCTGGGAGTGTGTCCCAGGGTGGTAGCCCTGGGTAGCAAACTGGCTGCACAACAGGATGCAGGGTAATAGTGAATGGAACACATTCTGAAGAAAGGGGAGTTACTAGTGGAGTACCTCAGGGCTCAGTACTGGGTCCAGTCCTCTTAATGTCTTTATAGGTGACATTGCAGAGGGTCTGGAAGGAAAGGTATGCCTCTTTGCAGATGACACAAAGATCTGTAACAGAGTTGATACACAAGGGGGTTAGAAAGGATGAGAAGGGACTTGGCAAGGTTGGAGGAATGGTCAGACATATGGCAACTTAGATTCAACGCAAAGAAGTGCAAAGTAATGCACCTGGGAAATAAAAATCCAGGAGAAGAGTACACATAGCAGGGAGGTACTAACGACAACAATAATGGAAAGGGATCTGGGTGTAGTCATATCAGATGACCTAAAGGTGGGTAAGCAATGTGAGAAGTCAGTAAGGAGCCAGGGGATACTGGGATGCATAGGGAGGGACATCACAAGTAGAAAAAGGCAAGTGGTTATCCCTCTATACAGACAGTTGGTGAGACCCCATCTGGAGTACTGCATGCAGTTTTGGAGACCTCATCTACGCAAGGACATAGACAGGATGGAAGCAGTCCAGAGGAGGGCAACTAAAATGGTGCAGGGTCTACATCAGAAACCATATGAAGAGAGACTGAGAGAGCTTAATATGTATACCCTTGATGAAAGGAGGGGCAGAGGGAACATGATAGAAACTTTTAAGTACCTCAAGGGAATCAACAAAGTCCAGGAGGGTAGCATCTTTCAGAAAAGAGATGTAAGAACAAGGGGAACAATTTAAAGTTAGAGGGGACGGCTCAGGGTAATGTGAGGAAATTCTTTTCACAGAGAGAGTGGTGGGCGATGGAATCGCCTTCCTGGAGAGGTTGTGGGGTCTAAAACAGTGAGGAATTCAAACATGCATGGGACAGACATAAGGCAATTATAGTGGGGGTTGCAGGAAGTAGGCTGTTGGTTAACTAGAATCTGCAGCTTATCCAATAGGTAGGAAATGGGCAGACTGGGTGGGCCAAGTGGTCCTTATCTGCCGTCAAAGTCTATGTTTCTATGTTTCTATGCTGCTGTCCTTTTGTCATTTATTTTAAATGTGTTTTCTGGAACCAGGTGTGAACCTGACCTACAATATCCATATTACCAATCTCATCAAGAAAATCCATATGAGACTAGGTCTCTTATACTGAATCAGAAAGTTCCTCATTCCCGTCTCCAGACTACTCCTCGCCAGCTCCTTTCCTGCCCCTCCTTGATTATGGCTCCATTGTCTACTCCCCACAACACATCCCCCTTTTCTCCAAACTCAGGACTACATACAATAATATTGCATGCTTAAGTGACCGGCCTCCCGGATGACCCATCACTGTACACTCCATGCCTCCCTCAAGTGGCTCACCCTTGAAGGCAGGTTCCAACTTAAAATGCTCTCTTTCCTACACAAAGTTCACTGTAACCTACTGCCGACCAGCTTTAACTCCTTTTCCCTTATCGCTTCCCAAGCGCAGTACAAGAGGGGTTGCCTGTCATATCTTCAACACCGTTTTACTGCACCAAGCATGCACAGAACTTCATCACATACAAGGGCCCTACGTTTTACAATAAACTGCCCCTGAACTTCAGGCCTGTACTTCAGTTGCCTCATTCACCTCCTCCTCAAGGACCACCTCCTCCAATCCACCACCTGTATCTGCCCCGTAGGTAACCCCGCTGAATGTCCACCAACCCTTGAGTTACCTTAGAGTTTATAAGTATCAGTATATTGGCTCTGTTATTGTGTGCTCTGTATTTTTTCCTATTACAGATGATCCTGTCATATATACTGTTCCTATTGTAAATACCGTAACCTTTAGCAAATATTGTCTTTACCTTTTCTCTGTATCATCGAATTTCTGTACCACTGGACGTTTACGTAAAATGGGCATTTTTGCTCACATACTTCCCAGTATAAAAATAAAATTGAATTGAATTGAACTTTGATGAAATTATGCTCAAAGTGAGATGCTTCACTTTGGCACAGGAATCACTGGCAAAAGGAAAATGTTTTCTACATTCATGTGTATTTTAAACTAGTTGCTTGGCCAGGGAAGTTGTTTAAAAATGAAAATCACAGGGAACCAAACATCAAGCCCTGGGTGATTCCTGGACTGGGAGAGGACATATTTTCAATGCACAAAACTTGTGTGCAATCAGAGAGGTAGCCCTGGAATTACCAGACAGAGCAGAGAGCACCACTGATGCCAGTTTGGTGGTCTATGGCAAAGTCAGTGAATACAGCATCATTTATCAGACCCTGCTCTATATGTTTATGTATGTGGTCTGTGAAGCTCAGCAAAGATGAGACTGCTCAAGTCAGACTGAAAGGGACAAAAAGCCATAACTCTTGTAAGAAGTTTATTTGGGAATGGACTAGACTTGCCAGAATTTTGGATAATACTGGCAGAAGCAAGATGGGATGGTAGATTTCATCCTCGTGAGAGTCACTACCCTTATGCAGTGGTATAACCTAACTGATTTCCAAGAAGAGGGACATGCGGTGGCCAGGGACAGGTTTAAAGATACTGGTGACTTGGATCGCTAGAGCTAGGCAAGTCCACTGGAGTCAGCTTCACCTGGGCCACATCTCTTTGGGGATTTATGAACTGTAGGGCCCTTAACACCTCAAAGCAGGTTATCTCTGAGAAGTCGAATAGGATTTCAGCCCTAGGGCAGGATGAGCACAAGACGATAGGACAGAGTTTGAGGCATGAATAAGGACATTTGCCCAGTTGGCAAAGACGTTATTGCAGAGGGATGCCATCTCACCAGGTGAAGAAACTAGCAAGGAGTCATCACTGATGGAGGGAAAGAACAGCAAGCAGGAGGTTAAACAAGTTGTACTGCCTTCCGAAATCTAGGAGAGTTGAAGATTTTGTTTTCTTTTTTTTACCTAGTGAGCTCAAAAGTAGGATGCCCTGGTAGATTGTTTCCATGGTACAGAGGTTTCACTCTTGTTCACACTGGTGGACAGTAGGTGATCTAGTAAGGACTTCTGGGCTTCCACTAGATATATGTGCTTGAAAAGAGATCTAAGTTCAGATGTGATCCAAGAGCGATGGTTCCCATTTGCCCTAAATGTGTGTACAGGAGTAGGACCATGCATTATTAATGTTGGTGTCCTGTGTAAGGTGACCAGTCAACACTGAATAGATGGGCTAAGAATTCATCTACATCCAGGTGTTACAAGGACCTGGATTCAAAGGACTTTAGAAGTGGCCTTTGAGCACTGTATCTTCATGATACAATAAACAGGTTGGGCAGGATATATAGATTACTCTGCTGTAACCATAGTTGTATTAAAGCTATTCAGTTCACATCCACACTCTGGCAGTTCTGCTGTATACTGTTAAGTCACTGAATGTCTTCAAGCCAAGCTCCTTCCCTGTCCATAGTGTGCATCCTCTGGCTTCACCTGCTCAACATCAGATCTTACATGGGGAAACAGGGATCCGTGCCTCTCTTGCCAGGAAAGGTTGTGTGGATGTTGAATACTGTGGTACTAACAGAACTACGGTTACAGGTGAGTAGCATATTTCTTATGTTATGGGTTCTGATCACTATCTACACACTGACAGACTCCTGCAGTCCTCTGGGAGGAGGGAGGGAGGAAATCATGCACCCTATTTGGCAAACAGAGATTGGAGGACTGAGGCCCCAAAAGTAGAATCATGAGGAAGACTCCCACGTGAGTAGCGTGCTATAGTGGGAGATAAATGTGTGGGTGATTTAGCTCACGCTGTGCCCTGTATATCTCCACCGTGAGGATATCCTGGGAGCAGCCACAGAGGCAGCAGTATGTCTGGTAGAATGGTAAAAGTCTCTGTGTTCCTTGATCTCACTGGCAGCTTATTTCACATATTCACTATTTTATCTTCTGAGTAAAAATGTTTTTCTGACATTTTCTCCTACCCTTCCCATTCTTCAATTTAGGTTGTGCCGCTTAGTGTCCTGTACTAATTAAAACAGCTCACTTTCATCTACTAATTATATTTTTTAACATTTTAAACAATGCTGTCATTGCCCTTTTAGTTATTTGTCCAACCTCATCCCATTTTATTTCTCCTTTCTGTAATCCATCTCCGCCTCACAATTGGGCTCCCTTGAACATTTTACAAGGAGTGGGATGTTAAAATCCCAGTGCACTGTCCACGCAATGTCCTCTAGCTATCCGGTAACAACTGATGAACACTGGCTGCAGCCCTCTCCCTCCCTCTCCCACGACAAGTAGTCGATACCTCTGAAATGCCGAGGGTGGGTGCTCTCAGACTTGCATCCTCTTGGTATCTCTTGGCTCTGTGGACATGGAGCTTGATGCCTGTTGTGGTTTTCTCCTGCAGACCCCTCTTCATCCCCACTCTGTGGCAGCGCCATTCACTTTGTTGCCTTGGAATCCTTCTGCCATCTGTATTGCTATGCCATTTGGTGGATGTCTCATTTCTGATCTTTTATGGCCAAATGCATGTTCTGTGAACTTTCCTCTACCCCTTTGGCAAGTCTCTGCACCATACATGTCTGGAAAGCTCCTGATCCCTGGGCTGTGGAATCTGTACACATCTGCAGCTCCCTATGAATAAAGGAACCTGAGGTTTGGTGTCTGGGTAGTGTCTGTTGCTCTTTGGTCCTTTCCTGCAGTGAAGTCTCATTTCAAGTAGCTCTGACTCCACTGTCCACTCTTTTCCACCTAGACAGGTGTTAGGCCTCTCTGGCTGTGTCATTTCCCGTGCCTACTAAAGTGTCCTTATGGCACTCCTGCTGGACTGAGCTGTCTGTTGTATTGCTGCCTTTAGAGATCCACAGGTGAGGTTTGCAGCAGGTTTCTGAATCTCAGTGATGGTTGTAGCAGGAGAACTTTGAGAATGGTCCCCGGAGCCTTGACCTGGCACCAACCCATTCTGTGGCTGCAGTCCCATCCCGTCGGTCTTTGCAGTCCTTAATTCCTGTGACCAGGCTAAAGGAAGGACAGTGTCTATGGAGCCTGACACTTCTGACCCCTCAGAAAAGCTGCAGATCTTGGAGCAGTATAGCAGGCCATGATGGAGAATGAAAGAGTTCCCTAGGAGTGGCTTCTTGCACTGGACACAGGAAAAGCAGGAGCCAGTGGCATGCCAGTGCTGACCTTGGTAGGTGATCTGTCGGCAGTCAATGCCTGTAAAATGAATAAAAAGAATTCCTGGTTAAGAAACTATATTGGCCTGATATTCAAAACATTTCAAGGTCATTTATTTGTACACACGGCCTTTTTGAGCACATACCTCACCAAACAAATAAATAATAATAATGTGTAGTTTGTTTATATAACACACTTCTTGCACCCATTCAGAATGCCTTACAATACAAAAATACAAACATCACTGGAGAAAATTACATAAAACATTTTCCTTGCATTGGCCAGCCGTGGCGTTGAGGTTGAGGAGCTGGACACCACACCTTGAGTCATGCTGGCAACCGGTTCAAACACAAGCCTGGGTTGTCAGGGGAGGATAGGATTGAGTGTCCAGAGGACTGCCTCCCTATCCTGGGGAGGGATGTGGGTTTCACTGCTCTGCAGCGGCCCCTAGTGATGACCGGGGCACTGCTAAATCAGTGCAATGAAGGAAGGAGTGCAGCTGGCGTCAGCACGCCAGTGCTTAGATGTCATTGCATGTCTGCACTCCCGGGATCTAACTGGAGGAAAAATGGCAGCACTGTCCACTGCAGCTTGATAGCTGCCACTTCCTGAGCCAGCGGGGCTTCGTTGGGTACAGACCCACGCCGGTATTAGTTTCTGACCTGGTGCGTGGACCGAGAGGGGGGTCCCTTTGTGGGTAGCAGGCTGCATGGGCTAGATGGTTTGGGGTATGTGACTCCGAGGTTGTCAGGGAAGTGGAGCAGTGGCTGGAGATATAGCAGGTCAGTGGCTGCGCAGGAGGAAAAATAGAAATAAGATAAAAACATTTTCCTTACATTAATACATCACTAATTAAAATGTTTTACTAGAGGGATGCATGCTCATACCCAATACTGCTCATGCAGGGTTTTGTATGCATGCAGATATAGTGCCATACCGATAACCCAGCATGGGGTTTGGGGACACTGTGTTGTCATGACGGTCCATCTTTCAGATGAGATGTTAAACCAAGATGCAGCTATCCCAGTGACATGGAGGTTGAGGTGCTGAATGCTACATCTCCGCCATGCCAATGGCCCGAGTTTGGGAATGGACTTAGATTGTCAAGGGTCGGCTGGGGAGGGAGGGAGGGAGGGAGAGGACTGAGCATCTGTCTGACTGCTCTGAGGGGACCAGCCACACTGCTCCTATACTGCCAGCAAGTGGAGGCATGGTGGTAGGACAGTGGGTTCTGCTCAAGGGTGTGGCCAGCATCAGATACCATAGTGCTGTATTCCCTGCACCAGAACACACTGTCAGTCAGGAGAAGGAAAAGGAAAGGCTGGGCCAGACAGCAGTGATGCCCCTAGCTGCCTGCCAGCCTGCCTGCACCACTGCCTGGAGACTCCCTGCTGGGCTTTTGAATATAGGACTCTGGGGACGGCCCTCCCATTCTGGCCCCACCACAGGGGACAAGCCATGGGGACCTCTCCAGGCAGGTAGGTCCTCAGGGAGGGGTCCAAGGAGGCGGGCAGGAGGCAGAAGAGCAAGCCTGTACCCAGAGCTAGAAGAAAAATCTCTATAAAGAATGAAAACAAGAAAACAATTAAGGTCTTGTCTGCCTGTTCTGGTGGTCATTTAGGACTCAGATGGAGGTTAAAATTACCATGGCAACTCTTGAAAAGTGAACAGCAATTCAGCTGATGTCCTGACCGATTTCCGCTAGTCAATAACACACCAACTGCTTAACCTAGTTCAATATGTATTGGTTTCCTTCTGTATCTCCTCCCACCTACCTCAGGACAAGGCTGGAAATAGGAATATATTTGATTCTTCCTTCCTCGTCAGCAAAATGAACAAACAAATGAATAGTTCCAGGCACACAACATAAACCCGAAGAGGGTTGGGACCTTCAGTTTCCTCATGAGCTGATCAACCCCTATCTCAAAAAAAAAAAATCATCTAACAGATCTTCATTAAGGATATCTCCTCATTGGGCCACACCAGTGGAACTGTAAGCCATTAGTGTCAAGATTACTTATAAACTTTTGCTAACTGGAGCTGCCCACAATGACAAATAACGTCAGTCAGTGCTTCAGATAACTTTATAGGCCAAGAAGTAAAACGTCATAGTTTTTCCAAGCTGGTAGTATTTCGTATGCCAGGTAGTATTTTGCTGTGTGGTCAACACTGTTCTGGTGGACTGAAGTACTAATGCACAAAGTCCGTGGAAACACCTGGTAATCATGATACTACCCAGGACTCTACACAGTGGGCCGGATATTCAGACTGCACTGGGCAGTGCGCAAGCCTGGGCGCAGTGCAACAGGGCTGCACCAGGGCATAGACCAGGTGATAGTCAGCAGTGCTGCACCATGGCCCAGCGCCATTGAATATGGCATGGATGGGGCGCACACTGCACATGGTGCAGTGGCACTGCACCAGCGTAAGACACAGAAACAGAGCAGGGGATGCACCAGCATAAGTGCAGTTCTTTAGGTGCATCACCCACAATATTCAACCTGGGGCATACCAAATGAGGACATAATGGATGCAAAGGTGCAAATGGGGCCATTTGCATGTCATCATTCTTATTTTCATGTGACACACGATCCGTAGCAAATTAGCCTGGCACCCCTACCCAGCTGCAGCCATCAGGGATCGACACCCTGTTGTGCCAATGCAGCCCCCTGCTCCCGTACATCCGATCGTGGGCTGTTGTAATAATAAAGGATCCCTGGTGGTCCAGCGGTAACCCCCTCGCCTGATCATGGGCCTTTGTAATAATAAGGATCCCTGGTGGTCCAGTGGTAACCTCCCCTTCGCCTGATCGCGGGCTGCTGTGCAAAGAAAGAGTTACCTGGTGGTCCAGTGGCCCCCCTCCCCACCCCCCACAGAGGTCTCCCACCACCCAGCAACTCACCCCTGTCATCGGCGGGTGGCAGCACCCACCGCATGCCGCCCGGCCGCGCCCACATGACAGTGTACAGTACAGTCTCTATGCCTGTTGGTCCACTGCGTGGACCGGTGCAGGCGTGTAGACCATACTGTACTACAGGCGATATGTGAATGAACATTCATTCACATATTGGCCTGTGTAGTATAGTATGGTTCTGACGCCCATTGGTCCACGCAGTGGACCAACAGCATGGCAGACGCATCGTGGGCGATGTCAGACGGCAGCCAGGCGGCATGGGGTGGTGCTGCCACCACCGGCGATGGGGGTGGGTGGGAGGGGTATCACTGGACCACCAGGTAACTCTTTTCTTTTGCACAGCAGCCCGCAATCGGGCGAGGGGGTTACCACTGACCACCAGGGATCCTTTATTATTACAACAGCCCGTGATCGGGTGAGGGGGTTACCACTGACCACCAGGGATCCTTTATATTACAACAGCCAGCAATCGGTGAAGTGGGGTTACCACTGGACCACCAGGGATCCTTTAATATTGCAAAAGCCCACGATCAGGCTAAGGGGTTGGGGATCCACTGACCACCGGGTATGTGTGCCCAGCAACGGTGTTCTGGTGGGTGGCCACCCACGGCTGGCGGCGGCTGCTGTGTTGCGCTGTGCATTCAGCAGCTCACCTGTGGGTGGCTGGGACTTGTTCCTGCTTTTGGGGCAGAACTTTGAGCTCCCGGGCGCAGTGCAGAGTTGTGCCGGTATATAATGCATATCCCGGCTAAATATCGATGTGCCACATATGCATGGACACACCCCTGCATCTGCGCTTGCTTAAGAAATCATTGTGCCCCGGCACATCGGGACTTCGCGCCATGCTTAGCAGCTGCTTGAATATCCTGTCAGGCAGATGCGGGTTGCACCTAGTGCAACTGAGTGTGCGCCAGGTGCAACCCTTGACTATCCGGGCCAGGGTGTAAAAGGACAAAATGGGCATAAAATACCGATACACCCTTAACTGGACCACTAACATCAGTGCATATAAAATGTGGTGGCTCCTTGCTCCTCGGTTCTTTCTTTTGCCATCAACTGCTTGTTGGACCTGCAGAGAAAAACACTGTTGTTTCCTATTTTTCTTTTCTAATTTAACCTTGTCGACATTGTCCCTGTATGTCATGAAGACCCTTCATATCTCCATCAAGGATATCTTTTGCATCAGGCCACACCTATGAAATTATAGTCACCAGGCACTTTGACCACATGGAAACTTTCTAGCTAGCAGTCTTCCACAGGCCGTCCCGATGACAATGTCAGCCCGATGACATCCCTCTGATATAAATGTGGGCGGCTCCATACCCTTCTCAGTTTTTCCTGTCGTCAACCATACATGTCGGACTCACGAACCATCGCCACTTTAGTCGACAGCCAAAAATTTCTACGTTTTGTATTACTTTCTTTCTTACCCTACTTCATTAATCATGTTATTTTTAAAGTGCTTGTTACTGTTGTTTATGTCGACTGACCCCAGGAAACTCTTCAAAGTTTGCAGGTTCTGCAAGAAGATCTACGATAAGGGCAAAAACGATGCCTGCATCCACTCTCAGTGCTGACCATGACGTTAAGGCCTGCAAAGTTTCCTACAGATTCAACTAGGCCACCCAGTGTTATTGTCAGAAGACTCTAGAAGCTTTCCTTTGGAACAGAAGGTCCACCAAATGGAGAAGGAGCTCCAGGCAAGAAGCTCTTCCACCTCACCTGTTCCATCCTCAGGCTCTGGTTCCTCTAAAGCCCAGGATACATTCTCCAAACACAAGCACCAGGACAAGGAGAAACCTAGGATAAGGCCTCCCAGGTGCTCTCGGTCACAACTTTCTGTGCCAGCGACTACTGGGTCATTGACTGCCCTGACGACAGCCCCACTGCTGCCCACACCCCTTTCTTCCATAGGGTCGGTTCAGGCAGTCTCACAAGGCCAATTCCTCCTCATTTGGCACTGGTGCACCAACATCAAGCCTCTTAATACCCCTGCTGATGTTCCAACCCCTGTCTTTCAGACCCCTTCTGGCTCAGGGGTAACAGGCAGGAGCTCCACTGGACCTGCATTGGCCAGCAATGGCCTCTCGACACTGGGACTACACCATCCCCCGCCGATGCCTTTATCTACCCAGTCAATGCCGGGCTCCAGCCTCCCCATCGATGCCCCAGCTCATCCTGCCAGTGCCTACGCCTCTCTCACAGACATTGCAGGCCAGGCTGCAAATGCAAATGACTGCCTCTCACTTCAATGCTGCAGATCATGCCACCAATGCTGGGGATCCAGCCTCCCATCAACGCCGCAAGGGCTCAAGCGATGCCAGTTACCATCAACATCCAGACTGTGCTTTCCTCCTTTGGGAGTTTATACACCACATTGCTCCTCCTCCAGGCCTATTCATGCCGGAACCTTCTAGGCCCACCTAGCGTAGACATCCTGTATGGTGTTGTGACCTGGCATGAGGTCATAATGTTGTGGTATAAACCGCCAAGATCAGAATAATGCTGCACAGTAGCATGCAGCAAAATAACACTGGCACAACATGCTGACCACCCCAAACAAAGTGCACATCAGAGGAATGTATTCATTTTTATGGGGGCAGCTTTCGTCCCCACACCACCCAGACTAATTATAATCAACTCTAGGGGTCATGGACTTCTGAAGGGAAAAAAATCGGAGTGGGAGCATTTTACTTTTTATCAAAAGAAAGCCACAGCAGAGGGGACTTGGGAAGAATCAAACTGTACCCCAGGTCCCTGATGTCGCCAGAGGCAGTGCTCTTAGCCACTCCACCATGGGAGTGGTTCAGCCAGACACCACCCCAGTGGTGTCCTTCAACTTTCTACTGGTAGCCTACAGCACAGGGTAGCAGTTTCACCATGCTGAAACCCTGTCACTGTAGAACCATTGCGCCTACAGTGCTGTATTTTAAGCATGGTTTTATCCACACTATCTTGACCAAGTATCTTCTGACCTTCACACCCACAGTCATCACCATCCCATCTGTGTCCATTTCAGAGCCAATAGAGAGAATGACTATCATCCTGACCTCCTCCTTCCTGACGATTAGGATGAGGAGGATGAGGAAGAGGGGCTAGGTGTCCTTCACACTCTACCTCCACTGTTTTCTCAGGGGTGAGGACTCCACCAAATATACCCATGGCCCTCTCAATGACCCATACTTCATTTCAGTGATGAAGCATCTGCAAACAGCCATGGGCTTTGGAAGCTGGGGAGCAGGATATTACCAGGAGAAATCTGTCTGAATATCTGGAACTACCAGATTCTCCTCCTCTGATCATCCCCCCTCATTGCAGGCATATGAGGATGCCACCATGGTGGCCCAGTGCAGGTCAAATGTGATCCTGACCCTGCTATGCCCAAAAGGCAGACAGATTGTACCAGGCTCCTCTAGGAAGCCTTTTCTTGCAGGGCAACAACAGGCAGATCTGGTAGTCATCAATGTGGCCCATGACAGGTCCAAGTGGCTGTAGCACTCAGCTCCTTCCCTCCAGATAAGGAGTCAAGGAAGCTGGATTTCATGGGCAAGAGGCCCTATGCTCCTCCATGCTGGTCCTCAGGATTACAAATGATATGGGCCATATGGTCAAGTCCCAGAACACTTTCTGGAAAAGGCGAGTGGCAGCTCTGGTACTTCCAGAGGGCCCCTAAATGCAGGAGCTGCTTAAAGCCCTCCAGTCTGGGGCAAATGTGGGTAAGCACTTTTGAGGTCAGCATATGATGCTGCAGATGCCTCTGCTAGGGCAGCTGTGGCTAGTGTCTGCCTAAGAAGGCATTTCTGGTTCTGGATGGCCGATATTAATTCTGACCTGCAACAGTCCATCCTGAATGCCCCTTCAGGGCTATAAGTTCTTCAGGAGGATGTGCAAGACATCCTTTGGGACCTACAGGCCTCCGGACAGGACACTGCAGTCTGTCCATTCGCTGTATGTCAAAGGGTCTGGTGGTATAGTTCCAGCCAAGCCCATCATATTTCTAGCAGGGTTACTACTGTTGTGCCGTGACTTGCCCCCCATGTGTCTGTCCCTATTTGTTTGTTTTGTCATTGTGATGTCTTTTTGCATAGACTGGCCACCTATGCATTTTATTTTTAAATATTCTGTCTGTCTGTCATTTTTTTGTCGTTTTCCCATACTGGCAAGCCAAGAAGTAAAAATACAGCAAGTAGTACCTGCTAGAAAATGAATGAGTACATTTAGTTTCATATGTAACAGCCCAGATGTAGCGTGGCCCCTTTAAACTGCTCGAAAATCAGGAACCCTTAAAATTGCCCTCTTGCCTCTGAAAGGCTTCAAAAAGTGACTCCTTGCTAAAATAGTGTCGGTCCATATATTTAGCTGTAAAACAGCGTGTTTACAAGACACTTCTTGGCGGCATTCGAGCAGGTTGCGAGCGTGCGCGCTGTTGTGCAGTTCGATAGCGTTGCGAACTCCCAAAACAGCTCTTCCCTCATGCTGAAAACCCCTTGGCTGTAAAGCTTCCTTAGCGCTAAAGCGCTTTTAGCCTGCATACTGTGCAAGTCCCTTCTCTTCTGGCTGTGACTGAGCTGTGTTTCTACCATCCACAGCTCTGCAGGCAGCACAGTGTTTTTCCCTTTGCTTCAACACTCAGTCAACCCCAGTTGTTTCAAAGCACAGCATAAAATGCAGGAGTGATAGAAATAAAAGGAAGCTAGAGGATATTTTATTTTACCTGCTATAACAAGAGATGTATGGAGATATCTGAGGGTTCTCCTGATGGATCCTCTCCTAGGAGCCGCCGCCATATTGTTGTTTATTTTATACAGAAAGAGATACAAAGGGAGGGCTTGTCCCACAAAAAACTATGTTTGAAAGCTTAAAAACAATATTAATGATTTATAGATACTATATGAACATAAGGTTGCTGTAAAGAATTTTTATAAGTTTTGTATTACACAAATGACCTTTTTGTAAAAGCTTTTGTTCTAGCTGATTGATAGGTATTCCAGCCAATCAGAGATACTCCTAGCATATATATATATATATATATATATATATATATATATATATAGCTAGCTTCTAGAGAGTTCGGATGTGGCTGAGGGTGCTGGAGCCTATACACCTTAACTAGTGCTCTCTAGTTATTATACTAAAGAAGACTCGCTTGATGTTGTACAAACGTACTTATGAGGTTATATGCTACTCCATTCAAACGTGCTTTATTTGTTTTGACGAAACAGTCCGCCTTTTTATTTTGTTATATATTGTTTTTGTTTCGGAGTTCTTCAATAAAGCAGCTGTGGAGTTCAACCTAAGAAAGTCACCTGTGTCTGAGTCCATCTGTATCCCATAGCCTCTTACACTGTACCATACCCAACCAAGGAGCGGGCAAAGGTGCCTTTTGTCAGGCCTCCCACAGGCCCAAGCCAAGTTCCATGCCTGTTGGCAAGTGGAAAGCAGGATGGCACTGTCTACCCTTTCCTCCACCTCAGGGATGGTTGCCAAAGGGGAGAAGTGTCCCTGACCTCAGGCTGTACCTCAGCCTGACTCCTTCAGACCCCACCATCCAATACTGCAGGAGGAGGTGGTAGGGATCAATTCTCCCTGCACCTCGACTCGTGAGGGAAATCACAATGGATGCATGGGTCCTGCAGCTTTAGAGCAAGGCCATTTTACAGCGCCTAGAGTGGCCTCCAGATCAACCTCCAGTTCTTTCCAGTTACTCCAAGCCACACCCAGTGCTGCTGGAGGAAGGTAGTACTCTGCTGCAGAAAAGGGCCATACAGCCAGTTCCTGAAGAGCAGAGGAACAGCAGGTTCTATTCCCACTTCTTTCTAGTTCCCAAATCCACAGGGGATTTGCAGGCCTTCCTAGACCTAAGGAACCTGAACTCCTACATCCAATACAAGAGGTTCAGGATGGTAACGCACTGCAATGCCTGCTGCCCTTTTGCACTAAGGAGCCTGGATATGCTCCCTGGACATGCAGGATGCATACCTGCATATAAAGATGTATGCCCCTACAGGCAGCACCTCAGGTTCCTGTTCCAGGGGAACCACTACCAGTTCAGAGCACTGCCCTTTGGCTTGTCCTCCGTGCCACTGGTCTTTATCAAATGCTCAGCAGTGATGGCAGCAGCTCTCAGAAGGAGGGTCTATATGTCTTTCCTTCCTGGATGACTGGTTGCTCAAAGTTCAGTCCCGGAGCAACTCTCTTACACCCTAGCATGCACCAGACAACTGTTTCATGCACTGGGATTATGATCAACCTGCCCAAGTCAGTCTTGACCCCTTTCCAGCATCTCCTGTACATCAGAGCTATTCTGGATTCTGCTCAAAGCATGGTCTTCCTGCCCCAGAACAGAGCAGAACGCCTGATTGCTCAGGTCCAGCTGTTTTACAGCAACCAGTATGTTACAGCCAGGACATTCCTGTGGCTATTGGGTTGATGGCGGAAGCCATTACAATGGTTCCCTGGCCAGACTGCACGCAGATTCTCCAGTGAACACTGAGAGTCCAATGGATCAGCACACCGATGATCTAGAACAGAAGGTTCTAGTCTCTTCATCGGTAAAGAGGGTGCTTCGTAGTGGATGAACCCCTGCAGTTTGCAAAGAGGGGTTCCTTAATGATCCTTCCCTCATGAGATCCTCACCACGGATGCTTTGGGGACTGGCTGGGGGGCACATCCGGGACCTCACCAGATATAATGCTCCTGTAGGACGATGGAGAGTTCTCCACATAAACATCCTCAAGATGAGGGTAGTCCTGTACGGACTGCAGGCTTTCCAGTCTTTCCTTTCCTCCCCAGGGCCTCTCCTGGTACAGATGGATAACATTGGTGTAGTTCACTATGTCAACAAGCAAGGGGGGACTCATTCATACTCCCTGTGCAGAGAAGTGATGAGGTTTTGGTATTTTGCTCTAGAACATGGTCTAGAACTGTTGGCAGTGCACTTGCCAGGTGTCCAAAACATCCTGGCAGACAGGTTAAACCAGTCACAGTCCAGAATACATGAATGGGAACTGCTGGCCTTATGGTCTGTTCAACTGGTAGGGTCATCCAGAGTTGGAACTTTTATGTCCCCACTCAATGCAAAACTGCCATGTTTCTGCTCACTCTAGGCCCTGTAGTTTTCTGGCAAGATCGTTGTCCCTGTCTTAGAAAGGGAAGTTCCTCTATGCCTTTCCTCCTTCCCACTGATTCAGAGGGTTCTGCTCTAACTTTTGATGAAAGGAGTGACTCTGATTCTTGTGGCTCCTTCTGGCCTCATCAGATTTGGTTCCCCCTTACTGCAGCAGTTGGCAGTGGTGCCCTGTACCCCTGTCCCTGTGCAAATGCTTGCTCTCCCAGGAACAGGGAGCCCTGGTTCATCTAAACCTCAAGTCACTACACCTCCATGCTGGCTCCTGAAGACATAGCTATGGCTAGATTTGGGGTATCCCAAAAGGTGGCTGTGGTCCTGGTGGCTACCAGAAAGCCTTCCACCAGAGCCATTTATTCTATGAAGTGGAAACATTTTGCTCTATGGGCGGCTGCCCATCTGCTGGATCCTTTCACATGCCCAGTGAATCAGGTTCTGGAGTACTTGCTGTTCCTCTCAGATTCTGGCCTGCAGTACTCCTCCATCACAGTGCACCTGCCTGCCTTCCATGTGCCGTTGGTGGCTGTACAGTGGCACAGCTGGAGGTGTCCATGACCTTTTAAGATGCCTCCTTCACCTGAAGCCTCCCATCCACAATCCCGTCCCCCATGGGACTTCAATTTCATTTCAGAGAAATTTATTTTGGCTCCTTTTGAATCAGCCGCGACATGAGAGCTACGCTTTCTGTCATGGAAAGGGTTCTTTTTTGTTGCTACTACTTCTGCTTGAAGGATTTCTGAGCTTCAAGCTCTAATGTCTGAGTCTTCTTACTTGGCTGTTCACAAAGACAGGGTGTCTTAATGTACCAACCCAAAGTTTTTACCAAAGGGGTGTCTGAGTTTACCTGAATCAACCCATCGACCTGTCTGTTTATTACCTAGAGCATGCCAATCAGGAGAAGCATTGCTTCATACTTTAGATGTGCACAGAATACTCAGATACTCCCTGCATCATACAAAGGACTACAGAAAGTCCAAACAGCTTTTTGTTTCATTCGGCCCGGTAAAGAGAGTGTACCTGTCTCTAAACAGAGCCTGTCCAAATGGTTGGCCAGCTGTATTACTTTATGTTATAGGAAGTACGGTATGGAACTTCTTGAGGTTGTGCACGGCCAATCAACCAGAGGCATTGCCACTTCAGTTGCCTGTTTCAGAAATGTGTCAGCCAGTTACATCTGGGTAGCTGCCACTTGAAGTTTTGACCACACTTTTAAAAGCATTACAGTCTGGACATTGCCAGGAGAAGGGCAGGCTTCGATCTGGCTGTGCTTCAAGGCCTCATCTTTTAGCCCTCTAGCCTCCAGCCATCCAGACCATATCTTTGTCAGTACTGCTTGGGACTCATTCCATATGTAGCCTGATGCAACAGATATCCTCGATGAAGACAGTATTGTTACGTAACAACTTACCATAATAGTAGATCTTTAGAGAATCTCTTGAATCAGGCCATGCCGTTCCACCCTCCATTCCCATTTGCTTTTCAAGCTTCTTTCTTTTCCTGCCTCTCTTTTCAGGATGGTTTACCTTCTGTTTCACCTTGCTTAGCGGCATTAACCTCTGGCTCCCTCTTGGTTCCCAGGAGGAAATCCTCTATATATGGTCTCCAGTGGGAACTGGAGAGGAAGCAAGGCTGCTCATGTTTACATAAGAAGGATGTCATTGGCTCACATAGTCATGGGCGGCCCCTGGAGACTGCTAGCAAGAAGTTTCCATGTGGTTCTAGTGCTGGCCACTATAGTTTCACAGGCATGGCCTGATGCAAAGATTCTCTTGAAGATCCACTGATACAGCAAGGTCTTACGTAACTGTACTTTAAGTTTTGTACCTGCGGTTACAAGATCTACAAGGTTAATGCTCACACCATGTGTGTTTGCTGTTTGGGCTTGTTCCATAACATAAGGGCCAGTAAGATCTGCCAAGGATTTAACCAGGTCACAAGGAGATGCCAAAAGAAGGCACTAGAAAAGTTTCAGCACCTGAAGGCCATGGAAACCCAAGCTAAGGCCACAGGCTACAAACTGGCTTCTCCTCACACCAGACTGCTACAGATAAAGAAACACCCTGCTGGTTGGCAACACTGTTGCTACGAGGCTGGCTAGGATGATGGAGGAATGCAAAGAGAAAGAAAAATCGTTGGCAAAACCTCCTCCTCCTCCTCCTCCAGCCCCCATAATCATAGAGATAAACATGCTTCACTGATGAGATGGAGGTCTCCACTGAAGGAGGGTAAGTCCTCATCATCCTCCTCTGTTCAGGCAGCATTGACTACAACCCACTGAGATACCAAGGTCAGGCCATGGCTCTGGCACTGTCATACTTACTACAGATGGTATGCAGCCACCATTATCAGGTTCTGTCCCAGCAACAACAGCAGTCATAATCCCCCAAAACAGTTTTTGACTCCCAGGCTATGCTGATGTCATTTTCAGAAACATTAACTCATCTATCCCAGTTGCTGATGGAATTGTTGTCAGTAGTCCTGTCAACGGGTCTCCCCACTGGCACCATTGTCGCTGACAATCCCTAAAAGTATGCCTGAACAGTAGTTCCTCCAGTACAACCACTGCCTCTGACACTGGCTTTGTCCATTGCTCCGACATTATTCAGGGTGACGATGAAGTAGAATACAGTCCTGACCTGGACATGGAAAAGGATTTGGTGGGTGAAGAAAAGGAAGAAGACCTATATGACGGGGGTTTTCTTTCAAGCTCTACTCTAAATTTTTGCATTGAGGACTCTGTGGTTTATAACCCCAGGTCTCTTCCTGAGGACCCCTTACTTCAGTCTTTGTTCAAGCAAATTTAAGATGTCATGGGGTTTGAGGGTGAAGAGAAAACTCCAGTAAAAGGAATTTAATGGAGTTCTTAGACGTTTCAGCTGCTTCTACTATTGTGTCTCCTGTACACTCTGCATTAGAGGATGCCACCTTTGCTGCCAGGCATGGGCCTAGTACTTTGCCTGCTGTCCCAAGAAAGGCTGACAAGCAGTACCCTGCTCCGTCTGTTACACCTTACTATGCTACACAGCCAGAAACTGATTCTTTGATAATCATGTTTGCTTATGATTGCTTTAGGGTCCCTAAAGTGATGAGTATTACACCACCTGATAAAGAATCCAGGAGATTGGATGTAATGGGCAAATGTACTTATGCCTCTGCCACCTTGGAATTACCAAGCTTACAAGACTAAGCTTCAGAATAGCCTATGGAAATCTGCTTTGACTATGATTAAGACTCTCCTGACAGTCTTGCAAAGGCAGAACTTACTAAAGCCACATTAGCTGCTACTGATGCTGGTAAGCATCTATTACAGTCAGCATATGATGTGTCTGATGCCTCTGCCAGGGCTGCTGCCTCTGGCATTTGCTTGAGGAGATATTTTTGGTTCACGTGGTGGGCTTTGCTGCTGATGTACATGTAACCCCCTACAAATGGGGGTTCCGAAAAGTCTCCTTGGCTTGCCTAAATGCTCACTGCCAGGCTGGTGTCCTGCATTTTAGCAGTTTAAATGTTGTTGCAAGAGAGTGCCTGTATAGCCTCTGTGTACTGTCTCTTTAAGAGCTGCCTGGATTGCAGTCATAATTAATCTGAGAGGGAGCTCTGTTGAAAGATCATTTAGAGTAATAATTATAAGGTATTTTGTCTAACCTGCCTTCTTTGCAGCAAGGACTGTTTTGTTTATCTCCACTATCTTGCCGAATTGGACCAATCAGTACTGGTGGGACCTGAAATGGAGCCAGACTACAGGAGCTGTCTGGAGTCAAAATCTGTAGGAATTGTAGTTTTGGGCTTTTGCGCCTTTTGCAACTGAAGGGAGCTCTTGTTTTGACTGACAGACAGATCAGCCAACTGAACCTTTTGGATCTGAGGAAATCCCAAGCTGCCTGCTGTTTTAAGGCAGATCTAAGTTAGGAGCTGGAAAGAAAGAGCTCAAGTGATTTTGAGCAGCAATCCTGAGTGGATTTGCATGGGAGAACATGAAAGGGCTGAGTTTTGGCCTGCATGTCTCGCCTCACATCCCTGAGAGGGAGAAAAGAGAATTATTTCTGACTACATCCGAGTTTATGAGAACGAAGTAACCACTGATTTTCTACCAGGCTCATAGCTGAAGAAGACCAAGATTTGGCTGAATGCGATAGGCCTGTCAGGATTTCCAGCTGCTTTTGAATCCCCTGTTTGTGCAGAGACTCTACAATCATGACTGGAGAGCAGTTTGCCTGGTACAGTAGATTTTCCTTACAGGTAAATGTGCTGTGAGTTGTTAGTGGGTCGTGATTTGGTTCCCCACTGTGTGAACTGTGTTCTGCTTGCTGGAAGCTGTATCCAGCCCAAAGCGGACTGTATCCAAATCTGTCTCCATTTGGCCTGGGCCTTGCCACACTGGCCCAGTCAGACTACCCGCTGCACAGAGAAAGCCATCAACGAGAGACCTGTGTGGGGATCAGCCCCTGCTCCACGCTTGAACAGGAACGACAGCTCGGTGAACATGTGGGCCCTGCTTCTCCTGGCACTCCAGATCAACCGCCTGCAGTCTCAATTTTCATCCAGCCTGTGTCCAGTCTTGGGTATCGTGGGTAATCACCAGGGTAGCTCCCTGCAACAACAGCCTAATCTAAAAGTGTGTCATCTGATTGTCTTATTGTTTTCTTTTCATGAACTGAGCCCTCTTGCTCCAGATTACAATTAGTGTGTGTGGTGCATGTTGTTTTCTTCCATCACAGGGCCCCAACCAGCTGCAATGTTCCTGGCTAACCTGCCTTTCTCCATCTGGGTACCCAGAGTGTGTGACTGTTTATAGACCCTGAAGTGCATGCATAACTGTTTAAATGATAGAGTCGTGTTCAGTTTCCAATTAGATAATAATGTTCTCTTAAGTACTACAGTTATAACACCGATTCCTGATTTCGCTTGATTATTGATGAAAATATCATCGGATCTATGCCCAACAGAAGGAATTTAGGGTTAAAATGGTATAGTGACATCATAAGCAACTTCGCAGAATTCGTGTACCATTTTCCATAAAGTGGCAATACATGGGCAGCCCCAGAGCATATGAAGTAAGTCTGCATGCTTCTGCTGGCATTTCCAGCAGGGACCCTCCAGGAGGTAGTCCATTAACTGTAGCCGCAGAGGCGTAGTAATAATAATGCAAAATCTTGAACTGAATAGTTCTCCCAGCAACCTCTCTGCTGGCTAGACATGCATTGCCCCAGGAGGAGGATCACTCTGAATCTGAGATGTTGGTCCCAAGTCATTTTCCCATTTCTGTTTCTTTGACGAAGTGAGTGTTGCATTTTCTGTCCCCTCAGCCAGTTGTTTATAACCTAAGCTCACCCTTTCTAAGTGTCACCAATAAAGAAGGCAGTATAGCGCAGTGGTTTAAGGCTCTAAACTGCAAACCTGGAGATATGGGTTTGAATCCGCACCCCCACTGGCATACTGTGTGACCCTGAGCAAGTCACTTAACTTCCTTGTGCTCCCAGGTTGCACCTGTAAACAAGCTTTCAGCTTAGTATGCTGCCCTGGTGAAAACAATTTAGGATTGGCTCCCACTGCCCTTTTCCCGGAGAGTGAGACTGGAGCCCAAAATGGTGTTACTTAAAGTCTTTCTTAACCACAGGTAAATGGCAAAATGAAATCTGGGCAGAGCACCAGATAGAAGCTCTCTCCTACAGCTCAAGCCGCCCAACTATTAAATTGCAGCTTAAATTGAATTTCTGCTTTCTTTTGTGGACCTACAACGATATACTCTGCTTTTGAGATCAGCTACAACCTTCTGATGGCCTTAATGGATATCAAACTGAAGAAGGCAATGCTGAAACATACCCACCTTCTACCCCAGAAAAGCCTCTAAAACATCCGAGGCCTCCTCTGCTGCAAGCAGCACTTGGGGTGCAACTGTTTCCAGCCCGGATCAAGAGCTCTTATGGTGGCCCGATTCCTCGAAAGAATTCAACCCCTTCAGGACGAATTAAGGCTGATCACCGTGGAGCATAAATCCTTTGCACAAGCCCGGAAGATATCACCACTCGATCTTCAGACAATGAGGCTCATTTACACTTTCTAGAGCACAAGTCTGCAAAGCTCGAACCCGACCTAATAGCAGCTCGGCAGCGGACCTCAAACTGGAAAACAAGGTGGAGGGACTTGGAGGTCAAGCTGTCGCAATAATGCGGTGCTGATCAGCCTACCTGAGAAAGAAGAAGGATGGATCCGATTAGCTTTGCACAGAAGTTTGTTGAAAAGTGGTGGGCCCATCTCCTTTGGGCCTAAATACATAATTGAGAGAGACCACCGTGCCCTTCGCTGATTCCAGCGCAGGCGCCCTACACTCACCCTCATTTTTCATTTTAAATTATCAGGAAGACAGCACTTCCTATCAAAGTGCAGGGAATTCAGGAGCTTAAATGGGAAGGAGCTAAAATCCGGGTTGCCAAGACCTCCGCTTACAGTTGACAAGAAGGGCTTCTTTTCACTAGTTGGTTACTAAGCTTTATATGGGCTCAAATTTAGAATGGGTACCCAGCGTGGCTTCAGGTACTTCTCTCTGGCACCTGGGTCACTTATGAAGAAGTAGATGCAGCGACTGCAGGCCTCAGAGCGGCACTCCCTGGTCTTTTCCGGACCCATGAAGACCAAGCCATCAGGAACATGGTCCCTGCTACCAGTTTACGATCTTAGTGTGAGTGAGTTTTGGTCTTTGCAGTTCTGTACCTCTTTATAGCAATGTGTGATGTTTGCCTGATTTCTGCACCTCTGGACTTTACTTTTAAGAAAACTAAACTAGAAGTACCTTTATTTGGAAACCCAGTCATCGTGATAATTGCTTCTAATTGCCTCTTCTGGTGAAGCGACAGGATTTCGGTCTGCTTACCCGCCACCTCACGGTGCTCCATTATTTACTTTGACTCCTCTGATCCCCTGTGCAAACATCATTCAATACACTATTAGCATGTTCGGTCCAGCAGCCTCCTTCATCTCGAACTGTGTGCACAGTGCTCTCTGCCACTAGAGGAGCCAAGGATGACCTCTGCCCATCATTAAACAATGGTTTCCCATTTCTTTTCTTTGCTGATGCAAACGTGAGCATCACTTCAACTTCTCCTCAGATTGTTCTCCTGCTAATTTTTGTTTTTTTCCCGTTTGAACACTGGACAAATTTGGACTTTTCCTGAAAATATCTGGCAGCCCGACAGTGGCATTTAGCCCTGATTTTCCTATTCAGCACGATAATTTGTTGTTACTATCTCCACTGAGGATGGAACACTTTTGTCATTTTTATTTCATGTGCACTGCATTTAAGTCTCTTGCATTTGTTTTAAGGGACTAGTTCAGCTAATTATGACCTTCTTAATTTGTTTTAGAGTTATAGTATCACTGAGTTCCTTGGTTGACTGAGAGTACTGGGTATAGGACCTCAAATGTCTAGATTAAGAGCGACAATTAATGCTAAAGTCCTAATTTTTATGTTATATAGTATCAAAAGGTTTGCAAGTTTATTGATAATTGAGTCTTCACAATATAGTTATGTAGGTGTTACTAGGGTTGGGACGGCTGGAGGGAGGGTTTAATGTTGGTGGGCTGTTTATCATGGGCCATGACAGTAAGGGTGTGGAGGCACGGGGTTGGGGGCGGTTGGGGCTACTTTAGGATTGCAGTTTTCCAGGTCTTTTGTCTGATTTTCATGTGGTAATTTGGATAGTTGGGGATTAGGGGAAGTGAGGTAGCACGGCTTGTGTTTATTTACGATTATAGTAGATACATATATTGTTTCCATAATTGACACTGTTACACATAATGTTCATAGGAATGGCTAGATGACTTACCTTTGCCACCTGGAATGTAAAAGGCAAGGCACAAAACCAAACGCAATATGTTCCTCAAGCATGCACACCTTTTCTCAGCTGATGTAATATTTATCCAGGAGTCCCATCTGTTGATTCTGACGCAAACACGCTGAGGAGGCAGTTTATTGGTCAGGTTTTTTCACAGAAGGTAATACTCAGAGTTGTGGAGTGATCCTGTTGGCTAGATCTGTACCATTTGTTCCTACCCAAATAATCTGTGACCCCAATGGTAGGTATATATTTATCAAAGGTCTGCTTCATACCACGGAGCTGATATTAGGTAGCACTTATGGACCCAACTTAGATTCACACCCCTTCTTTACCCAACTTCTTCAGATTCTTTTCTTCTTTCTTGGAACTCCCAATAACCCTGGGGAGGGACTGGAACCTTCCTTGACCCTAGTCTTGACCGTTCTGGACCTGCTCGTGAGGGCCTCTCCCAGCACAAGGTGCGTTAAGAGATCTAACTGATCATCTGGGCTTATCGACATCTGGCAAGTCCTTCACCCGCAGGATAGAGAATATACATTTACATCCTCGGTCCATGGACTTCCTCCCATATTGATTAAATTCTTCTCCCACACTTTTATCCCTGGGGTGATGGACTTGAGTATACAACCAGGCCCCTCTCAGACCATTCCCAAGTCATTTGTCACCTTTCACTCTCTTCCTACCTAAATCCGAGGACCTGGAAATTAAACAATCAAATTTAAGAAAGACCCTGGAACAATCCAGTTAATTTCAGAGCACATAACCCTCTTCACTGAGACTAACCAGGGTTCCACTGGTAAGCCAGATATAGAGTGGTGCTCTTTAAAGGCACACCTTAGGGAATTTTGATTGGCCTAGCCTCTTCTACTAAAAGAAAAGGGATGAGAGCTTATTAACCACATTCTCTCAAATCAGAGCTATGGAAGTCCGACTCTCCTCGCAGTCCTCAGACCAATTCGCAAGAACTTAAAAACTCAAAGGGATTTACTTAGAACTCCTTCGGAGAAGGCAGAATATGCCAGCCTAAAATCCAAAGCCAGCTATACAGATCAAGGGAAAAAGCCAGTCATTCACTTGCATTGAGAATCAAAAAGCAAGAATCAGCCAGATTGATCAGTGTTATCTGATCTTGGTGACTGATCCTCAAGACCTCCCCACAGACATTACAGCTGAGTTCAAAACCTATTATAGGGCATTGTACAGCCCCATGGTAACACCCCCACCTTCAAGAAGTAGATAAGTTCTTGAAGGCCTCTCCCTTTCTTCACTTTGAAGGATCAAGGCCTTACCTTATTATCCTCCGTCTACAGGCGAAATACTCAGGGTGATCAAAGACCTTCCTTCCAAAAAGCCCCAGGTCCGGACAGATTTACCCCTAACTTCTATAAGTCCTTTGCAAGATTACTAACCCCACTGCTCCAATCTCTTTTTCTATCACATTCTTTCTGGCACCCCATCTGACAATACCTTGTTTGAAGCCCTAATTATCCTGCTT
Source organism: Neoceratodus forsteri (assembly GCA_016271365.2). NCBI lineage: Eukaryota > Metazoa > Chordata > Ceratodontiformes > Ceratodontidae > Neoceratodus > Neoceratodus forsteri. The sequence continues at coordinate 134,329,668 of JADMNL010000029.1, forward strand.
CCTAAACCGGCAAACAAGCGGACATGGTCATGAGCTACAGGCCAATATCCTCCTAAATCAAGACATTAAAATACTCGCTATGATCATAGCTGATTGGCTCAATTGTCTACTACCGGATCTCATTGGCCCCAGAGCAGGTAGGGTTTAAGAGGGGGAGTCTTCTGTGGATCACCTTCAACATTAGCCCATGTTTTGTTGTCCAGGGAGCCTGACTTCCTGCAGTGCTGGTCTCCTGGACACCAAGAAGGCTTTGATAAAGTAATTGGCAATACCTCTTTAGAACTATGCATGCTTTTGGTTTCCCCAAAATTGTTCCAATGGATCAAGGTCTTCTATACTGCCACTACCGCCGCATTTATTGCAATGGGAGGTTCTCCTACATTTCCACTCCATTCAGGGACCAGACAAGGATGTCTTCTCCCCACCCTTCTTTTAATCTCTATCTAGAACCCTGATCCGCAGACTCACAGATTGCTCACTGATATGAGGTATCCAGGTAGGCAGTCACAAAGGTTAAAGTTTCCATATGCGGATGACCTTCTCAAATCTCAGACCCGCTACATCAATCCCGTCACTCCTAGGAATTAAGATGGAATTCATCTCCCTACAACTACAAATTGAATATAGATAAGACAACTGTGTTCCCTCTGAACCATAAGTTCCAGAAATCTATGATAACTTCTCTTAGGCTTTCCTGTGCTCCCAAATCGCTTAAATACTTGGGGACTGATCTTTCTAGTAATGGCTCTGGTCTCAGAACAGCAAACCTAGATGCTATACTACAGATAATTATTCAGAACATGAACAGGTGGTCCTTCTCCCTCTTTCTTTTGTGGGCAGGATCAACCTAATAAAAATGAATGTGTTCCCAAGACTTTTCTACCCTCTCAATATCCTTAATGTCTGGCTCCCACACTCCTGGTTCAGAAGGGTACACAGTCACATCACAAATTTCATTTGGACGGGTAAAACTTCATATATGGCATACCATAAGATGGCTGCCCCTAAGATCCATGGTGGTTTGCGTCTTAGCCATCTGGGTCTTTATTATTGGGCGAGTCATGCTAGCAAGTATCTTAGATGGCTGGCTCCAAAGGGGTCCCAGGGCATCTCCTCCTACATCCACTTTGGCTTCATATATATATATATATATATATATATATATATATATATATATATATAGAGAGAGAGAGAGAGAGAGAGAGAGAGAGAGACCAGATTCTTTCTCTCTCATGGCCTCTCCCAGCTGTCCTTTACATACACCATTTAAGTCCCTTCCTTCCCAATTGCGTACTGCACCCATAGGTGTTTCCATTAGAGTTCACACCCAACTTTGTGCTTTATTAAAATACAACCCTGTCTACGATATCACCCAACCCCTTATAGGCAATCCTAACTTTAGAATTGCAGGTAATATGCTCTCTTCTTCATGGTTGCCCCAGCTTGCCTACATCTCCATTTCCTATTCTGTGAATGAGGGGGCACTTGGCTTACTTCCTGGAAATCATTGCCAAATCTAGCATCCCCAGCTCCTCCATTTTTAAAATGTATCAATTGAGACACCTTCTGGTTCAGTGCTTTGGATCTATATCCCTCAACTCCCTAAATTCGGTTTTTCCAGACTTGTCTGATGTTGCTGTGCTACCACATGCTGTGTCAAAATTTCCGGTCTCCTTTATGAATGGGTCTATCCGAAGTAAATGGTTTAGTACCATATTGGTCAGCTATTTTCCAGATATACCCATCAATTGGAGCGGAATATGGAAAGGTGCCACAAGTTTGTGACTCAAGACAGACTCCGTTTAATGCAGTTTCACATTCTGCATAATCATTACTACACTCCAGAGAAGTTGGCCAAGATGTACAAGGCAATGCCCGCCCATTGCTCACATTGTCAAGAGGCGGCAGGCAACCTGCTCCACATTTTCTGGGATTGCCCCAAAGTAGCACAGTTGTGGGCTTGTATCAAACATAAGTGGACCCATTATTAGGCTTAGAGGAACTGTTCACACCCAAAATTTGCCTCTTAGGAGATTTTACAGAAGTTGATGTTACTAACTGTAAATTTCATATAGCCCTCATATCTATGTCAGTTAAAAAGCTGGTATTGAAGCACTGGAAAGATCAGGACAGTATTTCTTACAACAGATGGCTTTGTGAACTGCTTGCCAACCTCAGAACAGAAAAGATGATTGCCAGCCTTAACAATAAGTTGACCAAATTTGAAAAATCTGGGGTCCCCTATATTGCTTGTACTCCTGTGAAAATCTGATAGCGTCATTCTCATATTTGTATAAGTGTGCCACAGTGTTTAACCGTGCTGGGGGTTGGGGCGAGGGAGGAGGATGGGAAGTGGACGGAGAGGGATTGGGAGGGGAGGGAGACTGGGCAGAAGGGAGTTACAAATCAACTATTCACGTTACAAGTACCATGACAGATTGTTAATGTGGTTTATTTTGTTGTTGTTTTTGTATGACATCTTCAATAAACTTTAAATTAAAAAAAAATGAAATCTGGGCATTTGAAATTTGGTTTGTAGCTCCTCAAAGGACACCAGAGTGCCTGTGTTGTTTAATACATCACTGAGATTCGTAATACCTAAGGTCCCCAGCCCAAATCCTTTAGGGTAGTCAAGTCAAGACAACTTTATTTATATAAGCCTTTCAATGTCAAGGCCTGTACAAAGCATAGCCACAATATAAAATACAGCAACATCAATTTGAAATCCAGTATGGGAAAGCCTGAGAAAACAAATATGTTTTCAACATTGATTTAAAACTACTGACGGTCAGGCATTCTCTTAACCGACGGGGTAGAGAATTCCACAGGTTGGTGCTGCAAAAGAAAAGCATGAGCTCCAGATGTTTTCAAGCGAACCCTGGGAATTTCTAGCAATCCCTCATCGGCAGATCACAGAGGACGACCAAAGATGTAGGGAGCCAGGAGATCTTTCAGGTAGTCCAGTCCCAGTTCATGTGGGGCTTTAAAGGTAAGCAAACCTACCTTATGGGTGAACCGCCACTGAACCAGCAGCAAGTGCAGTTCACGCAGCACTGGCGTAATATGACTGGACCAAGAGGTATCAGTCAATACCCTAGCCGCAGCTGCCTGCACCAGCTGCAAGTGGCGGATATCAACCCCAGACAGCCCTATGTAGACAGCATTGCAGTAGTCGAGACGGTGGTAATGAAGGCATGAACCAATGTTGGAAGGTCACCGGGGAACCAAGTGTTTCACCGGGTGATATTCCTCAGATGATAAAATGAGGACTTAACCACGGCTGACACCTGAGATTTTAGTGTCAAACTGTCATCAAAAATAACGCCAGGTTTCGCACCCGATCTGAGGTAATGAGCTGGACACCATCAAGCCACAGGCCAGACATGTGCCCAGCCCCAAAACCCACCCCCAGGCAACCCGGTCCACAACCAACACCTCAGTCTTATCTGGATTCAGCCTCAGCCAGCTGGAACCCATCCAGTCTTTGATCTCGGAAAGGCAGTTATTTAGCACAGAGACCGAATCATCCTGTCCGGGCACAAAGGACATATACAGCTGAGTATCATCTGCATAGCAGTGAAAACTCGAGTTGTATCACCTAATGATATCTCCCAATGGTAGCATGTACACTGCGAACAACATGGGTGCCAATATGGAGCCCTGTGGCACCCTACAAGACAGAGGGAGGGTCAGAGGAATAAATTCCAGTGACCACCCTCTGAGATCTGCCTGAGGAATGATTGAAGCCATTTGAAGACTGTACCTGACAGTCCACAAGTAAGTGCAGGGTCTCCAAAAGCACTCCATGGTCCACAGCATCAAAGCTGCTGAGAGATTGAGAAGGACCAAGTTGGTACAAGCCTTTCGATCTCTCACCATTAGAGATCATTTAATACCCAAACAAGGGCAGTCTCCATGCTATGCCTCTTCCTGAAACCAGACTGAAGGGTTTCATAGACATTGTGAGTTAAAGATGATCATCCAGCTACAATGCAACCACATTCTCAATAACCTTCCCACAAAGGGAAGGTTAGAGACAGGTCGGTAGTTAGCTGGGTCCGCAGGGTCCACGGAGGGTTTTTTTAAGGAGTGGTCGAAAGACCTTCAGGGGGTCAAGAAAGAGCCCCACCCAAGGATCTCCATACAATTTCAGCTAGGATCGCAGGTAACATCTACATACCCCACTAAAAGGGGGGTAGGCCCGGATCGAAACTACAGCAGGTTGGGTGCAGAGTCTGGACAATCTTCACAATGTCTATGAATTTCGTTGGCCAAAGTCTGACCAGACAGACCGGTGCTCACCACCTCTCGCCGACCTCTGCAACCCCTTATAGAGAGAGCAGGGCGATTATGGGCCCATGGCAACCTTATCTGTGAAGAACTGAGCTAGCTCATCACACTTATTTTGTGAAACAGCTCTTCCCGGCTGGAGACAGATTGGATTGCACAATCTGTCAACGGTCTGAAAAAGTTGAGCCAGTCGATTCTGCACAGCAGAAATCTCCCTAGACAGGAATTCTGCCTTCTTTTGGATGATTTCTGACTGATAGCCTTCATAATGTTCTATCAATCTAAGCCTGTCAGTATCTAGGCCGGACTTCCGCCATGCTCTCTCCAGCCTTCAGCCAACTTGCTTCAACTCCTTCAAGGACCCATCATACCAAGGGACCTTGGGTGAAGAGTGAGTGGTCGAACACGAACAGGAGCAATCAAGTCCAGGGCATCTCCCACTGCCTTATTATAGGCTAGTACGAGATCCCTGGACCCCGTTTTCACCCAGTAATCCTGATAGGTCCAGGACCACCGATAGACCATCCGGGGTAACTCCTTAAAGGGTGGTACTGGACCATCTCCAAAGGTAGGTCCATTTGGGGGGCCCTGAAACTGAACCCTATGGTGTGATGGTCAAACTAACTGACTGGTTCCACCCCAACTCAGAGCTCTCCATCCCCAGGAGGAACAGCAGATCCAACAAGTGACCTCCTACATAGGTAGAGGAGGTAATCACCTGTGTAAGGCCCAGCATTGTCATAAGCTGGAGGAGATTTTGACCAAATTGCGAGAGTTCATCGATCAACCCAGGCATTGAAGTCACCCAGAATTATCCACCTGGGAGACCCCAAATGCCATGTTCACGATGAAGTCCACAATCTCCTGCAGGAATAAACCCCATCACCTGGTGGACAGTAAATGAGGAGTATCCTGCAACCTACACACTCTCCCATAATACACTCGAAGGATCTGGTGGTCCCCACTGGCACATCCATAAGGGCCAGTTCAGTTTTAAAAGATGGCTTAGTGATTTACTCAGGGAATGATGAACAAATCTCTTTCCTTTCTCTCCCTTGTTCCAGGCTAGCCAAGAAATTATGTGCATGTATTTATTAATCCACTATGGAATATGCTCTTTGATTTATGCCTTGATTATGTACCTTATTTTTTTATTTACCTGTACCTCTGTAAATAGTTAATGTGATTTTGTAATCCTGGTATAGTGACATCTGAAAATGTAATAAAAGAGTTAAACAAACAACAAAAAGATGGCTACACCCCACCCTTTGATCCAACCTCGGGCAGTGAATCACTGAGAACCCATCTGGAACTGCAGAGGCCAATACTGGGCCTGCATTTTCATCCAGCCAGGTCTCGGTGATACATGCCAGATCCACGCTTTCAACAAGATCAGCTATAATAGCCGCCTTGTTTTTGATTGACCTGGCATTACATAACACCGCCCAGGTTGGATGAGATGCTGAGGAAGACCTCACTCCTGTCCAGCATCAATTTCTGGACCCTTGGTATGGGAACAAGACAGGGATTACACCTGTCCTGACACCATTTCGCCCCAGGGCGTCACCTGGTCCCCACAACCCAAATCTTTCCCCTTTCCATTACCCGTCAGGCCCAATTCTCGCCCTCTTCCTGCATCTTCTAACAATCTCCAAGGATTGGCAATGTCTATAGACCTCCACCGTAAATAAGGGCAGTTAAAGGGCACACCCTTGAGCCTGGTGGGGAAATATTGCCCAACCGCCATTTGGCCTCCCCAACACATTCTAAAATGAATACACCCAAATTAAAAACCCACCCAAACCAAATAATTATAATGCAAAAATTTTAAATAATAATAAACTAAAATTACAATCTACCCAAAACACATAAACTTTGTGGTCACAGACTACAAGAGGACAAATCCACTGCAATACAAACTGCGAATTAATATGAAAAACAGCTGGAAAGCTCTCACCAGTCCAAGCAATCAGAAAAGTCTTTGGTTCAAAACTACCTCTCACATAGTTAGAACCAAACAAATTAAATTATAAATTAATATAGGATACTCTCACCACCTAAAAATGTAAACAATACTAATGAAAATTAAATACTGAGATTCAAAGCTCATATCAACGAGAAAAATGTGGAATCATAGTTACTGATAGCAGGCAGAGTTTTAAAGCCAAACTTGAAGGGTCCCATTCAGCGTCTATCTTCAAGGTCCAATAATCTACCAGGCACGGACTCGAGGATTAGATTAGGCTTGCAGAAATAATCTGACCCGAGCAATACCAGGGAAATCCAAGGGCCCTAGCTAGTCCACAAGGTGAGCCACTGCTCCCCACCAAAACCACACAACTGGGGACTACAGGTATCTAGTAGGATCAGCCATAAGACTGACCCCCACAGACACCTTAGAACTACCACACCCCCCTCCGACTACCAGGCAGCCAGGTGCAGGTGTCCTGCCCCAGATGCGAGCCTATCAAGGAAACAGTGCCCCCCACTAGCCAGCCACGTCCCTCCCCACCAGTTCTTTAATCGTGTCTCTTCACAAACTAAGTTAAAAACAAGTTCAGATAACCAAGTCCAATATAACTCCACCGAGTTAGGTCCCTGTGTAAATCTGAATAAACACACATTCAGGAAAAGATGCTACCAAAACAAGTCCTCCACTCCAGCTCTCTCCGGCCTCAGCACAATCCCAGTTCAGGCCAGCATTCCAAAACACCACCGAGTGTGACTTTCCAACAAAGCCCAGATCGACAAGTTCAACAAGGATCCAGATATCAACTGGGCCACGAAATAGCAATTTCTTACTCTGCCACATTCCTTACTCCCACTTCGAGGTTTCAAAACACAGCCTGTCTATGTCAAGCAAGTCTGATTCCAAAATCACTCACTGACAAAACGACCATCCGGCCAAATTTCAGCTCAGGATCCAGCACACCGCTATTCTCGGTGGCAGCAGTGAAGAGTACCTCCTTGACAGATGGAATTCTTCAACCACAAAGTTTTAACAGTTTACTCAAACTGAACTTAAAATGAACAAATAACTTAATCACAACCTAATTGTGATAATAACATATAACATTTACTAAAAGTAATATTAAAATGGCAGTTTAAAATGGCTAAATTACATTAAAACTACCAACAATCGGGACTTCCGTTCTGCCCCAGTAATGGCAGCCTAGAAAGAGAACTGCGTCTACCCGAGCTAAAAAACTACGCTTCAGCTGCAATCTACATATTTCTTAAATAGATTTCACATTACAAAACCAGAGGAAAATGTAGAGAATTGGAGAGATTGAATTTAGTAACGAAATACAGCATGATGGAAGAGATAGCTGATGGAACCGAATCGGAGGCCTCAGTCGCATCAGATAACCACGACTCCAAGATCTTAAAAGGGATTGTTTAAATCTCAGCTAAAACAACCAAACACCAAAGTGAAGAAGGCAAACTTGACCTAATTTACAAGATATACTTACTTTTCATGCAGAAATCAAAGAAATGTACAGTGACTTATGAAGAGAACAAGAGAAATCGACAGCAACTGAGAATAGAATAGAATAGACTATTTGGAAAAAATGGTACAGCAGATGAAAGAGATGCAAGAACAAATAATTGATTGCAAGAAGATTTCAAGAACAGTGCACAGAAAGACATTAGAATTTATTGTTTACCAAGACTTGAGGGAACTAACATTAAGGAATTTGTTGAAGCTTGCTACACACAGCCTTAGAATTGCCAAAAGATTTCAACCTACATCTTGAGACAGTGCATAGGGCATTGGCACCCAAACCTACCTCTGCAAATATTCCACCACGGTCAGTAATTCTTTGTTTTAACAGCTATACAACAAAAGAACATATTTTGCTTACAGCATGGCGGCGCCAGAAATTTTCTATAGCCCAACCCGCATATATCTTGATCATGACTATGCAAAAACAACTTGCCTGCGATAAGCCTATTTACCATTACTTCCAGTACTGAAAGCATCAGGACACAAATTTACAACCCCTGTATCCAGTGCGGCACTGTCCATCTGTCTACTGGAAAGAGGAGTTCTCCACGGCTCAAGAAGCAAAACAAGAACTTACAAAATGGGCCTGCACTTTCCCGATCGAAGTTTGGGTGGCAACAATTCAGAAAACGCCAAGTTGGCTGGCAGTCTAACTCTAACAGAAGACAGGAAAACAACAAGAACTGGGAACAATCAAATCTACCCTAGCAGTTTACAGGAGGAAGCAAAAGTGACAATACTTGAAACTTACTGAGAAGCTTGTTCAGTAAGCAGGAGAGAGAGTCTGAAAATATGTGCTGCGCCATCTGTTTCTCGGCCTGAAGTGTGCTCTCTATATTAATGAGCTGCTCTGAGCCTGGAATAGGTGACTGCATGATGAACAGACACTACTCTACATAACCTAAGTGCCTTCTAATGGTGGACTAGAAGTTATAGATAAAATTATTTGAGTATGCTAATTACAGGCTCTTTCTACTTCCATCGATAATCAAGTAACATAAGGAAACATTTTTCAGAAAGCTCGGGGTTCAGGGAATCGAAAGGAGCAGTTTTTGAGCTCTATGCTGCTTTTTGGGGACTTCCCTAAAGATTTTCTTTGGAGTTATATACTCCTTTTTTATGTTGTTTTTACCTTATTTAAAGGGAACAGTTTACTGGCTCCTCAAGGCCCCTAACAACAATGTTAGGATTCCTTCACTTTTAGGAGAGTTCAAATGCCCCAGGAACAGTTTCTACCGGAAATTTTGACTTTTTTATTTTCTCCCACATTTGTAAGTCCTAAAGATTATACAGCCCAGAATAATACTAAAAGCAACAGTTATATGTATATATGTTTTGATTTATCGTCAATCATTATTGGACAGCTATCCTTCCAGATTACTGGATACACCACTTACATTAGCAGTTTACAGTGGTTAATCACAGTTATATATGTGATAATAAGTTATTTTTGGTTGATAAGGGACAGTTAGAAAACTAGTTAGATTACGTGGCACTGGTCAGATGACAGGACATCTAAGACAAGATAGGATATTTTTGCTGGTACCATTGTTGGGACATTCTGGAGACTTAGTGGATCCTTGTGGAGATTGGAGGGAGTGGTCGAGGGAGAAAGTGCAATAATCAGGAATGCTTTATCAAATGAAAACAAAATATGGTATTAGAAACAGCTAAGATATTGTCATTAAATATTAATGGGATTAATCATCCCATAAAAGAGCTAGATTACAACAATATCTGTGGAAGCAGAACTCAGAATGCATTTATTTACAGAAGACGATTTGTCTCAATGGGAACATGCTAAGCTTGCTGCAGGTGGCAGATACACTGTCTTTTCTTCATCTAGTAGGTCGGGGAAAAAGGCGTGGGTGGCAATTTTGATTCCAGCTACTGCTCCATTCACTAAAGGAGGTCTATTCAGATAATAATGGGCATTTTGTCATAGTACAAGGAGGTTGCATGAGACTGACGTGACAATGGCAAGTGTTTATCTGTCACCAGGAACATCTCCTCACTATTGAGACAGTTCTTTAACAGATTGCTCAAGCGAAGGGGTAATGTTGATAGGAGGCGACTTCAACTTAATAATGTCTTTGCAGAAAGATTCCACTTTCCCTAAACAACATAGGTTTACTCCCACTCAAAAACATTTAAAACTCAGATATCTAAGATGGGTCTTACAAGATATATGATGCCATTTCTACCCTCTGTGGAGGGACATACTTTTGTCTCCCTAGATTTCACACTTCAGCTAGAATAGCTTATTTTTTACATCTACAGAGCACTTAGATATGATTCAAGATATATCCTGGAAGCTCGTCTCCTCTCAGATTATATACCTTTCATAATTAAGGTGGGATTAAGCAAAACTCATAAAACAACTTTATGGAGACTGAATCTTTCTCTATTGAAGGATCCAGTGTTTAAGACCAGAATGGTAGACAGCATAACGCAAATCTTAGAGGAGAACGCAGACCCTTCTATTTCAGCTACTGTCCTCTGGGATACTCTGAAGGTTGTGATTAGAGGAGATTATTTCTTATTCCTCTAGACTAAATAAACAGAGAATCCAGATACAAAATATTAAAAGCTAAATTACAAAATTACAGCAGAAGAGAGAGGAGAACGAGTTCGCAATTTGAGCTTAGACAAATTCAGTCAGAATTACAATCCATTCTAGATTATAAGATGCAAATGTCTTTACTATATCTTAAAGATACTATTATGAGGGAGGTCCTAAAGGTGCTAGAAATTTGGCTAGGCGTATTAGAGGATTTAAGCAGACTGCCACTATTACAAGGATTAGAGACCCTATAGCAGGCGATATTCTTAGTAAAACCCCGCAGTTCTGAAAGCATTCCAACGATATTATGCAGATCTGTACTCTGATCCTACACCCCTCTCTCCGGAGGATATAAAACATTTCTTGTCACCCTTTAACTTTCCACACTTATCTGAATCCCAGCAGGCTTCACTTCTACGCCCTATCTCCACTACAGAGGCCAGAAAGCAGTTAAAATTCTAAAACATTAAAAGCCCAGGCCCAGATGGCTTTGGAGCCGAATGGTATAAGACTTTCTCTCAACATTAATTCAGCCTATGCAAAAACTTTTAGAGGTGCAGGATGGCAGTGCCCCCCCACCCTCATGGTCATATGTGGCCATCTCAGCTATACTGAAACCAGGTAAAGATCCATTAAATTTTGAGTCAAACAGACCCATTTCAGTTTTAAATAATGATTATAAGATATACATGGCAATATGGGCCCATAGGTTAGAGACTATACTGCCTACCCTGATACACCCAGATCAGTCAGGAGTTTTACGCATGCATCAGACTGCAGATAATGTACATAGAACAATCCACCTGATGGATTATATGGTTAACTCAGCTACCCCTCGGCTTTAGTCAGTTGTGAAGCCTGTAAGGCTTTCGACAGAGTGTCCTGGAGATTTTTATGAGGAACATTAACGTCATTTGGGTTTCTGAAGGAATTTGTGAATTGGCTGGAGCAAATATATTCTGAACCAAGGCCTATATAAACTTAACGGCAGTATCACACCTCATATCAAGTTACAGCAAGGCACTAGACAGGGATGGCCCCCTATCGCCTTTGTTATTAGCCATCTATATTGAGCCTTTGGCTATGATGCTTAGAAAATCAGAAAAAATTAAGGGCATTCAGCTGGGCAATCAATCGTGGAAGTTGGCTTTATATGCAGATGACATTTTATTGTCAGTAGCGGATCCAGATTCCTCTAATCCAGCAATATGGGAGGTATTTGAGCAATTTGCTCAATTCTGGATATAAAATAAATTCTTCTAAGACAGAGGTTGTTCCTTTCATTTCTCCCCTCACAGACACTGAAAGGGCAGTTTACTTCTGCGCTGGAACAGCATCAAGATAAAATATCTAGGCATACAGTTACCAAACCAGTTAATGCATCTCCTATGATAAACTATGAACCTCTAACACAAAAATAGAGTCTGATCTACATCAGTGGTCCCAACTTCATTTATCACTATATTTTAAGGTGGATCTTATTAGGATGAATATTCTTCCAAGGCTGCTATATCTTTTCAGATCGTTCGATGATGCCAGATGGAATGTACTTTCCTCCTGGAATAAGTCTTTGGCGAGATTTGTCTGGGCTGGGAAAAAACCCGAAACAAGTGGTCACATTAATGTTACCAAAAATAAGGGAGGCTTAAATTTGCCTGATCTTCAGATGTATGCATACACTACAGTGATAGCTCGAGTTTTCAATTGGAATAATCCAATGTATGACATACCCTGGAAGAACTTAAATTCACCCTTAATGGGTAAGGAGGGAGTGAACTTTACAATTGCTAAATAAAAGACCTAGACTTATTTATAGTACAAATTCTACTATGGAGACTTGGAGGAGACTCATCCATTTAAGAGAGCTAGAACCAGTAGGTCCCTATTTTAATCTATTAAATTTCAGAATCCAAACTCTTACTCTGGAGCAGGAGGTACTTTGGCTCAATGGAGACAAAAGGTTTTAAATTTGTGTTCCACTTGGTGGATGCCAGGGATCCTCTCATTTACTAAACTTCAAGAAACTTACACTCTTCCACAACAAGATTTTTCAATTTATACAAGCTTAAGAGAGGGGTTGAGCGTAGAGACCAGCCTTTAGTAGACTCCCAGATTCCCCCTTATTGCTTACTTTAGCCATGACCACAGGAGAGAACAATTGTGGCCCAACTTTGTGGGACTAATATATAGGGTTTGAGGGAATTATCAAAAATTCAATTCAGGGAATTATAAATGCCTAGAATAAAGAGCTTCCACTCCAGGTATCAAAGGAAAATTGGGAAAAGTATACTAAATTTCAATGGAACTTTTGGGAGCCCCTTATTGGCAAATTTACCTGGAAAGTTAGAAATAGATTTTTCTATACTCCGCAAGACTGGCCAGGTTTTCATCAGGGACACTAAGCAATTGCTGGAGAGATTGTGGAGAAATATCTGCGGATCAGTTCCATGTTTTTTGGCCTGCCATGAGTTAGCAGGTTACTGGAGAGATATTTAGAGGCATTAAAAGAATTGGTAGATGCGAAGCTGTATTGACCCCTGAGCTAGTATTACTCCTAATTCCGCCAGAGGGCTCCCAATACCCAGAGGATCACTGTTAGTCACTTACATGCTGGCAGCTAAAAAGCAATTACTAGAAACTGGGGAAGAACATGTCTCCAAACATACAGAACTGGTGGGGAATAATGGGATAAATTTATTTATAAAATGGTAAGAGAAAATCCTGAAATCTGATTGGCTGTTGTTCATGTAGCAATTATGTTCCATGCATGGAAAATAAAAATGCTGCCAAATGTGGACTGATCACCACTGGAATCATTAAGCTAATAGAATGTTAAAAACTCAACTGGCAGCCATTGTTTTTGCCCTGTAACTGGAAGCATCACATTCACTTGCACTGGGCCCTAAAAATAAAAAGTACCTTAAATACAAAATAAAACAGATTAATTAAATGTTGCTTTCCTCATCAACACGTTCTCCTTACACATAAAAAATAGAAACATTAAGTATTGTTTATAGTTTTCATTACAACAGTTTCTTTGCTGACATGAAAAATCCCCTACTATCTTTACCTGCTCATCAGGGAAATCTCTTCTCCTTGCCCTCACAGTGAGATAATTGAGTCTCTGGATGTAACAGAGACCTTTGTTTGTGTGTGTATAGTATGTTAGAAAGGGAACATTCTAGCAGTGGAACTGAGCAGAATTTTGAATCCATGTATTCCATGGTAAACATTCCGTGATAAACATTCCATATCTTGAATGTGGGGAAAACAGAGAAAAAACAGGAAGAAGAAGGTAGGCAACAATACAATGACATCATCAGTGACATCATTTGTTGTGAGTGGAAGGACTATTTGATCATAAATGCACACAAGTAAATCTGTTGTTTCTACATATAAACATGCTTTTCCCAAATGTAAAAGTTTTTAAAACAGAGCCCATTTATAAGCGCAATAGAAACTCCAGGTGAGTGCATGGAACAGATTTTACTAGCGCCAGAGCTAAAGAGCACTTGGCCAAGGCCTCGGCCTCACACGCCCCTAGCCATGCAGTAAAATCTGTTCCATGCACACCCTGTCGTCTTATTGCTTACGTATTAAAGAGATTAATAGCTAAAAGTACAGATAAATGGTCTGCATTTGAGCTTAAATGGAGGAAATGGATTCTATATATTTCATCTTTAGATCCTACTTTTGTACCTTAGAAACATATCGACTCTGATGATGGTTTACGTAAATGTCTTAGTGCTCATTGTATGTATTGCTTTGTAAAATATGTAAGTTGTCCTGAGACCTTTGACTAATGTATTGCTAAGTATCTGACTGATGTAATTATGTACTGTCTTAACTTATACACTGTAAAACTGTCCTATGGTTTTGAAAATGAAAATATAATAAATATACAGTATAAAAACTACCAATGATCAGACAGCTGGCCCAGCGTGGCCGCCATCACAGAGGGCATACCATTATAAAGTAACTTAGGATTGTGCCAAATAGGTGCACGTTCCTGTGGGGCTTCCTCAAATTTCAATAGATTTTGCGTTTTCTAGTGATGGAAAGGAGTCAGATACACAACTATTTTCTCTCGTTTCATTGGTAGAGCTATGAAAAAAAGTCAGAAGGTCTCTGGGGTAAAAGTATTTGCTTCTCCACTCTAAGCCATAAAGGCCCTCTGAATTTTTTGTGGAAGTGATATACAGAGCTGCCTGCTTAAATCTGAAGGCCACAAGGCATTTTTCCCAGTGGGCAAGTCAAATTCTCTTCTGCTTTGCCTGTTTTAATTTATTCAGTCTAGGCGGTGAATCGCCCGACATGAATTTCCGACCATGAAATGTATTTTTTAAATAGTAACTTGCTATTTAAGAATGGGATATTCTGAACAGAAAGACAGTTTTGGTGCTACCATTATTTTTATGGAATTAATGTTCTCCCCAAAAGAGAGGTTTAGCTTCCTCCATTTAACAAACTCTCTATCAATCTCTGACAATAAAGGCACCAATGTAATTCTAAAATCCTTTTGGTGTCCTTTGGTACTTTAATTCCTAAGTACATTAAGAATTCAGGGCACCATGAGCCTTCCCCAAAATTAGCTAGTGTTAGGCCTGGTTTCCAAGCATTATTATGGCAAAACCTGTGTCTTTTCCAATTTATCTGCAGCCCCGCTACCTTAGAAAATATATCCAGCGTTTCCTCTAAGTGCCTCGTGACTGTAAAAGGGTTCAAGATAGTGACTAGAATATCACCTCAGAATGCAAACACTGTGTTTGTTATTGAACCGTTTATATGCCTTTTATAAAATTGCTGTCAATTTCCTAAAAGGTGCTCAAGAGCCAGTATGAATAAATACGTGATAGGGGACAACTCTGTCTCGCCCCTCTGTGCAGCGTGCTATGGAATTAGAAATAAATCCATTTGTGAGTAACATACTAACATACTATTCTCCAGTAGATTAGGCCTTGCGGTCTGTTAAGTCTGCTCATGCCTCAGAACTCTGGTTGGACCAGGCCATCCCCTTATCCCATTTCTCTTTCTCCAGCCCTCCACACCAGCCCCCCATGGCAAGCAAACCTCTGTTTCATCTCCATTCTGTACCTGTCCCACCCTCTCCTGAACCCCTCACTGTAGAAGCCAGAACCAGCTCACCAGGCAGCACATTTCATGGTTCCACCACCCTCTCAGTGAAATACCTCCTCCTTTCCCCTTCATCCTCCTCCTTGAGCTTCAGACTATGTCCTCTGGTGATACCACCCTCCTTAAGCCTAAGGATCCTCCTGATTTACTCTGTTGATTCCCTTGAGGTTCTTGCAGACCTCAATCATGTCCCCCAATCCCTGCTCTTCTCCAGTGAGAACAATCTGAGCTCCTCTAGTGTTTCCTCATATGTCAATTCCCTGATGCCCCGGATCATTTTGGTTGTTCTCTGCTGCACCCTTTCCAGGATCTGGATGTCCCTGCTTAACTGCGGCCTCCAGTATTGCACACAGTTCTCCAGGTGTAGTCTAACCAGGCCTTTGTACAGCGGCAGAATCACTTCCCTGCTCCTTGAGGTAATCCCCTTGCAATGCAGGCCAGTATCCTGTTAGCCATTAATGCAGCCCTCCTGCACTGCTTAGAGTTATTCATGCTGACATCCACCAGGACTCCCAGGTCCTTTTCTCCTGCCATGGCCTCCAACTTCTCCTCCCAGGGTGTACTCATGACTGGGGTTCTCCTGCCCAAGATGCAATACCTTGCACTTACAGGAGTTAAACTTAATTTCCAGGTGTGAGCCCACCTATCCAGGGTCTCCACGTCCCTTCATAGGGCCAACCTCCTCCTCCTCCTCAACCACTGCGCCCATCTTGGAATCGTCCACAAAGAGACTCATTTCACACCTGATACCCTGCCTGATGTTGGAGATGTAGGCATTAAACAGCATCAGTCCCAGGACCGAGCTCTGTGGCACCCCATTAATGACCCCTCTAGGAGTTGAGGTCTCCACGACCACTACTCTCTGAGTGCGACCAGCCACCCAGTTTCCTATCCATCTGACCATCAAAGGGCCTGCTCCCATCCCCTCAATTTCATCAGTAGGCCATTGTGAAGGACCGAGTCAAGCGTCTTGCTGAAGTCCAAGAACAGTACATCCACAGGCTCACCCCTGTCGAGTTCTGAGTTACCCATTCATAGAACTCCACAAGGTTAGTTTGACACGATCTACCTGGCACAAACTCATGCTGACGACTATCCAGGTATCCCATCTCCTCCAAGAACACACCCAAGCATTCCTTAAGTATACTCTCCATTATTTTACCCACCACCGACATCAAACTGATGGGTCTATAGTTACCCCGACCCTCTCTGATCCCCTTTGTGGAAGGGCACCATATGTGCCACCCTCCAATCCGTAGTCACCCACCCTGTCTCAAGCAACCTGTTGAAGAGATCTGCCAGAGGTGCAGCCAGTACGCCTGCCAATTCCCATAGAACTCTAGGATGTGTGCCATCTGGCCCTGGAGATTTTACTTTTTAGGGCTTCCCACACCTGGCTAATTGGGATAGCATCGCCAGTCCTCCTCCCTATTAGCCGATCCCTCCTGATATGAAGCCCTGAGGCAACTCTCCCACCTACCTCTTTCTTAGCAGTTGCTCCAACAATCCTACCCACTGCACTTTCTACCTCCATCAGCTCCCACTTTGTAAGTTTCCAGCCCTCCTTAATGAACATGGAGGCAAAGTACTCATTTAATACCTCCACCTGTTCCTCGCCTCCTCCACTCACCCCTTTTGTTCTCAATCACCTATCTGACCCTTGTTTTCTCCTCTCCCAATATACCTAAAGAACCCTTTTCCCCACCCCTTATCCCCTGTGCCAGCTGTTGTTTTTCTGACTTTGCCCCTCACCATCCGGGTGACTTGTCTGGATGCAACATGGTAAGTTTCCTTTCCTTTCCCCTCTCATTTTCTTGTATCTTCTGTAGGCAGCCCTCTCTCCTTACCGCCTCCTGAACCTCCATGGACCACCAGCACGGTTTCCATGACCTAACCCCTTGCGCCTCACCCTTGCACAGATCCTGATGGCCTCCTGGGGTCCCCATTTTATGACCTCCCATTCTCCTTTCACATCCAACCTTGGTGTAATCCCCATTCAAATGCTCCTTTGAATCTCGCCCATGCCCCTAAAATCTGCCCCCTAAAATTGACAGCCAATGTCTTAGAACTATCCTCCTCCTCCCTCCCAAATTTAGCCGAAACCAGACAGTATTGTGGTCGCCTCGCCAGGGATCCTCCACTGTCAGATCCCATACCAGATCCCCATGCACAAGCACCACATCCAGGACATGCCCACCTCTCATAGGCTCCGACACATGCTGAGTGAAGAGCACATCCTGGAAGCCATCCAGCAGCCTCTGCTCCTTGCCACCATGGAAATCATGGTTTCCAGTCAGTAGTTGGCATATTTAGATCCCTATCAACACCACTCCTTCCCTTTAGTCCACACTGGCCCCAAATGTTATCCAGCAGACAATCCTCCAGAAACTTCCCAATCTCTGAGGGTCTATAAATCACTCCCAGCTTGATCCTGCCTCCTGCAGGGGTTCGCATGGTGACCCATAAGGCTTCCACATTACCCTGTGCTTCCTCCACCCTCATGATCTCTATGCTGTCTCTAATGAACAGAGCCACTCCTCCCCTCTGCCCTCCTTTCTATCCTTCCTAAGCACTGTGTACCCACCCAAACTAAGATCCCAGTCTTGACTAGGGTTGGCCCAAGTTTCCTTAACTGCTGCCACATCTATCCCTCCTTTGAACAGCATGGTGCAACTCTGGCATCTTATTTCCCAGGCTCCTGGCATTTACTAACACCACCACCCACCCTGCATCCCTACTGCCCTTTGCCATGGCCACCCTTTCCGAATATCATATGCATCTGCCTTCCTTCCTCACCTACAGAGTCATCCTCCTCTAGACATTTGCCTCCCTCAAGGGGCTGGAAGGCTAGGCCCCTCTGCAAGAGGTAAGAACTGGTCAGCCCTCCGCCCTCCCTTACAAGATTAAACCCCACCTAGTTTGAATGTAGTCCGCCACCCCTGTTTTAGGACTTCCTTCCCATCAGATTAAGGTGAAGTTTATCTCATGACAGTCCCTTATCTTCCCAAATTCCTCCAGTCCCCAACACCCTGGCCCCTTTCTTTACTCCCACTTCCTGAGCCATTCATTAATCTCCGCACTTTCATTTTGTTCTCCACAGTGGCCTTTGGTACTGGCAATATTTCCAAGAAGAAAACAGTGCATCCATTATCCTGACAAACTCTGTCCAGTTCCCAGACCTTGCCTGGATTGCCAGTACACTATTTCCTCAATATCATTTGTCCCCAGATGCACCAGGAAGTCCGGCGACCTCTGCATTCCTTTGCCAGCTCATACACCAGAAACTTTGCCTTGAGCACCATCAGACCAGAGTTGCTACTACCTTAACCTGGCTGGGTATTCCCACCAACTGCTCCTCCCAGTGTATACCCCTTATCATACAGCCCCCAGCAGGAGTACCTTAGTGACCCCTTTGGCCTTATGTTTACCTCCATTTTGAGCTCCCAATTGACCCCTCCCTCTTTATTCATTTTCTCATCCCCATGGATGTCATCCTGCCTCATTCTGAAAGAACCTTGTTGCCCTCCCATTCCTGCCACACTTTTATGCCCACTTTCCTCAGATCTCTCCTGATTTGGTAACCTTTTTCCTCTCTCATCCGGCCTTTCTCCCTGGCCATGATCATAACTCCTTCTCTCACTCCATCTTTTCCCACTCATATTAGTATATCCTCCTCCCAGTCCCCTGTGGGTCCCTCTTACCTAGGACCCCTTCTTCAGTGACATACATCCTCATCGAGGCACCCTCCTCACATGTGCTGCTTTTTGTTTCTCACTGATCGTTCCCTCATCCCCATGCCTGCTGTCTGATGTCGCTTCCTCTTGACATTTAATTTCCTCTTCCCCAGCTGGAACTAATTATAGCATTTCCTTTCCCTGTCTCTAACCCCTCTGAGTTCTAACCCCTCCTCCGGTCTTATTGTAATTTCCCTCGCCACTACCTGCCCCTTCCTCTCCTTCCAAGCTGTGTAATGGCTCAAATTTATTGTAACACTGTATGCCTGCCTCCATCTTTTGACCTAATCTCTCACTGTCTGCCCTCTAGGCTGACCCTGCCAGCCCTCCTGACCTATCCTCCTTTGCTCCACTTTCCCAATGTCTGCCCTCCTAGGCTGCCCCTTTCAGTGTCCCTAGCCTGATCCCTCCCTCCTCCTCCGATTTGAACCATTTACCCTATTTCTGTCCCTCCCGGCTTCTGCTTACCTGGCTAAAGGTCCCTCATTCCTAAGTTCTTCCGCCCGATGATGAGACGTGCCCCCTTTGCTGAGACATTTTCCTGCCTGGCCTCAACCCTCTCGCCACCCACCCATAGCCCCACCCATTCTTCCTTCTCAACCCCCAGCTCCTCCAGTTGCCTCCTAAGCCAGTTCGCCTCCCTGATCTGCAAGAACTGCCTGAAGATTGGGCAGCCTCCTCCTCCAGGTCCAATTTATTATTGCCACCACACAGCCAGTGCAACCTACAACCCTTCCAAAGATGCTCGCCATGGTGGCTGAGGGCCATCCAACTTGTCTTTCTCTACACATATTGGGACCATCTCCCTTGCCTGGTCTATTCCCTGGAATACTACCCTCTCCTTCATCCGAGTGGCCATACTGGGGTGGTATATGATCAATTCCTACAGCCCCTTAACAGTTCTAGCAGATAAACCCGAGCCCTAGAAACTAGCTCCTAATCTAGGTAAACAATTTAGCCTCTAACAGTTCAAACAGTTAAGACTGAGTAAGCAGCTTTAGCAGATAAACCACAGCCCTAGGAACCTGCTCCTAATCTTTGTAGACAGATTAGCAGGTAACAGTTCAACAGTCTAAACTAGATAAACATTTAAGCAGCGAACAGTTCTACAGATTAATCACCTCCCTAGAACAAAAACAATTTTACAAATTGCCCCCTGTCCATCTGCTAATCAGGATAGATTTTTACAGTGCTCTACAGTTCTAATAGCTCGAGCACAACCCAAGGCCCAACTCTGGACCAAGATAAAATATTTAGCTCTGTTCCATATAACAGCCCCAGCCAGCAAAACCCAAAATTCCCTCGCCTGCCAATGTCACAGTAGTCCCAATAGTCACTAGTCCCAGCAGTCACTTCAGGCCCCTGACCTCCAATCCCAGATCTTCCCCTCCTAGGCTCTACAGCTGTCCTCCGCAGCAGTTCTAGTAGTAATTACAGCTCTCCTCCACAGAAGTTCTAGTAGTAATTACAGCCTCCTCCAGCAGTTCTAGTAGTAATTGCAGCCTCCTCTGCAGCAGTTCTAGTAGTAATTGCAGCCTCCTCTGCAGCAGTTCTAGTAGTAATTGCAGCCTTCTCCGCAGCAGTTCTAGTAGTAATTACAGGTCTCCTCCGCAGCAGTTCTAATAGTAATTCAGCCTCCTCCCGCAGTTCTAGTAGTAATTGCAGCCTCCTCCGTAGCAGTTCTAGTAGTAGCTGGGCTACATAGCTTTATAGCCCAGCCGGTTCAAAACTTGGCCCTTTCTGACGATTGGCCCATGAGCTCCTGACCGCGACTGCTGTCTCCAGTAAAGCTCCGACTATTGATGCAGTCCCTGGTCCTCCTCTGGGCCACCGATGCGTCCCCAGCCTTTCTCTCGGCTGCCAGTGTGGTCCCACTCCTGCACCTGGCCACGACACGGCCTCTGGATCAAATGCTGCCGCCAATGTGGCCCCAGCCCTCCTGGGCACAATTACAGCTCTCCTAAGCTCTCCTCCACAGCAGCAGTTCTACTCTTGCCATTGGTACAGTGTAGGCGTTTGAACCCTGAAACAAACCCTTACTCAACATTAAAACGCTTCCAGTACGGTAAAAAGATATTCCCATTCCAGCGAAGTCAGGCCTTGAAAAATCTAAGGTCAGGGCAATGGCTGTATCTTTAACATTATTTGCCACAAAGTGGCAGCTCAATAGCCTCCTAACATTTTTGTAGCCATTTCTACTTGGCACAAAACCAACCTATTCTTCACCCAACAATTTTGTTACCAGCCCTTTAAGCCGATTCACTATCTTTGCTAAGATCTTATAATCCACATTAATTAGTGAAATGGGACAGTAACTTTCACACTGTTGCAGGTCTTTTTCTTTCTTTGGGATAAGAGAAATATAAGCCTGTTTCATAGAATCTGTAAAGCCCCAAAACAAGTGCTGTCTTGTGGGTTTGGAACAGATATGTTTGGTTGTTAGGGCCTAGATTTTTATAAAACTCCCTGGTAGTCGATCAGGCCTGGAGTCTTAATGAGTGGTAGATTCCATACGACCCTTTGAAACTCATCTGCAGAGATTGGACTATCTAAGTGTTCCTTGTTTGTTAAGGTCTGACAACTTTGGGAGACATACTGAAGACAGAAAGATTTGGATTTCAGTGTCCCTTGCCTACTTTGAAAGGGCTTCTTGCTCAAATCCATATGAAATGTTGTTATCAGACACCACCAAACTACCATGCACATCTCTGATGCCAGCAATGTTGTTTTGCAAGGTTCTCTTTAAGCCTATAGACCAGCAATTTTCCGGCCTTTTCCCCTGACTCTCAAAATGACTGCCCGACTCTAAAGAAAGCATACCCAGCCTTAGCCGATAGAATTTTATTAATCTCGTACTAATTTAGCAATCTGGTTCAGCAGGTTTTTTTTTTCATGTGGCCCCTTAAATTTCCACCCATACATGCTAATTATGATTCCTTCTCCAATAATTTTTAAGGACTGACTTTTTGTTACTGAATAGCTAATAATCCTTTCCTCATGTAGGCTTTGAAGGTGTCCCACAGGCAACCAAAGCCTACCTCTCCATTGTCATTGATGTAAACAAAACTGTAGCTTCTTGGTTCATCCACTCAATAAACTTCAGGTCCTGAAGAAGTGAAACATTAAATCTCCATCTGAGTTTTTACTTTAACCCTCCCAATGTAGGGGATATCTTGGCTAGGGCATGATCAGATATCACCAAATTGCCTATCTTTGTCGATGTTAGGTCCTGGACTAGTGACGTTGAGATAAAAATCATATCCATCCTACTGAATGAACGATGCCTGTGTGAAAAGAAAGTATAGTCCCTTCCCTGACGATTCAGCAGGCACCATGAGTCCTCTATATCCAAGTCACCTATTAGGCATTGCAGGTCTTTTTTGTGAGCCAGAGGGTCTAATGGCTGATGGTGTACCACTCTTACCATTACTGAGTCAACTGTCTCATTGAGCTCCCCCACTAGGATAATTTCTATATGTGTAATAGTGCTCAATCTAAAATTTATGTCCTGAAAATTCCACTTGTCCCAAATTTGGTCATATGCCTCACAAATGGCCACCTCTACCTTCCAGCCACCCGTCAAGATTTGGAATCTCCCTCAGGATCCACATAATGAGAAGTTTTGTAAAGTTCACCCTTTCTTATTATAATGGCAGCCCCTTTCTTGGTATTTTTATATTTATTATTTCTTGCCGCTTGCCCACACCAGAATCCTTAGTCCGTCACGGACCCTGCCGCCTCACTTCCACATAAGCCACACTCCGATACCCCTGGCTTTCCCCCAGGGCAGGGTCATGGCACTTGGGCCCATACTGCCATGAACTTCGGATAGGTCGGGAGTCGGCCTGGGAGCAATGAAGGCGGGCGGGCGGATGTCATCAAGGCAGCGGCGGCAGTGTTTTTTCCCACTGTGGTGGGTGGGAACATGCAATGACAACCTGCGGCCCATCCCGCCTCCTGAACATACTGGCACCAGCTGCTTTATGTGCCCTGGCCTCCGCCAGGGACTGTCATGCACTGACACTCTCCCACCCTCCCTCGGAGAAGGAGATCAATCTACAGGACACTCCATCCTTCCCCCAGACGGGTTGCCTGACACCCCATGTCCATTCCTGAACCTGGTCATCGATGCTCAAGCAGAAATCCAACCACTGCACCAACAGGCCGGCCATCCTTTTCTTGGTACTAAAACTCTAAATTCAACCTGGGCTACCCATGCCCTGCCTAATTTTTCAGCCTCATCTTTTAGCAAGTGGGTTTCCTGCCAAGACTATATCTATTTCTCTCTGCAATACAGAAGTATTTTTCCTCTTTATTGGGAGCCCAATCCCTTAACATTCCGAGTTCCAATTGATAAATTAGTCATGCTCATTACAAGTATGACAGAGTACTTTGAACTGTTCTATATCTAACCCCCAGTTACAAAGAAGTAAAGCAAACAAAGTAACGCTTTCCAGTAACTGAAACCACTTATATAGCCTCAGAGGAGGTGTATATAAAAAGGCAGACACAGATTACTGAAACAAAGTATTATACCCCAAAAAATTGCCTACAAAGTATGTTTTATGTTGCTCAGCTCTCCAAAATTTAAGCTTTAGTACTAAATGGAGGCAAATACAAATGCAGTTTTCTCCAGTTTGACTTCTTTGGTATTTCTGAACTGTGGTGTGCCATCAGACTAACTGTGCACATCTGGATGACGGTGGATCCCTCTTGGAGTGGCTGCCCACTGGAGTTCCTCCCCAGCTCATGAGTAAATACTTGCCTGTGTAGCAAAAGCTGACCCCATGCACTTTAATGCCATCAGATCACAGCTGAGCCACTGGGAGATCCGGGTTCACATATGGACTCTGGTGTCCCATTCTGGAACTGCAAGGTGGTCCACTGTGTTATGGAGGGGAGATGCTTTGCTCCAGTGGGTGATGGCGGAGATGGGGCTACTTGACATTTGTATACCTTCTGCCAGCTTATATTAGGGGGCATTGGCTGCGATGTCAGCTGTTTGCCTAGTCAGAGGTCCAGGTGTGGTCCTGGTCACATGGAAGGTTGGAAGTGGTGGGCATTTATCCCTCAAAAAAAAAGAAATCTTGGGCACAAAATGCGCAATCTTGGTGCAATCTTGGGTGCAAGTGCACAGAGCTTTAATTTGTTGAGTATAGCTCAGTTGGTAGCACATCTGTCTCTGGGTCAGATACCATATCATACCAGAAACATCATATTCTGAGTGCAGCATCGAGGATGCTGTACTGTTAGGGTGTACCTTCCTTCTTCATATGAAACATTAAACCAAGGTCCAGTCTGTCTTCTCTGGTGGTTGTTTAGGTGGATGTTAACCATCCTATACCATGTCTTGAAAATGTTGGGAAATATTATTAGTAGAAAAATGAACAAATGTATAACCCAGAAAGATCCAAATCATGAACTAAAACAGATTGGTGCATACACCCCATTCCCAGAAAAATGAAATCCTTCAGTACCTCATACAAAGGAAAGAAACAAAGTAAAAGAAAATTAAAACAGATAATAAAATGCACCACCTTAAATAAAGCACCAAAACCTCTCAGGTTGACAAGCAAAGCAACCATAAAGCCTTGGTAAATACTGCCCTCATGTGGAGGAATGCAGAAACATTCTTGCTTGCAGTCCGAATGTGTTTTCGATAGAATCTGCTGTCTCTGTCTTGAAGGAATAGTTAATGAGAAAGGGAGGAGATCTGGGTATGCTGATGACAGTTTTTATTTTTTATCTTTAGTCCAGGATTGTACCTTTTTAAATATACAAAATAATAGCTCCCAAGACAAGTAAGTGAGTACAAGTTACAGTAAACCAAAATGATGGAGAAGGTTGGCTAGATGAATCCTGCAGGACTGTATTACTTTCAGATATTTCAATGGGGATCCCACAATTTCATTTTCCTTTGAAGGAGAGCCTCAGAAGAATAGGTTTTATTTTTATACTCCACTTAATATCTATTGCATTTTATTTAGTCTACGAAGGGTGTTTGGGAAGATGCAGGATTTTTTCAATTATGTTATTTCCATCTTAAGTAACCATTCCCTTTTATTTTCTATCTGATTATTAGGTGTTTTCGTTGGATCTTTGAACCCTTTGGAGGCCCAGGGCAATGTTTGCTCTGGATATTTTTCCTACCCTGAGATAGTGGAGGATGGAGACTTCCACTTGTTCAGGGCCACAGGGAGGGTCTATGTTTCCTTCCCTGCCTTGGAAGTTCACAACATTTTATGTTGACTGTTTCTCCCCAACTGGGATACTAGTAAAGTTTTATATACATCCAAATCTCATACACGGGAGATATCATGTGTGTCTGACTTAATGTTTAGTTTTTTCAATACGGCTCAGTTGGTTATGATTCATTGGTTTGTGGTTCAGCAGTTTATTCTAAGGGGGACTATTGGGAATTAATATGTCAAATTCTGGAGTGTTAAGATAAATTGATCTTTATACATTTTATATTCATGGTAATCACTTATATAGGAAGGTAGTGTCTCGTCTGGCTGTAGCGGTAGTTTGGGAGGATATGTGCTGCACCCCACTGAGCTGTGCCTCACGGGTGGATGTAGTGATATGTCCTCCTTACTTAGATACATAGATGTTGTCAGCAGATAAGGGCTTTTGGCCCAGCTAGTCTACCCTTGAATGCACGTAATTGTGCTTTTTGCTGCTAAAACTAGGCTGTATCCTTGCCTCGCCTACCAGGATCCTCTTATGTCTATCCCATGCCTTCTTAAATCCTGTTATCATTTCTGGCCCCACTACCTCTTCTGGCAGGCAGTTCCAGTTGTCCACCACCCTCTCTGTGAATAAGTACTTTCTCATGTTCCTCTGAATCTCTCTCCTCCAGCTTCATCCAATGCCCCTAGTCCTGGAGCATCTTTTCTATGAAAAATTGTGTTTTCCTGCACCTTGTTCCTCCCTGTGAAGGATGTATATGATTCCTCTTCAGCCAGCATGGATACTAGCAATCTCGTTCTTTCTGCTGTTTCCAGCTCCAGTTGTTCTTCTGCATCTGGATTGTCACTTGCACCTGTAACAGGTGAGCTATCTTCCACTACCACATTCTCAAGCTTTTTTCTTTCACATTCTCATGTTCCTCCAAAACGACTTTGGGGATCTTTTCCCAGCCTGCTGCAGCCGCCCTCCTCCTCTGCTGCATCAGAGTCCTCCATCTTGGTCAGATGGCCAACAGCACCTCTGCCAAGAGCAGGGGAATGTTCCCGAGTCCTGGGCAAATTTCCTCATTCACCAAAATACCACTAGCAGCGTAATCTAGTTGAAATATCTCCACCAGCACAAATGGACTGGAGCAGGATGAGGCTGAAAATAGGCAGTATTGTCTTTTTCCCTTTCCTGGTTAAAAAATAACTACTTACCAACTACCTACATACCTACCAAGGATAGCTTGAGATGCATCTTATTTTCAGGATGCTCTGGCTTTTTCTGTTTACACATCCCTTACTCCTCTTTACTCTTTTTAATGTTATTTTATGGATTCAGAAAATGTAAATGTATGTAAACCTGTTACTGCCGAAATGGGAGTCTCAATGGATTATTTTCTAACTGCATAAAGCATTTCTGTATATGGATGGAGCAGTAGCTAAAACCCAATTTCTGTTACATTGTATTGGAGGGACTGGGTACTTCCCATTTCTCTTTGTAACCCCTAGGCAGTGCTATTCTAAGGGCTACTACCCTGCTCTGCTTCATTAGTTGCAGGTTAAGGGGCCTGGGTACTGAAACAGGTGCCTCTCTACCCAGAGAACAGGGTTGTTAGTAATGGAGCTAACCTGGGTACAGCCCTCCGGGACACTGTAACCCCCTGTTTCCCTCTAGTGGTCTGAACAATACACAACCAACACTTTCACAGTAGTCCTATTCAGCATACAAATCCCCACACTGTTTGCATTCACCACAGGGCTGGTTCCACCAGTTCGACCCTGGAGACCCCCTATAAAACAAGGTTAGGCACAGCAGATAACAACAGTACAGTGCTTATGGTACAAACTGGAACCACAGTCAGATTAAATGCAAAAGAGTTAGATCTGATTTATTTAGGGACTTGAACAAGGAAGGGCATAATCAGGTTGATTGGTTGAAGTACTGATTCAATCTGGCTATAAGGTATGCACTTTAGAGTCCCTCAACACAGTCACACCACACACTCTGGGTACCCAGTTGATGAGGTAGGCTAGCCTGAAGCATCGCCGGGTAGGCGGCGTTGCAGCTCGTCAGGGCCCTATGATGGAAAAACAAGTCATGCACTATAACCCACAATTTGTAATCCGAGCCAGGAGGCTCAGTTCGTGATGATTATACAAAACAACTAAATTAGCTGACATACTTTGATTGAGCTGTTGTTGCAGGGAGCTACCCTGTTGTTTACTCAAGCTACCCAGTACAGGACACAGGATAGATGAAATGGAGACTTGCAGGATGACTTGCTGGTTTGCCAGGAGAAGCAGGGCCTACAAGCACCGAGGTGTCATTCCTGTTCGAGATGTTGAGCAGGGGCTGATCCCCAGGCGAGTCTCTCATTGATGGTGATCTCTGCGGTGTGGATAGCTGGCTGGGCCAGTGTTGCAAGGCCCAGGCTGGGTGATACAGTTCGGATCTCAGTCGGTGCTGGATGCAGCTTCCAGCAAGCGTGGCACAGTTAAACAGTGGGGAACCAAATCACCACCCACTAACAGCATACAGCACATTTATAGTAAAGCAATCACCATACCACAATGTGGATAGCAGTCTGGCAGCAATATCAGCGTCTCTGAAGCAAAACCGGGAATTCTGTGGCAACTGGATGTCCTGACGGGCAGATCGCATACAGCGAATCTTTGGTCTTCTTCAGGTTTAAATCTGGTCACTCTTCAGTGGCTTTGCCACACTCAAATTCGGATGCACTCCAACTACTAAGCCTTCAAAGATTCCCTCTTGAGGGTTGGCAGGCAGATAGGCCAAACTCGGCCTTTCCACCAATCTCCCATGCGAACTACGCAGAAACAGCTGCTCGAATCACTCAAGCTGTTCACTCTCTCAATTCCAACTCTAGACTGACCTCTGCTGCAGGCAGCACCGGACTTCCTTAGAAAATCCAAAAGGTTCGGTTGGCTGATCCATCTGTCTGTCACAGCTAGAGCTCCCTCCTCCAGGTCCATTTAGGCACCAAAGTGTAAAAACTAAAATTCCTACAGAAATTCACTCCCACAAGACTCCTGGGGACAGACACCATTTTAGGTTACTGATTGGTCCCAATATAGTCCAGAACCAAGATCATGGAGCAATATAAAATGTCCATGCTGCAAAGGAAGGCAGGTTAAACAAACTGCAATATTATTATTATTAAAGCAGATAAACAGCAAACAGTCACAGATCCTTGTAGGGCTCCCTCGGCTCAATTAGCGATGGCAGAATGGAGTGATAACACTGCAGCCGGGTGGGACTCGAGACTGAAAGTACTCGCCCCTGCCCAGATTAATTTTTACCACAAAATAGGCAGCTCTTTAAGAGACAGGCACAGCAGCTAACAGGGCACTCACATGCAAACACTTTTAAATCGCTAGGACACAGAACACCAGTCTGGCAGTGGGCATTTAGAGGCAAGCCCAAGGAAGACTTTTGGGAACCCCATTTATAGGGGGTTACATTTGATTTGGTTAAAGTACAGTAGCCGTTCTGTCACCTAATTTACTGTCTTAGGCACCCATGGGCTGCCTGGCACTGGTAATGGTAATGGTACAGGCACTGGTACTGGCACTGGCACTGGTACTGGCACTGGTACCTGCACTGGCACTGGTACTGGCACTGGCACTGGTACTGGTACTGGTACCTGCACTGGCACTGGTACTGGTACTGGCACTGGTACTGGCATTGGTACTGGCGCTGGTACTGGTACCGGCAGTGGTACTGGCACTGGTACTGGTACTGGTACTGGTACTGGTCTGCTGTTCATCCTGCTGATGCCTCGCCTGTCCTGCTAATGGGACCTGTTAAAACTTCCTCTTGCCCCCCTTGACCCAACTTAATTTCCTCCTGAAGATCTGACATTTGGTGATGCTGCCTTTAAAGAGTCCCTCATTTATTCATTTATTTGAAAATTGTTAACGGTAGAAGCAAACTGAGTCGAGGCTCATTTTCAGGTGTGAGCTGGGGAGAAGGGAACAGGAGAATACAGTAAGACAGCACACAGTCAACAAAACATGGTACAATTACAGTGGTTTCAGTGTACAGGTCATAAACACAACACAAGTGCAAAATAAGCAGCAAGGCAAGTGAGCAGTATTGAAATATCAGCAGTGATACTTGCGCAGGGAGGGATGGTAGTGCAGCAGTAGAGGGTACTGAAACCTGGGTTCAGGCTAGCGGAGAAACCAGAAGGATGTCTGACACATAAAAAGTAGGGGCTCCAAGCAGGAGGCATCAGGTAAAGAGAGAGAAGGAGGAGTTTCAGCTGGTGCCTGAGGGAGCCAAGGGAGGTGGAGAGCTAGTTGCAAATCGAGCACACCGAAAGACCAAATGGCCTCTTTCTGCTGGTAAATTTCTTATGTTCGTATAAGATGAATGGAGGAGGGAAGGAGGTTCCAAAGGGCATGGGATCATTATATCACATGCAAAAACAGCGTGGCTAAAATGCCACAGCCAAACAGCACCAAACACAAACAGAGTCAGGCAAAACACTGATCTGTCCAGAACAGCGCACCCATTGACAACAAGGGACTTTATGTTTTTTTGCAGGGGCTTCACCCCTCACACCCCTGAAACTTAAACAACTTACTCTGGGTGGGGACTTCAGGATGGGGAGAAACTTGGGAGGAAGAGAGTTTTTAAAAATACACCCAAAAAGTAGTAGCTGGGGAGACAAGGACCAAACCAAGGTCCCAGATCTCCTGATTACACCGTGTGCTGTGCTCAGCCACTCCACCATGGGAGCGGCTCAAACAGGCCCCAGCACATAGCTACTTAACAGCTCCTGAGTTACATGCACAGCGAGAGGGGTAGTGGTAGTTCCCTTTCGCTGTCATACCCTTGTCACGCTACATGCTCATGCGGTCTAGCATGCGAGGTTATTGTCAGCTTATTCCGGGTGCAACATATTGACCCAATACTGTTCCAAAGTGAGGGAAGACGATGGGGAAAAAGCTAATTGCCCAGCAGAGGAGCGGGAATGGGGTATGGAGAAAGTGCAATCATCCCTGGACTGGAGGGAGCATGAGGCGGGGGGAGGATGGAGGAGACAATAGAGGAAAGGTATGAGGAAGGGACCCAGTCCAGTATGTGGAGATGAAGGAAGTGCAGTGTGATTAGCAGAATGAGAGTAGGGAAGGGACGGAGACGGAGGAGTAGAGAGCAGTGGTGAGTATGGGGGATTGGTAGCAAAGCATCTGCCTGCTGAGAGACCCTGGGCCCTGCAGCTAACCTATCAAACCTGGTTTTCTCCACCTGTCCTGTGGAACCCCTAAACTGTTAGAACTCCCAAGATCCCTCCACTACTGAGCCACAGTATCTCTCTCCTTGATCCATCACATTCCTGGATATCCTGTGGCAGCTGCACTGGTCCCTCTATGTATTGTATGAAACATTTATCCTTCTCCGGACATCTGTATCCATTTTCATATTACTGTCTGTCCTCATAGGAATATAGAAACATAGAAGTTGACGGCAGATAAGGACTGCAAGGCCCATTTTTCTACCTTATGAATGTGCCATAGGCCTTTACTCTGTCAATGGCCTATTTTTTTTAATCATGAGAGACACACTAAGCTGAAAGTTTGTTTACAGGTGCAACCTGCTAGCACAAGGAAGTTAAGTGACTTGCTCAGGGTCACACAGTATGCAAGTGGGGTTGTGGGATTCAAACCCAGGTCTCCAGGTTTGCAGCTCAGAGTCTTAAACCAATGCACTATACTGCCTCCAATACTGCCTTTATTCATATTCATCTGTATTGCTCCTTATGCCTATCCCATGCCTGTTTGAAGCCCTACACTGTATTCATATCCAGCACTTCCTGAGGTAGGCTGTTACATGCATTCACCACCCATTCTGTGAAAAACAAATTCCTCACATTACCCCTTAATTGGCCTCCTTCTAACCTCATGCTGTGTCCTCTTGTCTTGCTATTTTTCTTATATTAAACATGTTAGACTCTCACCTTGTTAATGCCCTTAAGATATTTGAATGTTTTGATCATATCATCTCTCTCCCTCCTTTGCTCTAGGGTATACATATTGAGCTCCGTTAATCTGTCCTCATATGTTTTCTGATGCAGTCCCTGCACCATTTTGGTTGCCCTTCTCTGGACTGCCTCCATTTTGTTAATGTCCTTGTGAAGGTGCGGCCTCGGTACTGCACGCAGTACTCAGATGGGGCCTAACTAGTGTCTTGTAGTGGGATTATTACCTCCCTCTTATGACTTGTGATAACCCTACTAATACACCCCAATGTCCCTCTAGCCTTACCTACTGCTTTAGTGGTCTGCTTGGATGATTTCAGGTCATCAGTGATGATGATGCCCAAGTCTCTTTCTTCACTTACGTTGCAGCAACTTCCCTCCCAACCTATAGGCAGCTTCTGGGTTCTCTTCCCTATGTGCATGATCTTACACTTCGTGCGTCAAACCCCAGTTACCACTTTTCAGACCATTTTGCGAGTTTCTTCTCATTCTGCCCACCCCATCTGGATCATGTACTCTGTTGCAGATCTTGGTGTCATCTACAAACAGACAACCTTATCCTCCAGTCCATCTCTAATGTCTCTAATGAAGATACTGAAGAGGACTGGCCGAGAACTGATCCCTGAGGTACACCACTTGTGACTTGCATTTCTTCTGACTGTATGCCATTTACCACCACTCTCTGTTTTCTGCCTGCCAACCAGTTTGCCACCCAGTTGACCAATTTCTGACCCACCCCAGCCTACCTAGCTTATTAATCAATCTTCTATGTGGAACAATATTGAAAGCTTTGCTGAAGTCAAGGCAGGCAATATCAACCACACCCCTTGGTCCACCACTCTGGTTACCCAGTCAAAGAAATCTATGAGATTAGTTCGACAGGACCCTCCCATTGTAAACCCATGCTGTCTTGGATCCTGTGCTCCTATGGATTCCAAGTGTTGCACTATCCTTTCCTTAAGGAGTGCTTCCATAATCTTGCCCACTACTGAGGTAAGACTGACTGGTCTGTAATTCCCTGCTTCCTTCCTGCTGCCACTCTTGTGGAACAGGATCACATGGGACCTTCTCCAGTCTTCTGGGACCTCTCCTGTGCTCAGAGACTCACTAGACAGTTCTGCTAATGGCTCTGCTAGTTCCATCCTTAGCTCCTTTAGTACCCTGGGATGTATGCCATCAGGTCCTATTGCCTTGTCCACCCTGAGCTTAGCTCATGGAGATGTTGCCCAGATATTAGATAAGGGGTTCCTTTACTTCCTGTTGAGTTCCCAGTAGAGGTCATCATGGTGTGGGGCCTGAGGATGCCAGAGACCATCAGTGAAACAGCATTGTGAGTTATCTTCCCATTTTTTGCTTCCCTGCCCTCCCACCACCCCAGGATGGCATGAATGATCGCCACAACCAATATCTAACTCATTGTTTTGTAGAGCACTTGAATACAGTGTGCATGAAAGGTACTTTATAAAACTGCTCCATATACGATAAGGCACTCTGCTAATGCAGTACCATCTAGTAGAGAAAGCTCTGAATGACAGTAGAAAGCAATACCGCCATCTAGTGCTGATCTATTGGAATTTCCCTTTAGTGGAATGGTTTAAAGGTGCTGCCTTCAGGACTGTAAGTAAGCCATAAACCATGATGGGGAGTTTATTAAGGAATAAGCCACAGTAGGCTGTTATTTAGGGGTTTCATGCATGCCCTAGGGGCATAAGGACATGAGGCCAAATGCAGAGGGACTTTGCAGCCCTGAGAATTGCAACAAATCCTTTAAACCACAGCCTTCAGTGGCTTTACTGCTTATAAAAGGGCATTTTAATGATGCAGTTTAATGAAATATACAGAAACATGGTTGGATGCAGTCAAGGAAGTCATTTTATTTCCAGGAACAGAATGCATTGGTCCACTTAAGCCAAACAGGAGTATGATGTATTCTTCTCATTGACAGCTACTGACTGTAAACTAAAACCCAAGTGTATGAGGTCAGCTGAAAGCAAAAGGCTTTAATTAACGGAAAGTGAGAGAGCCAGTAGGTTCTGGTTGAGGTGCTGATTAAAGAGCT
Organism: Neoceratodus forsteri; assembly: GCA_016271365.2. NCBI lineage: Eukaryota > Metazoa > Chordata > Ceratodontiformes > Ceratodontidae > Neoceratodus > Neoceratodus forsteri. The sequence continues at coordinate 134,363,136 of JADMNL010000029.1, forward strand.
AAAACTCAGTTGCGTAGCTGCAGTTCTATGCAGTGGGATTTAATCAAGTGACAGAGGGTGTACAATTCTGTAATTAGGTTGCAAACCAAGATGACTTTGGCTTGAATTTAGAAAGGAGAGGCGACATCTAACCATAAATCAATACAGTAGTGTTTTAAACCATGGTCAGGTGATCACTTTTACTCAGTAGGGTTCCTGGATTCTCTGTAGCTATTTTATAAAGGATCTCAATCAGTGGTGGACATTTGGGTACATAACAAAGGGGCTTGAATTTGAGAAATACCCAACTCAATAGGCCGGGGATCTGGGGCGCATAGGCCTCCAGAAAATTTTCAGATTTTTGATGCTCTGAGATGCAATCTGAGCCTTTTGTCTAGTCAGATATCATCATGAGTACTGAGTTGCAAGTTGCCACTATTCCTTATGTTTGGCAAGACAAATGCACAAGTACCCCAAAAATGAGGTATTTTAAGGCCATGCCTGTGCGTCACATAGGCAATGACTACCAATGCACATGGATATGGCCTAAAATGAGTAGTAGACATCACCAGACCAGACTGTGAAACAGTACTTAGACCATGCATGTGTGTGGTAGTCTACCACCATGCACATGCCAGGTCTAACAAAGTACTTCATATATATATATTTTATTTATAACTACTGGGAAGTGTTTACATTATCATGTGTTTGATGATGCACGATTGCACACACCCTCCCAAACATAAAATGATGGAACTCTCTTGCAGTGTATAGACAACAAAAAAATTTAGTATGGGTAATAGTAAGTTCCCAATTTGCCATCAATCCTAATTTTGCAAATCCATGTTACAAGTCCAGATTAAAGTTTTACAAAGGAAATCTCCCCAGCTCCTCCGGTGGCCGCGAGGGCATCGGATCTCTAACCCTCCCCGAGCAAAAAGGAAATCTCCCCAGCTTGCTCCAGCTCCTCCGGTGGTCGCGAGAGTGTCGGATCTTTGCCCTCCTCCGAGCAAAAAGGAAATCTCCCCAGCTTGCTCCATCTTCTCCAGTGGTCGTGAGGTGTGGGATCTCTTGCCCTCCCGAGCAAAAAGAAATCTATCCAGCTTGCCCCAGCTCCTCTGGTGGTCGCGAGGGCATCGGATCTCTTGCCCTCCCCAAGCAAAAGGAAATCTCCCAGGTACAGAATGGGACAAGGCAGAGCAGACACTTGCTTATGTGCTGTGTGATTTGAAGAACTTTTGGTGCCTTTTTCAAACAAAGACCCTGACTTTCTATCGGCAGAGCCTAACTGATATTTATTTCTATGTACTTCCAACACTACTGTGCAGGGTTTTGGAAAGCTGGGGGTACTTTAAGTTCATTACTGCAGCTGCTCTACTTATTGTATGTATTCTGTACTGTTAGTCAACTTGTTGTACTGCATCCTGCATGTTAAAAAGTCAAATTATAGTACAAAACATCGTGGTACCAGCGAGACTAAATTTGCAACTGCAGTCACTTTAAAGTATTTATTTGCGTGTGCTGTTTTACTTTACCCAGCCTGCTGATATCCCATTTCTACTGCAGTAGCTCGTGAGTGTGCAAATCTGCAAATTCCATAATTCAGACCCGGTGCCACAGATTAATTGGATTCAAACCGTGCTGTATAATTGTGGAGCCCCTCTCTCCCTACTTTATTTAATGCTGAGCGTTTCTTCTCTACCCAGCTTGCCCCAGCTCCTCCGGTGGTCACGAAGGCAGCGGATCTCTTGTCCTCCCGAGCAGAAAAAATCTCCCTAGGTACGGAACAGGACAAGGCAGAGCAGACGCTTGCTCATGTGCTGTGTAATTTGAGCCCCACCGCGCTCTCGCGCTGGCTGCCCCACCACCCCACCCTTGGTGAGCTGTTGGTTATAGGCTGTGTCACACGTGGTGCAGAACCAATCAGCCCACTTTGGCATTTGCAGCTTATACTCCTCCACACTAGTGGCGCTCTTGCAGCTGCTGCTGCCAAATCCAGTCCACCATGTCACCTCTCTCTAGTGCTAGTCTGCCTACTCATGCCTACATCATCCCTCCCACCCTCCTCCTACCCAGAACAGCAACAGCAGCCGAGCTCCCTAATACTGTGCCCTATCATTGCCATGCAGCCCTATCAAGCAACCTCCTCCATTGGGCAGCCCTTCCCATATCACATTCACTGTGGTGTACTTGAAGCTGCCATCCTCCTTCCTAAACATCTCCCTTTAATCTACTCCTCATAAAGCCCGCTTACACCTCAGCAACCCCCATCGCCATAAGTCTCAATGGGCTATAAAACAGCTATTGCCCTACTGCTCCTCCTAGCCGGGATGTGGAGTGTAACCCTGGTCCATCCCTCCTGAAATGGCCACCTCCCTCCCCTACACCCACTTACCAAAGGGTCTCAAAATAGCGCATCCAAATATGCAGCATCCTTAACAAATTCATGGCACTTCAACCTAACGTTCTTTCTCTGTGCCCTGATATCCTAATCATTACTGAAACCTGGCTGAAGCCCCATAATCTGGATGCAGAATTCTCAATCCCTGGCTACCCTCATTCGGCAGGACCGTCGGGGTAAAAAGAGGGGTGGGGGTACTGCCATGTTCATTTCTTCCAGGCTACAGTTTACCCCAATCAGGCTTTCTGTAGCCATGCAGGCTATAGACTCTCTGCTCATTAAAATCTCACTCCCTCACACAAATCCCTTTACGTAGCAGGGTCCTGTTGCTCCCTGGATACTCAGCTGTCCGGCGTCATGGACCACTTGTGCACTCTAAAATCTTTTGCCTCTGGTGGAGAGCTGCACATACTTGGTGATTTCAACCAGAACTGGCTCTCCAGTACTAGCTCCAAAACACGCAGCCAAGTGAATACCTTAAACCTATCCCAGCAAATAACGGAACCCACTCGCCTGAACCACAAATCAAATAACCATACACTATTGGATTGGGCCCTGACCTCACTCCCCACCATATACTACATGCAGGTCTTCTACCAGACTCTCCATAATCACTACATGATTTATATGGTACAGAAAATTTTAAACCTAAGGCTCCACCCCCATACTCTGCTCACCAGATCACCAGGTCCTATAAATCCCTGGATCCGACAACGCTTCTAACTGACTTATATAACGTTGATTGGTCCTTCATCCCACGTATCGCGATATTGATGTTGCCTTGAATTTTTCTCAACCAGATTCCTGGCTATCTGGGATCACCATGTACCACTTAGAAGATCCAGAGTAAAGGTGCCCACTGCTGGGTGACCGCCGATCTCATTGATCGACTTGACTCAGGGACCACGCCTGAAAACCTACAAGGCTTCAGGTTCCCAAATGGCTCTACAACACTACCGGTCACTGCGGAATGCCTGCACGAGGCTTATCTGTCAGGCCAAATCAAACTATTTTAAGGCATCCTTCAAAGCAAACTTCAAACACTCAACAAAGTTTTGGAAGTCAATTAAATCTCTCTTGTTCCCACTGGTCCAACCCCTACACCAGCCCTCAACATAGCAGGAAACACTGTCCCTGCACCGAGCACAGTGTCCACTAAGTTAAACTCCTTTTCACAAACTGTGCATCCATCCTCTTGTCTCTCTCCACCCAAACCCTTGCAGCTATCCACTTCAACCCCAGCCACACACCTGTCCTCAAATTTCTCCTTTCGGCTTAGTAACACCCTCAGAGGTTTTAAAAGCCCTAGGGTGCCTCAACCCCACCAAAGGTATATGCCCCTTGGGCCTTGACTCCAAAATGCTCCTCATATCTGCCCCAGCCATTTCCAGCCCATTGGCCCTCTCTTTAACCTCTCCTTCACGCATGGCTAACTACCATCTTCTTGGAAACATTCTACAGTTGTCCCCTACATAAAGACGGAGACCCCTCCTCCCCAGGAAACTACCACCCTATCTCACTTCTCCCCATGCTAGCCAAATTGCAGAGCACCTTGTCCTCTCAGCTCTCCACATTTCTCTACTCCTGCTCCTTCTTACTCCGCACCAGGCTGGTTTTAAGAAATTGCACTCCACCTAGCCTCCTCTCCTAAGATTCACCGACACCATCCTCACGGAATGGACAATGGGGAAATTACCTCAGCCATTTTCATTGACCTTGCTAAGGCCTTCGACACGGTCTCCACACCCTGCTACTGTCCAAGCTCTCCCTAGCGGCCTATCAGATTCTGTCACCAGTTGGTTCAATTCATACATGGCAGGCAGGTCCCAATTGGTCTGAATTAGCGCCCACCTCCTCCCCTCCCTGTCACTACAGGGGTCCCACAAGGCCCATCTCTGGCCCAATGCTGTTCTCCATCTTCCTGAATGATCTGCTCCTGGCCTGCCCACATACTGCCATTCACTTGTATGCAGGCGATATAATACTTATGCCTCAGGCTCATCCCCTCTGAAGTAGCAACCAGGCTTCAACAGGACTTTAAAATGTCCAACTTTGGTTTCATTCAAATCAACTCTTTCTTAATCCAAAGAAAACTGTCTCCTCACATTTGGCACAAGGGCTAAACTCTCTAGACTCCCTCCTCCCTTATCTTCCACACCCTTGATGGCTCCCCTATGGATGGTTGTATGTCCTTCAGATATCTTGGGGTCTAGCTTGATCAGCATCTCAACTTTCGGAGCATATCGATGCTATTCACAAGAAACTGCACCTATGCTGGGTGCTTTATACTGCTGCACAAAAGTTGCATCACCCTGCAAATGCGCCAGAAATTGTCCAAAATTATCATTCCAATACTGGACTATGGGGACGTGGTGTACAGTGCAGCTCCCAAGTCCTCCCTAGCCAGACTCAACTCTTTTCCACTTCTTCTGTTGTTTTGCCTAGATTGCCCCCTCACAACCCATCACTGTGTCCTTTACCGGTCTTTAGACCTCCTTCCCTCCATGATCGGAGACTGTTACATTGTGTTAGGACCACAGCTAAATTCTGCACAGACCTCCCTTACCTTGCAGCAGCCCTAGCAGCCCTTCCACTGCCAGCTTACTTGTTCAGGAACATTGATTCCCAGCTACTCCACGCCTCGCACATGTCCACCACCTATAGCCAGGCTGCCTTTAAATACCGTGTGCCAAAGATTTGGAACTCCTTGCCAGTCATCATTAGACACACCTCAGCCCACTCCATCTCAACTCCCTCCTAAAGATTCACTTCTCCTCTACTTGCTCGTGCAAATAGCTCTGATAAGGTCCTAGCATCATGCCTGTTATTCTGTGCAGCTCTCTCCTTACTTGATGTTCAGACCCTATCACTGCCACTACATGACGTTGCTTTCTTACAACCCAGGCATACATATATACTGCCATGCATTCAGGCCCTTTAGGTAGTAGCTAGGGGATTACTTTCGGTCCTACAGGATCTCTCCGTTACTGGTGCATTATTGTTGTTGCTCCTCAAGGCAAACAAAATGAAGGTGTACACATTATTAATTGTACTCCATTATATTTTATTTATCTTTTTCACTAGCTGCACAGTTGTTGTATTTGCTGTTGTATTTCTGTACTTCTGTTTTGTATTTCTGTAGTTTTTCTCCTATCCCCATCTCCCCAGAGCACATCTGGAATCAAGCGGTACTCTGCTCAGTATGCCTACCTCAGAAAACACTTAAATAAATTAAATAAATAAATTATTCAGGACAAATGTCTGCCATACAGAAATTGAGTCAGGTTGTTGCAACGGAGGCTGGAAAGGTATAAAGACAAGAAAGTAGCAATACCTTTCATTGTACCTGCAATCTATGCTGCTGCTCTGTGCTCACACTCACACACACAGTATGGTAAAAAGGACAGATTTGTTCAACTGATGCTAAATCTACAGCAACGTTCTTCTTTGTTTCATGCCCTTGAACCTGTCAATGACAGCATCAACGGGAATGCTTTTTAGATGACTGCGCTCAATATTAATGACAGAGAGGTGCCTCAGCCTTTCATTTGACATTTTGTTTCTCAGCTGAGTTTTGATTATCTTCACTGTACTGAATGAACGCTCACAAGATGCCACTGTCACAGGAAGGATATTTAAGTACATGCTGCATTTCATAACATTTGAATAAGCTTGAGTCAAGCCACTTTCATGTGGAAATTGCAGCTCTGATGTGATGCAAGACTTTGAAGCTTTTGTACTTTACATACCAGCTGTGATTCTGAAATAGAAGCTCTGGATTAATGTCAAGGTAAGTACGTGAAATGACCGTGGCAGCAGCTTTTATTTCCTGTGTGGTGGAATTATTGAATCGTTTTGGTGTAAAACAGATAGAGATTTAATGATGGGCACCTCAGCAAACCGATCATTCAGGGCACTGACAATGGTGTTGACTGTGTCGTAGTAAAAATCACTTTTCAATTGCTCTTTTTGCTTTGACTGTCTACCACATTCCTTTGCATGTGTCGCCTACAATAAGACATGCTTAGGTTTATGTCTAGGTTGAAGTCACTGTTAAGTGTTTCTGCAAATTTCACTGAAGAAGTATAGATATCTTCAAAGTGTTCATCTGACCTCATTTCTGAAAGGCTACTTTTCAGTATTTGTACCTGATCTAGTGCATCAGCAATATGGATAGAGGGAGACTGCAGGCACATGGAGACTGTATTTATTTTGAAAAATATGTTATGAAGTCCAAAAGGCAAATAATAAAATCTATCTTTTCATTTTCAGAATCACGCTTTTACCTGTGGTTTCAAGGCAGCTGATGAAGCAGCAGGACATTGTTTCATTTCCTCCAGGGTTTGTAAAATGGGAGCGTACAAGTTTTTTAATGCTTCTAGGCTATATGTTCATGCATACCAATGAGTTGTGCACAGAGGGACAAGGTGCTGACAACCACCAACATCAGCCTCCAAGTTGATGCTTCGTCTCACCTCTTTTAGATGCTCAGTTCTTTTGGACTATTTGCAAATGCTGAATACAAAATCTGAAGTTGTGCAAATATGTCACTAGTTTATTCTGCAGTTTGCTGCTGTGTCAGTTAAACTGAGTGAGAGCTCATGGGCCAAGCAGTGAACATACAAAGCAGTTGGTGAAATCTCTAAATCTAGTCTGCACTCCCTGAATTGGCCTGACATATGTGCTGCCCTATTGCACCCTGACCATACAGTTTCTTTAAATCAAGTTTACAATAATCTTGAAGAATTCATTTCAATTTTCAAAGATTCCTTTCCAGTGGTGCTCGTTAATGAGTAGAAGCCTGGAAGCTTTCTTCAACAGAGAAATCTGGCAGAAAGTATCTGACAACAACAGATAACTGCTCTTGCAGAGAGATATCACTTGTTTCATCAACTATAATAGAGTAAACTGGCAACTGTCTTGCATCATGTATGATCTTATCTGTTATTAGATCACTAGTTGCATGCAATATATCATTCTGTATTGTAGGTGATAGATATGCTTTATTGTCTTTATACTGACTGTTATGATTGTTTTGTTTTAATTGTATGTTTTAATGATTTTTTCTTTTACTGTTTTGATTTGTTATTTATGTACGGTGCCTTGGTAATCGAAAGGCTTTATAAATGAAATTATTATTATTATTATTATTATTATAACTTTGTGTCTTAACTCAGAAATTGTGTGCAGATGTGACTGGAGTAAAGGCTCATATTCAGCAATGAGCTTAACTAAGTCCACAAACTTCTCACCAAAATCTTCATCAATACTTTCTCTATGGCCCCTCAAAGCATTCTCATGAGATGCAAGATACCAAACAGCCTTTATTATTGGTGGAGACTTTTTCTGTTCTTCTCCTTTTCTTGTTCTGCTTGCTTACACAATAACTTATCCACATGTGCTCTCATTTTGAAACAATCGCCACTCTGGTACATTTCTCTATGCTGACTTGACTTTTCATGTGTTAAAATGAACTCAAGCGCTTTACAAAATTTATAATACCCCTTGAACCCACTGTGATTTTTGTCTTCCCAAAAACCATGCATGGAAAACAGAACATAGAACTTTTGGCAATAATGTATTCTAACCAGTCTCGCTAACACGCTTGCCTGTTATTTCATTTATGGTATAGTACCAATCATTGTGAAAAGTTCTAAATTGTTTGCCAGAAACATCATATTTCATGGGGTATTTACTTAGTTCAGTTGCATGGACCCTGCCTTTACAAATTCTGATCTGAGGAAGGCAGAATTACTGGTGGTCTATCACCAGGATCAGTTGCCATCTTCGAACTGGCATAACCACTGGCAATTGGAATACTATGGCAAACTGTTTCACTATCATCATCATCTTCATTTCGTTATCTGTGTCAATGGACAGTGGCACTGGTAGCTCATCTGGACTACTAATGTCCTTCATATTTATCTCACTAGTGTCTATGTTCATGTCGGGCTCAAAATATTCTGAAATGGAATCTATGTGATATTAACAACAAATGAAGAGCTGGCACCAAGGTCCCAGTCCTCTATTTCACCGACATCCTCAACCTGGGGTTTACAATATTTTCAGGTTTCTCAGCACAACTATGATCAATTATTGTGTTGCTACCAGTACTACCTTCAGAACAAGCAGCTGCAGATGTGTCTGTAGGTGGTATTGTTGAACATCCACTGATGGACAATGTAGTTCACCTTCACCTTCACCACAGTAAGGTGTCTGTGAATCTGAAGATTCATTTGAATTTGTGCTCTGGTTATTATTACTTCATGCTTGCGTTATGGATGTAGTCCCACTTGTACCACAGAAAGAACTAGCAATAACTGAATGAGATGTATGTAGTTTGTAACAAATAACTCTCCGTGCTTTCAGGAGCTCACTATGCATTTTTAAATTATGCTTGTTTCTGTAATCAATGTCAAATACTGAACCACATTCCAGACACGTAACCTGTTGTCTTTTGTTTTAGGCATTATTGCAGAGTTTATATATCTTTGTTGAGAAGCGTCAAAACACAATCTTGCTCAGGTCGGCACACAGCTGAAATAAAATCCCTTTGCCTTATCCACTGCTGGCTGAGAATGAGAATGAGAAATGTTTGGCAGGCAGTAGAAAGTTAAATGGGTGGCACAACCCGTGTACAGGCTCAGAAGTCCGTCACACCTTAGTCAGACTGAAAGCTTATATGAGGGAGAAGAATGACAGGCTGCAGCAAGCAAATAGGTGGCATAACCCAGTGTACAGGCTCAGAAGTCCGTCACACCTGACAGACTGAAAAGGTTATATGACGGAGACGTTTGACAGGCAGTAGCAAGATAAATCAGTTGGGGGGCACAACCATGTATGTACAAGCTCAGTCAAAGGTCAAACTCCATCGCTTTAGTCACAGTACAGTGTGATTTTATATCTTCTTTGTGGAAATGGGCTGGCATTAATAATAACAGTCAGCACAGAAGAGAAAAGTAGTCTATACTCTGCTGCTGCACTGTGTAATGTAATGTAATTGTAGACTGACTCCTCCTCCTATAAGGAAAATCTTATCTATATCACAGCCCCCAGCCCAGCCTGCCAAATCATCAAACAAAGCAAGCACTGAGACTGAGTGAGCAGCACTGCACTGCAGCAGCAACGCTTAGAGACTTACTTTTAAACACTTTTGTTTTCACTTTTCAAGTGTTCCTATATTTTAGGTTAATTTATTTATATAAACTGGTTCAGTTTAATCAGTTCAACTTTTCTGACACACTGCAGTGCACAGCTTCAGCTTTCCCTCCCCTAATTTCAACCCATCCATTTCCCAGCAGTGTTAGTTGACAGTCACTCAGCAGGCAGGCCCTTGTCTCAGCCCTCACCCCACAGAAGCCTTCTTTCTCCCCTCCCCAATCCCTCCCTAGCCTCCCTCACTCGTGTGTCCCCAGACCCTCACAGATTAGTTCTAACCAAAAATCCTCCATTCGTTACAGCAGTTTGTGAAGTTTAATGTTTTGTTTTTAGTGTAGAAAACTTGAAAAAGCAGAGCCTTCCTTCTGACAGGAGAGACAGACAGAAGAATGACTCTCCTCTTAAATAACTAATGCGCCACTGCATGAGAGGCGCACTGAACAGTGCACTGACAACTGTACCACATGTGTAACAGAAGAACAACACACGTGATACAGTGCCTTGCGCATGCTCGCCTGGGCCTCAGTCAAACTGGCTGCCCACTAGATCCATTGATTCATCCCTATTCAACAAATTCCACTTTGCTGGAATAATTCCAGCACCTGAGCACTACAGACAACATCGGGAGTATCAGAGGGTCCTGGATCTAACCAAGAGCTGCAATATCAGTATCATTCACATAGCAGGGCAGGCTATATAGCAACAACTATATTATACAGCTGCATGCAGGCATAATATAATTGTTGCTATATAGCCTGCCCTGCATGCCGAATGATATTGATATTGTAGCTCCCAGTTAGATCCAGGACCCTCTCATACCCCTGCTGCAGAATCGACTGTCTGTGTCCACCACCAGCAGTCCACTCAATGTTGAACTTGTCCTGATGACCTGATGGTTGACCTGTCCTACAGTGAGGTAGGATACAAATGCCCTGGAAGCCTAGGGACTAAGGGTCAATCTCTAATACCTCTTTACAGTTTATTTCTCCATTCGTTGCACTGCAGTATGTGAAAAAGTAAAACAACACTCCTATTCATTCTGCCATGGTGTCCCGTCAAAGAGAAACAAAAACAGCGCTTGTCATTTGAGTGACTGACCCAGTATTTACTGCATTGTAATTTCAGCACTACCATTCAGTACTGCCCCGGCCCAATGTTTCTGTTTTCGTAGCTGCCCCAAGTCCCCTATCCTTCTAAAACACCGCAGGAAGATAATTTCTAATAAACTTAGATTTCAGTCCTGGCTAATGGTGTTCCAACATTTTTAATCTTGGTGGTCAGAAAGGGCAGCGTGTGATCAGATGAAACGGCACTGAGAAAGACTCTTGGCTCAGTGCTGTTTCATCTGATCACACGCTACTGCTCTGACCAGCAAGATCTCACCCCACTCATATATCACAAAATCCAATCCTATAATTAGAAATAAGACTGTGGATTCCTGGTGAGTCCAAGCAAATGGAACCCTCTGAGACATGGGGCACTTCATACACAACTCCTTCTCGGTGCTTGTGGGCTCAGGTGAGATCCAGCTGAGCTTTGTATAGGCTCTGTCTCCTTTGTACGAGTCAGAACGGATGAGGAAGGACTTATTTAATATAATTCCTCCTTGCTGTTTGGGCCCTGGGTTTCTTTGCCTTTGATCTTTGTTTGTGTGATCCCCAAAGTCGCTTCATCCTGGTGGTAAGTAGTTGAATGGATTATTAAAGGGCACACCGATATTGTCCAGGTTTCCTTGCCCTGCAGTTTTAGCATTGTCCAGCTACCGGCACAAGTGTTGTTCTTTTCACTAAGTGCATCCTTCTTGTGTGTTCTTTCCTTGAAATCCATATCAATGACACTTTTGTTTTATGAAAATTTTCATAAAACAAAGTGTCATTGATAGATTCAAGGAAAAAACAAACAATGAAAGCAAGCTTTAGTGAAAAGAATAACGGAGTTCAATAGTGCTAAAACTGCTGGCAAAAATGATTTGTCAAGCACTAAAGATTAATAACCTAACCAATGCGTTCAGGGCTGGCTCATAATTAGAAATACCTGTCTGATAATGTGAAGTTCACACTATCGATTTAACAGGTATTTACTGTGAAGTATGGTAAGATGTCCAACATCCACGTTTCCAAACTTACTCTGCCTTTATTTGCAACTCTGGTTGCTGCATAAACTACAGAGCTGAGAGGAACACCACAATCTACCTCCCACAGCTGCGGAATCATCTTTTGTGGTGTTCTCTGGCTGGGAGCTTTGCATGGAATTAGTTCTGCAGGAAAAAGTCAAGTTCATGGGGATTTCAAATTAACTTGCGATGGGGATGCAGTTCACTCCTCGAAATGCGCATTTGCAAGAAACATGTGCTGAGGGTGAACTCTAACCCTGCTATTCAATCATATTTTCTCCGAAATGTGACTGCACTCAGCCTAAGACACAATGTGTCAACGTCTCGCATCTGCTCTCAGTGATTTTGCCAAAGTCTTATTTGCTTTGTTTGACAAACACGAATGATACCTGACAAGCTCAACACCTTCGGCATGCACATCACCCATCCCTAGCATACACAATGAAAAGGAGGGTATTTATCCCAATCCACAAAGATGTGCCCTGCAAGAGTTGGAGGTCAAGAGTACCAAGAAGGGAGATATTTAATAAAAAATTTTATTTGAACTGTGCACACAGCTATTGGATGTGGTACTCTACTGATTCCTCCCCACCAGCACAGTCTAGCAGCTGCAGCAGCACTAAATAAACAAACCCTTGGTGCTCCCAACTATCATGTGTCCCAGTATGGAACACTCGATCGAGTCAGGAGCTCCAAGGGGTTTGTTTGTTTAGTGGCAATGAGTCGAGTGTTCTTCGAGCCTGAGTCAGTTGAGCTGACCTGCCATCAGCTTTACGCCCGACTAGTGGCTTGGTGATCCTCCTCCCGACTCCTGCCTGGAACAATTCTGTCTTTTACTCCCATCTCCGATCATAACGTTATGACTGGGATGGGAGCCGGAATGTCTGCAAACTGCTGGCTGCCACTGCAGTACCCAACTGAGAGGACATCTGATCATCAGCGTAAATAGGGGGCTTCAGCCCTTTAGCCCCCATGTCTGCCTCTGATCTCAATGACATCACAGGGCATGAGGCATGAGGCCCAAGGCAGAGTGTCCTTACAGCCAGGGCAGTTCATTGAAATCCATTAATGCAGAATCCTGGGTGGCTTACTGTGCTTAAAACCAATGTTTTTTTAAATAGTTGCATGACATATAATAATTTCATAGGGGCACTAGGAGGGCCTGTTATGGATATAAGAGTGTCACCTTTTGCATCCTTAGGGCACTAGAACTGCTTACCTTTGGTTTGCAGTTCTCTTGCACTAAGAATGCTTGAGTGACACTTTATATCCATAAGTGGTCCTCCTAATGTCCCTAAAAACATAGAGAACATCAATAAATGAACTGCTAGCTGAGCCAGTAGCATGGTGGTAGAGTTACTGCCTGCTGCACTGGCAACACGGGTTTGGGAACAGGCGAAAGATCACTGGGGACTTGCTGGGGCGGGAGGACTGAGCATCCCTTGGGCAACTCTCTTCCTTCAGGGAGGGGTACATGAGTCCCACTGGTCAGTTACCATGTGAAGAAATCTGGGTGGTGGCACAGGTTCATACTAAGGTAGAAAGGAAGCAAAAGGCTTGCATGCCCATGATGCTCCAGCTATGAATAATAGTGTAAAATATCACCATTCAGAATGACCTTATCCAATTTGCCTTTAAATTCATCTTTTGATTTTCTAACTATTATTTCATAGCGAGACAGCAAGCGCGGGGAAGAGGGTCCCCACCTTGATTCAGGGAGGGGACCTCCATGGAGACAACGTGCACATCACTTCATTGCATGCGCATAGGTCCCAGGCAGAACAAACAGAGGAAAGCTCCATGGCCACAGCTGGATGACAGCCTCATCCCCCTCAGGCTCCGCTCCAATAGCTGGTCCTTCTGACATCATCCTGTGGCAGAGGACACACCGAATAGGTAAGTCCCAGATAAGCCAGTTCACTGAGCTGGGGAGCAGCTTCAGATAACGGCTGGTGGGGAGGTGAACAGGTGGAAAAATTCAGTATGAAAAAAATCTAACTTTTAAATTAATTGCTTAAATATATTTTAAATCGCAAAACAAAAGTTTTACTTTCACAACATAGTCCCTTTTATTGTACTGTGTCAACTGGTGGCACAGTCCTGTTAGTGATTGGGTTAGCTTGTTCAGACACCTGTTGCTTTAGGGTTTTTATTTAAGGTGTCTGCATAGAGTGCATTGCCTAGTATATAGGCTCAATTACCTTAAAATCAAGAATCAGTTCCTAACTGCAGATCGACACAGTAGCCTTTCAGTGCAGTTGGGTGATGTCCCTCAGACAGGAAGGTATAGGGATATTTTCCTTGCCATTTCATTAATTCTTTTGACTTTTCAGATCTGATCAGCATTCATTCTTCCTAGTACCTGGATTTAATTCATTGTCATTTTCCATTGTACAGCACTTTGCTCAAGGCGTTCCATATTACACAATGGTGACAAAAGCCCCAAATATACACCTAAAGCAACAGCGGATGACATGCTGGTAGTGCGGTGGAAAGCAGTTCCACTACCTTGTCTTACCTATCTTATCCCCACAGGCCTGCAGTACTCGGCATAGGGTTTCCAAAGCAGCTGCAGCAGTAGGGCCGCCTTCTCTCATGACGTGGCGCTGCCCTGCAAGAACCTTGTCGCACTCTATGCAGCAGAAGTGGTGAATTGCCAGTGGCTGCCTTCTGCTTCCGTGCACTCCTCCGTGAAGATCAGCTACAATAAAACAGTCACAGCTTAGTGGGCATAGTCCATTGTATTTAATTATTTTTATTTATTATTAATCTTTTGTGGTGTAACAACTGATTAGACAGGGTGCACCAGTAGAGTACAAGTACTAAAATTAAGGGCATCCTTTATCTGGCTCGGTGGTGCTGAGCAGTGCAAGACCACTTAGATATGCTGGAGACCTGGGTTCAAATTCCAGATCTAACAAGCTATACCCTTATTTAGTTCAAAGCTCAAACCACATTTCTCATAAGGGTGCCACTGGTTTGTGACATGTAACAAAAAGCAAAGTAACAACAAAGTCCATTGCACACCCCTTCCTGTGGTAAATCTTTGAAAAGTTAGAAATTTCTTTCTGACTAAATCGGCTATTTCTTACTTGTTTCCATAACTAAAAGGGTCTCTTAGTTTTCATGTAACCCCCACTGGCTACTTAGTTGACAAGTAGGCACACCTCTCAGATCTAGGGAACAGAGAGGGTGAGGGTTATATTGTGCCACCATAGACAAGGTGGGATATGCAGATGGAGTAGACATTATTGACACAAACCAAGTGTGGCTACTAGGCCTCTCTGGAGTGTTCAAGGACAGGATGAGCAGCAGCATTAAGAGGTTAGTTGTTTGTTTGTTTGTTTTATTTATTTATACTGGCAAGACCATGGGCCAAAGACCCGTTTTCATAGTCGACCAGTTTCACATAAACATACAATTAAACAAATATACAAGAATACAGAATACAAAAATACAAAGTGCTACTCACAGTAAAACTCAGAACACCAGTAATATACAGTACAAAGAGTATCAAGCAAAACATTTGCAGTCACTTTCTAGAAATAGATCATTCTTAAGCCTCTTCCTGAAATACATTAATGATCCTTTCAGGCTATCTAGAATGGGTAACAGATAATTAAAAGACAAGGAAGAACATACAGTAGAGTTTTTAGCCTTAGACGTCTTCATCCTAGGTATTTCAAAGTAAGTGGAATCAGCAGACCTTGTATAAACAGAACTGATATATCTCTTAAAGAGAGTATCAACAACCTCAGGAACCCGTTTAAAGTTATTTTCTTTGCCAACATGCTTAGTTGAAATTTAAAGCGCAAGTCTAATGACAAAAGCCTGCATTCCTCAATAGTAGACAGTGATGTATCCTGGATGGAAGTTGTGTGGAAAATCTAGAAATTTGATTCAAAAAATTTTAACTTTATTTATTAATCCATCCCTGTGGCATAATAAATCATGAGACCATAATCAATAGTAGGGATAAGGAAGATATAAGCAAGTATTTTCTAGTGGATGGTGCTAGAAAAGGATTAAGTCTGTATAAAGCCATCAATCTCTGATGAGTTGCTTTAATCAAACTAGAGATATGTGGTTCAAGCGTCATGCCCTCATCTA
Source organism: Neoceratodus forsteri (assembly GCA_016271365.2). NCBI lineage: Eukaryota > Metazoa > Chordata > Ceratodontiformes > Ceratodontidae > Neoceratodus > Neoceratodus forsteri. The sequence continues at coordinate 134,378,897 of JADMNL010000029.1, forward strand.
TTAAGAGTCCCAAATATTTAAATTGTTGAACTTGTTCAATAATATTTCCTGCACTGTATGTAATAACTCTATATCTGTCCCTATTTGTTTTCTTACTTTTGAAAAACCATGGACTTAGTTTTCTTTTCCTCAGAACAAGTCTGTGTTCCATAAGTCAATTGTGAGCTGCCTGAAAATCAACTGTCAGACCTTTATGAACTGTGTTAATGTTTGAACCTCTCGTGAGGATCACTGCATCATCTGTGTAAAGTAATATCTGGGAATTAGTGCATACAGAGGAAGAGTGTTTAAAATAAACTAAACAAAAAGGACCCAAAATCGACCCTTGTGGAGCACCCAATGAGGTAAGAGCTGGCTGTGAGAAATGACAATCAATTTTTGTTACCTGTGAGCGTTGATTTAAATAACTCCCGAACCACTCTACCACCTCACCAGACATACCTAGATCAAAGAGGATGATAGCAGAAGGCCGTGATCCACCAAGTCAAAGGCCTTGGTGAGGTCCAAACACTGCCCCAGTATATTGGCCATCGTCCATGGACAATTGGACAGCGCTTGTGAACCCCACCAAAGCAGTGATGGTGCTACTAACCTGGCCTAAATCCATGTTGAGCAGGTGTGAGGAAATTGTACTTTAGAAGATACTTAGTCATCTGATCAGAAATTATTCTTTCTCAAACCTTTGAGAGAGATGCTAATAGAGAAATAGGCTGATAGTTTTGAATTTTCATTGGGTCCTCAGACTTGAATATTGGTACAACAACAGAATTCTTCCATACTGTGGGAAACAGATTTGCAAAGTGATAAATTAAATATATGAGATAATGGATAGCAGAGTAGATCCACGGTGATCCTCACGAGAGGGTAATCAATCCATCCATCCCAACTGAGGATGTGGGTCCATTTTTTTACTTTCTTTTTATCCCTCCTTCTTGCCCTCAGCATTCCACTCCTTTAGGCATTGCTCATGCCATCCATGCTTCCTTGACCTTGAGTCTGCCCCTAGAGTGCCTCAGTAACTCCTTCCTCTCTCCCCTCCTCTGTGAAGCACCTGCACAGCAGGGTCTGCCCGTGGTTCCTGGACTGGACGGCATGGGCGGCCGTCATCTAGAAGTCCGCTGAGGATTTTTCCACGTTTCTCCTTCCCGTCACCCCGAGGATGTCGGCTTGGGCAGAGTGCGTGCTGATGCACACCTGCCAAGTGCCTAACAATGTCCTCCCTCCCCAAATCCAGCCCTCTTGAGCCACCAATACTCCATGAGAACCGGTGCTCCCACCGGCCTCCAGGGACGTTGGGTGCATATAGCACCTAGTAACCCATCCCAAGGAGGAGAGCATCCATTGGGATGCTCAATCCTCCTTCCCCTGCCAACCTGAGTCTGTACCCAAACCCAGGTCGCCGGGCGTGATGCGGTGTGGCGTCCAGCACCTCAACCCTCAGCACCACCGGCCGGTGTGGGTCCATTTTTAACAGATATCTCTTGACCTCCTCTGGGGAGGTAGATCTAAAATGATATCTTGGATACAGTAATTCAACAACATTATTTCTATTCCATGGATTAGCAACATCAGATGGAACATATTTAGATAAGTCAGCAAAAGTGTTGTTAAATTCTGAGCTATAGACTGAGGATTGGTTATGATCTCATTGAATTATCTAAGCATGAAATGCTAGAAGAGCACTTCTTGCCCAAAAGTTAATTTATCAATTTCCATGTATCGGATACATTCTTGCCCTTAAAGTCCCTTTGTCTATCAAAAATAGTTTATTTTTAAATTACGAACTATCATTTTACATTCATTTCTAATAACCTTATGTACTTCACACAAGGTAGGCATGACTAGGAATTTTCTTGTAGGTTTTCCAGAAAACATCTCGATCTCTCAATAGTTTTAATAGTTCAGGTGTTACCCACTTGTATTTATTTCCCTAATCCTTAGTTTCCTAAGAGGGCAAACTTATTACAAATGTTGATGAAAAAGAGCAGAAGATGGACAATGCCTCATCAACCTTGGAATCTGCCCTATTCCTGTCTAGTCTATAGATGCCACAGCTGTTTTAAATTTTGCAGTGTCTATTTTATTTATACTACAATACGTGAAAATATAAATACAGGAGGAACCTTCTTTCTTTTGCTGTCCAACAACAATATACAGGACTGTGGTCACTAACACTGTCCAAAAGGACCCTGATTGAACAACTGTGTTAATGTCAGAGATCAATATCCAGTCCAAAAGAGAGGTAAATCCAGATCTATAGTGACTCCTAGTAGGGGCATCAATTAACTGTGTCAACCTGTTATTAGTAACCAGTTCTTTAAATTTCAGCGAACTCTTTCCTAACCAATTCATGTTTAAATCTCCCAACATTATTAATTCTCTATTTTTGGGAGTATCCTCTTAAGGTCTCAATCAAACTTAATCCCTCCTCCTGGTGTCCTAGTTGGGTAGCTAGACAGTACAAGGGCCTGAAGGAGTAGGGATACTAGGGGCAAAGGAAAGGAGCAAACAAAATAAGGACAACCTTTATTACATAACTAAACCACCAAAAATGGGATGTCATAGTGCTCCCAAAATAATGGTGTCACAGTCTGTAAGTCACAGTCTGTAAGGTCTGAGACTTCTTCCTGAAAATCAGGCAGGCACTTCTCATCCCTTCAACCAGAAAAGAAGCATTCTCAATGGAAATGGGCACTGCAGCTTCTTCTGACTCCAGGGCTCTTCATCTCCCTTCTCAGCTGAGATATCTTCAAGTATGGGCCCTTTATCTGAAGGCATGAATGGTGCTGCATTGGGGTCCAGCTGTGAACCTGCTGAGTCAGACCCCTCTGGAGGTATTACTGCAGGGTAGTCGATCGATCAGCACATAGACTGGGAAGGTCCAAGTTGGAATAATATATCACCAAGTCCAGTTCCATAATCTGACTGCTGCTGAGTATCATTTAGGTATCTGGGGATGCCTGAACTGTTACCTTATGGGTTCTGTTGTATCTGCATGTTGCAGGTCTGGGTACTGAGTTGTTGTGGGGTTTTCACACTTCATTATTGCTGGGGACAGTTGTCCAGTGGGCAACAGATAAGTCTGGTGGATCATCCTTGTCCCACTGGACTCTCCCTCTGGGCGTGTCTTGTAGACAGGCATGTCCTGTACCTGCTCCATGAGAATGTAAGTGGTATTTCCTGTCAGCAACCTTGTGCTTTCGGGCAGTCCCAGGTCATAACAGCACTGCATCACTAGGCATCAAGTCTTGTGCCTTTACCTCTTTGTCATATTCAGCTTTATTGGCTTTGTTCCCATTTTTCAGCCACCTCTAAGGATATCAGGAAAGCAGCATTTCACTGGTCTTTTAGGCATTAGAAATACTAAAGGTAAGTTTCAGAAGAATTCTACCAGCTATGACTCTGAGGCACAAATCAACTGTAATCTGGCTTCCTACCAAACGTTAGGTAGTATGACAACCAACCAACTGCATTGCTTTGCAAACAATTATAGATCATGTCAGCATCCCTGACTAATCACAGCCCTCCTTCAGTTGCACAAAAGTACCTCCATGCGCTGAGCACTGTAGCAGGCTTCTCACTGACCACTTACGCCATTAACTGTATTAAATTAAAAAGGATTTTTTATGTAATACAGTTAAAGATCTATAATAATTTTATGGGTCCATTTGGGAGGTCTTTATAGATATAATGCTGTCACTTTCTGCATCCTTAGGAACACAGAACTGCTCACCTTTGGTTCATAGTCCTCTGGTCCTAAGAACATGCCAGGCAACACTCTTATATCCATAAGTGGCCCTCCAAACAGATCCATAAGCTTATATTACATGCATTCACAGATGCACTCACATGCTGGCTCCTCTAGACATAGTTCTTGAGGAGGTCCAAGCATGCCCTGCATGTTGAGTAAAATTCTATTGAATCTCTCAAGCTCCCCCTGGACTGTGGCCACCCACCCAGCCATTGCTTCCACGGCACACATTCGGGCCTCCTCATCAGTCAGATGAGATGGCATCCCATGAGTTCACCCCACTTTCTCTGTGGAAGAACAAGGCCCTTTAAAATCAGTGGCAAGCAAAGAGACTGGCCACCCTGGTCCTCAAGGGAATACAATATTTGTCCCACTCGTGGATGATGCAGCAAAGTAACTAAAAACATTTAAGAAGGAACAAGCTGATTTGCACTGGAAAAGCAAGAGCATCAGCAATATCTGCAGCGTTTGTTACCCTGTTCACAAAAGTGGAGACCACTATACACACAAACTATAGATCTATCTCTACTTCCACCTCTGTCTAAGGCACTTGAGCACATAGTTGCAGATCAGCTGGTGAAGTATATGAAAATACTCGATCCAGTTCCCCAGCAGCGTGGATTCAGAAAGCAACATTGCACTACCACAGCACTGCTAGAATTCACTGGGTTCATTCACAATCTCTGAATCAAGGTAGATGGAGGTGCAACCTTCATAGACCTCACAAACGCCTTTGGTACAATGAACCATGCTTTACTTCTCAAGCAACTGTCTCAATTGGCCTCTCAGCAGATACTGTGTCCTGGTTTTAAAAGTATCTTGTAGGCTGCTCCCAATGGGTGAAGATAGCTAATGTCACCTCTGACCATCAACATGTGCACTCTGGGGTACCACAGGGCTCCATACTGGGTCCACTTCTCTTAACAATCCTCGCTCCTGTTTCCAGCAGATCTCTATGCAGATGATGTGGTCATATACATTAGCAACACTGACCCTGAACCACTGGAACACCAACTTCAACTCAGCTTTGAGGAATGGAGAACTAGTTCAGGAAACACAAGCTGATCCTGAACTACAAAAACAAAAGTCATGTTGTTCAGTGGTGCTCGCAGCAAACACAGATCTAGTGCCCTAACCATCAGGAACTCCTCGGATCCCGCTTGAACAAATTCAACATTTCAAGTATGTAGGGAACAGTGGATAACTCCTATTATATGCCTCAGCATGCTGAGAATGTTGCCAGGTCTGCTAGTATCAAGATAGGGTTACTCCACAGACATAAACACAATCTAATGCCTGAAGCCCTTATACCAGCTGTCTATAGCTCCATAGTATCCATTGTTGACTATGGTCTGGTTATCTACAGCTCAGCTTCCACCACTACCCTCTGCAGAATTTCAGTGGCACTCAATAAAAGCATGCCAACTTCTTACTGGAGCAGCACGCCTTACCCACACATGTGAACTGTATGTGCAAACAGGTTGGCTTCAGATAAATGGGAGATTCACTATCAGACCAGCTTGCTAACTAAAATTGCACTTCTCGGCTCCTGCCTTCTGGTGTTACAAACTTACTCAGGTCCTCTTGCAGCTCCCAGCACACGCGTAGCTCAGTCAACCAGCTCTTCTCTGTCCCAAGATGCCGGACTACACAAGGGCAATGATCGTTTGCACATAGAGCACTACTATGGTTTAATGCGCTGCCCAGTGATATCTCTTCCTTACCAAAATTGGGACCATTTAAAGGCACTCTTCATCCAGCATCTTACAGCTAACAGTTCCTGTGACTGTTTCAACTGACATGGCACTAAATCAGCAGTACTGACACATCCTTGTGTACCTACTACTTCCTTTCTCTGCGAATGACCACTTTCACCCTAACCGCCTTCTGCCCTATTTCCGCCTGCTTCCCGATCCTTCTTTATAATAATAATCTTTATTTATAAAGCCCTTTCATGTCAAGGCTGAACAAAAAATGTAAAACCATAAAATGCACAATAATCAGATGGATAAATACAGAGCTAAAAATCAGTTTGGGTATGCTTTTAATCATAGGTATGTTTTAGGGCATTCTTAAAGCCCTCCACGGTCATGCAGTCCCGTATCTGATGGGGTACAGACTTACACAGGGCTGGAGCCACATACATAAATGCACCTCACCCTCTCACCCTCCACCTTCTTTCCACTGTTTATCTTCACTTACCTGAACTTTTATTCACCCAAATCTACCTATACCTATTTGACAAAGCACCTTGGGCTGCCTCCTTTTATTAGGTTATTTTGATTTCCTATTGGTTCATAGTTTTAATTTTAGTTGTAATGTTAATGTCATATTGTCATTTTAAAAACTTTCTTGTCAAAATTTTATGTAATACCGTACGTTGTATGTCTGTCACCCTTCCCACTGATGTGGAACCCTTGTAAAAGAGGTGTTATGTGCTCAAAGGTATTGTAATCTGAAAATGAATAAATAAATAAGACACACTTTAGTGCAAGGGTTAGGCCCATGTTATAAATTTGAAGGGCCAAGCACCCTGGACAAGATGCTCTTCCTGGATAAAGGCAGCCCATTCAAGGCCAGCCAGATATATAGAGGACTGATTAATATGGACAACAGTGCCACAGACATCCAGAGAACTACACGAGGTGGAGTGCCAAACTGGGCATAGGCATAGTACAACAAATGTGGAATTCTGATGGTCTAACCTCGTCTAGCCACAAGGGACACCTGGAAGTGATTTACTCAATTCAAAGTCCTGCACAGATGGCACAGGACCCAACAGAAGCTTCACAATTGGGACTTAGTGCCTTTGGATGTCTGCTGGAGGTGCTCACCTGCCACAAGGAACATCACACATTTATTTTGGCACTGCCAGCCAGGAGTAGTACTTGGGAAGAGTCCAGCAGGTCTGTAAGGTCTTATTCAACCCTGAGCTCACTTTCACCCCACAGCTGGTGACAGGGGGTGTGGTAAAAGGAGCCATCCTGGACTCACAGACCTCACCTTTGGCTAAACGCTGGTTACTAGGGACCTTAACCATGGCTAAGAGGGTTATACTCCAGCATTGGAAGGACATGAACCCTTCCCATGAACTTATCTGGAATGGATATCATTAACTGCAGGTAGTGTGGAACAATTTTCAGAAGGACAGTCTTACAGGATTTAGGACACTGTCCCCATGCTGGGCCACTGGAGATCTTGAGGGATCAGCTCCGGGCAGCATGGGCAGAGATTGCACGCCTCAAATTTCATATTTAAGAGGAAATAGATTATAAGAACCACTCGCCATTTCCCCAGCATCCAACAGGAAAACCTCGACCACAGAGGTAGTTGGACCAGGAGGTTGGCAGGTAGTTAGGAGGGCAAATCGGTACCCCATCACTCTCTGCTCTCCAACATATTACCTCCAAAAACCATATAAACACTACAAACAGGTATCTGCCTCTATCTCTGAAATCAAACAAAGATGCAGAAGACACTGCAGAGCAGGACACTGCGGCACAGGAGCTAACACAACAAAACTCACCCAAATCAGGAACCAAAACAAAAAAGGAAATCCAAAAACTTCTGATCATAGGAGACTCCATGATTGGGGAGTTGATACCCATCTCCAGCCAGGGGTAATGGTCAGATGTCTTCCAGGTACATCAGCATGGAGAGACACTGACCGCATTGCTAAAATTGTTCACAAAGCAGGAGAAAACATTGATGTCCTAGTACACATAGGGACTAATGATCTCGCCAGCCGGTCAGTTGTGGAGACCAAGGAACACCTGACCAGGCTGGGTGACAAACTATCATCCATTTCATCCGCATCTCCTTCTCTGAGATCCTGCCAGTCTGGGAGAGGGGGCAGATGAATGGAAGGTCAGAGAAGGGAGATGGGGAGCTAAACCACGTGGCTCAAGGGCTGGTGCCAGGAAAAAGGACACCAATTTGTAGGGAACTGGCAACAGTTCTGGGGTGAAGTTCTTTAAATTTGATGGATTGCAGCTGACTAAGGAGGAGCCAGTGCATTGGGGCAAAAGTTTGATGTCTTTGCAGAATATTTAAACTAGCAAATGGGGAGGGGTGCAGCACCCATCGTTGAATGGGAAGAACACCCCTCCTCCTTAGCTAGTGGTCAAACAGGATTCATGCGTTTGCAGTTATTTGCATCACCAGGTAAGAAAAAGGTTTGTCTCCCCATACGGCGCACAGGGTATGCTGCAAACCTCACCCAACAACTAACACACGAAATCTGCCCAATGGAAAATCATGTACACAAATGCTCACAGCCTGGGAAATAAGATCCCAGACCTGCAGGCAATAATGTCAGAGGCTAAACTGGACATAGTAGCAAGTAGTGAGCGTGGTTTACCAGTAACCACACTTGGGAGACTTCAGTACCTGGCTATGTATTGTTCAGAAGAGACCGAGGTGCAAGAGGGGTGGGAGTGGCCCTGTGTCAATGAAAATATCAAAGCTACAGAAATTCAGAATACACATAAGGAGCCAGAAGAACTGTGGGTCACCCTGGAAACAGGAAATGGGACAGCAATAAGAACTGGGGTTGTCTACAGGCCCAGACCAGGGGAGGACATAGACACATTACTGTTAGAGGATATACAAAACATGACAGCTAAAGGAGGTTCTGATAATGGGAGACTTCAACATGCCGGATACAGATTGGTCAATACCAGCAGGAACATCTGCCAGAACTAGACACATAGTGGATTCCCTGCAGTGGGAGGGCCTCAAACAACTGGTACAACAACAACCCACAAGAGACAGGGCTATCCTAGATCTAGTACTGACTAACAGGGAAGGGATCGCAGATCTCCAGGTAGAAGGTCATCTGGGGCCAGTGACCATCACATAGTATGGTTCAATTTGGCTACTACATCTAAATCATCCCATTCCAAGGCAAAAATATGGGACTTCAGAGGAGCTGACTTTGATAAGATGGCCAACAGAGTTATTGCCCTGGCAAAAAGAAACACAGGTGAGGGGTACAGGCAAAGTGGGCAAGCATTAAGAATGCAATACTTGAAGCAACATCCCATTGTGTTAGACAGAAAAGGAAGTGCAAACAAAGAAGGAAACCACTTTGGTTCTCAAATACAGTAGCAGAAAAGGTCAGAGCCAAAAGGCTGGCCTTCAGGAAATATAAGAGAACACAGAGGGATGAAGATAGGAGGCATACCAAACTGCCCTAAGAGAAGCAGGGAAGGCAGTAAGGCAGGCAAAGTTCCAAACTGAGGAAACACTAGCACGAACAGTAAAAGAAGGTGACAAGACTTTCTATAGATACATTAGTGAAAGGAGAAAGTCCAGAGGGTATTGCTAAGCTTATTGGAGAAAAGGAGCATGTGAGGAGGAGGACCATGTAAAAGCATCTATCCTAAATAGATACTTTGCTCAGTATTTACTGAAGAGAAGGTAGGGCAGGCCCACAGCTCAGCACCATGGACATGGGGAGGGAGGTGAGCACTACTCCCTTCACAAAAGAAAGGGTCCTACAAGAGCTTGCTAAGCTCAGGGTGGATAAGGCAATGGGACCTGATGGCATACATCCCAGGGTACTTAGGAGCTAAAGGTGGAACTAGCAGAGCCAAGCAGAACTGTTTAGTGAGTTTCTGAGCACAGGAGAGGTCCCAGAAGACTGGAGAGGGCTCATGTGATCCCGCTCCACAAGAGTGGTAGCAGGGAGGAGGCAGGGACTTCTAGACCAGTCAGTCTTACCTCAGTAGTGGGCAAGATTATGGAGGCACTCCTTAAGGAAAGGATAGTGCAACACCTGGAATCCATAGGGCACAGGATCCAAGACAGCATGGGTTTACAAAGGAAGGTCCTGTCAAACTAATCTCGTAGATTTCTTTGACTGGGTAACCAGAGTGGTGGACCAAGGGGAGCAGTTGATGTTGCCTAACTTGACTTCAGCAAAGCTTTTGACACTGTTCCACATAGAAGATTGATAAATAAGCTGGGTAGGCTCGGGTGGGTCAGAAGTTGGTCAACTGGGTGGCAAACTGGTTGACAGGCAGAAAAAGAGAGTGGTGGTAAATGGTATACAGTCAGAAGAGATGCAAGTCACAAGTGTGGTACCTCAGGGATCAGTCCTGGGGCCAGTCCTCTTCAACATCTTCATCAGTGACCTTGCAGATGGACTAGAGGGTAAGGCTTGTCTGTTTGCAGATGACACCAAGATCTGTAACAAGTAGATGATTACAGATGGGGTGGGCAGAATGAAAGAGATCTGGATAAACTAGCAAAATGGTCAGAAGAGTGGCAACTGGGATTTAATGCAAAGAAGTGCAAGATCATGCACATAGGGAAGAGAAACCTGAAGCCACCTATAGGCTGGGAGAGGAGTTGCTAGCAGTCACAAAGGAAGAAAGAGACTTTGGCATCATCATCACTGATGACCTGAAATCATCAAGCAGACCTCTAAAGCAGTAGGTAAGCTAGAGTGTTAGGGTGTATTAGTAGGGATATCACAAGTCGTGGAGGGAGGTAATAATCCCTCTTACAAGACACTGGTTAGGCCCCATCTGGAGTACTGCGTGCAGTATTGGAGGCCACACCTTCAGAAGGACATAACCAAATTGAGGCAGTCCAGAGAAGGGCAACCAAAATGGTGCAGGACTGCATCAGAAGTCATATGAGGACAGATTAACAGAGCTCAATATGTATACCCTTGAGCAAAGGAGGGAGAGGTGATATGATCGAGGCATTCAAACACCTTAAGGGCATTAACAAGGTGAAAGAGTCTAACATGTTTAAATATAAGAAAATAGCAGGACAAGAGGACACAGCATGAGATTAAGGGGGCTGATTAAGGGGAATGTGAGGAAATTCTTTTCACAGAAGGGTGGTGGATGCATGGAATGGCCTACCTCAAGAGTGGTGGCTATGAATACAGTGCAGGGCTTCAAACAGGCATGGGATAGGCATAAAGAACAATACAAATGAGTGTGAATAGATAGGCCACTGACAGAGCAAAAGGCCGATGGCACATTTATAAGGTAGAAAAATGGGCAGACTGGATGGGCCATGGTCCCATCTCGTCAACTTCTATGTTTCTATGATTTCAGAGTGTTACTAGGTTGGAGAAGGCAGACAGTTTTGAGAGAGTACTCTGCACTACATGCAGCAAGCAGGAAAATTTGCCAGGATATCAATCAATCAATCAATCACTTTATTTAACCAGGCATAAACACCATTGAGCAATCTCATTTTCAAGGTGGTCCTGGGCATAAATACAATACAGTACACTTCATAAGATTACAATTACAGTGGACAATGGTGCAAAAAAAAAAAAACATTGTGGAAGGTGCGGTCCAATAGGGCCTATACACACCGGTCAACATAATTAACTGCATAAGGTACATAATGATAAGCTTTACTGAAATGAGAAGGGACAACAATCCCATATGAGTCTCCACTGAGTAAGAGCTCATACCTAAATGATAAAAAATAAGGAGGTATTAAGGAATAGGGTAGGAAATTGGGGTGAAAGAGTAGGCAGCCAAAGGAAGGCCAGAATAGGTAAAAGGTAGAGAGAAGAGCAGGGTCATCTTGGATTAAGGAACTAGGCTTGTGGGTCCTAGGTTTCTGTTGTTAGGAATGTGAAGGTGGATGAGATACTTAGGAGTAGGATTTGAGAGTGGCACCGAGGCTTGGGGTCATCGGCATTTGAAACAGTTGCATGACTCCTTCAGATAATCCGTTAATAGACTTTGAATGTGAAAATGCTTGGAAGTGAGGATAATTTTAATCGTCTTGCATAGTGTTCCAAAGTGATGGAAGTGAGAAGTTGATTGCTGCTGAGTCAAGGGTATTTTCTCTAGGAATCTGGAAGCAGATTAAGGAGAAGTGTCTCAGGCCATAGGAACCTTTAGCCCATTTGAAGATGTTCGAGATGTATGCAGGAGGTTATCAGATAAAGCTCTAAAAACCAGAGGACAGCATTCCTTTTCTTCTAGTTGAGAGTGAGGTCCATCCGAAACCTGGTATAGACGACAGTGATGTGTACTGAGGGTAGATTTAAGATAAACCTTAAAGCCTGGTGGTAAAAGGGTGTCAAGTTTGTTTAGCATCGTTGATGGGCAATGACTGTAAAGGAAGTCAAGCGTAGTCCAGTATAGTTAGGAATGTGGTTTGTACTAGTCTCATTCTGGCTTCTAATGTGAGTAGGTGTTTAATGCAATAGAATTAACCTAATCGCTGTCTTAGTTTCTTCAAGGTTTCATTTAAGTGGCACTGAAAGTTAGCTTGTTATCCAGCCAGAACCCTAGGTATTTAAAGGTAACCAACTACTTCAAGGGGTTCATCTAAGAGTGTTCGGATCTGTGTGATATGTGGACATCCGGAGTAGACTTTGGTGAGAGAATCATTGCATTAGTCTTTTTGGCATTGAGGAGGAGCTTATGAGCTTATGAGGATATGGGGCCCCTATCTAACTTCGGAGTATTACAAGATTCCACAAGACCATTTTATGCCCTCTTATTTAACTCAGAGTGATAGGGTTTGCACCATGACAAACAGCATAGGTCACTAGTGGAGAAGGATCCCCAAAGCTACAGGAATGAGACATACACAGAGATTCTGGAATGCATCTCTTGCAAATCTGAATGATATTAAGAGACCTGACTAGGCTGGCCTGGTGGCGCTGAGGGTTGAGGCGCTGGGCGTGACACCTCACACCATGCCGGTGACCCAGGTTGAGAATGGCCCTGGGTCACTGGGGGTCAATTAGGGGGTAGCCTCCTCCGGGGAGGAGACACTCTGGCAGTGATAGCACCCATAGCACTATGCAGGTGGGAGTACAGGTGGTAGGTGCACTGCCTCACGAGTCGGGAGGGCACTGCTGGGCATAATTACAGCATGCATCAGCACATCTTCAGTCTGAACATCAGCCCTTCATGCTGCCACCCTCAGGGGTGAGGACCACACAAGAAAAGGGAGAAAAATCAGAAAACTCATGGGCATCAAACACAATGATGCTGGGATCCGTACACCGGACCCAGCTGAATGACTGGGGAGGTGAGAGGTACCCTGGCGGCCAAAACCCAGGACAAGTGCAAAACAAAAGAGACCTGACTGTTGTGTGCACTATTATGAGTACCTGATTTCTTTTGGGAATAATTCCTATTGACAAATGTATTGAATGCACATACTGCATGACGATGTTTGCCCACATTTACAGTTGTATTTCCAAGGGCTTGCCCAGACAGGTTTGTCTTGTAAACCCGATGGTCCTGTTGTGTACTGTTTTTGATTCCAAAAAATAAATCTCTCAACTTGTGCACCATCTTGGGGAGGTGATACTGGTGTCATTTGAGATTTACATATCCCGAGGGATAACAGTTCCTTTACCAAGACTTTCAAAATCGCATCCCTGATCCAACTGGCTTCTCTTGGCTGCTGCACAGTGTACAATGAACTTTTCCGTGAGGATTTTGCTATCATAGTGGTCTTTTGGTCCTTACTCTGATATTCCTGGACATATCTGAAGAAATGGTCTGTGACCATAGGAGTGCTAGTGATATTCCTTGAATCGGATTCTAGACTGAGGAAGTCAATGCACACCAGCTCCATAAGTGTCCTAGTAACAATGTTCATGAGAGGGCAGCCCTCAGCAGCAGGGTTTTCCTTTGCATTTACCTGATGAGAATTTTAAAACTCCAGCACACACCTTGCATGTAAAAGAGTTGCAGTTCACAAAATTAACCATAAACCATCAAGAAAGCGATACCATCCGCTGTCCCCAAAGAACGCTCCTCAATCAAAGTAAAGTGCTCAAATGTGGTTTCTTTTTGTTTCTTCATTTCTTTCACCACCTACCAGCCCCCTTCCACAGGCCCCTGAGCCCTGTCACCCGGCATCCACTGGTGCATACTTCTGGTGTTGAGGTGCCAGCTGATTGGGTGCGGCACCTGCAGGGGACCAGCATTATTCTGCCAGTCGGTGGAATTTTGCCCCATTTTCCCCTCCTGAGTAGGGCCATCATGTGCAATGATGCCAGTGGCCGAGCTGTGCACGCTTCTGCATATGGCATACCAGGTGTCTGCTCAATCTCTGCCCCTGTCTTGCAGCCAGTGTGCCAGCCTCAAACTGCCACTAGGGGCCAGGCGTGCACCAGTCTCTGATCCCAACTCTTCCTGAGAGAGAGGCTATCCTCCAGAGGCTCAATCCTCCCTCCCTCCCTGGCCAATCCCCGCCGACCTGCCTGCATGGCAAACATGGGTCACTGGCATGGCAGGAGGTAAAGCAGTGATGCCTCAGCCCTCCATGCCACTGGGCCAGTGACAAATGTGGTTTATTAGTTGGCTAACCGATACAATGGCACATACAAACACCCTGGCACTGGCACTTCATACTCCAAAAGTTCTTTCTCAGGGGTGGAGTCTAGCTACATTAATCATCAATTTAAATTCATAATTTTAAAGATGCAGACCCCTTTATCTGGGTGCAAGGTATACATATACGCAGAAATAGTGACTACAGTTCATAAAATGCAATGAAGTGCGAAATACTCCAAAGTGAAATCATAGTGAACCATAAAAACATATAAAAATACAAGCATATATTGTATCAGTAAAGGAGCAGGAGGAATATAAAGGAAAAGATGGGAAAAAGGAAATTGAGGGGAGAAAACAAAAATGAAAAGAGGAAGGAGTGAAAGGAGGGAGAGGGGAAGGAGAAGAGGGTGTGGGAGGGAGGAAGAGGGAAGGCAAAAGGGGATAGGAAAAAGAGAGGAAGGGGAAACAAAGAAGGAAGGGAAATGAAGGAAGGGATACACAATATGCTGAGGAAAATCACAGGTATGGGATATCCTCCAAAGTGCAGTAATTCAATTCATCAGAGTGGAAAGATGAGCAAATCACATGCTCTTCAAAAGGGCAGATTTCTAATTTAGGGACCTGAATAAAATAATAAAATACACAAAAACAAAGACACTGGGTAATGCCATATAAACTGCATAAGTAACAAAAGAAATCGATTAGAATGTAAACTGCATTATAAATTAAACAGTCCAAAGGACTACAATGAAGTGCTTCTGAAATCTAAATTAAATTAAATACTGGCCCAAGTCCCATCAATCATTGAGTCCATCTGGGCATAAGGCACCCTTAACATAAATCAAACAACTTTCCCTCTGAAGTAGTTATTTTAGACGGTCACCACATCTAATGTGAATAGGGATATAGTCCAGTGCCTATAACCTTAAGACAACATAGTGTTGGCAGCAGACAGTGTGATCTGTCTTGGAAGGGCAATAGTCATGCAAGCAGATATGCTGTTTCCTGTCATGCATACAACTTCCAATTGCTCTATGAGAACACATTTGTCCTTCAAGCCAAGTTAGGCTCACTCGCCTTCCATTCCTCAGGTAGAGGTGAGCTTCCAGTCCCAAAATTGATGGTGGTGGGATAAATACCTTGTTTGGGTCTTTCTACTGAGGGTTTGGGCTACACTGCTGTGTCTGCAAAGCACACTCTGGCCAAGTTCCATCCCTTTTTCACAGTGATGTCACATGCAGTCATGTTTTCATTTGCATGGTGATCCTTCTCACAAAAGCATTGTACACACAGGCAGGCAAGGAAATAGGCTTCACTACTAGTCCCTCCAATAAGCCATGTTTATAGGGGAGTCACTCATCAGCATCTGGTTCTTACCATTTTTCTTTAACCCCACCACCCCACTGATAATAGCGCTATCAATGTTGGGCCAAAATACCAACTCCTGAGAATCACAGCACTACATTACACCAATGGCATCGTGCTATGTCGAAGCTCTTGCTGTGCTTGCCTCACCAATCAGTGCATGGGCAGCGTGTGTCACTTTCTCTGCACAGCAGTCCTAACCATCCAAACATGTTGATGCCAACTAACATGTGACATTTGTCATACACCTTTGTGTCTGGGCATACCATTCCAGACTGTACATGGGTCTTTCAGTTTCACTGACCTTAGTTGGGAAATCAGTCCGTAGCAGTCATGCATCCAAGGTAAGGATGATGCCTTGTCACTTAGTCGCAATACTGTACAGTAGGTCCCTGAAGCATAACTTTCTGTGTGGGTGACAACTGCTTGTTGTAGCAGTCTTTGAAAAAGAGCTACTTGGGAATCTCAGTCCAATATAGCATGAGTAGGTACTCCATTGACCTTCACCTGAATCTCTAAAGAAGGTCCCATGAGTTTAGTTAATGCAGCAAACAAGTGCTGCTGGCTTAACTCATGCCTTTACAATGGTTTAAGTGGGCGTCTGATGACCCGGACTCCAGTGTACTCCCTTACTGGGTCCCACTGAACTTCCTGCTTCCTGCATCTTTCTTTAAATGTGGTTGTGACCTTCCTCAGGTCCGCTGAGGATTGGCACCTAGTCTGCAGATGTTCATCCTCTCTGCAATGATAGTAGAAGATTCCTTCTAGCCAAGCTTGGTTATGTGTGCTACACTTGTAGGTATCCAGGTTTGCCCTCCTTCTTTGAGACATCTTAGCGCTGTCACTCACCATAGTATATTACAGTGGACTGTGTCCTTCCAAAGGTGACCTCACAGCTTGGGAGCTGCTGTTGTGCTTGCGAGAGTCCCATCACAAGCTTTGTCATATTTCTCATTTGCACTTGCAGATCACTGAACTGCAAGCCACCCTCAGGGATACTCTAGGAATCTCTTTTTGAAATCTGATCTTCCTGCTTCTCAACTCTTGTATCAGTTCTCTGCAGGACGGCTGCTGATCCATATGGTCTCTCAAACACAAATTAGTCAAAATGTATTCTGAGGACATGGCTCCTTGTAGCACTTGTTCCACCCAGACATGGTCCATGTCAGCAGTTAAGCTTCCTTTCCGATATGCCCTCTACACCACTTTCTCTATCCTCATAAGGAAATCAGAGAACCTCGCTCCATCTTTCTGCTCCAGTAAGGTTAATTTAGTCATAACTCATCCAGGTTTCACCCACTCCTGAACATACCTTCCAACATGGATAGATAGTTGAGTGGGGTAGTATCTGGGTCTTGAAACCTTCAAGGCCTGGATGATGTCCAGTGCTGGTCCTCTCAGGCACCCCACATCCAGGCTTTCTTGTCATTGGAACACTTCAAGTCTTGTACAATCTATGCAGCCTGTTCAATCCATGTGTCTAAGTCCTCCTCCCCATTGGGGGTAGGACTGATTCCTGAAAATGTATGGAGCCTCTTGTACTTCTGTGTAATCTGTTGGTGGCATTTGGGCCTTCTCCATCAAGGATCCCACTGTCTGCGTAATGACTCTGCTGGCGTTGCCATGTTTCCACTAGGCACCACTAATGCATGCAAGTCTTGCACAGTCTTAATAGAAACAGTAAAACATGCTTGCGATGCGGCAACCCAGGTTCAGAAAATGGACATGGGTCATCAGAGAGCTGGCTGGGAGCCGGAGTGAGGAGGAGGCTTGAGCATCTGTCGAACTGCTTGTCTCCTCCAGGGGTAGGGGGATGCTGACTCAGTGCATGCCTGACCTCTGGCGGTGGCCGGAGGTCCAGCATGCCAAGCCTTAAGTAGGGAGGGAGGTGGCTGGCCAGCAGATGCCTGGTGTCCTAGTGCAGCCACGCCCGGGAGGGCGAATAGCAAAAGACTCTGCGCTGGTACAACACTGACATGAAGGCTGGAGATTAGCCCTCACCCACGGCTGCCATGATCCTCAGCGAGGACTCCGACGAGACACAGAAGGTATGAGAGCTACAGGGGTTGCTCCTACTCATCCCTGCCTGGGGATAAAACCAAGGCTCTGTGGGGAGTCGTGTACAGCACCTGAGATGAGGGGCATAAAGAGAAATAAAAAAGAAACATAGAAACACAAAATCTGTCAGCAGATAAGGACCATATGGCTCACCTAGTCTGCCCATTTCCTCACCACTGCTGCAGCCCCAGATCCTATTTGATCTGTGGTTCTTCTGCTCTGCACATCTCCAGGGTACCTTTATGTCTATCCCATGCACTCTTGAACCCCTTATTGTTTTCGCACCTACCACTTCTGTTTGAAGGCTGTTCCATGGCTCCACCACCCTTTCAGTGAAAAAGTACTTCCTAACATTACCCCTGAGACTTCTACCCTTCAGCATCATATCATGCCCCTTGTTCACGTAGAGAGTTTTCTCTGAAATATGCTTTCCACCTGCCTGTTTATTCTCCTAAGGTACTTAAAAGTCTCTATCATATCTCCCCTCTCCCTTCTTTCCTCCAGTGATTAGAAATTAAGGTCCTTACGTCTTTCCTCGTAGGGCTTCTGGTACAGTCCATGTACCATCTGTGTTGCCTTTCTCTGCCTTTGGTGAGCCAATTCATCAACTTTGAAATCCAGTCCTCCATCTGAGACTGGCTTTGGTGAGGACCATTGCTCTCCCAGCAAAGTGGGTGCCACTCTTCTGAATTGCCAACAGGGGAATATGTGGCAAGCAGCTCCATGCATCCACATTCTTACTTTCTCCTGTACTGCACTCACTGTATTGGTGTCAGGATCATAGGACAGCTGGTTGACCTTCACTTTCCCATCCCATCAAGTCCAGCTGGCAAAACATTAATAACATTGACTCTACTGACTCCCTTGGGGATAGTCTTCACTAAAAGCATCTTCTAAGTTCCAGACCCTCTTTATGACACCAATTTGAGACCTCCTGGAAGGCCATGGGGGGTTACCAGGCAGTTCCTTGACCACACTGATGGTCCATCTGTAGGGCATCCCAGTGGTGCCTCCAAAGATGTAACTAGGTAACCATGGATACTGTGTTTACTACCCTGCTGTGTGAGCTTAGACAATGTTGAGTGTTCTTGGTCATTAAACTCAAGACTGGGGGTTTGTGACCAGGGCCTAAGTTGTTTATGTGGTGCTGCCACCCAGAAGGGTTTAAATGGGCTTCACGTGGGTGGGGTACAGACCCTTGGGATGCAGTACCTCCCCAGAGGATCACCCCACCTGGAACCAACACAGTGCAATAACAGTTACCCCAGTGAGTATGCTGCTTATCACTTTAACAGGTACTCCCTTAGACAAATAATTTAAACAAAAGAATAAGGAACTTTATTAAGGGACTGCAAAGCCCTAAAAAGGAAAGGGAGGGGTAGGCAATGAGGTGACACATGCAATCCCTGCTGGTTCTTCAGTCCCTGTCCAGACCATGCCCATATTAAATACAGGGTGCTCTTCAGTTGTCCTGCTAGTCCTGGTGGTCAGTTCATCTGCAGCTGGGTCCAAAATCAGCTGTGAGGTTGCTGATCTCCAAACAGAGGTCTGATCACATTACTCCCTTGTTATGAGTTCTGGGTTGACTGACATTCGGATAGTGCATTGACTCTGGGGTACTTTTAAAAGCATATAAAGCCCTGAGCAGACTGGGCTCACACTATCTGTGAGCTCTGACATCCCACATGCCCACCAGGGAACGGAGGTCTGTGAGTCAGAGGCTGCTGCTGGTGCCCTGGTTTCATTTAAAGTCCATCGGAGATCAGGCCCTCAAGGTGACCACCCTGATCTCTGGAACTCACGCCCTGTGGGGATTTGGGTTGCTTATTCCTCTGACTCTTTAAATTCAAATTAAGGCTTTATGTTATGCAGTAGGCATTTGGCTATACTGGTACAATACTTGGTAATATAGGCAGAAGATGGCCCTGCCCATCTAGTCAGCCTCTCACCCTAATGGGCAAAATATTGTCCTCTTGTCCTGAGGATATATTCATCTATCCTTGTTTTGAATAGTTCAAAGTTTATATCTCCACAACTTCTCTTGGCAAGACTAGACTACTAGGCAGTAAAAATCTTTGTTGGTAGGCTGGATTTTGTAAGTACTGTATATACTGTATTTTATATGTTTTTAATTAAAGGTCACTTTTCTCCATACAAATAGCCATGTATTAAGCCATAATACACAAGTGTTAATTATGGTGTAACCCCCGGCAAATGGGGGTTCCCAAAGACTTCAGGAGCTTGCTTAATGCTCCAAGCCTGAATGGTGTTTGGCGTTTAAGCCATTTATCAGTGAGTGTTTTAGAACCTCTGGTACTGTCTCTTTAAGAGCTGTGTGCTTGCAGACATAATTAGTTTGTATGGGGGACTGTGTGTTTCTTTGATTGAGTACCACTCAAGCTGCTGCCAATTCACTCCATTTTGCAGTCACTAGGAGTGCAAAGGAACCTATCTGAAAGATGTAACTGTTTGCCAGAAACCATTTAGAGTAATAATGAAATTACAGTTTGTCTAACCTGCTTTCTTTGCAGTCAGAACTGTGTCTGCCTAGTTCCCCATTCTGGTTTTGAACTGCTGAACTGGACCAATCAGTGTGGGGTAAGCTAGCTCTAAAATGGTGCCTTGACCGAATCAGAACTTGGACTCATAATCTGAGCCAGCCACAAGAGGATTGTATGGGCAGTGACTCTGGGAGATGTAGTTTAGACTTCAGCGCCTTTTTGGACCAACAGGAGCAGTCTATTGTGGTGACAGCCAATCCAGTCAAGAACTGGGAGGAACTCAAAGGAAGTGCCGGTTTTGTCTGTTGGAGTTTCAGTTGAGCTCTGGCTGTGAAGAAGAAGGAGCCCTGTGCTTTTCAGTGTGTAGTTTTAGTCGTAAGATGTGTAAGGCCCAGAGTTCCGGTCTGCAGCTTGTGTAACTGCTTGTTAGGACTGAATCCGTCCTGTGAAGAGAATCAAAGGATATCTGAAGAGTAGAAACCAGGCTCACCCTGTAGAAGACTGGAGAAATTGCTGAATTGCACTCGTCTGTCAGGAACTGAATCTGCTGTGTGTTCTCCCGGATTGTGCAGTAATTGCGATCGGGATAGAGAAGCAGCCTGCCTGGTATAGTACTTTCTGTTTTACCATATAAATGTGAAGAGGCTTGTGTACCTCAAGTGAATCCTGCTGCCATTAAAGGACTTTGCCTGTTACTGTTCACCATATAAATGTGTGAGGAGGCTTGGTTAGCTCAAGTGAATCCTGCTGCCATTAAAGGACTTTTGCCTGTTGCAGTTTGCCATAAAATGTGTGAGGAGTCTCGTGGAGCTCAAGAGTAGCCCTGCTGACATTGAAGGACCCTATCTTGTTTGGAGGTCATGAGTACTAATTCAGGGTCGCTCCCTGTTGAATTGCCACATTGAATCCAAATGGAATCACTGTACTGCTGACTGTTTAAACTAATTTTCTTTTCTCTGTGGAAAGGGCCCCTACCAGCTGCCACCGGTTTGGACTAGCCACTAGGGCTTGGGTACCCAGGGACAGTAACTGGTAGGGATAGGCCTATGCACAGAGCCATAGGTAGATGAGTAAAGTGATAAGCTAATTAACCTGATTTCCCCTGTCCTTGTTATATTCCCCTAAATAAATCCGAGCTGCTTGTTTCAGCAAGTTATACTGCCTGAGGTATTTGTCTATGTTAAAGTATTGTACTGTGATTGTTGCACTGTATCTTATTTTACAGGAGGTCCCAGTGCCTGAACCAGCCCTGGGGGTAAGTGTATACTGTGAAGGTAATTCTGATATATTGTGTGGGCCACTAGTGGGAAGAAAGGAGTTGCAGTGTCCCAGAGGGCTGTGACCAAGTAAGTTTAACTTCTGCAAACCCTGACCTCTGAGTGGAGGCACCCGCCATTGGATCCAGGCCCCTCAACCTGTTAGTGGCAAATCAAGCAGGGATAGTAGCCCCTGGGATAGCGCCATCTAGGGGTTACAATGGCATTCAAATCAAGGCTCTTTGTGTGAGAGAATGCGGCAAAAAACGCAACCCCTCAAGTAAATAAAACAAAGTATGGGGTGCAGTGTGTGAACTCGAATTTTACACACACCTTCATTGTTGGATGGCTGTGGGGTTTATGTGCTATCCAACAAGCGTGTGTGTAAAATTCGTTACACTGCACCCATACTTTATCCTATATTTATTGTATGGTTTTGTATTTTCTGATATTTATTACTGACTTTTGTATTATATTGTACAGGCACTCTGTGCATTGGGAAACCTCAGTTCTAAATTAACCTTATTTCTAGTATAACAACTACATACTACTACTCTACTACTACTTACTACTATGACTGCTTACTACTACTATTTACTTCTGCTATTTACTATTGCTGCTACTTACTACCACTACTACTGCTACTACTACTACCCATTGTAGTCCTACTGTATGTTTTCCTGTGTGCTACTAAAGTTGTAGAACTGCACCATGTTGATATGCTTGATTAAACTGTACAGTATGTATTATAACATGTTTCCTTCAGTTTCTTAAAAGGAAAAATAATTATTTCCTTCATAAATGGGTTGCTCTCACCTGATCACAAGCAGCACAGCGAGGCTTGAAGAGTTCTGCATGGTGACGGCCACAGTAGAGCCTTCCTTCCTGGTGAAAGTATATGAGTTCCACCAGCAGCTCCTGGCAGGTGTAGCAGCAGAAACAAGATGGATGCCAGCAGGACTGCTCTCCGACCCTGCCTGCAAAGACTGCAACCCCACCTCCACCAATCCCTTGACCACACTGCAAAAAACACTGTCATAAAATACATTTCAGATTTACAATGCTAACTTAAAAGAGACAGGTGTGTGACCTTATTAAACCAAAAGAATTGGCGACATATGCCAATCAATCGTGTTCTGAGTTCTTTAGCACAGTGGCAGCACTGTGCTCCTGATGACAATGACCCAATTTGGGAATGAGCCCTTGTTGTCAGAGGACTTGTGGGAGGAGGAGAAGGATCAGGTGCCCCAAAAGATGCTTTTTTGTGGAGGAGGGTGGTTGATGTTGCTGCTTGGCTGTCACTGGGGTGATCACAGGTGGTACCACAGTGACTTGGACCAGCTAGGAGGGAGGAAGTGGTGTGAGCTGCAGTGGCACACATGCCATGCTTGCACCTGTAGCACAGTGTGGCATCCCCAAGACTGGAAGAAACTGAAGAGGAAAACTCACGTGTCGGCAACACAATGCCTGATGCTCTCATGTTCTGCCAACCTGACTGCCTATTTCCCCAATGACAACACTTTCCCAGGTGAATTCTTACCCTAACAGCATTGCCATGGTGGGGGTGGGGTAAACCTTGGTGATATGGGGTAGATAAGTGGTAGCAAGGCAAGGACTTCACTGTGAGATTACCAAGAGGTGGATGAGGGCAACATTCAGATGTAAAGGGGAAAACAAACTATAACAAAGTGTTCTACATTCAGCAGAACCTTTTATTTGGGGGTAGTTGATTGCTGCTGAGTGGGAGAGCACAGAAAGGAGGCACTAGACAATCAAGGTAAGCTAAGTGCTGCAGCTTGTACTGTGAAATGAAATTACTGTATAATTCTATTTTTTATTTTTTTGGTTGCCGATGTCTGGGCTTGGGGTCTGGGAGGAGGGCTGCAGTGGGAGGGCATTGAGGATGGTCACACTGTGTGGACCCAAGGATTCATTGGCTAGAATGCCAGACAACGTGGCTCGAGAAGGCCAATAGGGCACTTGTAGTTTAGGACTACAAAATGACTGCCCTGTAGTTTGATCCTTTCTTTTGGTAGTTGATTACCACTGAGCAAGAGCACAGGGAGGAGGAGAAGGAGGATGCCAGACAATCAAATTAAGCTAAGTGCTGGGGTTTGTAAGTATGAACTGAACTGAAATGGCTGTATGGTTCTATATATATTGTTTCAGTTGCTCATCTATGGGCTTGGGGGCTGGGAGGAGGAGGAGGGCTGCAGTGGGATGTAACAAAGAGTGACTACACTGTGTGGATCCAAGGAGCCAGTGGCTGGAACATCAGACCACATGGCTTGAGGAGGCCAGTTGGGCTTGTGTAGTGCCTCCTAGCACCCACAAGGCCTAGTGACCCTAAAAGTATGAGTGCCACAAAGCAGTATGTGGCATCTAAGTGGCCTCTGGGGACACCCACAGGGAAGACTACAGGCTGCAAGCCATGCTGCTTACTGAAAGTCAGGCAAGGGTGGAGGTAAGAGCACATATTAGCAGGCAAGCTTTGTCAGAGGGTTGTAGCTGATCCCTGTCTGGGGTCAGCTTACAGGGAGTCAGGTTGAAGGAATTCTACAGAGAATGTGGCCAGTCCCTATCAAGGGTCAGTGAACAAGCTAGCTAAGGGATTCTAGCTTTACAGCCATCTCTATACAGGTTAGTAGGTTAGTAAGGATCTTGTAAGGATTGCAGCTTTTCAGCCATCCCCACCTAGGTTAAAGTACTGGGTTGGGGTGAACAGCCTAATCAAGGGTTACAGCTTTTCAGTACTAGGCTCACATTGAAGGATTTCAAGGAGGTTGCAGCAAAACCCTATATCGTAAAGCCACATAGGGTCTCAATGACAGTATAGACACTGTATCGGTGGTGGATAGAACAACATAATGTGCTGCTGCTAGCTTTGCTTGTAGAGCAGAAAGCAACTAGCTAAAAGAAGCTACATTTTCTTATTACTTAACACTTATATCTCAGTAGAAGACAGTGTCTGTTGAGATTAAGCAAACAGATACTTTATTAGAAGTAGAAGGGGTCTTATTTAGGTTAAAAAGAAAGAAAGAAAAAGAAAGTCAGTGTGTGTTCTGTGCTGGGAAGGGTACTGTATCAGCTGACTTTGCTAAACCAGTAAGAGGAGAGAGCTTAATTGGGGGTGTAGCTTAGACACTATAAAAGCAGGTGACTCAAATTACAACTTCCTGTTGCTAGCCTTTTTCTTACTAATTGCCCTTCATCCCACCCACCCTAAGCCAGTTCTACTTTTATAGCCACTGGATTTGACTGTCAACAGGAACTTTCTGTTTGGCAGTAGGAAGGAAGGATCATAGAGAAACACTGGTTTTGTCAACCCTAAAGGAAAAAGTAGCTCACCCCCTCCAGCTGCTGGTGGTCTGACACTGAGCAAGGAAGAAGGAGGCTACTGAAGAATATAGGAAGTTGCTGTCCCAGAACAGGAAGGGTGAGAAATGTAAGAGAGGAGAGAGTAAGCATACAGAGAAACAGGAGAGGGACACAAAATAAGACATGATAGGTGGTGCAGTGCAATGGCTGTGGGGCTGCAGTGTTCCGGAGACATTCTGGAGGGCTGCGATGGTGCCCTATTGCAGGCCCCTCTCTGGTCTGAGGAGGAGGTTGACCGTCTCCAGACTGACCTGGCTAGGATTCGTGACACCTCCTCCCCACCAGGGACCACCAGGGCCAATGCCACTACATCAGAGGTTGCCAAGAAAGAGGAGAGGCTGGACCAGGGTGGGCTCAGGAGGGAGAGGTGGTGGAACAGAGTTGCATCCCTCCAGCTGTACCTCTCGACAATTCATTCATTTTCTGGTGTATAGTGGTTCCTCTATGGAGGCATCCACAGTGGAGACCAAGGAGGATGCTGGGAACCTTCACAAAGGAGACCCACAGGAGGGTGGCATGAGACCCCACAGGAAAGGAACAACTCCTGGTGGGGGACTCCAGTCATTAGGGGAGAAATGGGGGAGGAAGGGAGAGGGAGGTGCCTGCCTGGCGCCACGGCTTGGAGGGACAGGAAGCCTCAGGATCATGGGAGCAGCTGCACAAGGGTGGGAGCTGATGTTATTGTCACCTAGGGACAAATGACCTGGCTAGGAATGGGACTGAGCAGTGCAAGAGGAGTTTGAGAGTTGAGGTGGGGCCTTAGACAAGTAGAGCATACAGTAACCTTCTGGAGGTGCTGCCTGTCTATGGCAAGGGTGATGCTAGGTACTCTTCACCAAGGAATTCAATGAATGGTTGAAAAAGTGGTGTGGAGCTCAGGGTTTTGGCTTCATTGGGGACTGGGAGCCACCTGGAGGGATGCAGACCTATACTGGTGCGGTGGTCTGCATCTGTCCATGGGGAGAACCAGGATCCTAGGTGTAACCCCTTTGTTACCCGGGGTTACTAGAATCCCAGTAAGACCTAGTGGTAGGCAGGGAAGGCAGCTGTGAAACTCCAGTTAAATGGGTTTCACACTGTCTCACTCTGTCCTCAGTCACAGTTGAGACTAGAGGGATGACATCATAATAGAATTGTCGCAGCTGCATGAGCCACATTTGGAATCTTCAGCTCAGAGTAAGTTTAGAATCTTGGGAATTCAAAGTCAGTCTTCAGTTTGTCCTTAGCAAACAAGAAGGACAACAGTAGTTGTCTGTTTACCCTCCGTCTGGGGGTGAGGAAAAGTTCTTAGGGTTCCAGGGGCAATCCCTCCCACCTTGGGAAGAAAGCTGCCTGTTTTAATTTAAGTTCAGTCTGTTCATGTATAACAGCAAAGGTTACATTTCTTCGCCTGTGGACACCTGCAATGAATGGGTGAGTGTTTGGCCCCATTGAAAAGGCAAACAACTTCTTTTCCTCAGTTGGATTCTAAGTATTGGGGACTGCTATTTGGGAGGACTATGTCAACTAGAACAAACAAATAGAGCAGTCATCTGTTTAAAGTGTTAAAGTTCACTGTAGAGGGGTGCTTCAGGTCATCCACCGTCAATCTACATTTTAAAGTCTAAAGTTCTGTGTGTCCAGAGAAATGGCCGGGTATGGGCTGTGGGAGCTGGAGGTGGAAAAACCCCATCTTTAGTAACCAGGTCCACCTCACGGATTTCTTCTGTGTTTTTGCTACTTGCCTCATGCGCTTGGCCAGTGATGGGGTGAAGTACCAGACATGGGTCACAACTTGAAAATCTCTCTAGGAGTCACAGACTCTAAGTGATGTGGGGAGCCACAGGATGGGAACATTACTCCTTGTTGGATGGGAGTCTCCTGTTTGATGGGAGTTTCGAATTGGAAGTGCAAAACAAAACTCTCTAGGAGTTGCAGACTTCAAGTGGTGTGGGAGCCACAGTTTGGGAGCCTCCTTGTTTGATGGGATGTCTTTCCAAGTAGAGTTTGGGTTCATTCACCAAGTGGTCCGTCAGTCGAATGGCCAGCAGGGAGCCAGGCCAGTCGGGCTGTGTATCCAAATGTGCATGCAAAGTCAGGCTGAGTGCCTGGTGGGTCCAAAGCCAGACAACTGTTGTATTGTGTTCATTCGCCAAATGGACCGCTGTGTTTAACCTCTAATCTGCATTACAGTTACTGAGCCCTTTGGGAGACCATACAGAGCTTTGTTTATGTTCAGTGAGTTAATAATAAAGCCACACTGAAAAATCCCAATTCTGGTTCTGGACATTACAGTTATTGCTTCCTGTAGTTGGATTTACTTGGGTGCCCCTGTGCAGAGTAGTCAAACCTAGGTCTCTTGTGCCAGGTAATCTCATCCTTCCTGAACCCAGATACACATATGTATATCCATGTTACAAAAATGGACATATGGGTTACAAAAATGAGGCACCGCTTTGGATTTGTTCAGGAAGGAAGGTGCTTGGGCAAGTAGGCTAGCGTTTTGGCTATCTGGCAGTCGGTAGCCCAAAAAGTTGAAGCAATTTCCTAGTGTGTGCTGTGTGCTGTGAATCTTGTGCTGCTGTTTAAAAATGCCAACTGTTTACCAAGGAGCTGTAAAGCCAAAGTGTGTGTCCTTGTCCTGCATCAACATAGTTTACAGTGTTTGTCAGTTTTAAAATAAAGTTCTGTGAAGGAAAGTGTGGAAAACTAGGGTAGCAACAGAGAAATTATGCCCTGGACATTGGAAATGCTTTCTGTGCAATACTAGAGACTGCAGAGTTAATGGCAATGTTACATGGTTGAAATGGCTCCCTGCGTGGAGTCAGTTGAAAAAAGAAAGTGCATCTTTTCAGTTTAAATTTGCCTGCTCGACAATGGCTGTGAGAGAGGAGCCCTCGTGAGGAAAGAAGGGCTCATTTGCATAGCGTCGTGTGGTTGGTCAGGTTACCATTGGTCGCCCCTCAGCCAGCTCTTCAGAGTCTGCTTCAGCATTCGAGAGGAGACAGAGAGTAGTCGTGTACTGGCAGTGGAGGAGCATTCGTAAAGTGTTCAAAGCTGTAAACAGTGAAAAGTGACTTTTCTAGTTCAAAATCGGGCTCAACCTGCTTTTCGGTCGTGGGATCAGTGAATTGTGTGATTATTACCACGATCGCGGAGACTGCCCGCCCGTTTGAAATCCGAGGCCTTCAAAATCTGGCTGCAGGCCGTTTCTTCATCGCAGCAATCTGCTACCATAACAGTGAGTAAACGATTTAAAACTGCTCAAATCAGTGATTTTCAGTAATGCCATATAAAATGTGAGTACAGCTGTATAGTCGCTTTGCAAGTAGCGATTGTGTGATATCCTGCTGGCAAGTGCAAGTCTGTAAAACCATTAAATGTGTGCATAGCAATGAAAGTAGCCTCAGTTTAAAGTTTGCAGCCAGAGAGAGACTGTGGGTTGTAAAATAAGTGCAACACTAGTAAAAGCAGGCAATCCTGTGCTGAAACCTGAAGTTTTAAAAGGGACTGTGATTAAATAAATGTTGCCAGCATGTGAAAAGTCCAAGGAAAATCCTGTAAATGTGAGAATAGCCAGAACAGAGCAAGTTGTACAGTTTGAGTAAAAGTTATTAGTAGCTGATGTAAATGGTGCGCGAGTGGTCTTGACCCAGAGTCTGAATGTTGATGCACAGGAGTGCTGCGCGCCATTACAGGGTGGGTAGTAAAGTAAACACAGCAGCAGAGGAGCCATTTTAAAGCTACAGAGTGTGTTCATTAAGTGGGACTTTCAGTTACAGTGAACTTTTGTTTGTTTTTCTGCAGTTATGGCCTCAGGACCAGCTCGTTACCGGATCATCCGGTTGCAGTAACAGCAGCAGTAAATAGATTGAGAGACATTGAAAATTGGTGCTATACAGAGGCAACTCCCTCCTGATGTGGCAATTCCTAATTATCCAGTGCGTGTATGCCAGATGTGCTTGAGTGCTGGAAGGATGTCTTCATGATTCCTCACTGTGCTGGTTGTCTACAAAATATGCTTGTATAAAGTGCCTCAAATTCGTTTGGCTCCCACATGGACACAACTTCAAGAATCTGCAGTTGGCAGCACACAGCATCAGGTGGAGCCTGTGGAGGAAGGTCCTCGGGAGTGTGGCACAAAGTTAGAGAGTGCAGAATTAGAGACTGAATCTGAAGTTGAAGTTTTGGATGCTGGATCTCAGAAGGCAAGTTCAGATAAAGCATCAATAGACCCCTGGGTGGGGGGGGCCTAGCCAAGTCTCGAAGGTGAAGATGAGATGCGGAGGCCGTTGAATGGGAGGTGTGGCCTCACTCCTAGTGATGAATGGATAGTCTCGGGGTGAGAACTACTGCTCACTCCTGGGCTCAGATCCTCAGTGAAGAGGAAGATGAGGAGGAACCTAAGTGGCCTTGTGAGATAGGAACGGGTACACAGCCTCAAGATCTTGCCTCAGAGGAATGTGTTCAAGAAGGTGGTGATGCCACTGCCTGGCTTCACCAGATGAAGAAAAAGAAGTCAGGGATCCGTTTTTAATTTCATTGAGGATCTGGCTGGCAGAACCAGGACTGGCCACCCCAAGCCAGGCCAGCGGTCTCAGATTGACCAAATCAAGTAAAGAGGAGAGACTGGTTCAGAAAGGCCAATGAAATCTTTGGTATGACCTTTCTACCTTTCCTCAGAGAGTCTGGGAGGAGATTGAGAACTGCAGGAAATCCTAGATCTGGGATGAAGCAATGAAACATGTGCATCCTAGGGCTAACCAGCATATAAAGAATAGACTGTTCCACGAAAAGTATACACAGTGGAAGAGAGGCAGGACACTGTTTATGGACAGAGTGAGAATAGTGGATGGAGGAGGGACACAAAGTCTCCCACTGTGTGAATTATGTGCAGCCAGATGGAGTAATAATTCAAACCCTGACCCCTCTACTATTGGCCTCAATGCAAGGACCTCCCAGTAATTAAGCCCGTGCCTACAAAATGGAGAGCCGAGCAGTGGTAGTCAATACTGCCACATCTACACTGTGAAGTAACCTTATTGAACTGCCAATATGAATAAACAAAACTCAGGTGCCCCATATTCTTCAGTCCACAGTGTACTGCCTATTCAATAACCATCTACTGGTACCACCAGATGACTTCAGATCCAGAGAGGACACCAGCCCAGCTGTTTGCCTGTTCATCGCCTGGTAATCGGATGACTGGACCAGCTGTTTCTCTTTTGTTCCTGTTCTAAGGTTCCTTCTCCAGTTATGACATCAGCCCAGCTGTTTCCAGATGTGCACTCCTGTGGGTTCCAGAAGATGTCCGCCCAGCTGCATCAGAAGAAATGCTGCCAGGAGAGTCTTCTCAGGGACCAGGTTGGTGACGACGATACTTCAAGAGGCTGGTGAGTCATCAAAATTCTTTTATTCTATCTTTATGACATTGCAATACACACCTTACACTACAGACTTCAAACAGTGTGAACTGTCATAAAGACTCTCCCCTTGAGGATTATGGCCTTAAAAGACTATGTTCACGGGGCTCCGTCCCAGGAGAGACTCTTTAATGGACTGGCCTTCGGCCTTGTAGTCACTAGTGGGATATTTAGGCATTCCATCCCCAAAGAAGTGTATTGTTATCAATGTCATTTCTGTACTAATGTATACTGTCTTTTCTACTTTTCAAAAAAAATATATAAATTTTTTCTTTTGGGATTGTTTAGTGTTCTGTTTTTCCTGTATGGTAAGGGTTGTTGTTGTCATTGTTGTTTAGGTAGATCTAAATGCAGATTAGGGTGTGTGTTTTTTGTTTTTGTTTTTGTCTTTTCTTACAGGTGTTCCTGGAAGACAGAAGAGAAGACAAGAAGAGGAGGAGGGTTCATCGGAGTTCCTCGTTTCAGTGCTTATGTGTAGAAATTAAAGTACTGTTTGTGTTCCTAATGTTGTAGTTGCAGGCTGCCCAAGGTTGGGGAGGTCCCGGGTTTTGTTTTGTTTGGGATGTTATGTAAGAGGCAGATAGGTTTCCCTAGAGGGTTAGGGGATAGACAGGCTGTGGTCCTCAGTGGCCATAGGGACTGCAGTGCTGATCTATCAGGGCTATGCCTGGACAATCCACCAGAGCCACTAGGTGTCCATAGTAAGTGGATAAAGTAGAGGCTGAAATGTCAGCTATAGGCTCCTGGGCCCTTAGTGTGCCTACCTGTGCTCGCACACACGGTGGGAGGGGCCTGATCACCCCTCTGCAGGTAGTACATAGGGTGTGATGGCTAAGGTCGGATGCATAATGACTGGGGACAGTCATTTTCCTGGTCAAGGCGCAGTGTAACCCCTTTGTTACCCGGGGTTACTAGAATCCCAGTAAGACCTAGTGGTAGGCAGGGAAGGCAGCTGAGAAACTCCAGTTAAATGGGTTTCACACTGTCTCACTCTGTCCTCAGTCACAGTTGAGACTAGAGGGATGACATCATAATAGAATTGATCTAGCTGCATGAGCCACATTTGGAATCTTCAGCTCAGAGTAAGTTTAGAATCTTGGGAATTCAAAGTCAGTCTTCAGTTTGTCCTTAAGCAAACAAGAAGGACAACAGTAGTTGTCTGTTTACCCCCTCCCTCTGGGGGTGGAAAAGTTCTTTGTGGGTTCCAGGGCAATCCCCTTCTCCCACCTTGGGAAGAAAGCTGCTTGTTTTAATTTAAGTTCAGTCTGTTCATGTATAACAGCAAAGGTTACATTTCTTCACCTGTGGGGCACCTGCAACAATGGGTGAGTGTTTGGCCCCATTGGAAAGGGCAAACAACTTATTTTCCTCAGTTGATTTCAAGTATTGGGGACTGCTATTTGGGAGGACTATGTCAACTAGAACAAACAAATAGAGCAGTCATCTGTTTAAAGTGTTAAAGTTCACTGTAGAGGGGTGCTTCAGGTCATCCACCGTCAATCTACATTTTAAAGTCTA
The DNA here is from genome assembly GCA_016271365.2 of Neoceratodus forsteri. NCBI lineage: Eukaryota > Metazoa > Chordata > Ceratodontiformes > Ceratodontidae > Neoceratodus > Neoceratodus forsteri. Next base: position 134,410,412 of record JADMNL010000029.1, read on the forward strand.
AAGTTCTGTGTGTCCAGAGAAATGGCCGGGTATGGGCTGTGGGAGCTGGAGGTGGGAAAAACCCCATCTTTAGTAACAGGTCCACCTCTCTGGTTCTTCTGTGTTTTGCTACTTGCCTCATGCGCTTGGCCAGTGATGGGGTGGGTACCCAGACGTGGGTCGCAACTTGAAAATCTCTCTAGGAGTCGCAGACTCTAAGTGATGGGGAGCCACAGGATGGGAACATTACTCCTTGTTGGATGGGAGTCTCCTGTTTGATGGGAGTTTCAATTGGAAGTACGAAAACAAAATCTCTAGGAGTTGCAGACTTCAAGTGGTGTGGGAGCCACAGTTTGGGAGCCTCCTTGTTTGATGGGATGTCTTTCCAAGTAGAGTTTGGGTTCATTAAGCCAAGTGGTCCGTCAGTCGAATGGCCGGCAGGGAGTTGGGCCAGTCGGGCTGTGTATCCAATCGCATGCAAAGTCCGGGCTGAGTGCCTGGTGGGTCCAAAGCCAGACAACTGTTGTATTGTGTTCATTCGCCAAATGGACCGCTGTGTTTAACCTCTAATCTGCATTACAGTTACGTAGCCCTTTGGGGACCATACAGAGCTTTGTTTATGTTCAGTGAGTTAATAAATAAAGCCACACTGAAAATCCAATTCTGGTTCTGGACATTACAGTTATGCTTCCTATAGTTGGATTTACTGGTGCCCTGTGCAGAGTAGTCAAACCTAGGTCTCTTGTGCCAGGTAACCTCATCCTTCCCTGAACCCTTATATACATATGTATATCCATGTTACAAAAATGGACATATGGGTTACATAGGTGAGAGGTTTAAATGCTTCATTGGCAAGCATTTAAACTAGCCAAGGGGAGGCACTTAAAAGGAGCAGGGAAATCCCAGCCTCCCACAAAACATGGTAATTAGTGAGGTAAACACCAAGGTAGAGAAGTCATTAGGAGAAGGACAGAGGTAAATGTAAAAAAGGCAAAGGCAGTAAGGACAGGAATGGGGCTAAAGGGTAAGGCCATCAAAAATGGAGGGTGATGAGTATCAATGCCCATAGTCTGTGTAACAAGCTCCCTGAACTACTGGCCTTGATGGAAAAGGGTTGCCTGGATATTGTGGCAGTCACAGAAACATGGTACACAGAGAACCATGACTGGGATGTCAACATACCAGGATACACAATCTATAGGAGGACAGGGAGGGTAAAAGAGAAGGAGGAGAGCTCTCATGTAAAGAAGGGATCAGCAACAGAACTAAAAAGTAAACAGGGAGCAAATGAGACACTCTGGGTCACCTGGAGACAGGAAATGGCACCACAATCTGCATGGGGTTGTATACAGACCCCTATCTCAGGGGAGGAATGGACAAGGAAATGATGAAGACTTCCTTAGAATGGCAGAAAAAGGGGAGATATTGTTGATGGGGACCTGAATAAGCCAGATGTTAACTGAGCACCGCTGCTGCGGCACATCCAAGAGCAGGGTCATTCTTGATGCCCTACACGGGAATGCCTCAGGCAGCTAGTATTGGAACCCACTCAGGAGAGCAATCTTAGACCTGGTACTCTCAAATGGGGACGGAGAAAGAATCTCAGATTTAGAAGTGGGTAGCCATCTGGGAACAAGGGACCACCAAACAGTGTGGTTCACGATAAACACAGCCATACAATCAAGCCATACAAAAGCAAGAGTATTGCACTTTAGGAGGGCTGAATTTTGGAAAATGAGGCGTGTCTCAGAAAGCACCAGCAAACAGGCAAGAAGGAGGGTGGAGGAACAATGGGGAGTAATCAAACAGCCATCACAGAGGCAACAAGCCTTTGTGTAAAGCAAATCAACAAAACACAACGAAGGAAAAACTATGGTTCTCAAGAGGTGGCAGGAAGGTTAAGGAGAAAAGGATAGCATTCAGGAAATATAAGGAAACACAGAAGAGGAGCAGGACAGAGAACTTTATCAGTTAAAGCAGAAAGAGGCTGGGAAGGCAGTCAGAATAGCAGAGGCCCAAACCGAGGAAAGGATAGCCAACTCTGTTAAGAATGGGGATAAGACCTTTATAGGTACATTAGGAGCGAAGAAAGACCAAAGGAGGAATACTGAGGCTTAATAAAGGGGAGGAATGTGGGTAGAGGGTGACAGTGAAAAGCAGGGATACTGAACGAATATTTCTGCTCAGTATTCACAAAGGAAGAGGAGGGAGGTACCTAAACCAAACAAGAAAACACTCTTGAAGACGGGGTGGAAGATACCAGTCCATTTACAGAAGAAAGAGTTCTGAAAGAACTAATAAAATTGAAGGTGGACAAAGCAATGGGGCCTGATGGGATTCACCCAAGAATTCTAAAAGAACTAAGGGTAGAACTAATGACACAGCTGACTACTCTTTTAACAAATCATGGGAGGATGGGGTGGTACCTGAGGACTGGAGGAGAGCGGATGTGATTCCTCTTCACAAAAGTGGGAATAGGACAGAGGCAGGAAACTACAGACCAGTTAGTTTGACCTTAGTGGTAGGGAAAATGATGGAATCACTTCTGAAGGAAAGAGCTGTTGAGTACCTAGAGGCCAGTGGGGCACAGGACCCAAGGCAGCATGGATTCACGATGGGAAGGTCGTGTCAGGCAGATCCTAATTTTCTTTGACTGGGTGACCAACGTGGTAGACCAGGGAGGAGCTGTGGACATGGCTTACCTAGATTTTAGCAAGACATTTGATACAGTCCTCACAAAAGATTAATACACAAGTTAGCCAGCCTTGGAGTGGGTCCCAAGGTGGTAGCCTGGATAAAAACTGGCTAGACAACAGGGCAAGGGTAGTAGTAAATGGAGTCCACAGTGAAGAAAGGAGGTTACTAGCGGGTACCGAGGGTTCAATACTGGACTGGTCCTTTTAATGTCTTTATAAGTGACATTGCAGAGGAACTGGAAGGAAAAGTATGTCTCTTTGCAGACAACACAAAAGATCTGTAACAGGGTTGATACACCAGATGGAGTGGAAAGGATGAGAAGGACTTGGCAAGGTTGGAGGAATGGTCAAATGTATGCAGCTCAGATTCAATGCAAAGAAGTGCAAGGTAATGCACATGGGAAACAAAACCCAGGGAAGTGTACACAATGGGGGTGAAATACTGACAACAGTAAAAATAGAAAGGGACCTGGGGGTAATTATATCAGATGACCTAAAGGTGGGCAAGCAATGTGAGAAGGCAGTAAGGAAGGCTGGGGTACTGGGATGCATAGGAAGAGGCATCAATAGTAGAAAACAGGAAGTTGTTATCCTCTGTACAGACAGTTGGTGAGACCCCATCTGAGTACTGTGTGCAGTTCTGGAGACCCCATCTCTGCAAAGACATAGACAGAGTGGAGGCTGTCCAGAGGAGGTAGACCAAACTGGTGCAGGGTCTGCACCAGAAGACATATGAAGAAAGACTAAAGGAGCTTAATATGTATACCCTTGAGGAAAGGCAGGAGAGAGGGACACGATGGAAACTTTCAAGTACCTCAAGGGAATCAACAAAGAATCCAAGAGGGTGGCATATTTCAGAAAAAGAGATGTGCAAGAACAAAGGGGCACAATTTGAAGATAGAGGGGGACGGCTCAGAGGTAATGTCAGGAAGTATTTTTCACAGAGAGGGTTGTGGATGGATGGAACAGCCTCCTGAGAGGTCATGGAGTCAAGAACAGTGGGGAATTCAAGAATGCATGGACAGACATAAGGCAGTCCTAGTGGGGGTAGAGGAAGTAAGCTGTTGGTTAACTAGGATCTGCAGCTTATCTGTTAGGTGGGAAGGTGGGCAGACTAGGTGGGCCAAGCGGTCCTTATCTGCCATCAAATTCTATGTTTCTATGGGGGTTGCTGATGGGGTGGGAGGTGAGTAATGCATTAGGGGTGTGGGCCAGTGGTTTTCCTGGGTATCTCTCTGTGGGAAGTGGGGGTCTGGTTAGTAGGAGCTTAGGTTAGCTGAAGACAGAAGTATGGTAGCTCAGACCAGGAGTTAGGGAGCAATAGTGAGAGGGAAATCTGAACGGTGAACGTGGAGCAGGGCAGGGTGGCTAGTGGGGGGTAGAGGTGGAGCCCAGGTTGATCGGGATCTGGTGGGGGAGTGGAAAGGAGGAGCTAAAGCAGGCTCCATGGGCCCTCTTCCCAGTGAGAGAGGCAACCTAGTGTAGACGACTTGACATTAGTAAGAGGAACAGTGAGGACAAGGAAGGAAGGCCAGTGGGAGCACCCCAGAGGTGGTGGTGAGGAATAGATTCCTCCTACTGACTAGAGGGTATGGGTAAGAGTGGTATGGGACAGAGGGGCATCATCAACAGGGTGGGGATATGAGTACTAGCGGAGGTGTACACAAAAGGGTGGACAAGGGATAGGTAGAGATGGGAGTAGTGGCAGAGGGGCATGGAAGCCATGGGGCAAGCAGAGAAAGGGCTGCGTGGTGGAGGGCAGAAGGGAGAACGGGGGCTGATTCAAGGAGGTGCAGGTAGTCAGAACGGTGTGCAGGCAGGAGAACACAGGGAGGTCAGCCAAGGAAGGACAAGTAGGTAAGGGGGACAGAGAACACGGTGGGGAAGGGAGGGTCAGGATTTGGGGACTCAAAGTTAAGGGAGTGATATGGGAGAGCACAAGAGCTGAGGCTAACCACCAAAGGGTGCAGTGCATGCCAGGGATGAACACTGGGATGATGGGGTGACGGAGAGTCAAGAACATGGGATGCGGGTAGCTGCACAACATTCTTCACCTGGGCAAGGAATTACCTGGATGACAGTGAGGCAAGTGGTCCAGGAAAGTTCAGAGAAGTTGGGAGGCTGTGCACTAAGGTGGGGAGGTTGGTAGCCTTCTCGGAGGTGCTACCAGTACAAGGGTCAGCGCTGCAAGAAAGGCTAGGATTGAGGAGTTTAAAGATCAGTGGCAATGTTGATACTTATTTTGACAGATTTCCCTTCATAGGTACAAACCTGTATGATAAAACATATGTACAGACAAGTGTGTATGTTTAATTTTACCTATAATTTACAACATTTATGTACAATGGGTTTTCACTATGGCTGTTTCAACATTTCAGGTTGGCATTTCTGTCACTCCTTGCCAGTCTTGGCTGATTTCATGTAATTGAAGGAGTGACGTCTTTTTCCCGAGCACATGGAGGCATTGATATACAGGCTCTTGTTGATGGGAGCTGTCACATGATAAGCAGCTACAGACCATGATACTTGCTATGTTGCCACTCTTATGAGCTTAAAAGCAACTTTGCAGTCAGTCCAGTGGCACTGAGGGCTGAGGTGCTGGACACCACACCTCGCGCCACGCCGGTGACCCGGATTCTGGAATGAGCGCAAGTCACTGGGGTCGGCAGGGAGGAGATGGATTGAGCATCTAATGGACTGCTCTCCATCTCCCGAGAGGGGGTGCCTTGCAGTCGGCACACATCTGACCCCACAGAGGCTGGGCTCAGCTGGAGCCCTAGCTGCGAGAACATGGGCTAGAGCATGGCAGACGCCTGGCAGGGACACGGGCAGGCGTGCATGTGCCTGCCACCAACATCATTGCACGCCGAGCTCTCACAAGGAGAAAATTGGAAAAGCACCTGGTGGCTGGTCATCGTGGTTGATGGCTGTCCCTGGCATTCCATTTCTGGAGGTAATACCCTGAACTGGATCCCAGTGGGCAGGTGAGTGGGGCCTCCCTGTCACCCCACCATGGGAAGTAAGCTGTAGGGGTTACAAGGATGAGGGCCTGAGGGAGCGGAGGCTAGGGACGGCAGCTGGGCAAGGGGCTGACCAGGGCTGTGGGGGTGAAAAAAAAAAAAGAAAGAAAAGCAACTTTGCATAAAAATGTTTTAAATAATGAATATTGTATAGTACACCTTCCCTACTATTATAAATGTCCCGCTATATGTCACAGATGGAAGTGTTTGATAATCAGGTCATGTATAAGGGAGCAAGACACTGTCTAGGTTGCTTGTAAGAGCCATAGGGATCCACTTCATGGCAGTGTCACGGGGTCACTAATGAGTGTGCCAAGATAAAGATCAAAAAATCCAGAGCCAAGAAGTCCAGCTGGTTTGATAGGGAGGTAGCCCAGGAGGTAAAAAGCAAGAAGAGGCCTTTGGAAAGTGCATGCACACCAGGAGGGATGAGGACAGGGAGGAGCACAGCAACAAGGTGCAGGAGGTGAGCAAAGCAGTATATGACTGGCCAATGCAAGAAGGAGCTGCAGCTGGCAGAGGGAGGAAATGGGAGAAGGACTCTTCCAGTACATTAGTGGGATATCAAGGACGGAATAGACTGAAAGAGAGAGGGTGGGTGGAGGATGATGTGGAGAAAGCAGAAGTATTAACTAGTACTTCTGTTCAGTCTTCATGAAGGAGAAGGAAGGCCCAGTACCCAGGGGCAGAGGAGGTAATGAAGGAGTCACTGGGAAATTGAAATTGATAGGTTAATAAAGGGTTAAAGGCCCTGAAGGTGAACAAGTCCTCAGGACCAGATGGCATACACCTGAGGTACTGAGGAGTTAGCGGATGTGCTGGCAGATCCTGGCATACCTGTTTGACACCTCTCTAGGGTTGGGTGAAGTACCCGGACTGGAGGACAGCACATGTAGTGCCACCACACAAGAGTGGGCTGAGGGACAACTCCAGTAATTATCGACTGGTCAGTCTGCCCTTGATAATGGTGAAGCTCATAAAACCATACTGAAGGAAAGACTGGTAAACATTTTTGGATGAATAAGGGCTCCATTACAACAGGCAGCCTGAGTTCATGTCAGGGGATCCTGCCAGATCAGCCTAACAGATTTCTTTGACGGGTAACCAGGGCAGTGGACAAGGGACAAGCAGCAGACATACTGTACCTATGTTTCAGCAGGGCCTTTGACTCCTGTTCCCCATGGGAAATTAATTAGAAGCTGAGGACTTCAGGGTAGGGGCAAAACTGGTTAAGTGGGTAAAATAGTGACTTGAAGAAAGGAATCAGAATGTAGTTAGGAATTCTTGGATGCTAGGCCAGTCACTAGCGGGTCCCACAGGGCTCAGTGCTTCGGGCCAGTGTTATTCAACATCTTTGCCAGCGACATTGCAGATGGGGTGAAAGGCAAGATATGCCTGTTTGTAGATGACAGAATGCTCTGTGGAAGCATGGATATAAAGGAGGAGAGACAGGACATTAGATAGTACCTGGCTATACTGGAGAGTGGTCAGTATTTGGCAACTGGGATTCAATGCCAAAAAGTATAAAGTGATGCACTTGGGGTGAAGGACCCAGAAACCAAATACTGGCTGGGAGGTGTTCGAGTAACCAAGTCAGAAGAAGAGGAGAAAGACCTAGCACTCAGCACACTGTAGGCAGCAGCAGCCTCCAAAGCAAATTGGATGCTGAGTTTTATAGCCAGGGTATAACCAATAATGACGGATATCATTCTGCCACTGTACAGATCACTGGTTCAGCCACATCTTGAGTACACTGTGCAGTACTGGAGCCCTTACCTAAAGAATCACGGTACAGAGAAAGGTGACCAAGATAATCCAGGGAAACAACATAGGCCGATGAGGAGGGATTCCAAGATCTCAACGATACTTCCTGGAGGATAGAAAGGAGAGGGGTGACATGACTGAGACCTTTAAATACCTTAAGAGTTTCAACAAAGTGAACTCTGACAGAATTTTCAACCTTAGCAGGAACAGGACCACTAGAGGCATTGCCGCAAGCTGGTGGTGGTGGGGTGGGCTGTGGCTTCAACAGGGGAAAGAGGAGAACATTTTCACTGAGAGGGTGGTGACAAAATGGAATGTGTTGCTGGAGGAAGTTGTCTCCCTGAAGGCTGTGAACAGCTTCAAGAGAGGTTGGGACAGAGTAAAAGGGAACGTTGCATGGAGTGGGAGGGGAGATATCAAGGGAAGGAGGAATGGATGGGGGAAGGGTGTCAGATCACCAATAGTTATGGAGGGGTCTGTAAACTTGCACAGACTAGATAGACCATAAGGCCTTTTTCTGCTGGCACTATTTGTCTGTTTGTAGATTTTTAACTCCTGCTTTTTATCCCTGGAGCCAGCCCATGTCCTTCCTCCATCTCCTCTGTTCCAGCCCACTGGAGGTCTCCTCCTAGTCTCCATCTGACCTCCAGCCTGCTTCCATCACTTCAGGCTTTTGTACCACAGGTCCCCTCCTGTGTTGAGCTCTCTAAGTTCCTCACTGTACCTAGAGGTGAAAATGACTTGCTTTGATGCAACCAGGTGTGTGGAGCCTAGATAGAAGAATGCAGGGTTCTAGAACCTAGAACCTTAGTTATCCCTTTTTCCACAAGGTGTTGTACTTAATCGCTTCCAACTGGGATCCTTCATGAGCCCAGCCTGGAGTTCTTAACCTGACTGTCATGCTGTTGTTATTTTGTTTTTATGCTGAAATGTGATGTTCTTGCTTGCCTTTTGCAATAAACTGCAATGTTTGCACTGTTTTCTCTGAAATCCTGTAAAATCCTTGTTCTTGTCTGTGTATTCCTTGTAATTTCCTGGGTCACCCTGAAAATAGGCATTTGTTTGTTTAGTGTGCTTACCTGGTTAACAAAAGCTACATACATAAATAAAGAAATAGACACTCATGTGACGTGAAAGAGGCAGAATCACTGGGATTTTATCTGCTTAGAGCTCTCTGTATATTTCTTTTAGACTCCCAGCCCCACTTCTTCTATGATGTAGCTCATAGGTAGGGCTACTGCTCATGTTGTTGATAATCCAGGTTTGGAAACCAGCTGGGTCACTGGGGGCTGGACAGTGGGAGGAGGACAGAGCATCCCAGGGGATGTTTTCCTCCTGCTGGGAGAAAGGCAGAGTGCTGCCACCACAAGCATCTCCTGAGTGACCATGGGTGCAACTTTAATTTGGTGTGCCTCTTGGCAGGAGATGCTGACAAATGCCACACAGCTAGGCATGTGTGCTTGCACTAGGATTTCTATATTGGTGTCCTGTGGGAGGTCATGAGAACCAATAAAAGACCCCAACTCTTGCAACAATGGACCCTGGTGCATCTGAGCCTTGAATATTCACCATACTGCTGCCAGATGCCTTACCACTGTGGAAGTACATCCCCACCAAACCTGCCTGCAGGGTTAAACCAAGACTATGTGGAGTCCTGGTGAGGTTGATGGGGGGCTTAGGTGCAGGGGTCTGGTGTGCCCTGGGAGCTCCTATGAGAGTCGAGCACTGAGACGGGGGAGGGGCAAAGGTGCAGAGTAAAAATAAAGTGTGGTCTGTAACAGGGCATAGAAACACAGAAACATAGACTTTGACAGCAGAGAAGGACTGCTTGGCCCACCTAGTCTGCCCATTTCCTACCTATTGGATAAGCTGCAGATCCTAGTTAACCAACAGCCTACTTTCTCCTACCTCCCACAAGAATTGCTTTATGTTTGTCCCATACATTCTTGAATTCCCCACTGTTTTGGACCCCACAACCTCCTCAGGAAGGTTCCATGCATCCACACTGCCCTGTGGAAAAATACTTTACATTGCCCCTGAGTCAGCCCCGCACTATCTTCAAATTATGCCCCCTTTCTGCACATCTCTTTTTCTGAAAGATGCTACCACCTGGACTTTATTGATTCCCTTGAGGTACCTAAATGTTTCTATCATGTCCCCCTCTCCCTCCTTTCCTCGAGGCTATACATATTAAGCTCCTTAGTCTCTCTTCATATGGCTTCCGTGCAGACCCTGCACCATTTTAGTTACCCGCCTCTGACAGCCTCCATTCTGTCTATGTCCTGTGGAGATTAGGGTCTCCAGAACTGCAGCATATTCCAGATGGGGTCTCACTAACTGTTTGTACAGAGGGATAACAACTTCCTGTTTTCTACTGGTGATGCCTCTCCCTATGCATCCCAGTATCCCCACCCTCCTCACTGCCTTCTCACATTGCTTGCCTACCTTCAAGTCATCTGATATGACACCCCCACGTCCCTTTTCCATTTCTGTGTTGCTTGCACGCATGTGCAAGAAAACAATTGCTTTCAGCAGTTAGGAGAATGCCTAAATGTGTCAGGAAATTCAGGCCACATCACACGCAATCAGCTGTTTTGGTGCATTACAAGCTATCAAAACAGCTGATTGGTGTCCCTATGGTGACAGCTTCTCCGTCGGCCTCTCACAGTCCCCAGGAAGCCGACGGAAAGCCGCTGTCTGTGTTCAGTGTGCTCTCTGGTGAAATATTTCAATTAATGAATGAAATAAAAAGCAGACGTGGGTACCCATCCCCTGTCAGCATGACCCCTCCCAGTTCATTTGCTGATGCGGTAGCCCAACTCTTGTCTCCTTGACCAACGGGAGTGCCCAATCCTCATCGGTTCCACTGCCCCCAGAAACACACTGTCTGGTGCCACACCTGAGCCTAGCCTCAGCGTGGCAAAAGTCTCTTGGCCAATGGGGTGCCCAGTCCCCATCGGGCTCCACTGTCCTGCAACAAATGCCTGGTGCCATTCTGGGAGCCCACCCAGCATGGCAAAAAGTCCTGCCGTCTCATGTAAAAAAAAACTTAGAAGAAAAAAAGGTCCCTCTTGATTCTCTTGCCCCTCCCCAACCCTCGCCCACCCTCTGTGTACCACACCTCCCTTACCCCACCTCACCCCACACTTACCTCTGGAGCCCAGTGCGACGATCTTCGGTGGACTGGGAACATGTCTGCACCTTCAAAGCCGACCGCTAGCTGAAGAAATGCCGGTAAGCTGTATAATGGCATAAATGTGTTTTTTTTCAACTTTGGTGCATATCTCAGTTATTTTGAATTTCTTAACCAATTTCAACATGTGGTTCTTGGACCCACATGAACTCAGGTATTTAAAAAGGTGATTTCGTAGTCACTGCACAGAACCACCTTTCAGGACTGATTAACAAAATGACAATGTCACAGTTCATGAGGTAGGCCCTCAAAACCCTATGTTGAAAATTTGGTAAAAATTCCCAAATATGACTGTTTCTTGAGTGCAGCATTACACAGTTCCTACTACGCTTGTAACTTCAAGCATTTTAATATTTTCTCCAGATTTTCAACATTGACATTTTACCACACCTCCTTATCAACAGTACAACTGTCATTATTCACATCTCACCCAAAATGTGTTTTGCACATGTAGAGCACAGTGGCGTGGTCGGTTTCGAAATCAATGTTCAGGACAGATTAAGAAAATCACAGTAACACTGTTCATGAGCAGGAGGTCTTAAACTGGTTATGTTGAAAATCTGGTGACAAAAGTCCATAAAATGACTGTGTTACGAGCGCGCATTGTGCAGTTTCCATGCACCCTTGTAAGTTCACAAATTCATAATCTTTTCAGTCCAGATTTTCAACATTGCCATTTTAGACCTCCTCATGAACAGTACAGGTGTCATTTTCACATCCTGTTTGAAATGTGTTTCGCACCTATGGCCAAATGGTGCAGTCGCTGTGCAAAATCACCTTTCAGCTAATGAACTGACAGTGTCACTGTTCATTCGGTGGGATCACAAAAGCCCATGCTGAAAACTTGGAGTGAAAATACAAGAGCAGCCAGGGTGTTAGGGTTTTCAACCATAACACACCCACCTTAGGGACTGACAGGCATCAGGGGTGTGATTTGGGATTGTCAGCAGTAATGCTCATGCCATTCCACCCCACCCTGCAGACAGTGGCAGCATCGAGGTGTCCTTGGATGCTTTGGCTCCAGAGTTCACCAGATTCTCCTATACTGCACCCATTTCAGCGTTTCCTTATGGAATGAGTTGAGTGTAAAACCGAACACTTCACAGCACACCTAGACACTTGTAAGTGTCTGTAGGGTAGGGTGAGGTGAAATGTTGTGACCATTATGGGCAACGACCCAAAGACACACCCCAATGCCTGTCCATCTCTGCAGGGTGGGGGTGGAGTTGGTGTCAGTTCAATACTTCACTGCCATTTCTATACTGCATCTGTCTAATTCCTGCACTTCCCACTGCTAATGACAGCAAGCAACACTTGGCATTGACAAATGCTTGTTGTTGTTTGTTATACCTCCTCCCAACATTGTGTACTCTTCCCTGGGTTTTGTTTCCCAGGTGCATTACTTGCACTTCTTTGCATTGTATCTAAGCTGCCCTACTTTTGACCATTCCTCCAACCTTACCAAGTCCTTCTCATCCTTTCCACCCCCACCTTGTGTATCAACACTGTTGCAGATCTTTGTGTCGTCTGCAAAGAGGCATACTTTTCTTTCCAGCCTCTCCCAATGCCACTTATAAAGACATTAAAATGAACCAGACCCAGTACTGAACCCTGCAGTACCCTGCTAGTAACCCCTTTCTTTGGTGTGGACTCCATTTACTATTACCCTCTACGTCCTGTTGTCAAGCACTTGCTTGAGAGGCTGAGGCAGGTTTAGCCTGGCCCAACAACGAAGTGTCTCTGTGACGCCGATAATGCTAGATGGGAGACATCTTCATGTTTGTGTGTTGCCGTCCTGCGACTAACAGTACGGGAGGGGTGTGAATTATGCACAATGAGGCATGAATCCTGTCTGCCTTCCCTGTGTCCCGGGAGCAGTTTGGGGTCTCTAGATCTCTGGAGCCAGTGGAGATGGACAGCAGGTGCATTACTCATTCTTAAAATTAGGGAGCTTCAGAGGCTCCATTATAGGGTCTGAACCTTTGATGGATCCCGTATCACTACAGATGCAAGTAAGAGTCGCCAGAGAGGAACAGAAGCTTCACATGGGATGTGAGCAACCCATGCTTATCCTAAGCTTATGTCATTCTGGCTCAGTCAGGTTCCCTCTGCACTTCCAGTTCAGCGAAAATGTCATCGCTTTATTCAAATTAAACCAGGATGTGAAAATTATGCCAATTGCAGCCCTGGATTCCCACAACAGTATTGTAGGTATGTGAGAATGGGATGGGGCTGCAACACGTCGATGCAGATCACCTTTAAAGAAAATAAAAGGATCTCCACTGTGGAAAATGGACATTGCCAACAGAGCACTGAACTTAAAATTTTAGAATGATGTGTATGAGTTACCCTCCTCGGTTATAAGGCTACCTGGAATGTTTGAAATAAACAATCTTGATTGACTAAGAATGATGTCATGATCTACAATCCACTGTAGGTGAACTGTAGGGAAAAGCTCCTGTTTTCAGGCAATTATCTTTCACAATAGAAGGCCTGATGCATGGTCATGGCTGGCATATGAAGCTTATGAGTGGCATTTGTCGACCTTAGCTGTTTCTGTGAACAATGACCTTGGTGCCGAGGAAGGGCTGGCCCACATATGGGAGTAAACTGGACCAATGAGAAGACTGTGTCAATATGCAATATATGCCATACTCTGAATGAGTAGAAGATTAAGGACTGGGCAGTCTACAGCTAGGACTGCCCTATTACTTTCAAATGCATATGTTTGTATTTTTAATATCCTGCCTGCCACCCCAAAATCTTCTATGCCATAGAAGTGCTGGCAACATGTATCTTAGGAGGCTGATTCAGGGTCCCAGTACTGTATGTCCTGGGAGTATGGCTTGGGGCATGGATAAGCAAAAACTGGGTCTGGCCTGGAGTAACTTCTGCACTTGCTTGGGGCTTGTTTTCATTTACACATGTCTTTGCAGCTGTAAGGGAGGGGTGGAGAAGCTATGGAGACCTGCTTCCCCACCCCTTTGCATGGCATTCATCTTAGAGAGTAGACTGTGTAAGTACAGTGTGTAGACATGATTTGAACCTAGAGAGGAAATCTGGGCCACCTGATATGCCCCTGCAGGTAAGGTGTCATGTTTCCCACTGGCAACCCAGCCTTCAGAGTAGACTTGTGAGATGGGTCTGGTGGCCAAGGGAGCTGAGGTAGCATGCTCCTCACCAGGGAGGGATGCCACTGGTTCTGCTTGCGTGAGCAACCCTGCAGTGGGCCATGAGCTTGCCTCCTCTGCACTCGCCACTGCATGCATACAAGATGTGGCAGTTCTGCCTTCAGCTCCAGCTGTCCCATCTCTGCTAGCATGCCAGTTTTGAAGCCCACAATCCCTCCCTCCCCATGGTGGAGACTTCAAGGTGCAGGGGTCCCCCTCAGTTGACATGCATTGGTAGGGGTGGTGGGCGGTCAGTCCATAGGGTTCTGAGAATGCTGTACGCCATGTTGCTTTGCATCATGGCTTTTTCACCGTGGTGTGCTCCACACCACGACTCAGACATCCACAGACATCCATGAGATCCACAGCGTGCAGGTAGATGCCACAGAAATACAAGGAGCCAGCTTGCACTACCCTCCGCAAGCCACTCCAACTGCACTACCACCACCTTTGGACACCAGGTGGTGTTATAGCAGCTGAGCTTCCCTCCCTCCTGCTCAATCCTGAACCTGGGTCATGGGCAGTGAGGCAAAACTTCCACTGCACCTCCCTCTCTTTTTTATTTTGTTGCTATTAAGCTTTTAACCTGCTGGGTAGACAGGCAGCTTTCAGCTCTGTCCTTGATTCCCGTGACTGGCACATGCCTTTCTCGATCTAATGGGACAAGTCCCCACGATTCTTCCCACTGTGGTGGGGCCAAGCGGATAGGGCCATCCTCACTCCTCACCCCACCTGGTCTAAAAATCCAGATTACTCCCCCACCCGGTGGAGTGGCAGTGCAGGCCACAAGGAGACAGGCAGAGCTTCATAGCTCTCCTCCCTACTTTTCCATTATTCTGGGTTCCCATCCTTCCCTGCCATGGCACCTGTATGTGTGCATGGAGTGCACACGTTCTGCACATCATGGCACCTTTGAGTCACTCGAGCCTACACTACCACTGAGCATCCATCTGGTGGGAGACATTAGCCAAAATGTCTGGCCACCCTCTTGCAGGAGAAGAGATCAGTCCTGGGATGCACTGTCATCTCCCACACCACCAACCCTTGGCAACAAATGCTCGCTCCCCAACAAGGGTGGCCAGATAGTAGGAGGTAATACATTCAACACCTTAGCCCTCCACACCGCTCAGCCAGTGCAATGGCTCCTATTTTTAAACATAAATAGGAAAAGTGTTTTGAAAACTAAAACAAAACTGCATCACGTGTTGCAGATACAGTCAACCCCACCACCACCATTGTAGCTAAACAGAGCCAAAACCAACCACCATAGTTGAGTCCATTTACAAGAAAACCACTTCCTCATACTCCATTCAGAGATCCTTTATTCTGGTGATGTTCCCAGAAATTCATTTCAAGCAATTTTTAAACTTTCAAGGCTTTATTGAGACAGAAAATACAGTCAGTACCATTAACAGTCATGTGTGAACATGACATTCAGTTAAGTGCATAACTGTGACATTAAAAAGGTGTCATTGTACAATAGAAATTGGTCTCCTTTAAGAATTCCAGCCTCAAATGTCTAAAAGTCCTTTAGAACATGGTCTATTAAAACTGGTTAACTTAGAGCAGCCGATGCCTTCAGGCGCACTTTAACGAAACATAAGCTTTCAACACAATTCAGATTATATTTTGTATTTGTTCTGTATTTTCCTCCCATTATTTGTTATGGAGGTAATTTACATGATGGTAGGATCTTCCAAGAATCTATCTTAATTTGGGGTCAAAAGAATTTTAAGAGAAGTAAGAATCAAACCCAGACTTTAATGATTATAGCCGAGTGCACCAACCACTACACTGTGTTGGCTGCTGCCTAGCAAGCCTGTGGTTAAGACACACATGTGACAGTAACTGATCCCAGGCCAGTTCAGCTGAAGGAGAAACTGGTCTCAGACTAGATGGCACAGAAACTGGTCTGGTCTAAGACCCGGCAGTTCTGAAACTGGTCTGAGACCAGAAATGGTCTCAGACCATTCATAAGGGGAACAATCATCCCACACCTGGATGACACCACCCTTGAAAGTTGAGGTCAAAAAGAATTTTAGCAGAAGTAGATTTGAACCCAGACTTTCAGGATTACAGCCTAGTGCACTAACCACTACACTGTGCTGGCTGTTGCCTAACAAGCTGGTGTTTAGACACCCGTGACATTAACTGATCCCAGACCAGTTCATGTGGAAGGAGAAACTGGTCTCAGACCAGGTGGCACAGAAACTGGTCTAAGACCAGGCAGTCTGAAACTGGTCTCAGACCAGAAATGGTCTCAGACCAGGCTATTCCCCAAACTAGTCATAAGGGAACAATCTTCCTACCCCAAGTTTCACTATTGATTCTCACTTATAGGTCTGGGCCAGAGGCACTAGGACCATGGGAACACAGCTTTAGCCAGGAGCTGGCCACAGCTACTGGGCATGGTGCCTGTGTACCCATGTGGTGCCACGCAGCAGCCAATAACCGCTGACGAGCTCTTAGTGCTGACTGTTCCCCCATGTTCAGTAAGCTAATTCTAACTGTAATCTCTTCCATGGATTTAATCCTGGCAAGCGGTTTTAAAAGTGCTTGAAATATGTGCACTGGAATTAGTGTCATCTGGTGGTTAAAGCACTGGTTTGGGAACCAGGAAATCAGAGGTTTCAACATTGCTACAACACAATACTGATTGTGTGACCTTAGGCAAGTCAGTTGACCTCCCAGTGTTTCATTGCACCCACCCAGCTGCAGAATGGGTAAAAGCAGGACCCAACTAAAAACAAGATGTTCCATTTCAGCTGAGCTACCCTGGGGAAATAAATGTACCCCGCCCCCAAAAAATAAACAAACTGTGCACTCGGGTTCCCTGGCCTGTTCTGAGGTCCTCCTGTGTGGAATAGGAGGAATTAGATTAACAGAGCAAGGAAGGAAGAGACTGAGGAGTTCAATGGGTGGTTGAAAGGATGGTGTCAGGAAGAGGGTACCACTTTGTGGGAGACTGGGGGGTCATCTGAGACAGGACGGTCTTCAAGGGTGATGGCTTTCACCTGACAAGAGAGGAGGATAGTATGCTGGGGCAGATGTTTGACATCTGCATTGGCCAGTTAAACTGTCTGTGAGAGAGAGACAGAGCCTAGGGCAACTACTAATAAGGGAGAGTGGTGGAGAACCTAGCTAGGGCTCCCCAAAAGGGGACTAATAGCAGCAAGCTGGGTAACAGTAAGGCTGAAGTTCAAATTGGATTACTGGAAGACGAAATGAGGGAGGGCTGACAAAGCTCACATTTAGCATGACAAATAAAAATTGAGGAGATTAGGGAAGAATAGGGAGAAGGAATAGGAAAAAGCAACGGTGAATCAGAAGAAAGATGGAAAGGGTCTGTGTTAATGACAGGAGCCTGGGAAATACAATTAGTGAGCGCCAGGAAATGGTGGCAGACAATAAGATGGTGCTAGTAGCCATCACAGAAACTTGGGCCACGAAAATAATGATTGGGACCTGGCACTTCAGACTACACCATGTTTAGATAGGACAGAGAAGAGGGTAAAGAAAGAGGCGCACAGTAGCCCCACGTGTCAGGGAAGGCATAGAAGCAGTGGGGATGGAAACTCAGGGAGGTCATCAGGAAACAGAATTGCGCGGGTCAGCTCATGGCATTCTCAGTTAAGAAATGATGTATTGGAGTGATCATAGACCTCCAGGATGGGGGAAGATAATGATAAGGAGTTAGGGGCAGAACTGGAAAGGAGGGTGGCAAAGGGGAGGTGGTGGTGGTGGTGGTGGGAGAGCCAAACCTGCCAGACAATGATTTGGGTCATTCCAGTGGCCAGGAGCTCCTGAAGCAGGCCCTGCTGGCTAGTGCTGCCTGCTGATGCAGCTGGTTAAGGAGCACACTAGACAGGCTGCCATTCTTGATATGGTGTGTAAGCCCCTCTCATCTGAGAGGGACTTATGCTCCCTTTAGAGACCCCTTTTCCTCTACCTTTGCCTGCTGAGTTAGGGATGGTAGTACTCTGGTGGCGCATTTTCTGCTTGCCATCACTTGGTGGCAGCAGAGAGCAAAGATTTAGGGTACAAACACGGAGGATGGAGAGAGTTTTAGGTGATGCCTTAGAAGAGAGAGGAGAGAGAGAGAGACTGCCAGCACTGCAAGGTAGAGCAGGGGACACCTCCAATTTTAGGCAGGCCAGCTTTAACTGGCATAGCAACAGGTTCCTGGTGGCATCCGTGGGAGGACACGTGAGGCAGCTGCGAATGTCCATTTGAGGTCCTGGGCTTGGGGGGTTGGTGAGGTAGAGAGAGAGAGAGAGAGAGAGACTCCTTGCAGGACAAATGAGGTGCAGAAAAGGTATGCTGCCCCCAGGTCTGGGTGTGCCCCGGTAGCAGGTGTTTTTGTGTGCTTGGGTCACCAGGGTTGCAGCAGGCTGTGGTAGGACCCTCTGCAGCTCAGCATGGTAGGGTGGCTCTGGCATACTGGAGAAGGGGCCGGGGAACCTCTACCCATGTAAAGGGCCTGTTTGAAGGACAGGCATCAGGGCTGCCGGACTTTGCTGAGTGAGCCACAGAGTGCCCTAGAGGTCTTCCCTTGCTGCCAGTTGCTCAGAGCAGGCAACAGAAAGTGAAGTGAAAGTGAAGCAGAGGAATGGCATCAGGCAGCAGTCATCTTGCTCTTAGTCACCAAAATATTCAAGATGCTGGTGGGGAGGCAGTAGTACGTTGGGGAACCAGACGATAATCAGGAGTGACTTCTGAGAAAGGATAATGGGGTATGGTGCGGTGGGTCTTGCTGGTACCGTACCATCCGTTTCCTCGAGAGGCTGGAAGAAAGAAGCCAGGGAATGGGTTGGGAGAAGCACACTTTCCTGGGTTGAAGGAAAATGTGAAAGGCCCCAGTGTGGAAAGCAGGAAGCTTGGTAGGTACTTACCAGTGCCAGTGGAAATCATATGGAGCTTTATGGTCCAGGCTAAAGATGCCATTTTTTCCCTTGAAAAATCTGTGCTGCTGTAGTCTATGCTGACATACAGTAAGACCTTCTTCTGCTTTAAAACTGCCATCTTAGTCTGTATAAATGTCTAACTTCATGGAGCTGAGAGTTCTTTTAAAGGAATGTTAGACCCCTGTAGCCCTTGCAATTATTTGGGTGCAGGTGAATAAAATGATTAATTTTAGAGATGCAAAAATGTTGTAGGTGCCGTATTGGTCCTTTTAAAACAGAGCCAGAAACAAATGATTTGATACCTTTTATTGGACCAACATGGATGTTACAGAAAAGAACAAAGTGCTTTAGCTTCAACCCAACCAGGTCCTTCGTCAGAAGCTTTGTGGCAGTTTTTCAAATATCCATACTATTAACACCAGGTTATATAGAAAAGCAGAAATAATTCTCATTAGTTTAACATATACATTTAAAACATAATAGAAGATTACGTCAGAGAAGCTAATTACCAGTATGCCTTTATCTGAGGAGCCTCAGAAGGGCAAAGGTTATCAAGAATTCTCTACAGCCAAAGAGTTCTTGTCACATAAATTTTAAAATGTCTCAGTATGCCAAGAAAGCATTCTAGTGATAAAAACCTTGAGTGGCATTCTTTCTAATACATGTAAGATGAGCTTACAACTTACATTCCAATTGTCCTGGTATATTAAAGGACAGATAATGAGAGACAAAATCCTGAAATTAGGTATAACTGCAAGTTGAAATCAAGCCTCAAATTAACCTACACCTATAAACATGATGCATGAAAGTATCACTTGTAAGTGTAAGTGCAAAAAAAACAAACTTGTCAATGACCCCAAGAAAACGAGACCACGAGCCTGATAATGCAGATTTCAACAGAGTCTGTGTATAACAAAATGCACAGAATCAGTCTAAGCAATCTAAATGAAACCCAAAGGAATTACACCTTTAATGAACCCCCAAGTAAATGAGATATGCATCTTAATATGAGCAGTTAAAGATGTGACAGTGTGAAATCCACCCACTGACAACTAATAGAAGGAAATAAATGCACACTATGTGAAAACTAAGTGTTCTAGCCACATAACAACTGCCCCATGCCACGCTCCACCCACACATATGTGTGTACATACACCACACCACACCCCCCACACACACACCTGCACCCCCACACAACAAATATAGCAAACACATTCCACACACACACCACACCACACCACGCACAACAAACAACACACACACACACCATACCCACAACACACAAAACACACACCAAACACACACAAACACACATACATACATACATACATCAGTATACACACACACACACACTCAAAGCACTCACCACAGTGTTAAGGTGAAAAGTCAACAATGTAGATAACCATAAACTTACAAAATCAAAGGCCGTTGAAGAACTAAACTGTTCATGTCCATCTTTTTAAAGTAAAGGTCTGTGTAGTTAAGTGGAATAATGTGTCATGTACCCAACATCAATGTTCAATCCATCTGCACAGATGGATTGAACATTGATATGAGTACATACATATATTCCGCAAACTTACACAGACCTTTACTAAAATGGACATGAACTGAATAGTTCAACGAACTATTCTAGTTATGATTATCTGAAATGAAACAAAACTCTGAATTCCTCTCTAAAATTAGAGCCAGAAACAAATGATTTGATACCTTTTAATGGACCAACATGGATGTTACAGAAAAGAACAAAGTGCTTTAGCTTTTGAACCAACCAGGTCCTTCTTCAGAAGCTTTGTGGCAGTTTTTCAAATATCCCATACTATTAACACCAGGTTATATAGAAAAAGCAGAAATAATTCTCATTGGTTTAACATATACATTTAAAACATAATAGAAGATTACGTAGAAGCTAATTAACACCAGTATGCCTTTATCTGAGGAGCCTCAGAAGGGCAAAGGTTATCAAGAATTCTCTACAGCCAAGAGTTCTTGTCACATAAATTTTAAAATGTCTCAGTATGCCAAGAAAGCATTCTAGTGATAAAAAAACCTTGGAGTGGCATTCTTTCTAATACATGTAAGATGAGCTTACAACTTACATTCAATTGTCCTGGTATATTAAAGGACAGATAATGAGAGACAAAATCCTGAAATTAGGTATAACTGCAAGTTGAAATCAAGCCTCAAATTAACCTACACCTATAAACATGATGCATGAAAGTATCACTTGTAAGTGTAAGTGCAAAAAAAAAAACTTGTCAATGACCCCAAGAAAAGCGAGACCACGAGCCTGATAAATGCAGATTTCAACAGAGTCTGTGTATAACAAAAATGCACAGAATCAGTCTAAGCAATCTAAATGAAAACCCAAAGGAATTACACCTTTAATGAACCCCAAGTAAATGAGATATGCATCTTAATATGAGCAGTTAAAGATGTGACAGTGTGAAATCCACCCACTGACAACTAATAGAAGGAAATAAATGCACACTATGTGAAAACTAAGTGTTCTAGCCACATAACAACTGCCCCATGCCACGCTCCACCCACACATATGTGTGTACATACACCACACCACACCCCCACACACACACACCTGCACACCACACAACAAATATAGCAAACACATTCACACACACCACACCACACCACGCACAACAAACAACACACATACACACCATACCCACAACACACAAAAACACACACAAACACACACAAACACACACACATACATACATACATACATAGTATACACACACACACACACACTCAAAGCGCCTCACCACAGTGTTAAGGTGAAAAGTCAACAATATAGATAACCATAAACTTACAAAATCAAAGGCCGTTGAAGAACTAAACTGTTCATGTCCATCTTTTAAAAGTAAAGGTCTGTGTAAGTGTAAGTGGAATAATGTATCATGTACCCAACATCAATGTTCAATCCATCTGCACAGATGGATTGAACATGATATTAGTACATACACATTATTCACTTAAACTACACAGACCTTTACTTTAAAAGATGGACATGAACAGATTATTCAAGTTGATTTAATATGATTATCTGAAATAAACAAAAAACATCCTGAATTCCTCTCTAAAATTAGAGCCAGAAACAAATGATTTGATACCTTTTAATGGACCAACATGGATGTTACAGAAAAGAACAAAGTGCTTTAGCTTTGAACCAACCAGGTCCTTCTTCAGAAGCTTTGTGGCAGTTTTTCAAATATCCCATACTATTAACACCAGGTTATATAGAAAAAGCAGAAATAATTCTCATTGGTTTAACATATACATTTAAAACATAATAGAAGATTACGTCAGAGAAGCTAATTAACACCAGTATGCCTTTATCTGAGGAGCCTCAGAAGGGCAAAGGTTATCAAGAATTCTCTACAGCCAAAGAGTTCTTGTCACATAAATTTAAAATGTCTCAGTATGCCAAGAAAGCATTCTAGTGATAAAAAAACCTTGGAGTGGCATTCTCTCTAATACATGTAAGATGAGCTTACAACTTACATTCCAATTGTCCTGGTATATTAAAGGACAGATAATGAGAGACAAAATCCTGAAATTAGGTATAACTGCAAGTTGAAATCAAGCCTCAAATTAACCTACACATATAAACATGATGCATGAAAGTATCACTTGTAAGTGTAAGTGCAAAAAAAAAAATTGTCAATGACCCCAAGAAAAGCGAGACCACAAGCCTGATAATGCGAATTTCAACAGAGTCTGTGTATAACAAAAATGCACAGAATCAGTCTAAGCAATCTAAATGAAAACCCAAAGGAATTACACCTTTAATGAACCCCAAGTAAATGAGATATGCATCTTAATATGAGCAGTTAAAGATGTGACAGTGTGAAATCCACTCACTGACAACTAATAGAAGGAAATAAATGCACACTATGTGAAAATTAAGTGTTCTAGCCACATAACAACTGCCCCATGCCACGCTCCACCCACACATATGTGTGTACATACACCACACCACACCCCCACACACACACCTGCACACCCACACAACAAATATAGCAAACACATTCCACACACACAGCACACCACACCACGCACAACAAACAACACACATACACATCATACCCACAACACACAAAAACACACACCAAACACACACAAAACACACACATACATACATACATCAGTATACACACACACACACACTCAAACGCACTCACCACAGTGTTAAGGTGAAAAGTCAACAATGTAGATAACCATAAACTTACAAAATCAAAGGCCCGTTGAAGAACTAAACTGTTCATGTCCATCTTTTAAAGTAAAGGTCTGTGAAGTTTATGGAATAATGTGTCATGTACCCAACATCAATGTTCAATCCATCTGTGCATTAAAAGGTATCAAATCATTTGTTTCTGGCTCTAATTTAGAGAGAATTCAGGAGTTTTGTTTCATTCTGTAAATAAGTATCCTAATGAAATTTTGATTCTGAAGTTTTTAACATTTTAATGAGTTCATTTTGCCAGTTAAATCCTGCACCTCTCTGACTTCATGGTCGTGGAGAGATCCAGCGGCTGGAAAAAAGATACCCATACCAGAGTCGGGATCTCCAGTGAGTTTTGGGGTGCCCTCAGAGTTTATGGTCATAAGTCCTGGAATTTTCAGCCATTTTGAAGATGTCTACAGGTAGGCCAATTTGTTTTCCATGCTTTGAACCAAAGTGTATTTCTGGTGAGATTTCTGTGTCTATGGGCCTACTCCCCGGAAGATCGGTTGCCCCTACGCAATGGGGAGGGTGGCTACAAGTGCTCACCAACCCGGAAGTGGTAGGAGAAGTGAGGTGGGGGCCACTAGGGTCCAGCAACCATAATACTATATGGCTTGACCTGGTCCTTGGGATAAGTCAATCTTTCCTCCATATCCCTGATGCTGTTCTCTCTGACTCACTTGTCCTGGATCAAATCCCTCATCAAGGGCTGAAGTTTTGATTTCAGAAGGGCAGACTTCAACCGATGAGGGATTTCATTCAGGACAAGTGAGTCAGAGAGAATAGCATCAGGGGATATGGAGGAAAGATGGGGCAAGCAAGGAGGCCATTCTCGAGGCAACCAAGTCTTTCATGAGAAAGTTATCAAAATAAAAATGCACAAGACACCAGTATGATTCTCTGGAAAGGTCAGGGCTGCAGTGAGAATCAAAAACAACCTGTATGGACCAACTTGCAAAAACCTTGTGACTGGCATCAAACCATCAGCCTTTAAAGCACTTTATTCTCGTTCATGCAAGGAACCTGTAATTGCTTCCCTTAATATCACAGCTCTCCCAGTGCCCCCGATTCAGTTTCTAGCCCCACCAGGAGCATTCCATTCCTGGTACCCTCCCCACTTTTTCAGTATGTCTGAGATTACTTGTTCCCCACTTAATAGTTCTACTCAATCTAATTTTGGAGTCTTCTTCTCTGAGTCATCCTGCCATCTACTTATATTACACTTCTTGGCATGTCACCCCTCGACCCCTGTTCCTGGTGTGTGCACCTAGCTTTATAACCATTGCCACCTGCCCTGGTGCTCTAAAGCCCCTCAGGCACCCCTGCACTTATGCTCACATTCCCAAGTTCCTCCCCTTCCTCACCCATGCCCCTCCTTGCACTACATACTCAATACTTGAATCCAAGCCTGCTCCATGAAAACTCTGTATATATGGTTGTATAGGTTTAATCTGTATCTACTGTAGCCACAAGTTCTGTAGCACATGGTATTTAGCTTTCTTTCTTATTTTTATAAATGTACTCCCGTACTGTTATTAACCTCTTGTGTGTAAGCCCTATTCTATGTAATGACTCTGTAAGTTGGTATTCCTCTTTATGTATTGTTCATGTATCTTGCCCAGGTCCATCTCGAAAATGAGCTTGCTCAATGGTGTTCGCCTGGCTAAATAAAGATTTTGATTGATTGATTGATTAAAAAGAAGGCCTTCACCAGATACAATGAAAAATAAGGGAAGGAGGAATATGGGAAGTGCCAAATGAGAACAAGGAAACCAAGTGGGTGGTCTGAGAAGCAAGGCAGACACAGAACTGTGTATTGCAGAGGGGTCAAGGAGGGGAAAAAGAGTTGTTTAGATACATTAAGGGAAAAAGAAAGAAGGGTGGGGAATTGTTAGGTTAACAGAGGGAGGTAGGGTAACTGAGGGGATGGGCAGAAAGCAGCCATTCTTATTTTATTTATTTATGTATTTATTTATTGGTTTTTGGTAACGGGTGAGTGCACTAGACATAGAGATGCCTATTTTCAGGCACAACCCAGGAGAATACAAGTGAGAACAAAAATACACGAACTGTACAATGTGACACAGCACAAGGAAGAGATAACACAATGGAATTTAGTGCAATACAAACAATTGACAACTGGCGAAACAGAGTAAGATAATATCAAAAAATGTAAACAGTACTGTAATGAAAACAAAACAAGTGCTAACAAATTTGTACTGGAACTGGCTGACAAGTACATTAGAAATAGTAATTCCATTACAAGGCTTAAATATAGAGAAAGAAAGGAAGTGGAAAAGGGGAGAAGGAGGAAATAGGAGAAGGGGTGAGAGGGAAAGGAGGGTGAGGAAAGAACAAGGTGGAAGGTTAAAAGGGTCAAGGTGGATGGAAGCAAGAGCAAGGATTTGAGGCCAATAGGTGTTCACGGTGGAGTTTCTTGAAACCAGCATGGGTAGTAGCAAGGCTAATTGCTTGAGGGATAGAATTCCAATACTTAGGGGCTGAGTAGGAGAAAGCCTGTGTACCCATAGAAGTTTTGCATCTGGGTATAAAGAGGAGGGCATTGTCACTAGATCGGAGACCATAGGAGGGGTTTGGGGTGTAGCAAGGAGGCAAGGGATTGGGAGACCTGATCTAGTTATACCACCATCTAATAGGAGCCAAAGGCCAGTGGCGATGGGCAGAAGGGTTGGGCCATTTTAGGTCGGCATACAGCTGACAGTGATGTTTAAAACGTGGAGATCAAGAGGCATAGCAGCAGATGTTATTATAGGTGGTGTACCATTTATGTAGGGAGGTCTTTGATGCTCCAAGAATCGTGACTGAGCCATAAGCAAGGGCTGGGAGCAGTAGACCTTGAGCCACTGCAAGCCGAGCAGATGGTGTAAGACATAGCTAGTACGGTATGCACCTCCAATTTTGTGTTGACTGATTTGCAGGTGGTGGTGACATGGAGGTCAAAGTCCAAGGATTCATCAAGGAGGATACCCAGGTATTTGAAGGAGCTAGTACTAACTACGGGGAACCATCAGCACACAAAATCTGAAAGGAGTTTGATTAGATTTAATCTTCTTGCTGAGAGCAGAAAAGCATCGGTGAGTTTTGCTAATATTAGAACAAGATTGTTTTCTATTAGGTGGGACTGAATACTTAAGAAGTCATTAGTAAGTGAACGGTTTATGTCCACGATGTTACTTCCACCACGGTAAATAACAAGATGCGACCGCATACAACAGGAACAGCAGTCAGGTGCACACATGATGGGAGGTGATTTATAAAATAGAAAAAGTAGCGGGCCAAGTATGGAGCTTGAGGAACTCCCATATGTATGGGAGAAGTATTGACAGGGCTGAGTTGAAGGTGACAGCTTGCATCCGTTGGATAATAGCACTTGAACCAGGCAACTGTTTCAGTGGAGAAACCAAATGACTGGAGTTTAACAAGAAGGGTGTGGTTTACCAGGTTAAATGCCTTAGTTAAGTCAATAAAGAGAACACCTGTCAAAAAGCCAGATTCCATAGCACCATAGATGTCATTTGTAAGTTTTAGGAACGGCAGTGGTAGTACTATGGCCTTTCATGGAAGCCATGCTGAGAAACAGCAAGGAGGTTATGCTTCTGTAGGTACTCTGTGGTTTGGGTTGCTATTAATTTTCCAGAATTTTTCCGAGCACGGGAGTATGGAAACAGGTCGATAGTTAGACGTGATTTGAGGATCCCTTTCTGAAGGATAGGAGTGATTCTGGCCATCTTCTAGATGTTGGGAACAAAACCCGACATATGGATAAGTTAAAATTTTCATAGAGAAGGCAGAGGAGCAGTGATTTTCAGTAGCCATGGTTCCAGTCCATCTGCACCAGTACTAGTGCTGTCAGAGATGGATAATAACAGCTTTAGGACCTCTTGTCTGGTGATGGTCCAAGCGAAAGGTGGATGAGAGAGAGCTGTATCTGTGTCAGAAGAACTGTAAATGGAGGGACAAGGGGGAAGGAGGCCGAAACTCGACAGATCCAAGAAATGGTTGTTTAGTGAGTTAGCTACGGTCACTGGATTATTACAATGAGTGTTGTTTATCAGCATGTCATTTGTGGTAGAAGTATTGTTTTCCAAGGAGAGTTTTATGACAGACCAGAATTTCTTGGAGTCACCAGCAGATTTCATTAACAAGTCCTTACAGAAGGAGCTTTTTGCTAGACAAATATTCCTTTACAGGAATTTCTCTTTGCTCTATAGTCATTAAAATCCGCTTGTAGCCCTGAGGCCTTAAAGTGCCACCAACTTTTATTCCTTGCCCTGAGTTGAGTAAGAAGGTCCTTAGTAAGTAGTCCTTGTTTGTGTTCCCTGTGATGCGGTGAGTGACTCTAGGGGTATGGATGTCCTGTAGGTATCCAAACCTTGTAAGGAAGTAGTCAAGGGCCAATTGAGCATCACAGGAGGCAAAAGATAGGAGACCAGTCAATCATTGAGAGGTCAAGCAAAAATGTGCCTGATTAAGATTGGACAGGTACGAAGGTGATAAGTTTGTGAGGAGGAGATGGTTGTCTGGCAGCACGCCCAGATGCAGAAGATTGGAGTGGTCACTTATAGCATCTGCCAGAGTGCCAGCAGAGACTATACTATCAAGACGATTTGTGAGAGCCCAGTCAATTAGTGAACTAGAATGAGGGGACCATGACCCTAGTTGGGTCTGTGATTAATTAGTGGAGGTTGTGGCCATATAACACGGTGTGCAAGGACTGGTTTACTTTATTAGCCCAATTTAAATTTAGATCACCCAAAATAAGGACCTCATTGCGACCAACAGCGAAGCTCACCTGGGATAATAGTTCCTCGAGTCCAGTGATATTATAGGCACACACTATGTGCAGTTTCTTTGAGCCTAATTGTAGGGTAGTATGAATGGCTTCAGTGAGAGAGAGGGAGAGAGACACATTACGGTGAAGAGATAGGGTGAGCTCTAAAGAGGATGGCAACACCGGCCACCACGCTGTAGGTGTCGACTCATCTTGCCAGAGTATATGTAGTTGGGTATCATACACAGGTGATCTGGTGTGGAGGGTTTTAGCCAGGTTTCAGAGAGACACAGAATGTCAGGGTTATACTGAGTAGTCCAGGCCTCTAGTTCAGTTAGGTTGTGGAGAAGACTCCAGGTATTTAGGTGTACAATACACAGCTGTATTAAATCTTCCAAGCAGTATCATAATGTGGAATTTCATCAGCAGGACCTGGATTGAGTTCAATGTCTCCGCTAACCTTAATGATAGGAGGAGCAGGTACCACAGTTTCGATGGAAGAAAGGTGAGGGCAAGGAGTAGTTTGAAGAGGGGAGTTAAAAGCGTAAAGCAACATGGTAGGTGATCTTATGTGAGACAATGAGAGGGAAAGTGGCCAAGGATGAGTGGGATAGTGACGCCTATCGGAAGCACATTAGGATGTAAGAGGAGCCCTCCCAGGACAGGGGCATCACTAGGAGAAGAGCCATAATGGGGAGTAATAGAGAGATAGCACAGGGATTTAGGGTGATATAGTTAAAAGAGAAGTAAGCCATAATCAGGAAATAAGGTATAAGACAGCTAGATAGCTATCTGAAGAGGCACCAAAGACACTATACAGATCAGAAAAAAAATCAGGGCAGAAAACACTAACTGCACAACAGAAAGCAGACAGAGAAAAATATACTGATAATATTGAGAGGTTTCAGTGAGCCCTCTAGTGGCGAAATTGTATAGGCTGCAAATGAGAAAGTGAGGAGATAGTTAAAATCCTCACATTCTAAAGGAGGCGGTCTACAATGGGCGGGCATGGACCACTATATAAGAAAATGCCGAGAAAGGGTGTGGTAGGGGACAGTCAACGTAGCAGCCAAGGGCAGAAACAGCTGTGTAGTCTAAATAGCTCATACAGATATATTTAGTTTTAGGCAGTGTTAAATTAATCAAAATTACAGAGAGAGTCTGATCCCAAGTTCAGCCTAGTTGAGAAAAGAAAGAATACGGCGCTTAACAGCGAGGGTCCCGGAGAACCCTGCAGCTCTGTTGCCAGTACTGCTACATATGTGGACATCAGATTAGAAATGAGGTTGGAACACTTTAAATTATAGCAAACAGACAAGCGGCTCCAGGGAACCCTCAGGCAGGGCTGAGAAGAGTGTAGGGTTTAAATACAGTTTCAGAGAGAGGTGAGTAATTTGGGGAAGAGTAGGAAAAGGGGTGGGAAAGGAGGAGACTGACAGAGCAGCAGAAAATAGAGAGAGAAAACACAAGGAGGCAAAATAGCAAAACTGTAAACACAACTGTAAGCACAAATCACTCATCTAGCATTTTAAATAAGGTTACATGGAAGGAAACAGTCGTGCAGTCTAAATAGCTCATACAGATATATTTAGTTTTAAGCAGTGTTAAATTAATCAAAATTACAGAGAGTCTGATCCCAAGCTTAGCCTAGTTGAGAAAAGAAAAATACAGTGCTTAACAGCGGGGTAAAATATCCTGGTCCCGGAGAACCCTGCAGCTCTGTTGCCATTACTGCTACGTATGTGGACTGAGTCAGTCAGATTAGAAATGAGGGTCGGAACACTTTTAAATTATAGCGAGAGCTCCACACAATGCCTGGTGAGCTGGAGAGGGCACTTTGAAATAATAGCAGTCAAGCAGAGTTTAAAACTGGCACCCAGGTAGTTCGTGAGATTTTGGACCAAATTGACTGCAAAAGGCGCCAAGGTTCAAACGGACAAAGGCTGATGAATGTTAGGAGGGCGAGCTTCCATGGAGCCATCAGTTGAATCAAAAGATTACCTTGTGGGCGGTGTGGGCGAACAGACCAGTGGCTCCAGGGAACCTCCGGCAGGGCTTGTGGGCTGTGTGGGTGAATGGACCAGTGGCTCCAGGGAACCCTCCAGCAGGGCTTGTGAGTGAGGGGCAAATGGACCAGTGGCTCCAGGGAACCCTCAGCAGGGCTTGTGGGCTGTGTGGGAGAATGGACCAGTGGCTCCAGGAACCCTCCAGCAGGGCTTGTGGGCAGTGTGGGCGAATGGACCAGCAGCTCAGGGAACCCTCTGGCAGGGCTTGTGGCGGTGTGGGCGAGCGGACCAGCGGCTCAAGGGAACTCTCGGCAGGGCTTGTGAGTGGAGTGGGTGAATGGACCAGCAGCTCCAGGGAACCCTCCGCCAGACTACTTTTGCTCTGCATTACTAAGGGAAGACAGAGAACCTCTGCCCATAAAGTGGTATTAAGGCAGCTGTAAGGGGATCCTTGAGATGAGGCAGCAAGTATCTGCCAGCAAAAGGTTTGGAAAGAACTAGCAGCCCTAAAGATAGACAAGGCTCCGAGGCCAGATGGGATGCATCTGAGGTGCTCAAGGAACTAGCAGAAGAACAGCTGAACCACTGGTAGGGCTATTCAGTAGCTCAATTCAGACAGAGATATTTTCAAAGACTGGACTGTAGTGGACATAGTTCCACTCCATAAGAGGGACAAGGCAACTGGTAACTACAGACCTGTCAGTCTTACCCCTTTATGGGTAAACTGATGGTGACACTAGTCAAAGAGGATCCTTGTGAACTACCAGAGAGCAGTGCACTCAGGATAGTAAATAGCATGGGTTAATGGCAGAGAGATCATGTCAGAACAACCTGACAGTATTCTTTGACTGGGTAGGGTTGTGGATAAGGGCCATCCTACAGATTAACTCTGCTTCAGTTTCATCAAGGCTCTCGCTAGTGCCTCACAGAAGTTAGGGAAGAAACAAGAGGATCTGGCTGCAGCAAAGGACATAAGTGGGTGAGAAACTGTTTGGGAGGGAGACAGCAGAGGTTTGTGGTTAATGGAGCAAATTGAGAAGGAGGACACCATTGGGTGCCACAAGGATCGGTTCTGGGTCCAGGCCTTTTCAATATGTTCATCAGTGACATGGGAGAAGGAATTCGGTAAGATGTGTCTCTTTGCAGACGGTACTAAACTCTGTGGCTGGGCAGACAGCAAGGAGGGGTTAGAGAGATGCAGAGAGACTTGCAAAGGTTGGAGAGGTGGGTCAAAATTTAGCAGTTGAAATTCAACATCAAAAAGTGCAAGGTGATGCACATAGGAACACAAAATATAGAAACATAGATACTGATGGCAGATAAGGACCACTTGGCCCACCTAGTCTGCCTATTTTCCCTACCTACTATAACACCACAGACCCTACTTGATCACCGGATTTAAACTCTCTCTAAGGTTCCATTATGCCTATCCCATGTATTCTGGAAGCCCGTTAACATTTTTGCCCCCACCTGTGCTGGGAGACTGTTCCAGGCTCCACCACTCTTTCTGTGAAGAAGTACTCTCACATCTCCCTGCATCCCCCAGCTTCATAGTGTGTCCCCTGTTCTTGGGCATCTTTTTTCAGAAAAATGCTTCCTATTGAATTTTATTTGTATCCGTGAAGTATTTGAATGTTTCTATCTTATCCCCACTCTCCTCCTTTCCTCCTGGGTGTACATATAGAAGTCCTTCAGTCTTCCCCATAGGGCTTGTGATGCAGAACCTCCACCATTTTGGTTGCCCTCCTGTGGATGGCCTCTACCCTTTCTCTGTCCTTCCAGAGATGTGATCTCCAGAACTGGACACAGTACTCCAGGTGAGGTCTCACCAGTGAGCTATATAGCAGTAACACCACCTCTCTCTCTTCTGTTGGTGATACCCCTCCCTATGCACCCTAGCATCACACTAGCTCCCGCCACTGCCTTGTCACACTGTCTGGCCACCTTTATGTCATCAGATATGCCTTCTCCCAGGTCCTGTTCCTGCTTGGTGGTGGTTAATACTACCTCCCCATTTTATACTCTGCCTCTGGGTTTCTGTGCCCCAAGTGCATGATTTTGCACTTCTGCACTGAAACATAGCTGCCACACCATTGACCACTCCTCTAAGTTTCCTAGTTCACTATTCATTTTTCCACCACCCCCAGAGTGTCTACCCTATTATAGATTTTAGCGTCATCTGCAAAGGCATACATTCCTTTCTTGCCCTCTGCAATGGGAGGACCAGTCCCAGTACTGATCCCTGTGGCACAATGCTTGTTAACCTCCCTTCCTTGCGCGTGAACTCTGTTTACCGCCATCCTTTGTCTCTTGTCCCCAACCCATTTTGCACCCACTTTACCACCTTAGGACCCACCTCTAGGCTTTCTAGCTTGTTTATGAGTCTCCTATGTGAACGGTGTGAATGCCTTGCTGAAATCTAGGGAGGCCACATCCACCACTCCACCCTGATCCAGTTCCCTGTCACCCAGTCAAAAATCTATCAGATTTGACAAGACTTTGGTGAATCCGGTGCTGCCTCAGATCCTGGTTTCCAGATATTCCACAATCCTCTCCTTCAGTAGTGATTCAATTACTTTTCCCACCACTTGTAGTCAGGCTGACTGGCTTGTAGTTGCAGCTCCTCTTTGCTTCCACTTTTGTGAAGTAGGACTGCATCTGCCCTGCTCCAGTCCTCTGGAACCCTCCCGTCTCCAGTAAGTGGTTGATCAGGGCTGTCAGAGGTGCCGCCAGTACCTCCCTGAGCTCCTCAATATCCTACAATGCACCCCTTCTGGCCCCATTGTCTCATCCACTTTGACATTTGTGAGTTCCTCAGAACCCTCTCCTCTGTAAATGGACTAGTGTCTACCTTTTTATTTATTTATTTATTTTATTTTTATTTATGAAAATTTGGAGAACACCTTTGAGCAAACAGGGCTGTTTTACAAGGTTCCACGTCATGGACAATGGACAAGTATAGACAAGAACAGGTAGGTGGATAACAGTTAATATAATTACAGTACATGAGCTGTCAGTGGCTTTGTCCAGATAAAACAAGACAATAGAATTACTAACAGGTAAAACATTACAGAATGCATGAGCTGCCAAAGGCGTTGTCAGGATCACTGTGGATGGAAGCAATGGGGCAATATCACCAGACATTATACAAAGAGAGCCTGGGGCAGTTTATTTTATTTATTTTATTAAATTTTGTTGACCGGTAGGCCCACTGAGACTAGAAGTCCTTTTTCAGGTTGCAACGGGGGATACAGATGGCAACCAACTGAAACTGAACCAAATTAAGCTGTTGGTGGTATTTCTAGTGAATGTGGGAAATTTGGCCAGGACACCAAGGAGATTCCCTACTCTGCCAGCAGGGGCTTGACTTCCTGAGAGCAGAATGGAGGAACCAGTTGGGAGCCAGACAGAAGAGGAGGAGGAGGAAATGCTGATGTAGCAGGGAGATGGCTGCTGATTTAATCGAAACTATGCTGTATATTACAGAAGATGTTGAAGATATTTCATAAGTATTTGTTTCAACTGAAGACTTAAGCCATCAGAAGGAGAACCAAGAAGATTTAATGTCAGATGTAGAACCATCAGCAGATGAAGCGGAGAGTACCTTGCTTTTGCAGCTAAAAGAAGAAACAGCTAGACACTGGAAGGAACAAGAGCGCTTAAGTGCTAGGCTTATGTCACTTCACAAGGAATCCGATGTCAAAACAACCGTGCAGACTTCTCTGGTTTTAGTTTAACCCAAATGTAAGCATTCATATTCATGTAACTGATTGTTATCCTGTTATGCTGCTTTTGTTACTTAATTGCCCTTTTTTTTTTTGTTATTGTACTGCAACTGATGTGGAACCTTTGTAAAAGAGCCTTGACTCAAAGGTACTTGTAATCCTAGAGTCAAATAAATAAATAAAAAATAAATAAATAAACATATACAATCCAAATATTTTTTGTAAGAAATTTGTTTCTAGTATTCAGAGAATGTCTACAAAGTCTAGAACCTTACCCAGTTTAACCTCATCACCCAGGCTCTTTACATTCCAAGTCAATAATTTTAATTCACACATTACCTTTTCATTTTTACCTTTCTTGATTTCCAAATCTCTGCATCTCTTGGTAGCCCCTAAATGGTAGCCTTATTACAATTTTTCCCAATTTTGTGGTGGCAATCCATTTCTCTCCATAACCTCCCCATACTCTCTAGCCCAACAAGACATAGATTCTTATTCCTGTTGGACTGATTTCCTATCATCTCATTCCCATCCTGTATGGCCCTCCCTCACCTCCCAGTGCCCCAACCCACCTGCCTCCCAACCTGTATACACCCATCACCCAATTAACAAAGATAGCCCGAGAAAATATGAGAAACCCATTTATTCACCAGAGTATAGACAAAAAAGTCACCATGGTGCAGATAACTGTTAAGTACTTAAAAATGTTGTTTGTGCCTGTTATCAAGTTTCTGAAATAAAACACACATTAAGCTGGTTAGTACCGTGTAGAGGGAAAGAAATAATTTATGGTATAGTCCCATATATTATGATTTGCAAAATACATAGGATACCAGGTTGACTAGACAAAGAAAGGGAAAAAAAGAATTTGTCAATGCCGAATGTTTGCTTGCTGGCATTGGCATTGGTAGTGTAGGAGTTAGAGAGAGGCATAATAGGAATGGCAGTGAAGTATTGAACTGAAGCCAACCCCACCACCACCCTGCAGAAAAAGTGGTCACAAGCGTGCGTAGAAACTGTGCAATGCACACCCATAATGTAATTAGTTTGGGGATATTTTATAGCAGATTGTTAACGCAGGCATTTGGGAACCTCTGCTCATGAACAGTGTCACTGTGATTTTTCTTAATCTGTCCCGAACAATGATTTCCCACAGCGACCACGCATTTCTGCGCTGGAAGTGCGAAAACACATTTCTGCCAGGGTGTGAAAAATGACAGCTGTACTGTTCATAAGGAAGTGTGGAAAAATGCCAGTGGTGAAAATCTGGACTGAAAATATTACAAATTCATGAACTTACAAGGGTGTGTGGAAACCAGCACGCTCACTGAACACAGTCATTTTACGGACTTTTGTCACCAAATTTTAACATAGCCATTTTAAGACCTCTGCTCATGAACAGTGCCACTGTGATTTTCCTAATCTGTCCTGAACATTGATTTCGCATACCAACTGCGCCATTGTGTGCTACATGTGCGGAAACACATTTTGGGGAGATGTGAAAATGACAGCTGTGCTGCTCATAAGGAGGTATGGTAAAATGGCAGTGTTGAAAATCTGGAGTGAAAATATTAAAAATTTGCAAACTTACAAGCGTGTGTAGGAACTGCGTGCACACGCTTGTAATCAGTCCTTTTGGGGAATTTTTTCACCAAATTTTCAACATAGGGTTTTTGGGGGCCTACCTCATGAACTGTAACACTGTCCTTTTGTAAATTGGTCCCAATAGGTGGTTCTATACAGTAAACGAGAAATCACCTTTCAGGCCGATTAACACCATGATAGTACCAGAATTCATGAGGAGGGGCCCCAAAAACCCCATGTTGAAAATTTGGTGAAAAATTCCCAAAAATGGCTGAGATATGCACCAAAGTTGAAAAAAAAAAACATTTATGCCATTATACAGCTTACCGCCATTTCTTCAGTTCGCGGTCGGCTTTGACAAATGCAGACATGTTCCCAGTCCACCAAAGATCTTCACACTAGGATCCGGAGGTGAGTATGGGGTCAGGGGGGTGTGGGAAGGTGGGCGTGGGGTGGGGGTCTAAACAATCAACGAGGGACTCTTTTTGGTTTTCAGGTGTTTCTTTCTTTCTAGGAAGATGACGCGGGACTTGTGCCACACTGGGGTGGGCTCCCAGCGTGGCAGCTGAAAGCTTTTTTTGGGGAGGGTCAGTTGAGCTGACGGGGGATTGGGCACCCCCATCAGCCATACAGACGAGTGCCATGCTGGGGTGGGCTCTCAGTGTGGCAACTGGAAATCTGTGGGGTTTTTTTGGGGGGGGGAGTTATTGAGTGGAGCCGAGAGGATTGGGCACCCCGTCACCATGCTCACTTTTGCCATGCTGGGGTGGGCTCCCAGCATGGCACCTAGAAGTCTGGGGGGGCACGGAGCCGACAGGATTGAGCACCCCCCATCAGCCATACTGTGTGCAGCGGGGGGAGCGCATGAGCATGCTGGGGTGGGCTCCCAGCATGCTACTTGAGTGTTTGGGAAGGGGGATCTTCAAGGGAGCTGTCTATGACAGTTCCATTCAAGATGCAGTGCTAAGTGTAGGCAGTTTCCATTCTGCCGACGGCAGTATGTAAATTACCTGCCGACGGCAGTATGCAAATTGCCTACACGTTACAACCACTGATTGCAGCAGTTTTCCACTTTCAGCTGTATGCCACTGCATTCTGAACGGCTGTCATAGACAGCTCAGACATTCATTGGTGTGGTGCAGCTGCGCCTGCAAAAAGGAGCAGGGCATTGGGACTAGGGGAGGCACACCTACGAAAACTCGTATGGTGGCAATATGTTTCTTGCACATGTGTGCAAGTAAACATAAAAAGGAGAATGTATCCCAATTACAAATAGTGAAGAGGTATAGTAGTATAATACTGAGTGAGGTTAAAGGACACTGTCAGCCTTTTTGCATCATATTATTTCTAGTTAAAAACCAGCATTTTATGATTGTGCAACTTCTCTAAAATTCATTGATGTTGCTGGTTGTTGTATCTGCCTTCTTTATTAGTAAAACTGAAATGCATGCAAATGGTATGGTTGTACCCAACCTTGCTTTGTTTCAAATCCTTGCTCTACTCTTTTTGCATACTTCCAGAACATTAGGATCACCCCCAAACAGTGCAGACACTTAGGATGGATTGTATATTGTCCTCCTATAGCATAAAGAGTGGCTACACTGTGATGGGGGCATTTTTAAGTCCAGGAAGGATGCAGTAGGAGTTGATCAAGGAATGTAAGCAAACATTTTTATGTGGTAACACCAGTATGATTGGCAGTCTGTTTTTCACTTTTTAAAAGAAAAAAAGGAATCTGAAACAAACTCCTGTCTATATCAACAGCCTCTACAGAATATGAGCACTCATAACACGTGTTTTATAAACTAGGGACATTTTGAGGCCTAAGGGGGTTGGCAGTATCCCTTTAATAGTTTCAAGTGATATCAAAGGTATAATATGAGACTTTTCAGTCCCAGGTTGCTATAGAAAGGGTCTCTTTTTTATTCTGAATAATTTAATTTCAGCCATCTTGATTGGCTAACATAATGCATATATCAGTATTCTTAGCCGTCTTTTTAATTTAAGTATCTGTCCTCCTTGTGACGGAACATTTTTATCGATGTCCTCAAGCTAAGGAACGGGGCCCAAAATGTTTTAAAATGTAAAATTTAGTAGCTGTGAAAAATGTTGTTGTTAAAAATGAAATCTATGCTCAAGCACAGTATATAGTTTCTTGGACTTAGTTTTTTTTATCTGTCTTTTGAAAACAAACTGGATATTGCACATTCATGCAGGCATTTTTTTTCACAGTAAAATTCTTGGGCACTCATAAGTTAACATTTTAAGACATATTTGACCCACTCTTGGGTCATGTCTTAGTTAAGATTCCCTCATGCCCACATATCTGGTTAGTTGTAAATCTTTACAAAATGTGTTTTGGGATTTGGTTACCCCGAAAAGAAACATTTCTGGTAGAAGTATGGTTGACTGCTTATGTGGTCATGAGGGGTCCTGACTAAGTTAAGATCCAAGTGTGAGTCAACAATATCTAAAAGCAGCAATATTTGTTAGTCACAATGTAATTTATTTCAGCAATAATGATTTTCTGCAAAAAACATCAATAAACCCATTTTTTTGATTCATTCTTTCATCCCTGGACTAATTGAAGTTTTTAAAAAAATGTCCACTCCTATGACATACCCACCATAAATATATATCTTTAGTGCTGTGCCATTTACCATCAGAAATGTATCCACAGTAAGAATCTAGTATATACATTTAACAGGTAACTTCAATGGAAGAGATATTTGAAAATTGCGAGTGGTGCCCATCTTTAATGATGTGAGTCATTAAAGGGACACTGTCAACTGTTTTGAAGGATTTTTAATGTCCCTTTATTTGTTGTGCCTGCCGCAAATCTAGACTCCCTGTTAATGCTATTATTCACCATGGGTGAAATTCACCAAAGGGCAGATTGCCTACGTGTTGCATAAAAGAGGTGTGTAGGCAACATTAAGTGGGACAGCCATGCAATGCCCCCCCACGGCATTCACCATGGGTGCACTAGCGCCTTGTGCACTGGATCCCCTGCACGCCCTAGCATCTATGAGCCAAAGGCAGGCTGGGAGCATGCCACATGCTGCACCCATGCACAGTGGCACTGTGCACCTTTCCGGGGCTGCAACATGTATGCGGGGGGGGGGACCTGGTGTACTGCAATACATGCCTCCGCACAAGTCAGTGGTGGGGTTGACAGTCACCACTCTGTGCTGCCTAGCCCGTTGGGCAGATAGGGACAGCTGGGTGCAGCTGTTCAGGTGCCTACATGCCCTCCCACCTAGAGCACCTGCCCGGTCCCAACTGCAGGGTACAACTCCCCCTCCAGTGCCCCTGCTTGGACCTAAATGTCAGAGCCTGTCCCCCCCCAGCAGAGCCTGTCGCCCCTGTCACATCCTTCACAGATGCCCAACCCCGCCCAGTCAGTGGTGGCTAGTGGTCCCCACCCACGCTACTGACATCCCACCCCATCCCCTTACCTGTATGTCAGTGCCATGGTCACTGGATGGTGAGCAAGACATCCCACCATACAGTCCACCTTGGCTGCCCACCATCCAACTGATGCTGGAAGCATGCTGCCTATAGATAGGCATTGCACTCTTAGCATTAGTTGAA
Source organism: Neoceratodus forsteri (assembly GCA_016271365.2). Classification (NCBI taxonomy): domain Eukaryota; kingdom Metazoa; phylum Chordata; order Ceratodontiformes; family Ceratodontidae; genus Neoceratodus; species Neoceratodus forsteri. The sequence goes on from JADMNL010000029.1 coordinate 134,449,085, forward strand.
TGGCAGGCAGCTGAGGTGGAATGTATGGTGGAATGTCCTGCTCACTGTCTGGTGACTGTGGCACCAACATACAGGTATGAGAGATGGTGGGATGTTGGTGCCATCGGCGGGAGGCCACTAACCACCTCTGAACAAGCATGGGAATGATGTCCGGTACCAGGGTGGAGGGCCACCTCCACAGGTCTACTGTGTGTCTATGACATGGCACTTCACCACCCCAGTTCTCCTGGGTTTTCCCTGACAAGAGGCATGCATGCCTAGTAGGCTGTACCTGGTGACCTTAAGTGCCATTTCAGGACAGTCCAGTACATTTCGATGACTCATAGGAGGGGGGGATGCTGGGCTGGGGCTCCAATTTAGGGGGGTCTCTGCAGTACAGGATGGGGGCAGGGGCTCTGCTGTGGAGTGGGGAGGCAGTTGTGCACCAGATTTTTCATGGCACACTGGGTTGAACTGGAGGAGGGACCAGTAGCCACCAGGGACCTGTGGTATAGCCACTGGGGACATTAGGGTAAAATATGATTTAAACTTCCACATTTATGTTTCTTCAGTTTGATAAGTAGATGAATAAGTGATTAAAATTTTTTTTACTCCCTAATACTAATTTCCTTTGTCTTTGCTTTGTTTAAATTAGACAGTGGGGGAAATAAGAGAAAATATTTGCCCCCAAGCTTTCTTCTCCTGTTCAGCAAAGCACCAAGATGTGTGGAAAAAACCTTTTAAATAAATGAATAAAAGGAAAGTCTTTGACAGGTTAGTTCCCCCTGATAACATTAAGCTGGAGATAATATACTTTTCAATTTGGGAGGGCAACTACTTGTATTTATTTACTGAACTATTATATATTTTGTTTTTTCAGATTGGACATATTTGCTTTTTGGATGTGTGTGTGAAATGGAATTACTATGGAATAGGCTTTTGTCTGATGAAGGAACAAAACTGTTCTGAAACGTTACAAGTACAAGATTTATTGAAGTCTTTTTGAGAAACTATCACTACATGATTTCAAAAAACTGAAATACAATTCTTAAGACTAAAATGAGTTCCTGAAAGTGAACATAAAAATATTTTTTGCGTTTTAGAAGCAATTTATTTGATATAAGGGGTTGAGAGGAAGCTTCTGAAATTTATTTCGGATTCATTTTTTTTCTTCTCCCTCTCTACAAATGTTGCTCCTCTCACTTTAGCACATTATCAAAATTGTTCAAAAGGGAACCTTGGGAGACACTGTTTGGTGATTTCTATACAGCCACTGGGGATGCCAGTATATGTAGACTGCTGTGTGGAGGCACCTATGGTGGTACTGTATGGATAGCAGACACCTGCGTGTGCTATTCACCATCCCAGACCCATGGCACAGGGGATCCACTGTGGGGCCTAGGATGGGCATCTGATTGGATGCCTGCCTGTGTCCACTGCTCTGCCTCTGGCCACCCTCCATGAATCTGTGCACCGGGGGGGGTGTGTGGAACTACAGACAGGTGGCTGGTGATAGTGAATACCGCCTGTGTGTACCTATCCATGGGTGTGGAGCAGTGCGGCCACTCTACACAGTTTTCAGACATGGTCAACGCACCTGTGTGAATCACGGCCTATGTGCATACTTTTTTGTGAAGCTTCATCTCTGACCCAAAATGATAACATTAATGTCCTTATCTTGACTTAAGCAGTCTGCCCCTTTGTGCATGTTCCCGATGGTGTTGTGGTGCTGATTGTACCGAACTCATTCATGAACGGTTTTGGTGATTTTGGAGTCATAACAACTAAATATATTGTTGTATTCCATAAATTAAGCTTTGGGCAGTTTGTTCCCTTTTAAAAACAAGGGTTATTTCCATTTGAACTCTCCATTTGAAAAGTGAAACCAGGACTTTGTGCATGTGTATGCAGGCGCAATGCGCAGAGTCCCTTTTTCACTTTTCAAAGGGAGATTTCAAACAGTAATAACCTTGTTTTAAAAAAGAAACAGATCGACCCAGTGGCACTGAGGTCTGAGGCGCTGGATATCTTACCTCATGCCATGCTGGCAACATGGGTTTGGGAATGGACTTGTGTCATCGGGGAGCCAACATGGGGGGAAGGTCACAGCAGGATTGAGCAGCCAGAAGGCAGCTCTCCTCTCCTCTCTGGGGGTGGTCGCCACCCCCCATAGTCCTGCTGCCACTGGGTGGGGGTTTGATGGTCAGCGTAGGCAGTGGGGGTGACACGTAGTGGGTGGGTACCTTGAGATGTGGCATGTGCATGACTCCACATGTGTGCATGCATCTGAGGTAGGGTCTGGGTTTCGGAGAGAAAATGGAAAAATACCATAAAAGCTACATGTCGAAAAAAAAGGAACATATTGCTGAAGTTGGCTTAATTCATGGAATACAACAATATATTTAGTTGCTGTGACTCCAAAATGGCTGAACTCATTCATGCATTAGTTCTGAATGATCAGTACCACATCACTGTCAGGAATGCGGGGGAAGGAGGGGACAGCTCAAGATAAGGTCAGGACTTTAATGTTAGCATTTTGGGTCAGGTATGAAGCTTCACAAAAAAATATACAGATATAATAGCATTAACAGGGAGTCTAGATTTGTAGCAGGCACAGCAAATAAAGGGATGTTGAAAATACGTCAAACAGCTGACAATGTCCTTTTAAATACAAAATTAGCTATAAAGGGGGTTTAAAATATCTAAGAAAATTAAAAATACACCGAGAATGAATCTAAGGATGTCAGAAATAAATGTTTACTAAAAAACTATTATGATGAATACGTCAAATACTGATGCTTTAAAATGTTTAAGTTATGAGTGCCCAAGAATTTTACTGTGAAAAAAAACTTAGTCTGCATGCATGAGCAGTATGCTGTTTTTCAGGCTTAGATTGTAGTGTCTTTTTAAAAAGGTCTAGGGCAATGTGTGTGATGATGTGAGCCACTCCCAAAGTCAGCTACAGGTCTGGTGCAATGTGTGGGACCTACGATGCCTCATTGACAATTTCTTGTTGACACAATGTTTCCTGGACACCACTACATCGACCGCAATTGCGGTCGGCATGGTGCTGCTGAGTTAAAAGGTCTTATTTTGCGGGGGACTGGGCTCCCTGCACCCCCTCACTTATGATTATCAGCTCCAAGATGGACTTGATTTGAGGATGGGGTGCAGGACCTTGGGAAAGGGTGCCGGGGTCCCAGGCAGACTTTACAGCGACATGGCGATGTTGTTGGCATCGATCATGTCTCTGTAAAGTTGTCGCTGTAGCGACAGTATACCCAATGTGAGTATGTGGTAATGCAGCTGCAGTGGCACATGTAAAGTATGCTGCTATGGCTATCTGTCTCAGAAAGAAAGAAAATTCATTGCCAAAAATAAAGTTAATGCAAAAGTTAGGGTTTATTATGAAAGCCAGTGGGCCACTCATGAAGCAGCTGAATCATTACACCAGACCCCCTGTGGGCACGACACCTGCAAATACATTTAGGAGGGGCCCTTTCACTATAAACCGTAGTGACAGGCAAGGTTGTCTCCTGGCACCCCTTTGTTTAATTTATTTATTTACTAATGAGATTCTCATCAATCTGGAGGAGCTATCCTTTTTTCTCTCCCAAAATTGGCAAGTTAAGATGTTCTCATCGTGCGTACTCTGTGCAGATGATATTGCTCTATTTTCATCGACTCCAGTAGGTTTTCAATAGAAACCTGATGCTCTGTATAAATATTGTTTTTAACTTAGAATTTAACACAGAAAAAAACATGATATTTATTTTTGGTTCTAATGCAAAGAGTCCCAATGTCCTATAAATAATATTAAATTGGGAGTGGTACAGAAATATTGTTTTTTTTTTCTTATGTTGTTTTTTGCCAGCAATTGTACTTGGAATTCTCATGTTTCAAAACTTAAAATTAAAGTTCCCCAGACCGCATCTGGATTACAGACTATATGGCGCCTATTCAATTGATGGCCACTTTAAATGTGTCAAATGCAAAGATTTCTAGTCAAGCACTTTATGGCTTAGAAACCTCTGACACACTGCAAATTTTGATCCACCAAAATTAGTTGTAATAAAGATACTTAAGGCAGCATTAAATCCCAGTAAATATCAACCCCAGGTTATTAGAATACAGTTAGGCCTCATAAAGTTATCTAGTGTAGCCCAACTTAGAATGTTGCCCTGTTGGTTTGGGGTCAATATAGAAAAGATTATAAATCTTTTCTTTGCCAAAACACACATGCCACACACACACACACACACACACACACACGCATTTAAAAATTGATTTTCTGTATCTTTGGAAACTTATAAAGGAGGGCTTTGTCTTTAGCTGAAAATATCAGTACATCATTAGGGAATGTATTAATGATTTATCTAGGCAAGAAAATGTAGCCTTGCTTAATGTTTCAAGATAGAAAGAGATACAGTATGATAGAGATCTTCAGGTTCTGGCAAGGATTGAACATGGTGAACTGAGTGGGACTGCTCAGCAGGAATAGCAGATCAAGAGCATGGGGACATATGTATAGACCAGCAGACAGAGGGAGGTGGTGTTGCCTCTGTATAGATCGCTGTTAAGACCCCATCTAGAATACTGTGTAGAGTTCTGAGACCACATCTCCATAGGAACATAGAGTAGAGGTGGCACAGAGGAGGCCAACTAAAATAGTTCATGGTCTGCATCAAAAACCCTATGAGGAGAGACCAAAGGAATTCAATATGTACACCCTGGAACAGGGGAGGGAGTGGGGGGTATGATAGATACCTTTAAATACCTCACAGGGGTAAATAAAGCACAGGAGAAATGTATTTTTAAGAAAAGAAGGTGCTCAGCCTCAAGGGGAGATGCAATGAAGTTCGAGGGGGTGGGGGTTAGATTCAGGAAGGATGTGAGCAGGTGCTTCTTCTAGATTCCTGGAACAGCCTACCAGTGGTGGTGGTGGGGCTGAAAACAGTGGTGGGGTTCAAGAATGCAGAGTATAGGCATAAGGGAATTTTAGTGGATAGGAAAGGAGGGGTGGGAGACTGAGCTGGAGATCAAGTAGGGTCCGTGGTGATACTGTAGGTACGGAAAAATGGGCAGACTGGGTGGGCCAAGCAGTCCTTACTTGCTGAAAAATTCTCTGTTTCTATGACATGATGGGAAACTGGGGGAGGTTCAGGAGGGACGTGAGACAGATTTGTTTTACAGAGAGGGTCAGTGAGCTGTGGCACAGTCTGCCAGTCTCTGTTGCAGGCTACAAAGCCATCAATGGTTTCAAGCATGGCTAGGACACAGTGACGGGCTTAGTAGTTACTATGGACAGTAGCAATAGAACGGAAATCAAGGGGGTGGATAGTATAAGTAAAAGCTCCCATTGACAAACAATCTCTGTGTGTGAAAGGGTTCTATGGGCAGACTGTGTGGATCAACGGTCTTTTTCTGCCATCGTCATCTATGTTTTTAAGATTTTAGGCCATGGCGGCCAACCTTAAAAATGGTTCATAAGTTAAACATAATTTAGACCTAATAACTAATCCAGAGGAATACAGTTGCATTGAAACATACAAAATGATGGTAGATAAAAGCCTAGTGGCCCATCCAGTGTGTGCAAGCCTGTCTAGTTTTGGGACTGTACCCCTGTCAGCTCTCCCTACTCCCCCTGTCTGCCCTCGTACACTCTATTCCCATGTGTCTGTCCCATCCCCCTTTGAATTCTCCTGGTTTCATTCACAATGGCCTGTTCTGCAGGTTTGTTTTGGTCCATCACCACTCTCTGTGTAAAAAAGTACTTCCTGACATCCTTCTTGAAATGCCCTCCCCCACCAGTTCTAGGCAGTCACCACAGAAACTCGTGCTAGCACTCACTGTGAACAGCTCACTGCTACACACCTTGTTTATTCCATGGAGGTGCTTGAATGTCTCAGTCATGTCACCCATCTTACAGTTATAGACTCCTTTCAGATTTCAAACTTTACTAAATGCAGTTATGAAAGCCAGTTTTAGTAAAAAGGTGACTAATAGATCTCTGTTGTGCAAATACAGTCTGTGTACCACTGAGGATGTTAGACATGTTAATGTGGATTGCCCATAGTATAACCACTAGGGAATTAAATGAATCCAACCTTTACTGGTAAATAACTTCCTATATCTCGTTGACATTTTGGTTTATTTGTTTAACTTACTGGATATTGAATCTTTGAAAATAGTTATTTTCCTGAAATTAATTAAACAAAATAGACTATCATTAACAACAATGTGGGTATCTAATATTGACTATATATATGTCTTAGAATGTGAATGTTATGAATGCCCTAAAGATTTGCTATAAAAAAAAATGAAGCTCCCATTCCTGCACAGTATGCAGTTTCTTGGACTTTTTTAAATTTTTTTTTTTGTCTTTTCAAAAGACATGAATGTCACACACAATGCCTCAGGTCTATATCCTGCAGCCTTGTGTCTCACAACATACAAGCGTGGTGTTTGTCATGGGCTGTAACAGTATTCCTCATACTATGTTATTTACTTATCATGTTAAAACATATGTATTGGGCCCGGTGGCACTGAGGGTTGAGGCACTGGATGCCACACCTTGTGCCATGCCGGCGACCCAGGTTTGGGAACGAGCCCAGGTCATCAGGGGTCATCAGGGGAGGGAAGAGATCAAGCATCCAATGGACTGCTGTCTCTTCCCAGGGAGGGTACGGGGGCATGTCCACTTATGGAGCGACTTCTGGTGGCGGCCATGGGGTGCCAGCATAGCGGCGCTGCATAAGATTGGGGTCGGAGCTGCAGCATCATGTTGCCATGCTGGCTGGGCTCTGCAGGAGACAAGGACACACATAAAAAAAAATTGAAAAATCCCTACCACTCTTGTGGAGATGATGGGGGTACGAGGCACTCAGCCCACATCCCAGCTATCGGCCCTGTGACCAGAGGACTCCATGGCCAACCCATCACCCAAAGTAGGACCTCTCTAATTTCAGAACGGCCATCACAGGAGGACGGGCCCTCCCCGGGGGAAGATCTAGGGGGCTAGGTCTGCCTGGGTGGTGGGGGGAGTTCCTCAGGTCAGTAGCAGGGTTCAGGCAAGGGAGTAGAGACTGACGTCGGGATGTACACCCCGGAAGGATGCCCGGGTATGGGAGATCATAACTAGAGTTCACAAAAAAAAAAGGAAAAAAATATATACTGAAACCTGGATTGTGATTTACATTCAGTTTGGTGGAGTTCATGGGGGTGGTGGATGAGGGTGAGGAGATCTAGGGTTTAAAGAACCCTAACATCACATTTCCTTACTTTTGTGGCTTTAATACTGACCTAAACTTGTGTATTAATGTTGTTTTTTTAAATAATTGGAATAGTTGGAAATATGCAATTATATATTTATGTACAGAGAGAGAGAGGGAATGAATGATGGCAGCGTGTGGTATATACAAGGAAATACAATCGAAGGGTTGAACAAGCCATAAAGCCATGAGCCCGAAGGGTGGGCAGTCTTCATGAACTTCTTTACTAAGAATCATACTAAGAAAAAAGAAGCTGAAAGGTAACAAGACCCATAATGCTTCATGTCTACATATAGTATTTTAAGGTAGATCCAGATTTTGTATAATTATCTAGTCTATTTTTAAATGTGATCTTATTTTTAATAACAATGATATTTAGGGGCAATGCATTCCAGGGCCTAAGCATTCTTTGAGAGAAGTTTTGGGCCCTTTTCTTTGTCTTACATTCGCCTCTGGCGAGCTGAAGTGGGTGACCTCTAGTATTAACATGAACCTGCTTAAACTCCAAACCGCATAATTCAGTTAAGTAAGAATCGTGTATAATATCCCATGTAAATAATAGATCGCCTCCAATTCTCTGATTCTCCAATGACATTAGATTGAATTTGAGTAGTCTATCCTCGTATGACAGGGCCATATCAGAAACAACAGACTTGGTTATCCTTCTCTGTACCCTTTAAATACCGTTTAAAGGGACTCCCTAATTGTGAAATGTAGTCAATGTGGGGTCTTACATAAGCTCTGTACAGTGGTAGAAAAATGTCAGGATTTTTTGGATGTAATATTATGATGTATTGCCCACCAAATCTTATTAGCCTTACTAATAGTGTTGGTAATATGAGTGTCAAAGTTCATAAATGAATCAACAGTAATCCCCAAGTCTCTCCCTCTAGTTTTTGATGTCAATATTTGTGATACAGAAGATATTGTTTTTTATGTATTTTTTTCCAAAATGCAAAACACAGCACTTTGAGGGATTAAAGTGAAGATTCGATTTGATGGACCACTCCTCTAATTTACTTAGATCTTCCTGGATGACTGAATCATCTTCTGTGGATACACATATGTTGGTAATTTTGCAGCCATCTGCATATTTGACAATATTGCTCTTAATAGTGGTAGATAGATTGGATATAAATATCTGAAAAATTTATGGGGCTAGAATGGATCCCTGAGGGACCCTGCTTTCTACCTTTATCCAGCCAGAAGTGTGACCATCAATAGTTACTCTTTGTCTCCTATCCAACAACCAGTTTGAAATCCACTGAGTGATTATAGGATTGATATTATACAACTGCAGCTTCTGAACTAAAGCCCTATGAGAAAGAGAATCGAAGGTCTTTTTAAAATCCAGTAAAATGACATCACAGGGTTTGCCTTTATCCAAATGATCACTTACGAGATTATAAAAGCCCAGCAAATTCGTGACGCATGATCGACCCTTTATAAACCCATGCTGGGTTTGATCTAAATCTGTAATAGCCGAGGATAATTCATCCTTGATTATACGTTCCAACATTTTGCAGAAAATATATGTCAGACTAATAGGGCGATAGTTGTCCAGTGAACTCTTAACACCCTTTTTGAATAGTGGAATAACATTTGCTAATCTCCAACCAGAGGGCACAACTCCAGTATTTAGACTTTTGTCAAATAGAATTTTGAGCGGGACAGAAAGATGTTCTTTCATTGCCCATATTAGGTCCCCAGAAATGCCGTCAGGGCCTGGCAAGGATCCTTTTTTAATCTCATTTAATTTAGTTTTAATAATATCTACAGGAATATCCACATTATAGGATGAGTGGGAAGCTAAAAATGAAGGATTACCAGTATTGGTGTCAGGAGAAAATGCCTTTCAGAAATGTAAATTAACAAATTCATCCATTTCTTTCGGCTGTTGAAGAATGGAATCAGTAGTAGCGACTGGGCATACTCTACATTCCTGCTTTGTTAAAGAGTTAGTATAGCTATATGGCATCTTACAATTTCCTTTTTGAGCATGCTGAGCCAATGAGCTTTCCATCTTAACTTTTGCTTTTTTAATTTCCTTTTTGCAAGTTCTTTGTATTTTTTAAATGCTGTTAGTGTTCCAACACATTTGAGTGAACAGTACTATTTGTGCAGTTTGTTCTTCTTTTTAATTAATCTAGTCTACTATTGAGCCATTTTGGATGTAAATGGGATCACTGGGAAGGCAAGACGGGAGGGTGAGCTGGATGTCATTATCCACCTAGGTACTAATGACCTGGCAAATGGGGAGCCAAAGGAAGTTCAGGAAGAGTTTAGGAAACTGGGGAGGGGTCTCAAGCAAGTAGCTACTTCTGTCACTTTCTCAGAAGTACTACCTGTGAGAGGCAAGGGAGGAGTGCACGCACCAGGAACTTTAACTCATGGTTGAAGAACTGGTGCAGTGAGGAAGGGTTTGGATTCATTGGTGACTGGGGACCCACCTGGAGGGATGGAGGTTTGTTCAAGCCTGACGGCCTGCATCCATCCTGAGGGAATCTAAGCACTAATGATAAGTTTAAATGCTACATTGACAAGCATTTAAACTAGCAAAGGGGGTGGCAGGCCAGCAAGGAGGGTATCTACTTGCTCACCCCCCACAGCTAGCAGTGGAACCAGTGAACCAGGGAGTGGCTATCTCTGAAAGCAGTGTGCAAAAGATGGAGGATTAGTGCCCAAGAGGTGCATAAGCAGAAAAGGGCAAAATTCAGCAGAAGGGCAGACAGCAAGGAGAACCAGGGATAAATGACAGCCAAGGAAGGGGCTGGAGTAGAACAGTGAAGCAGTCTAGGGAGGTCAAATCATGGAAAGCCATATGTGCAAATGCCAGGAGCCTTAGCAACAAGATGGAAGATCTGGAGGCTGTCATGGTACAGTCAGACCTGACATTGTTGGGCCATCACTGAAACCTGGTGTGATGATAACATGACTGGGAGATGGCCATACCTGGCTACAACATATCTGAAGAGACAGAGCAGGCAGGAAGGGAGGAGGAGTGGCACTGTATGTGAAAAATGACATAAGGGCCACAGAGATCCAGGAGGAACAAAATGGGGAGAGATACTGTGGGTTAAGCTGGAAAGGAAAATAGGGACAGCTATCTGCACAGGTGTGGCTATAGACCACCAGCCCAGGAGGAAGAAACAGATAGATCTGATGCTAGCCATCCAAAGGATGGCAGACAAGGGTGAGGTAGTACTGGTTGGAGACTTCAATATTCCAGACGTGGACTGAAGCATCCCAGCAGCAGCATCAACTAGGAGCAGATTTATCCTGGACTCTCTTTAGGGTGCCTTCTCAAGCAACTGGTCATGGAACCAACTCGCAGAAGGCAATACTGGACCTTGTGCTCACAAACAGGGACAGTGATGGGGGTAACAGTGGGGAGCACCTGGGTAACAGTGACCACCAGTCATTGTGGTTTGAAATCACAGAAAGAGCAGAACCAAACCACACAAAACACTTATCCTGGATTTTAGGGGCAGACTTTGGGAAAATGGGGAGATACTTGAAAGAGGCATTAAGGGAATGGGACAGGAATCAGGGTTGAGGAACAGTGGGCAGTATTTAAAATGGGATTACAAGAACAACAGAATTATGCATTAAGCAGGTTAGAAGAGGAAAAGGAAGAGGAGACCATTATGGTTTTCCAAAGAGGTAGCAAAGAAAGTGAAAGCCAAAAAGATTGCATTCAGGCAATACAAAAAAGACACAGGCAGAAGGGGATAGGGAGAAGTACCAGGAGAAGCAAAGGAGTCAGGAGGTCAGTAAGGAACCAAAGCTCAGACAGAAGAACACATTGCAAAATCAGTGGGTAGAGGGACAAAACCTTTACAGGTACATAAGTGAAAAAAGAAAGACAAAGGGAGGGATAGTGAGACTGAAGGGGAGGATGGGAGCCACGTGGAGGTTGACAACAGTAAAGCTGACATATTGAACAGGTATTTCTGCTCAGTCTTTACTGAGGAAGAGGTAATGGGTCTGAAGGAGTACAAGGGTGAGAATGGTGCAATGGACACAAGTCCCTTTACACGAAAAGGGTCCTGAAGGAACCGGAAGTAATAAGAGTTGATAAAGCAATGGGGCCAGACGGAAAACCCAGGGTCCTTAAAGAACTAAGAGAGGTGGTGGCTGAACTCTGGCTATCCTGTTTAGCCAATCACTGGAAACAGGGAGGTACCCAAAGACTGGAGGACAGCAGATGTAGTCCCCTTATACAAAAGTGGGAACAAAGAGGAAGCAGGGAACTACAGACCAGTCAGCCTCACCTCGGTAGTGGGAAGATCATGGAAGCACTACTGAAGGAGAGATTGTGGAACATCTGGTTGTCAATGGACTACAGGACCCAAGGCAGCATGGTTTCACCAGGGGAGGTCATGTCAGACCAACCTCATTGAATTTTTGACTGGGTGACTAGGGAGGTGGATCAGGGAGGCAGTGGACATGGTCTATCTGGACTTCAGCGAGGCCTTTGACACTGTGCCACATAGAAGACTATTACACAAACTGGGGAATATGGTGTGGCAGGACAGTAGTGTGGTGGGTAGGTAACTGGCTGGGTGGCAGGACACAGAGGGTGGTGGTAAATGGCTGTCACCCACAGAGGGAAGAGTGACCAGTGGGGCACCACAGGGATCAGTGCTGGGACCGGGTCCTATTCTAACATCTTCATCAGTGACATTGCGCAGGATCTAGAAGGCAGAATTTCACTGTTCGCTGATGACACAAAGCTCTGTAACAGAGTAGACACACCAGAGGGTGTTGACAGAATGAGAAGCGACCTGCAGAAACTTGAAGAATGGTCAAGGGTTTGGCAGTTGAAATTCAATGCAAAGAAGTGCAAGATAATGCATATGGGGCACAAAACCCTGGCACAATATATCAGTTGGGGGTGAGGATAAAGCATGCACCAAGCAGGAAAGGGATCTTGGGGTTGTCATCTCAGTGACCTCAAGTGAGGAAACAGTGTGACAAGGCGGCAGTTAAAGCAAATAGGATGCTGGGATGTATGGCAGGGCATCACCAGCAGGAAAAGGGAGGTCATAATTCGCATATACAAGACACTAGTGAGGCCCCACCTGGAGTACAGTGTACAGTTCTGAGACCATACCTACGTAAGGACATAGACAGGGTAGAGAAGGTCAGAGGAGGGCAACAAAGATGGTGCATGGATTGCATCACAAGTCCTATGAAGACAGGTTGAAGGAATGAACATGTACTCCTGGAGGAGAGGAGGGAGAGGGATATGGATAGAGACATACAAGTATCTTACAGGAGGAACAGGGTGCAGGAAAACACTATTTTTAAGTGAAAAGATATTCCAGGACTAGAGGGCATGGGATGAAGTTGGAGGGAGGAGCGATTCAGAGGAAACATGAGAAAGAATTTCTTCACAGAACGGATTGGTGGACAAGTGGAACACCCTGCCAGAGGAAGTGGTGGGGGCTGAAACAATCACAGGATTTAAGAATGCATGGGATAGACATAAAGGAATTCTAGAGGTCAGGGGTAAGGGGCAACAGACTTCTAGGAAAACAAACTGAACTTACAAGCTCAAATGGGCAGACTGGGTGGGCCATAGGCCCTTATCTGCTGACACTGTCTATGTATCTATGTATCTATGTATAAATGAGTTTTTGTTTTTTAAATTCTTGGAATTAATTTGTTAGCAGTATCTGTAATGATAGAAGAAAAGGTATTCCATGTAATATCTATACTGTCATGTTTCAAAAGAGTGGACCAGTCAATATTTGACAAATAGTTGTTAAGTGCTGTTACATCTGTTTTGTTCTTTGACCCTAATGCCCCCCCTTCCCTGAACAAACAAGGTCAGACTTAATCTCTCTTCTTCATGCAGGACCCACGGGTCTCTGTGCAAAGAAAGCTAAAACATAGTCTGTTATTTATTTATTTGTTGAAATGTTTCATCAGGAAGGCACACTGAGCGACAAGTCGCTCGTCTCCCGATGTGACCTGGGGAGAAGGGGTACAACAGGAATGAAACATTAAGCATTCACGTTACAAGATCAACATTAATACACAGTTCTAAGGCAGGTGTTGCAAGCAGTGGTACAGCAGTGTTGCTCATAAAAGGTAGAAACAGTGGACAATAGTAAGTGCCAGGTTAATTAGTAAACAAGTGCTTACGTGAAAGAAAATGGGAAAGGAGGGGAGGGAGGGTGAGATGGAGGGATGTAGGGGAAGGAGTAGATGAGGGATACAGGCCCCTGAGGGGGGGTAGAGAGGGAACCATGGAGAACATTTGGCATCCCTTCCATTCTATGAGAGATCAAGGAGGCCAGTAGGGGGGAGCAATTTGGGGGGAAGAAGAGGGGAGCTAGAAATTTTGGGAGAGGTGCACAGGATAAAATGAATGTGATGGTAGTGGGGTAGGGTTTATCCAGGGCTTATAGGGAAGGACATGTCAGGAGCAGCTAGGCGCTAGGTAATTTTTGAGGGCAGAGCTGATGGAGTAGGTGGAGGATGAGTGCCGGATTTGAGGAGAGAGTGAATTCCAAATTTTTGGGAGGTGGTGAGAGTAAGTGGATTGGCTGATTAGGGTGGATCTGCGGGGGACTACCAGGGTGCAGGAGTCAGTTGATCTAAGAGAATGGGAGGATGGGGGGTTGTTATAAAGGAGGTTAGGTAGGAACAGAGCTCACCCATCCAGTGCTTGGAGGTGAATTTAGCACAGTGGGAGTGTCACCTATTTGTAAGCGAGGAGAAGGATAGGGCATAATAAAGTTCACAGCGGTGGGTGCGAGGGGGGGCATCCAGGGCAAAGCGGCAGAAGGAATTGAAGAGGGTGTCCAGTCTGGCCAGGGAGGACTTAGGGGCAGCACCATAGATTACATTACAGTAGTTGAACATGGGCAGTATCATCTTCTGAACAAGTTCACACCTATCTGTAGGAGGGATGCAATTATGGTTCCTGAACAGGGCACCAAACTTGGGTCAGTTTTTTATGAATGGTGTCAATATGTCCAGAGAAGTTTAGGTGTTGGTACAACCAAAAACCTAAGTACCTGAAGGAGGATGTGTCCTCAAGTAAAGTCCCATTAAGGGTGTGGAAAGTGGGTAGGAAGGGAAGCCTAGAGAGTCTCTGCCTTGTGCCAAAGGTCATGGAGACAGTCTTCTTGGCATTGAAGAAAAGTTGATGGTTAGCAAACCAGAGCCAAACCTTGTCGAAGACTTGCTGTAAACTGGTTGTAACCTCAGCAGGACAGGAGTCAGATGCATACAGGACTGTATCATCAGCATACTGTACATATGTATAGCAGTGGAGGGGAGCAAACAGAGGGAAAGTCATTTAAGAAGATGGAGAATAGAAGGGACCCAAATACCAAGCTCTGGGGGATGCCAGTGCTAATTGGGAGGGGAGGTGAAGTGGCATCCAAGATCCTAACAGATTGGTTTCTGCCAGTGAGGTAGGTCTTAAATCAGTTTGTGGTGGAGGGGGACAAGCCAGCTGCTGGGAGTGAGTCGAGGAGGAGGGAGTGAGAGATGGTGTTGAAGGCCTTGGCCAGGTTGACAGAAATGGCAGAGGTAATTTGGCCATTGTCCATCCTGGTTAGGATGGAGTCTGTGAGCCACAGAAGAGAGGTGGTGGTGGCTGAGTGTTTTTTTCCTGAAACCAGACTGGAAAGGGGTAAAAAAAGGATGTGTCAGATAGAAAAGAGGTGAGTTGGGAGAGGTCAATGTGTTCTTGAAGCTTGGTAAGGGTAGGGAGGAGAGAAATGGGACAAGAGTTGCCAGGGGATGAGGGGTCACCCCTTTGGGTAGAGGGAGGACCACTGAATGTTTCCATGATGAGGAGACCAAGGCAGTAGAGAATGAGAGATTTAGGATTAATGAGAGGGGGTAGGCAATGGCTGGAGCGGGGAGAGAGATATAGAGAGAGAGAGAGAGAGAGAGAGGAGTTTTGGGTCAAGATCATCAGGGTAGGCACCTTTAGAGGGGTTGATGGTGAAAAGGGCACTTAAGGCATTGTTTGGGGTTACAGTAGTGAAAGACAAGTGGAGGTGGGAGGGTGGTGGAGGGGGTACACCAGTAGAGGGTAGAAAGGGTAGAGTAGGAGTTAAATTCTGCTGCTATGGCTGGTGGGTCAGACACTAGTGAGCTATTTACTTTAAGTACTGGGGGGTGGGTGAGATGAGGGGTTAAATAGGGCGTTGACCAGCTTCCAGAGCTTAGAAAGGGAATTTATGTTGGTGATGAAGGCAGATTTGAAATATTCAGACTTGGCTAACTTTGTAGCCCTGGTGCAAGCGTTTCAGAGCATGCGGTAGATCGTGAGGTCATTAGGATGCTGGATAGCTTTATGATGCTTCCAGGTCCAATCTCTAGCCCTGAGACAGGCCAGAAGCTAAGGGGTTATCCAAGATAAGTGGTTACCTCTGACTCTGGTTCATTTTAGTGGGGCAAAGGTGTTCCAGTTTACAAGAAATATTTATTTGAAGTAGGCAAGGGCCTCATCAACCAAGGGGACAGTGGTTAGGGGTGACCAATCAGAAGTGGCAAGATTACTCAGGAGAGATCCAATGTCAAGAGACTTGAAAGAGTGCAGTTGTATGGTTTTGTATGGTGAATTAGTTCTGTGGACTTTCCCAACTATGAATATTGGGTTGTGGTCACTGAGAGCATCGGGGAGGATGCCAGAGGTGATGACACGGTTGGGGTAGGAGGTAAGGGCCCAGTTGAGTAGGGAGTGTTGTTGTGTCTTGTGGTTTGGGCAGGTGAGTTCAAAGATCAGTTGGGAAAGGTTTAGGGCTCCAATTTCATTTTTAGTTTTGGTAGTTTTAGGTGACAACCAATTTATATTGAAGTCACCTAGGATGAATAATTCCCCAAAACGAGCAAGGGAAGTGATGGAGGTTAGGAGGTCTAGTGCGACTGAAGAATAGACATTTGGGTGGCAGTATATGCTGGCTATGAAGATTGGGAGAGTGAAAGGGAGGGTCACATGGATAGCTAGGGCATCATGGGTCTCAGGATTGGAGGATGAGTAGATGATGGAATATTGGATGGAGGCTAGGACATACATAGCCACACCACCACCCCTGCCAGCATGGTTTTGCCTTAGTAGTGAGTAGCCAGGAATGGAGACCGAGTGGTCAGGGATACTGCTCTTTAGCCAAGTTTCTGAGATGATTAGAATGTCTGGTTTTAGAGTGCACATCATGGTCTGAATCTGGTAAATTTTTTGCAACAAGCTGTGGGTGTTTAGATCTTTAAGCCCTTTGGGAGGGCTGAGAGAAGATAGCGGGGGAGGTAGTAGAGAAGAAAGCACCAGAGAAACTTGGGGCAATAGGGCCTTGGTTTGGGTGAATATCCTGGGGGGAGAGCAAGAGGAGAGTGAGTATGAGAAATTGGAGCTTAGGGTAGTTAGGAAAGTTTGAAGGGGTTGACAAGAAGGTTGGTAGATTTGAGGAGAAGAGAGTGGATGAGTGATGAAGAAGAAGGTGTAGAACCGCAGTGAAAGTGGATACCATTATTGAAGCTGTATGAGGAATAGTGGTAGAGTGAGACCATATTTCAAATGGGGGGAGGGAGTGATAGCATGGATGTGGGTAGGGGCTTGGAATAATAACTGATGGGGTTGGGAGAGTTATTAGGAATAGATGGGTAGTGAGCAAGTGGAGGTGGTAAAGAGAGGGATATGAGCAGAACAAGGGGGAGAGAGGAGAGTAGGGGATGCATTGTTCATAAGGGCAGAGAAACTGGTGAACAATTGATTTATGAACAGGAGGAATTTGTAAGCAGGGAATGTGGAGGGGTACTAATCAGATGGAGGAGGTAGCCATAGTTTAGGAAGGTATCTATATGAACAGGCAGAGAACCCTTTAGATAAATATTGTGTCCCTCTAGTGGCAGTACAGTATAGCTTGCTAATGGGAAGAATCTTGCAAGTGCCCAACTCCAATCTCAGATGCTTGTAGGAATACCGTACCTTGCTATGCTGGCAATGGTGATAGCTGGACAGGGTGAGGCTGGCAGCAGCAAGCTAGTGAAATTCTGTTGGCAACATGTGGCGAGACAAACTTCCCTACTATTGAAGGAAGAGTGAATCAGTATGAGGCACTGGCTTGGAGCTGTATCTTGTGCTTTGGACAGCAGGCTACAGACTTGGGGGTGAGCATTAGGGTTGACTACCCCAAGGAAGACCTCACTACTGATTTGCCAAGACTCCGGAGACCCAAAACACTATGGGTGGGATATTCAGACTGTGCCAAAAAGGTGTGCAATAGCGGAAGCAGGTGCAAGTGCAGTGCGCCATGGCGCAACGGGTGCAATATTCAAACCAAGTGCTGGCCAAGGTGTGCCTGCACAATGTAGCTGAATATCATGCCCAATGCACCATAGCACAATGAGGGATGCACAATGGAGCAGGGCCAATGTGCAATAGCACCCCTAGGGATGCGCTGGGACAAAGACAGGAAGCAGCTGTGCACCAGCCATGGATGCGCCATGCAAGGAGAGGCATACAGCAGGACAGACAGACCAACCCCCCCGCCCCTCACCAGGGCAAGGCCCCCATGTGCTGCACAACCAGATGTGAGCAGAACGGACCACCAGCCCATGAACCCTGGTGCCAATCCAACAGCAGACGTGGGCCAGCGGTGCCCACCAGCTGGGCAAGGCACCCCTGCACTGTCCCCTGGCAAACAGAGACCGCAACACAAGGATGACCAGGACTCACCCATGCCATGGCACTACACCAATATTGACCCCCCCAATACAGTGATCCCGAGACACCCAGCCCAGAAGCATGACTAAACAGTGCATGGCTCTGAAGGCATGCCACCACCACTGTGACAATGCAACCCGATGCCCCATGGTGCCATGCACAACATCCCAACCATGACCCCTCCCCGCATGTGGTGACACCATCCACCGACTCCACCACAGCATACACAAGGCCCCCCTGCATGGCCCCCACAGAGGCACAGCAAGGAGGACGACGTGGCATCAGTACCTGAGGGTCCCCGCACGTGACAAGGCCTACCCCGGACACCACCACCAGCAGGAAGGTACCCTGAACACCCACCCATGCACACCCCCCCAACCCAGCATTGGCCCCACCAGGCAGCACAGCATCCTACTGTGGCACATGGAGGCATGCGCCACACAGGAGGCAACACAGGGCACATACAAAGCCCCCCCAACACAGTCCCAAGGGTACCCCATCAAACAGCCACACATAGCGGAGCAACAGAAGCTGCTGTCATGAGTCCCATGGGGCCTGCACACCACCATGTCACCAGGGAGCCTGCCATGTGGTGTGCACACCATGAACCAGGCCACTGCCTGCCTGCAGCAGGACCCCAAGTAACAGTCACCAGACCACAGGCACTGCCCCAGACACCATAGACTGCATGGAGGGGGACAACAGCAGCACTTCCCACAGTGGCAACAGCAGCAGACATGCAATAAACCTGGGGTCGAGATGCCAGCTGCCAGGGCATCATGCCTGGAAGGTGGCTGGTATGGACTGCAACTGATGTCACGCCAGCATCCATGCATGCGGTGGTGGGGTCAGCATGACCATGTGAACCACAGACATGCAAGGGGCACAGCTGCATGGGCATGGCACACACCACCAGGGCCGGCCGGGACATAGCACATACACCAAAGCCCGCTGCACACAGGCAAACAGTGCACAGGGCACACCACACATACCCCGGACAGGGCCCATGGCCCACACCCACACCAGTGGAGGATCCCTGGCAGACACACCCATGGCCAGGCCAGCATCACCCCACAGGTGCCATGCACACCACTGCAGCAAGACACCATGTGCCTGCTGCAAAACAGAGACCGACACAGTCATAGTAGGAAAAGCATGTATTAAGAAACAATAAACATCAACAGAAACTATGTACAAATATATATATATATATACACAGTGGGAGAGGGGATGTGCAAGGCTACAACAAGGGGTGGAAGGGCAGGGGACAATGGGAAAGGCAAAGGTAGGGGACATAGGGGTGTGGGGTACAGTCCAGAGAGGGATTGGTACTGTGCAGGTGCTGCAGGCCCTACTGGCAGCCCCTGTCATCCCTGTCCTCCCTGTGGCGCCTTCTGTGCCGCTGATGTTCACCCTGCTCCATCTCCTGCAGCAGCTCCAGCATGGTCTGGTGACCTGCAGGATCTCCTGGATGTTACGTTCTAGGGCCATCCAGCATGGTCCACCTAGGACAAGGGAACAGAATCAGTATGAGTGACTGGCCAGACCAATGTAGCCCACCCAATGTGCATGGCGTACATCAGTGTCCTGTGCCCCTGGGATGGCATGCGACCACCCACAGTGGGTGCGCACACATGATCCGCCTACCCGGGCACCCACAGCTATGCAAACCGTTGCACACCCCCACTGCCCATGTACCACACAGCACCATCGTGGCCATCCGGCGTCATGGCAATGCAGTAGGATAGCAGTGGCACAGCCAGGCGCCCAGTGCACACACAGCCCACCTGCAACACCCGCCCAGAAGTGCAGACCCACAGGACAGTGCAGAGGGCACCGTGGGACGTGCATGGCAGTAGGGGCCAAGTGCAGGGGGCCATGCCTCACCACCGCCCCTGCAACCCATCATGCACAGTTATATGGGGAAACACGGCACTCACCTGCGTCCCAGTCAGCAGAGCACTGCTGACCCCTGGCACCACCACTGTGCCCTGCCTGCATGGCCACACCACCAGCGACGTCCTGACCTCCATGCTCTCGGGCCATCTGGACCCTATGGTGATCCTCTGGGTCTAGTGTGGAAAGTTGGAGAGAGTCCCATCATGTCTGAACCATAGCCCCCCCCAAACAGTATGCATGCCTGCACAGCCCATCTGTGCCACGGTGGCGCAGGGTGTACTCGATGCACTCCCACAACTGGCAATGCAGGTACTAGCCCCCCCAGTGGCATGGCCTGCCTAACACCATGCAACCAGGACAGATGGATATTACTAGTGTGGTGAAGGAGCACCTACCTGGCCGTGGCATGGCTCCCCGCCAGGCACGTGCCTTCAGTCTCCCTAGGCGGTGGAGGTCACACCACTGGAGGTCTCCATAGTGGTGGCAACACTGCTCTGTGGTCCTGCTGCTCCCTGTGGCCTCCTCAAGGCCCTCTGCCACCTCCTGCCGCACCGCTGTGCGTGGCCTCAGGAGGGGAACCTGCCCAAACAGGGCACCTGCATGGGGCTCCACAAGAGCCACCAGGTTTGCCAGTTCTACAGAGGTCCACACTGGTGCTCTGGTTCGTGGCATATTGCAGACACTGGCGAGACTCAAAATGGTGCCCGGCAGTGCATGGCACCCCTGCGCTGCGGAGGCAGCGGTACTGCGCTGCCAGTCGCAGCTCATGCTGGCACTGATTGCACAATGAGGGGGCAGCCATGTGGATGCATGGCACCTAGAGGGCAAGGAGCAGCTGCAGGATCAAGGGTCTGTCATGCACCGGGTACTGCTGGGAGGCCCCTCCGTGGAGCCTGGGTGAGTGCATGTGTGACACCAAGCGGTGGCCTACCATCCTGAGGTGCCATGGCGCCATGGCGTACCATAGCATGTCGACCCTTTGGACATATAGCACATGGCGCCACAGGCACAGTAGTGGCAGTGCCTGTACTGCCTCCCGTGTACTGATCGTCAGCAGCGCCGCTGGTGTAAGCATCAGCACAGCGGGCATGCGTGTTGTGGTGCTGATTGTGTACATCACAGTGGTGCGCCACAGCCTGAGCATCGCGCAACACCATTAGCAAGGTGCAACAGCGCGATATTCAACCAGGTTATGCTAATCAGCTCATGAGCCATTCCATTGTGCATCCACTGCATTTGTATCCCATTACAGTTGCACCTGCCCTCATTTGCATGCGATGTGCTACAGAAGCGACCTGGGAATGCATAGGCCATGGATCAATATTGCAGTCTTTTGAGGTGGGTGCCATGCAGTTGAGACGTGGGGACAGTGGTCTGGAGGGCTGTATGGGACTGCACAGTCCATGGTAACACCTGTCCATCTCCCCAGACACAAGCATGACCGAGCAAGAGGATGAAGAGGAGCAGGGAAGGGTGCGAGGAAGAGGCCCAACTTCACCAGGGTGGAATCAGATGCCCTGTTCAAGGCCTACCTCGACAGGAGCCACTGCTCAGTGGACAGAGGGCACACCACAGGCCCATGCGGTGGTGTGGGGTGAGGTGGCATGTGCCATCAACCAGCAGGGCAGCCACCAGCGTTCTGTGCAGGAGTGCATGAAAAAGGTTGGCATGGACAGGAGGTGGATCAAAGATAAAGTGGCTGCCATCAGGGCGGCACATGCTGCCACCGGTGGGGGCCAGCAGGACATTCTCCACCTGATGCCACTGGAGGAGCAGGTGGCCGGCAGCATGTGGCATAGTGCCATTGAGGGTGTTCCAGGCGGAGGCTTCCAGACGAGCAGTAGCCCATCACTACATGGTAGGACTGGTGCAGACAGTGTGTGGGTGGTGGTGGGTTGGGCCCCCAGGGCGGAAATACTAACAGTACTGTGTTCCTTTACAGCTCCTGAGCATTTGCATGGGGCAGCGGTGGTGGGTGTGTCCACTGAGGGGGCATCCCTGGACACGGTGGAGTGCCCATCCACCTCCACAGGTGTCCGAGGACCGACCACCTGCAGCCCTGCACATCTGTCTGGACTGATGCCTGTGGTGCTGGTGTGGATATGGCCCTGGCTGTGTTCCAGCATGACACCGCCCACGGTGTCCTGTGTGCTGAGACACAGATGGGGCTGACTCAGCTCTGATGACGTGGCCGCGCGTTCTGGTCAGTGTTGTCTGTGGAACACTGGATGATCCCACGGATGGCGTCCGCTGAGGCAGATCTGCAGGTAGTGCTGGCATGGTTGCCTGACCAACAGCCCTTGTCCAGGCTGCATCTGCGGGTTCCAGTGGGCAGCACTGGTGTGCAGGTGACAGCAGCTGGCCAGTGTCGACTGGGCACAGGGCGGGGCGGAGCAGTGCACCGTGTGTGGATGTAACCCAGGAAGGTGGTGCTGTGCAGTGCCCACCGCTGAAGGGTGCAGTGCAGCAGGGCCAGGAACACCATGGGGACAGCATGTTGGTTATGCAGATGACCCTTGGATGACCACAGCCATCTACTCTAGGCCTCTGTGGATCAGCAGGTGTGGCTCATGGCAGTGGTGGATGCACTCTATGCAGAGCTGCACCAGGCAGAGGAGCAGCGAAGCAGGGACCATGCCATGCTCCTGGCAGAGTTGGCTCAACAGCGGGCGTATGTGACCACAGCCATTGACAGGCAGACCACTGCAATGGCAACTGTCATGGCTACACTGGGCAACCGGCTGTGTGCCCATCTGCCGCACACCCTGCAAAGTGCTATGTCCACCTCCCGTTCTCAGCATCGGGTGACCCCTGCCATGTCGATGCCGGGTTTGGCTGTGGGCATACCTAGCACGCCTGGTGCGGGCATGTTCGGTGGCCTGCAGACCCCTGGGCAGACATGGTCATGCTCACGGAGCGTCACTCCTGGGGCCATCGGTGCCCCATGAGGCCACTGGTCAGCCTGAGTACGGCTGGCAGGTCTCAGCAGGGCCGCCCAGCCATCCGTGGCAGCCATGCTACTGTGCTGCATGACCGACCTTTCCCCTCCACAGCCACTGTCTGCCACTGCCCTGTGTGCACTGTGGTGTTCTGTGTGCATGCATGGGTGTGGTGCCCTGCCTGCCACACACATGGTCCTGTGCACATCCTCCTGGCTGCTGGCCACTGTGGCGTGTGTGTGATGCCAGCATGCGCTGTTCACCACTGTGCAATGGTGCTCAGCGTCTGAGGCACGCACAGTGCCAGCCATGGTGGTTGTGTTGGGTCCTGTGGGGTGGGGGCCTGTTAGGGTGGGTGTGCATGTGGCCTGTGGGCATGGGTGAGGTGTGTGTCCCTGTGTGCATGCTGCATGCAGCCCTGCTGTCCCCTGCCTTTGTGTGCGGTCCCACACCCATTCCCACACCCCTGACGCCATCCTCCCCTGGTGTCCACCCCTGCCTGTCTGTGAGCTGTGCCCTTGCCCTTGGTGGTTGCACGTGGCCCTGTTGACCTACCTGTGTTGTCTGAAGTGCTCCTGTGAGATGGTGTCCCAGTGCTGCTGGGCCATCCGGGCTAGCTGGGGATCCCTTCACCCAAGGGGTGGCTGCCCAACACTAGCTGGACCGGTGTCCTCATCGTCCCCACCACTGTCCCCCTTCTCGACTTCAACGGCTATTTCACATTCAGTGGCCATGTTGTGCAGGATACAGCAGGCCAGGAATAGCCTGCAGGCCTGTGAGGGGCTGTACTGTAGGGCACCGCCTGATGTGTGCAGGCAATGGAACCATGCCTTCAGCAGCTCGAACACCCTCTCAATGACATTCCGTGTTGTGGTGTATGCCTCATTGTACTGTTGCTGCGCTGGGGTCGTGGGGCACTGGTATGGTGTGAGCAGCTAGGGCCGTAGTGAGTAACCACTGTCACCTGTGTGTAGAGGGGTTTTGTTAGCATGGTGGTCTGCGACACTGTGCCATGGGCCTTCATGGCGATTCCCATGGCACCTCTGCCCATACCCCACACACACCCATCCCCCCATCTGCACCCATCGACCAGCATGCTATGCATACTCACCTACCAGATGGCCAGTAGGGATTTCTCCACTCTTGAACCTATGGCATAGTGTGGACTGGTGCCAGATAAAGGCATCGTGTGTTCCCCCAGGGTGCGTGGCACAGACATTGATTATGCACCCCCTGGCATCATGCACCTGGCAGTCGACACTCAGGTAACCCTTGCGGTTGATGTATGCCACCCCCTCCGGGCCAGGTGACATGCGGATGCCTACATGGGTGCAGTCTATGGCCCTGCGCACGCCAAGCAACTGTGCTACCCTGTGGAACTCCTGCATGTTTGCTATGTGCTGGGGAAATGGATGTACTCCGCAGCATGTGGCAGCAGTGCACAGAGGAACTGTGTGAGTAGGCATGACGCGGCCTACTAGGTTATGCCTGTCATGTCCCCTGTTGGTCTCTGGAAGGTGCCCATGGTGAGCAGGCACATGACAGCTGAGATCTTGGTCTCCATGGTCAGAGCATGGCTCCGTCGTGTGGATGCCTGCATCTCATCACTGCACAGCTCACAGAGCTGCCTCAGAGTCGCCCGGTTCAGGCAGTACCGGCCCACAATCTCAATGTCACTGTACAGCTCAAAGGTGGTGCGGGCACGTACAGCCTGTTCTGGGCATACCACCGCCGGTCCCTTCCACAGCTGTGCCTTCCTGCTGCATGCCTTCTCACACCCCTCATTACCACCTCCATCTGGAAGGTGGCACTGGCCATATCCCTGGTTGGTGTCCCCCCCAGGCGGCTGTCTGCTTGTTCCCCCCCCAGCTGTGTGCTGCTGGTGCTGCCCTGCACTGGGTACACCCCTGTCTCTTCACCACTGTGCGCCCTGCCTCTTGACCACTGCCCTCCATCCTCTGTGGCATGCTCAGGCCCTTTTGCGCGTGCACACACACACACACACACACACACACACACACACCCTTCACTTACACACTCCAGTGGTCCCCCCCTCCACCTCCTGGCCACACCTGCCCCCATTTCTTGGACTGCCTCCTGCCCACTGTCTCTATGCTCCCCCACTATGGCTCCTCTGTGGCGCATTCATCCTCCCCTCACTTGCTCACTTTCTCACTTTATATTGGCTCATTTCTGCTGTCGTGCAACTTCCGCTTGCTCCACTATTGAGCACATTACCTACTGTTGAATATACTTTTCTTTGTTATTCCTGGTTACTCCCCTGCACTTGCATGCATTCATTACTGTTGCACTGCGGTGCATTGGGTGTTGTGCTGTGCAGCTGCTCCCACTGAATATCGCACATTGGCGCATATCTGCTCTTGCACGAGCGCATCCCTATTGTGCATGGCACATCTGCTCTGAATATCCCACCCTATGTTATTTTCCTTTTGCTGATTGGAGGCTGAGGGTGAGGAATTAGGGTTGAAAACCCTAACACCACATTTCCTTACTTTTGTGGCATTAAGTTGAACCCTAACTGGTGCAGTAACACAGTTTTGTAGAGAATATATATAGATATACAATACATGAACAATATATTTTCTAACTATTAAATATCTTTACATTATCTCAAATGCAGCCAATCTTTGTATGTTTAAAATACATTTTTTATATATATGGCTAATACATGGTTCCTCAGTATAGGTGGTGCAAGTAATGTTTTCCCCTTGCCTTCACTTTTGTGCAGGTAGGTGACTTTATCTTAATTTCAGACAGGGACAGGACTATAGTGCGGGTGACATCTTACTTACCAGCATGCCAAGGGAAGCACTTTGGAGCTGTCAGTGGCAAGTCCTTTACATGGAGTTGTGTTGTTTGGGCAGGATCAGGATGTGTTTGCAAAAGCTGATTTTTTAATGGATAGATATGTAAGGAACAGTAAGGGGAGAATACGATGATACAGACAGAAGATTATTTCCACCATGTCTGTTGAGTCAAGTAATGAAATATTGCACATCAAACACACACGCACACACACACTGATTAAAATGACCTTCATTAATAGCATTAAACTGGACCAAATTTCTGTGAAGTGCAGCGCGTGCATACCAATTACAGGCGGCTGGAATCTTTTTTTTTTTTTTTATTTAGTTGTTTTACCAGGTATAGCACACTAAGCTGAAATCTTTTACAGGAGCAATCTGGTGCATGTAACTGCATATTAGGGATGTGCATGGCCCAAATATGATTTCCCAAATACCATACTAATAAATAAGGGGCCCCAAATGGATTGAATACTGAATAATTTAATAATTTGTGGTAGAGGAGTGCAAATGCATAAATTACATATTCATTGAAAAGGCTCAGATATTCAGCTGTATTCAGGTATCTGAGTAGTCAAATAGTTGACCAGTACATTTATAAAAAAAAATGCTGTAGACATGTTAAAAAACATCCCAAACAGGCAAATGAGCTTATTGCTGCTCAGTACAGCCTGAGAACATTAATAGGGTTTGGACACAGGGCATATTGAAGCAATATTTATTAGTGGACTAATAGGCTTTTGTTTGTTGTTCAGCCTAGCAGTCCTACCAAACATAAAATGAAAAGAACATCTTTTTGTAGACTGAGGTGGTAGCAATGACAGAAGTAAGGGTTTGGAGCAAATCACTTGTAGTGGTGGTGGTAGGGTGAGCATTAAGGTTGACAACCCCAAGGTATACCCCACACCTGATTTGCAAAGACTCAGGAGAGGTGAAACTGTAATGGTTCTTCCTGTTGCTGCCTGCAGGGTGGGGGAGCATTAGGGTTGGGAACCCTAACACCACATTTCTATACTTTTGTCACTTTAACCCTAACTAGTGCATTAACAAAGTTTTTTGCAATTAATTTACTTACTTTTCGAGATAGTATAATCATATCCTCATTCACACAGGTCACTGCAAGAACATATCCATTTGCCTGTGGAAGTGCAGGGCCCAGAGAGACCTGCACTTCCATCCCTCCATAGATGCATACATCCATGTTGGTGTGGAGGTAGAGGGGCCTTCTGGGCCCTGTACTTCTATTTCTGCCAAAAAGAAATGTATTTGCTTGGTTGTATAGCATGTCAAACTTGCAGTGTTATCATATAGAATTTTAATGTTTACATTTATATGCACCCCAAATTGTTGGGGCTTATCATTATTATTCTTGTAGTACTCATTACGACCTTTGTTTTGGGATCTAGATTGTCCCATTAAGTGCAAATATTGAGGAGGTATGGCTTGTTAAAGTTGAAATGTGGGGAAAAGAACTAAGCCCAAATTATTTTTTAGGTACCCCCATGGGTGGCTTACTAGGTCTGTCTCTCCACTGTCTGGTCCCTCCAGTCCTGGTGCCCTGTGTGTCCCTGAAAGCTCCTGCCAGCCTCTATATGCTGTTTTGCCATGGGATGTGGAGGAGTTTGGTAGATGGTGATGCTTGCTACCTTAGGGGTATGGCGCAGTTCACACTGGTAAGACAGTGAACTGCAGGACAGCTTAATGTGCCCACGTTCGAGCTGGCTACTGCTTGAACATGTGAACTGGCAGTCTGCTTGAATATTAAGTTAAACACTATGGCATTCCTTTTAACTCTGAATTTGTAGCTAATAATAAGCTTTTGTGTTCCAACTCATGGGATCCCAGAACACGTGTAGGAGACACTGCAGTATAAAAGAAAGTGATTTGTAAATAAATGTATAAGTGCTTATGTGTTCTCTGTCCCTTTAAGAAATGTTTAGACCCTCAGAGATGAATTTTCTGCCTGCTGTAGGGTGACTTAATGCTACGGTGCTAGCGAGAGGTAGAGAAGGACTCTGCTAGAGCCCCATTCCTTAACCAGATACCAGCAGGGTGATGTTGCTACTGAACTGGGAGACTCTCATTTATTGAAACTGTTTAGTTCAATTGGAAAAAGACTTTAAACTTGAGACCAAATATAAACTGTTTACATGGATGCCATTTTGGTAACCCCTGAGTTGCCCAATCAGGAATTGAGGAGCTCAAGAAACTGCAGCTATGGCTCCTGGGTAAAGGGAGCGAACAATGTTCTTGGCACCTTTATTGTTAGCCAACTGGTCATCAAGTAAGCCTAATGCATGTTAATTTCCATAATGGACAGTTGTATTGTTTTTTTTTGCTTTATCTGTTTATCCTCCTTGCTCCCTGGTGATCACCCCTTCAGGCTCCTGCAAGTCCTCACCGACCCCTGCTAGCCTTACCTGAGGTCTTGCCAACCCTCACATCATAGCCAGTCCCTGAGAGATCCCAGGCGTAACCCTTTGCGGGCAGGTCCCCTCCTCCAGGGAAGGCACCGGGGTACTCAGTGCACTCTCGATAGGGCCCAGGGATGCTGCTGAGGGAAGGAGGCTCCTGAAGGCACCAGAGGTATCAGGAGATGGAGAGCTGTCATCCAGCGGCCACCAGGTGGTATTTCTGGTTTTCTGGATTCCCTCATTGTGCCACTTATGTAGTGCCTCCAGTCACCACTGGGGGCAGCTGCTGAGTGAGGCATTCCCCAAACCCACCCCAGGATAGGAGAGCAGTCCTTTGGATGCTCAATCCTATCCTCCCCTGCTGACCCCTGGTGTCCCGAGTACGTTCCTGAACCCGGGTTGCCAATGTGGTTTGAAGTAAGGTGATAGCGCCTCAACCCTCTACGCCACTGGGCCAGCGTAGTTGTGTTGTTTAGCGAGACAGCAAGCTCTTCTCTTCAGACATTGGGGGGAAGAATGCAGCTCACAGGCAGTTCTGGCAGAAGCTCTCTAAGGAAAACAGAGAGCACTGGGAGAGAAAGGGCTGTGCAGCCTGAAGGTCCTACAACCACCTGTGGGGAAGGGGATTCATCTCACACTGTCTGTGAGCACCAGATCTAAAGAGTTCAGGGCTGCTGTGAATTAAACCTGTGACATTTTGTGAGAGTAACCCTTCAACATACAAGGGGGTTGGGACTGAACTCTACAAGAGACTGAAGAATTTGCCTGAGAACTGAAGCAACATTGGAAAAAGCACAATGAGTCCCTGTTGTCTGGGGAACCAGAAAGTAATAGAGACCTGCAGCCTGAAAGTTGGGACCCTACCTCAGAAACCTTTTACCCTTCCAGCTGGAGGAAACCAGATCTGCCTGCAGAGTTGTTTGTCTTCTCACCCAGTAGAGTGAAGGAGACTGTGTGATTCCTGAGCTTCAGAATAGGAGTCACTACCAGAGGAACTTTCTGAGGAATAAGTCATGTAATGCTACAGCTAGGAATTACCCATTGCTTGCCCTGGGAGTTAGATGCCTGGACACGTGGGGTGAGCATGTGGCCCTGGTCCTCAGTACTGGTCTGATTCAATGATCCTGGGAGGATGCCTCCACAGGTGACAAGCTGCCAGACTCTATTAACATGTCAGAAGGTGACAAGCTGCCAGCTTCCTGTCTCACTGCTTGAGGCCCTAGCTCCATGGCCTGTCTGCTGTTATCACACAGACCCTGTGCAGTATCTACAGAACCATGAGTAAGTGCAGGGCCTGTCCTGACCTGAAGAGTTTTGTCATATCTGTTCCACATTCTAAATCTAATCAAACACTAAAATGCACCAGCAACCACCCCATGGCAATGCACTGGCCTGCAACTAATCCTGGGTACCCAGATAGACAGTAGGGGACACCAGTGGCAGTGGGGAGGTGGGCTTGCTGTTCGCTGTTGTTGGGGGACAGGCACTGTGTTGATGTTTCATTGTTGTGTTCCCACATATCAAATCATTGTTTATCTTTGCATCCCTTTTTCCCTTCCTTCCTAATAAATTGATTATTGTTGTGTTCAATACTGTTTATGCACATATTATTAACGATAGTCATTATCTGCATATGCAGTAAAGTATTGCCTGTAGTATTTGGTATTCTGTGTGTGGGAAACTGTGAGGGAGTAGGTAGGTACAGCATTCCAAGGGGTTGAACCATTTAAACAATTGTACCACTACAATTTACTCTGGGTGGAGGCACCATGCTACTTATTTTATATGGGAAAAAACTCTCTTTCCACCAGAATCAGAGCCCAGGCCCCTCAACCTTGTTGAGTTCACAAGTCAGGGTAGTAACCAAAAGTTACACAGTGACCTGGTTACATTCGTATGAAGGAATCCTTTTTCATATGAACGAAAAAGCCATACAAGAAAGGACTCCTTCATACGAAAAAAGAATCGGCGGGGGGAAGTGAGTCTAAAATCTTGTTTCATATGATGGCATCCTTTTTCATATGAAGGAAAGAATCATATGAAAAAGGATACCTTCATACAAAAAAAGAATTTGGACTTATTTTTTTTTTATGATTCTTTTTTTGTATGAAGAGATCCTTTTTTGTATGGTTCTTTCATTCATACAAAAAGGATGCCTTCATACAAAAACGAATCAGAAAAAAGCTAAGTCAAATCATTTTTACGTATGAAGGGATCCTTTTTCGTATGGCCAAATTATTTTTTCATATGGCCATATGAACAGGGAAATCGAGTCATGGAAAAGGATTTTAAAATGTATAAAAAACACATTTCTGGGTGATTTTTCCAAAAAGTAAGTGCAGAACCCACATAACGGGGGTCCTGATTAGCAAGATACATGTGTTGGTGTGTATGCAGGATGTCATTTTTGTTTTGTTCTAAAATGTTTTATTGGTCATCAAATAAGATACAGAAATACAAACAGTACCGAGAATAATTCATATAGTGAGCACAAAATATATCTTAGACAATCCTATGTAGCAAAGTACATGTACATTCAATTAGATAAAATCAATGATTAAAACAATATAAGGACTCTAACAGAAGTTACTATTCAAAGATTAGGAACATATAAATCCTAAAATACCAAAATAAATTTTTAGATACAACAGTGGGCAAGATATACTGTATATAACATCCTTTTAGCTACTCTATTACTAAGATTTGACTGAGAGTTCTTACACTATTTCTGCTACTGGAAATAAGGAGAGGCTCTTGTAATTTCTAAAAAATCTATGATGGGGAAACCAGTTTTTTTCAAATAACTTCATTTTCCCATTAACCTTGAGAAACTAGCCTTTTGTTACTAATTATTCCACTTATTGTATTGCTCCATTCTTTAAATGCAGGAGGAATAGAGGATTTCCAACAGGAAAGAGTAGTCTCTCAAGAGACAGTGCAGCTGACCGTACACGAGCTTTTGGTGTTTGTTCAGTTGCTGTGTCCTCTCTCTACTCCCAATATGAAAAACTTAGGGTAAAGGGATTTTGGTTGTATATGGGCTCACAGACTTGGTGCACCTTATTCCAAATATCCCTTATAAAAGGGGTTACCACCTTTTAAAAAGCCCAAAGTTGGACATTTCTCACTGAAACATGATTTTTTGCAGGACAATATTTATTTATTTATTTTATTTATTTAATTCTTGGATTACAATTACCTATTAGTCAGAAGACTTCATACAACGACAAGTAACAATACAGGCAAACAAATGACTAAAAACATCATCATATGGATAAATACAATTTTAGTAGACAGATTAGTGTATCATAGTTATACAGAGCAAAAATATGTAACCTTGACCAATGCAACAGACTTGTTTCCTTTAAATAATCAGAATTATTTATTTTGTTTATTTAATTGTTCAGAAAAAAACCTTTGAGTGAAAGCTCTTTTGCAAAGGTTCCACGTCAAGTACATGGCATATACAAAAACAACAGAAGAATTGCCCCTCCGATTCGCACTTCATGGGATGGAGTGTACAAAATAAGAACAAGTCAGGGAACATTTAAACAAACAGTGCAATGGTAATGCAAACAGAGACACATAATGTGGAATACAAGTACAGAACAACAAGTAACCAGCTACAAGCCACTGCCAAAAACCTTAAACAGAGCACGACTATGAACTTACGGGAACACAGAGACAAGGACCTCAGCAGCCCATAGTACAGGCTTTGTCCTGGTAACAGATGGGGACTGAAAATAGCCTGACTTGGGGGGACAGCTATGGGGGTCAGCTAGTACCAGGCATGTCCTCCAGTAGGACAGTAAGTGCTAAAACAGAGCAGAGTGCAAGCCTGTGGAGGAGAGATCCAAGTCAGGCCCACCCAATTGCAGGGGCAGTTAGTGTGGAGGCAGGTGAGGAAACTCTGCCCACTGCTAAGGCCAGCTACAACAGTTACGATGTGGGGCAGGTGGAGGAGGGGCTGGGGTATCAACACTCACACATAATAGGAGATGGGTAGAGAGGGCTGGTAGTACACCATCAATCTACAACAACAGGCCTCGGATGCATTAAAGTGCTGTTTCAACTTAGACTTAAATGTGGGGAGGCTGTCAGTAAATAACAGGTTAGCAGGGATCTTGTTTAGCCACAAAGGGGCCCTGTAGGCAAAGGACCACTGTCAAGAGACGTTTTCCTAAATAGGACAGCCAACAAGCCCTGAGTCTAGCTCTTGGTCTGGTATCCTGAAGAACAGGTATGGAGCAATTTGCTGAGACATGGAGGAACTTTGCCTATTAGTGATTTTTGCCTAACTGGCATGTCTGGAATTTAATCCTATTGGCGGCGTGAGCCAGTTGGTTTGCTGGTAAAGAGAGCAGGAGTGGGTGAGTCGGTCAGCTCCAAGTGTCAGCCTACAGGCCTTATGAGGTTGTGACCACCGTTTGAGCACCGTGTCTGAGGCCACTCCATACACTACAAGGCGTAGTCTGTAACTGACAGGATGGGGGAGGAAACAGAGTCGTAGGGCAGCAGGTGTGAGATAATGTATACAGTATGTCCATAAAGGACTCCCAACTTAGTGTGAACCGCCTTTATGACCAGGTCAATATACTGCACAATATTAGAATTAAGAATTAATAGAATTAAGACTAAGTGTAGTAGTTTTTTTTATTTTTTTTAGGATTTATCATTAATTTAGGGTATTTTAGTTAAGGTATTATAGCTTTTTGCAACATTTAGAGAAAAGTCAGAAAATATTTTTTTCTACTATAATGTCAAGACGAAGTATTTTTCATGTTTTTTTGCAGGGCACAGCTGCCCAAATCAGGACTGTTCTGCAGAAATCAGGACAGGTGGTAACCCTACTTATAAATGAATAAGACCAAAGGATAAGAAGCATATTTGCATTTCCCTTTTGGCATCTCCAGCAGTTGCTATTAGATTGAAAACCCATGTAGTATAATCTTTTAGGTGAATAATAGTAATGGTGTAAAATGTTATACTGAATTGTCCTTTCTTGAATTTCCTACTACTATTGTATAAATTAACCATACTGTAGCCCATTCCGAATCACGTATAGGCTGTTTGATTTCTCCCTCCCATTTTTATGTTGTCTTGCCGCTGCAGAACAACATAGTATAATAACAAGTGGAGTAGCAGGTTTTAGAGTGCGGTCGTGTTGTGACCAGTGGTGCCACTGCTTTTAGGCTGGTCTCTGTGACATGAAAGAAATAGCCACGCTGTCTATGACAGCAGTGCAAAAGCATTCCACCAACTTGAAATAATTTCACTGCTGCAATGAGGTGACCCACCATTGATGGCGCACCTTGCATGGTGTAATATTTCAGTAAACATAGCGTTGGCTGTCCGCCTCTCACAGTCCCCATCAGGCCAGCCTTGGGGCGGGCAGTTGGGTAGCTCACGCTTTTGGGGGTCCCGTACTTCTTTTTAATAGATTTTGTAGTCTACTGTATTTAGCAGTGGTTTGGTTCTGGTGCCGAACAACTGTTTTATAATGTGGGGAAATGATAAAAGGACATTATTTTAATAATGTTGACTTCTGTGATATCCTCTGTTCAGCACACCTCCATTTTCATTAGCAGATGAATTGACCTGCAACAAGGCTGGCTGGAGTAAAGTTTCTCGGAACATAAGCTGTGGCAGCACCGCTCGCTAGCACCAAAACAATACAGCTTGCTGAACAGTAGAGCAAAGCAGTCAGAATTGTGAACTGGAGCCAACTTGAGTGCCACCATCCTGCAACACTTCCTCTGGATGATAAGCATCTCTACTGTCAGCTGTCATCACGTGTGTGTGTGTGTGTGTGTGTGTGTGTGTGTGTGTGTGTGCCTCTCAAGAAGCAGTTTCCTCTGTGAACTTCTCGAGAAAAGAGTGCCCTGGGACGGAGTAGCACTAGGGGAGGCAGGAACTTGCCCTGATGGTGGGGTGGTGGCATCCATGAAGCAGCAGGCTTTCCCCCACCCCATATGGCACTTGGCAATGGGATACAGGCAAAGGTGAGCCTGTGAGTCAGAGAGTACTGGTGTCACCTGGAACTGCTGGGTAGTAGACTGCATAGCTTTGTAGTGATGTGAGCGGTAAACGCGCGCGTCTCCCTTTCTGCAGGAATTCATTGGACTGGTCTTCTAGTCTCTGTGCAGAAAAAATACCCCGTTGTGAGTTGTCCCATCTGGCGGAGGACAGCCCCCCCAAACATCGGTCTTCAGTCAGTCGTGGTCACTGGTGAGTGGTGACAAGTTTGGTGTCAGAGGAAATCAAGTAGTGGCTGTCTAGGCTTCCAGCTCTAGTCTGCTCTGGGCAGCACAGCAGTGCAGGGGGAAGTGGTCATGGGGAAGATGAGTGAGGAGCAGTTGTGACTGCGAGCAACACTAGTAAGTGATTGAGTCTGTGAGTGACTAGACCACCATCGCATCAGACGACTGGGATAAGATAATTGTGAAATGGGATTGATATTAAATGGTGCATTGATGGTTGAATGGATCCTTTGGGACTGGGAGTCTCTGGGACTATGGACATTGAATTGAATCAATCAGCCCAGGAAACAGGAATGGATAGAAATCCATCACAGCTGCAGTCATACCATTAAGCAAACAAACGAGGTGAAGCAACAGTCATCATGCAGAGCAACTGCAAATGGATGAGATCTGAACATTTTCATTTACTGTCTCCTATGTTTTAGCCTAAGTACCACATCAAATAATGGAAAAACAAAGTTCCTTCCTCACCTCTCAGCTAGCCTAGCCTGTCATCAGTCATCACTGTGCAGTTATTGGTTCAGTTCAACAGAACAGTGAATGTCTGAGGTGTGCACAGTGTGCTATCATTACTTAATTTGCTTGCCAATATAGTAAGTCAGAGAGTCTGAGGGGCACTTTCAGTCTTGCACTGGAGGCAGCAGCAAATGGTGGTGGTGGTAATATCTGTACTGGACATTTCAGCCTAGAACATTGGTTCAACATGACATTGTTGGTCAGTACAGCCAGTTGGCCAGCCAGATTCTCCCACACACCTGACTTCCGGAGAAAAAATATTTTTTCCCCCCTGGAGTCAGGGGTAGGAAATATAACAAGAGTGTGTTTTAGCTTCACTAAAATTCCCAAAACTCACTACATAACATCTACCTCCCCCAGAGCTTCTAGGGCCTAGTGACCCCAGACCCCGCCTTTATTTGTCAGAAGTCCAGTTTTCTGTACTTGGGAGGTGGCAACCCTGTGTTACCAAGGGAATGGTGGGCACCAGGGATGAACAGCAGTAAGTGAAAAAGTCTCTACTTTCTCAGATAGTCACTGAGATGAGATGGGATGGGATGGGGTGGGGTTCTTCTTCAGTTCCTATTGTTAAAATACATTTCAGTATATATTGCCGATGAGAGAATGCTCTTCCTCTGTTCTCCTCTTTGCTATTCTTACTGGAACACAGTGCTGCTGTTTCTGAGGTATCCTCTACATACAGAACTGTGGATGGGTGACCATCCACAACAAAGCTGTGTTTGGGAAGTGATGACATCATAGAGACCTCCTGCTGTTGGCCGCTGTAGTGCAGCACTGTTTGTAGTACTCTGTTATGATGGTGGAGTAATGTTGTCAAACTGCAAGCCCCCCCAATAAATAAATACTGTTGCACTTGCATGAGTTACTAAGGGGATCCTTGAAACTGGAGCTGTATTGGGGGGGTGCCCATGGCCCTTCCATAGACTTACCAACACTGCAGACTTTGAACCTTAGAGTTGGCTGTTCTTGAAAAGAGTTTCTTGTCCGGGATGCAAGTGCAGCTGCAACTTCCCTCAGATGATCAGGTACGTTAGGTTGTGTTTAAAATCTAGGCTCAAATATAATGTATTTCGGCCAGATTGGCTACACGAAACATTCATGCCTTGAAATGAAAGAAAATATATACACCTACATTTCTTTTAGCAGTTATTGTGCTAACAGTGGCTTGTCTCAGAGACAAAGCAAACATTGCCTTATAATGTATTTGGAGGTTAGGTGGCTTGGATTCACGGAGGAAAGGCTGGATGTGAGCTGTGGTTGAACTTGTGTTGTTTTCTTTCTCTAGTCATAGTTTTCGCTGTTTTGTTAGGACACATTTCCAAACCTAAGATGTTTATGGTCACATGGTGATGTGATTTCATTGACCATCTGACTTGAGAAAGTTCTGTGTGATTCTACTTAAATGCCAGATCACAGCAGTTCACAGAAAACAAGCATTTGTCAATGCCGAATGTTTACTTGCTGGCATTAGCAGTGGAAGTGCAGGAGTTAAACAGATGCAGTATAGAAATGGCAGTGATGTATTGAACTGATGCCAATTCCACCCCTACCCTGCAGAGATGGACAAGCATTGGGGTGTGCCTTTGGGTCGTCGCCCATAACGGTGGTGACATTTCACCTCACCCTACCCTACAGACACTGACAAGTGTTGAGGTGTGCCTTGGGGTGTTTGGGTTTTACATTCACCTCATTCCATAAGGAAATACGCTGAAATGGGTGCAGTATAGGAGAATGGTGTGAACTCTGGGGCCAAAGAGTACAAGGCGCACCTCGATGCCTGTCACTGGCTGCAGAGTTGGGGGTGGGGGTGGAATGGCGTGAGCATTACTGTTGAAAATACCAAGTCACACCCCTGATGCCTGTCAGTCCCTACAGTGTAGGGTGTTATGGTCAGAAACCCTAATGCCCTGGGTGTTTCTTGGTATATTTACTCCAAGTTTTCAACATGGGCTTTTCTGTGACCCCACTGCATGAAAATTGATACTATCAGTTTGTTAGCTGAAAGGTGATTTTGAACAGTGACTGTGTCATTTGGCACCACAGGTGCGAAAACACATTTCGAACACAATGTGAAAAATGACAGCTGTACTGTTCATGAGGAGGTGTAAAAAATGATAATGTTGAAAATCTGGAGTGAAAATATAAAAAACTGGTGAAGTCATGACTTGAGCGTGCATAGAAACTGCGCAATGCACACTCGTAACGCAATTATTGTGGAGATTTTTTGCACCAGATTTTCGATATAGACATTTTGGGATCTCTGCTCATGAACAGTGTTACTGTGATTTTCTTAATCTGACCTGAACACTGATTTCCCACGAAGCACGTGCTATTCTGCGTCGAATTGTGAAAATCGTTTTGCCAGGATGTGAAAATGACAGCTGTACTGTTCATAAGGATGTGTGAAAAATGCCAATGTTGAAAATCTGGAGTGAAAATATTACAAATTCGTACAGTTACAAAGGTGCGAGAAACTGCACAATACACGCTTGTAATACAGTCATTTTAGGGACTTGTGTCACCAAATTTTCAACATAGGCATTTTAGGACCTCTGCTCATGAACAGTGTCACTGTGGTTTTCGTAATCTGTCCCAAACACTGATTTCCCACAGCAACTGCGCTATTCTGCGCCGGAAGTGCAAAAACTCATTTCGGCCAGGAGGTGAAAAATGACAGCTATACTGTTCATAAGGAGGTGTGAAAAAATGCCAGTGTTGAAAATCTGGAGTGAAAATATTACAAATTTGGGAACTTGCGAGTGCGCGTGTAAACTGTGCAATGCAGCCTCGTAAAACAGTCATTTGTTGGAAATTTTTTAACCAAATTTGCAACATAGGCTTTTTGAGAGCACACCTCATGAACAGTGACACTGTCATTTTGTTAATCGGTCCCGAAAGGTGATTCTGCGCAGTGACCGCGAAATCACCTTTTGGGATCGAATAACCAGATGACAGTGACTGACTTCATGAGATGGGGTCCCAAGAACCCCATGTTGAAAATTTGGTGCAAACATTCAAAAAAATGACCAAGATATGAACCAAAGTTGAAAAAACCTGTTTATGCCATTATACAGCTTACCGGCATTTCTTCAGTTCGCGGTCGGCTTTGAAGAGTGCAGTCATGTTCCCAGTCCACCGAAGATAGTCACGCTAGCCTCTGAAGGTAAGTATGGGGTGGGGGGTGTGGGGAGGTGGGGTGCACAGAGGGTTGGGTGAGTTGGGGAAGGGGACAAGAGAGTCAACGAGGGGCCGTTTTCTTTTGTTACAGTTTTTGTTTTTTAAAAAAGATGATGCAGTCTCAGCTCTTGAAATCTTGACTGTGATACAGGGCCTCCCACTAGATAAAACACCAGGGATGGATGGCTTTTCGGCCAATTTTTATAAATGTTTCAAAGAGCAACTTATACCACATCTTCTCTCATTATACCAACACATTCTCTCGGGGGCACGAGTGGATCCCACTTTATTTGAAGCACTTATTCTGCTGTTGCCTAAGACAGGCAAAAATCCGGAACTGGTGGAGAGCTACAGACCTATCTCTCTGTTGAATCAGGATGTTAAGATTCTAACTAGAATATTAGCTGATAGGCTGGCCCCCATCCTCCCTGAGGTGATAGGAGTGCAGCAGGTGGGCTTCATGAAAGGCAGATCCTCAGTTGATCACCTCCGCACTCTTTCTCATGTC
This sequence comes from Neoceratodus forsteri, assembly GCA_016271365.2. Classification (NCBI taxonomy): domain Eukaryota; kingdom Metazoa; phylum Chordata; order Ceratodontiformes; family Ceratodontidae; genus Neoceratodus; species Neoceratodus forsteri. Next base: position 134,487,566 of record JADMNL010000029.1, read on the forward strand.
TTCTCGGCGTCCAAGGATGCCTCATTTCCAGCAGCCTTGGTGTCCCTGGATGCCTAGAAGGCTTTCGATAGAGTTAATTGGACTTTTTTACTCCAGACATTAAAGTCTTTTGGTTTTCACCAACAATTTTTAGGGTGGGTAAAATCACTTTATCAGAATCCGACTGGCAGAGTTTCTGGGAATGGGGTAATCTCTGAATCATTTTCGCTATATTCTGGTACTAGACAAGGTTGTCCTCTCTCTCCATTACTGTTTAATTTGTATTTGGAACCCTTAATTCGTAAGTTGTCCCTATGTCTGGAAGTTTGTGGACTCACAATCTTTGATACCGAGGTTAAAGTTTCTGCTTATGCGGACGATCTCCTTTTACAGCTCTCTTATCCTGATTCTTCGATCCCCGTAATGTTGGATAACATAGAGGAATATAGTGGTTTCTCAAACTATAAATTAAACATTAATGAATCTGCAGTATTCCTTCTGAATCATAAGGTCTTTAAGAACAGCATTACTGCTTTAGGTCTCTCGTGGTCCGGGGACTCCTTGCGTTACTTGGGTATTGAGTTAACCAGGGATACGTCACTTACTATCAAGAGAAATTTGGATTCATTATTAGTTACGTTGAAGCAGGATTTAAATAGGTGGTTGATGCTTCCCATCTCTCTGGGGGGAAAATAAATCTGATTAAGATGAATGTTTTCCCCCAATTATTATATCCCTTGCAACTTCTTAATATCTACCTTCCGATGAGTTGGTTCAATAAAGCCCAGGGGATGATGATAAGCTTTATCTGGTCCAAAAAACAGTCGAGACTAGCATATTACAAATTAGCAGTGCCTAAAAGTAAAAGGGGTTTACGACTTCCTTACCTTGGTTTATATTATTGGGCCAGTCATCTGGCCAAATATCTCAAGTGGCTAAACCCTAACCCTTTTTCCATTTCCCCTCCTTGGCTCAGGATAGAGTTGGAAATGATTCAGTCATGTAATATAGCCCCTTCCACTCTTCTATATTTAAAGACCTCGTCCTTGCCGAAAAAGTTAAAAGATACTACGGTGGCAGTTTCCATTAGAATTCATGCACAGCTATGTGGCTTTTTGAAATACAGACAGCACTTGGACCCGTCTCAGTCGATCTGGAACTCACCTGCTTTTAAAATTGATGGTAAGACTTTACCCCCCTCTTGGTTGCCAAAACTAGGAGAGGGTAAACTATCTTCCTTTCTTATGCCGGACGGAACATGGCTACCAACACAGGATTTCATGAGTAAGTTTGGGTTGCAGGCAAAGGACTTCTTTAAAGTTCTCCAACTCCATCACCTTCTTAGCAATAAATTTGAGAAAGAACGCTTACATCTCCTAAATGTTCTTTCCATTTGGATTTGTGCCAGCTCGTCAACACAGGTAGTTTCTAAACTGTACAATACATTGTACGAATGGCGCTTTCCGGATTCGTTTGGGCCTACAGAATTCTGGTTGGACCTTTTCCCACAATGGAATAAGGAGTGGTCCGTCTTGTGAAGCAATTGTCATCGCTTCGTTACACAGGATAGGTTACGTCTCATGCAATTTAACATCTTGCATAACCTTTATTATTCCCCACAGAAGCTGGCCAAATGGGGCATATTAAACTCAGGCCAATGTACTAGGTGCTCCCAGGATGTGGGCACTCTGCTTCATATTTTTTGGGACTGCCCCAAAATATCCCCCCTCTGGAATAGTATTAAGGTTAAGGCAGACCCATTGCTTGGCTTAACCGACCTTTTTACCCCGGAGGTCTGTCTTTTGGGTGACTATTCGCAGATTTCGGTGAATTCTCATAAATTCCATATGGCACTGATCTCCATGTCAGTCAAAAAATTGGTCCTCAAAAATTGGAAAAATCGAAACAGTCTCTTATTCTGAATGGCTTAAGAACTCTTAGCTAATCTTAGAACAGAGCAAACCATATCTAGTCTTAAAAATAATGAATCTAAATATGAAAAGATCTGGGCTCCTTTACATTCTTTGTTTACAATTTAAGTTGTATCTTGTATGTTTACCCTTCCTTGGATAATCAAATTGTTGGACTGTGTGGGGGAGGGGACTTGGGGGACTTGGGGGTGGGGTGGGGAGTGGGATGGGACCATGTATCTCGTGTATATGTGGATTGAGTTGGATGGACATAGCCCAGCTGAGTTTTGTAAAAATCTTTAATAAACTTTATATTAAAAAAAAAAAAAAGATGATGCAGGACTTGTGCATGCTGGGTGGGCTCCCAGCATGGCACCTGAAATTTGTTTGGGAGGCAGTGGAGCCAATGGGAGTTGAGCACCCCATTGACCATACAGTGTGTGGGGGGCACGTGACAAAGTGGGACCTTTGCCATTCTGGGGTGGGCTCCCAGCATGGCACCTTGAAGTATGTTTTGGGGGCACTAGAGCCGATGGGGATTGGGAACCCCATCAGACATACAGTGTGCTTGGGGAGAGTGTGCATGTGCCAAGAGGTATTGGGCACCTCCTCAGCACACAACAAATCGAGAGGTGCATCATGCCGACAGGAGAATGCAGTGGCGTACAGTTGAAAGGCAATGACAACTAAGGTGGTGACGTGTAGGCAGTTTGCATACTGCTGATGTCACGGCAGTATGCAAATTGCCTACACATTGCCACTACTAATTGTAGCGGTCATTGTGTTTCAACTGTACACCACTGCATCTGAACTGCTGTCATAAACAGCTTGGATATTCATTGGTGCAGTGCGGCTGCACCTGCAAAAATGCTCAGAGCATTGGAAGTGGGGGTGCCACACCTACGAAAACTTGTATGGTGGCACTATGTTTCTTGCACATGCGTGCAAGCAAACAGAAAAATGTTTCGAAGTTGCATTTCCACTGGAAGTGTGCAGTTTAGTGAATTACCACATGTGGTGTTTTTATGACAGCACAATATTCATATGCTGCGCTGGCCACAGATAAGCCAGCACCGCTGCACATGCATGGTGTGGGCACGATTGCGCACGCTGCCAGTGGTGCGCCATGAGCTGAGCATGCACAACACCACCGCGGAAGATGCAGCCGCATGATATTCAGCCAGGTTATCCAAATCAGCTCATGATCCATTCGCGGTGCAACCACTGCATTTGCATCCCATTACAGTTGCGCATACCTTCATTTGCATGCGATGCACTATAAAGGCGCCATGGAACTGCAGAGACCATGGATCAGAATTGCAGCCTTTGGAGGTATGTGCCATGCTGTGGAGACATGGGAACTGTGGTCTGGGAGGCCTGTATGTGACTGAACAGTCCATGGCAACACCTGTCCATCTCCCCAGGTTCAAGCATGACCGAATGTGAGGAGGATGAGGAGCAGGGGGAGGGTGCGGAAGTGGAGGCCTAACTTTACCAGGGCAGAATCGGATGCCCTGTTCAAGGCCTACCTCAGCAGGGAGCCACTCCTCAGTAGACAGAGAGGCACACCACAGGCACGTGCGGCGGCGTGGGGTGAGGTGGCATGTGTGGTCAACCAGCAGGGCAGCCACCAGCGTTCCATGCAGGAGTGCAAGAAGAAGGTTGGCATTGACAGGAGGAGGTGGGTAAAGGAAAAGGTGGCTGCCATCAGGACAGCGCGTGCAGCCACTGGTGGGGGACAGCAGGACGTGCCTCGCCTGACACCACTGGAGGAGCAGGTGGCTGACAGCATGCGGCGTTGTGCCATTGAGGGTGTGCCCGGCGGAGGCTTTCAGATGAGCTGCAGCTCTTCACTATGTGGTAGGACCGGTACTGGCAGTATGTGGGTGGCAGGGGGAGTGGGATCCAGGGCTCAGGAAGCACCACTATTGGTACTTTGTTCCTTGACAGCTCCTGAGCGCCTGCATGGGGCAGCGGTGGTGGGTGTGTCCACTGTGGGGCAGCCCTGAACCGGTGGAGTGCCCTTCCACCTTCACTGGTGTCAAGGAACTGCCTTAGCCCTGCACAGCTGTCCAGACTGATGCTTGTGGTCCGGGTGCAGATGAGGCCCTGGCTGTGTTCCAGCAGAACGCCAGGCACGGTGTCCTGTGTGTTGAGACACAGATAGGGGCCAACTCCAGTACTGATGATAACGTGACGCACATCCTGGACAGTAATGTTGGTGGGTCACAGGGGGATCCCACAACTGGCATCTGCCTAGGCGGCAGTGCTGGCAGCGCTGGCATGGTTGCCTCCCCAACAGCCCTTGTGCCTGTCATGTCTGCGGCATCCAGTGGGGCAACACTGGCGTGCGGATGTGGAGGTGTTGGTGGTGCCGATGCAGCCATGCTGGTAGTGCATGGCACTCAGCAGCTGGAGGGGCAGCAGCAGCAGCTGGATGTTGTTGATGGGGGGCGGGGCAGGGGGTGGCAACAGTGCACCGCGTGAGGATGTACCCCAAGAAGGCACCACCGTGCGGCGCCCACCATCGCCGGGCACTGTGCAGCAGGGTCAGGAACAGCATGGGGTCAGCATGTTGGCCATGCAGATGACCCCTTGGATGCCCACAGCCATCTTCTCCAGGCCTCTGTGGATCAGCAGGTATGGCTCGTGGTAGCGGTGGATGCACTCCGTGCGGAGCTGTGCAGCAGGGACCATGCCCTGCTCCTGACAGAACTGGCTCAACATCAGGCAGATGTGACCGCAGCCATCGATAGGCACACCACTGCGATGGCGACTGTCGTGGCTACATTGGCCGAATGGCTGTGTGCCTGTCTGTTGCACACCCCGCAGAGTGCTATGTCCACCCCTCATTCTCGGCGTCGGTCGACCCCTGCCATGTTGATATCAGGTTTGGCTGTGGGCATACCAAGCACACCTGGTGTGGGCATGTTTGGTGGCCTGCAGACACCTGCATGGACATGGTCGCGTTCACGCAGCGTCATCCCTGGGGGACCATTGGTGCCACCCCATGAGGTCACTGATCATCCTGTTACAGCTGGCAGATCTTGACGGGGCCACCCATGCATCCATGGTGGCTGTGCTACTGTGCAGCATGACTGACCCTTCCCCCTCCATGACTGCTGTCTGCCACAGCCCAGTGTGCTCTGTGATGTTCCGTGTGTGATGCATGGGTGTGGTGCCCTGTCCTGCACTCACATGGTCCCTGTGCACACCCGCCCAGATGCTGGCCACTGTGGCGTGTGCATGATGATGCCAGCATAGCACTGTCCTCCACTGTGCAACGATGCTCCGCGTCTGAGACATGCACAGTGCCTGCCACTGGGTGTGGTTATGTTGGGTCCTGTGTGGGTGTGGGGGGGCGTATGGGGGTGGGTGTGCATGTGGCCCTGTGGGCATGGGATGGGGTGTGTGTGCCTGTGTGTGCGTGTTGTGTGCAACCCTACTGTTCTCTCCCTTTGTGTGCAGGCCTCTGCCCATTCCCACACCCCTGTCACTGAACCTTCCCTGGTGTCCGCCTGTGCCTGTCTGTCAGCTGTGCCGTTGAATCTGGTGCTTGCTCGTGGCCTTGTTCACCTACCTGTGTGGTCCATAGTGCTCCTCTGCAATGGTGTCCTGGTGCTGCTGGGCCATCCGGGCCAGCCAGGGATCCTTTCACCCAGGGGGTAGCTGCCCAACACCAGCTGGACTGGCATCCTCATCGTCCCCACTGCTGTCCCCCTCCTCGACCTCAACAGCTATCCCACAGTTGGTGGCCATGTTGTGCAGGATACAGCAGGCCAGGAATAGCCCACAGGCCTTTGAGGGGCTGTACTGTAGGCACCGCCAAAGGTGCAGGCAACGGAACTGTGCCTTCAGCAGCCTGAACACCTGCTTGATGATATTTCGTGTGTGGCGGCAGCCTAATTGTACTGTTGCTGCGCTGGGGTGAGGGGCACTGGTATGGTGTGAGCAGCCAGGGCCGCAGTGGGTACCCACTGTCACCTGTGTGTACAGAGGTATCGTTAGTATGGTGGTCTGTGGCACTGTGCCCCTGGCCTTCCAGGCTGCTCCCCATGGCACCTCTGCCCTTGCCCCACACACACCCCCAGCTGCACCCAGCGTGTGGCGTGCACTGCATACTCACCTACCAGATGGTCAGTGGAGATGCCCCCACTCTCAGACCTATGGCACAGTGCAGACTGGTGCCAGATGAAGGCATCGTGTGCTCCCCCAGGGTGCGTGGCACAGACATTGATTATGCACCCCCTGGCATTGCACACTGTCTGGCAGTTGACACTTGGGTATCCCTTGCGGTTTATATATGCTGCCCCCTCCAGGCCAGGTGGCATGTGGATGCCGACATGGGTGCAGTTGATTGCCCCAAGCATGCCAGGCAACTGTACTACCCTGTGGAACTCCTGCATGTTTGCTGTGCACTCCTCCTGTGTGCTGGGGAAGCGGATGTACTCCATGGCATGTGGCAGCAGTCGCTGAGGGTGTGTGAGTAGGCATGATCGGCTGACTGGGTTATGCCTGTTGTATCCCCTGGTAGTCTCTGGAAGGTGCCCGTGGTGAGCAGGCACATGACAGCTGTGATCTTTATCTCCATGGACAGAGCATAGCTCCGACTTGTGGGTGCCTGCAACTCCTCATTGCACAGCTCACAGAGCCGCCTCAGAGTGGCCCGGTTCAGGCGGTACTGGCCTATGATCTCGATGTCACTGTACAGCTCAAAGCTGCCGTGGGCACGGTACTGCCTGTTCTGGACATACGCATACAGCCGACGGGCTCTTCCACGGCTGCGCCTCCCTGCAGCCTGCCTCCTCACACCCCTCATTACCACCTCTATCTGGAAGGAGGCACTGGCCATGTCCCTGGTTGGTGTTCCCTGCCCTGGGCGGCTGACAACCTGGTCCCCCCCGGCTATGTGTTGCTGGTACTGCCCCTGCACCAGGTGCACCCCTGGCACCACACCACTGCGTGCCCTGCCTCTGCCCCACTGTTCCTCTTCCTCTGTGGCATGCACACACGCACACACACACAGTCATACATGCTTCCAGTGGCCCCACTGTCCACTTCTTGGCCACCTCTGACCAAATGTTTCTTTCCCTGGCTCCCTGCTGCTCTGCCTCCACTCTCCCCCACTATGGCTCCTCTCTGGCGCAGTCATCCTCCCCTCACTTGCTCCCTTTTCTATTCACTCATGTCCGCTATCGTGCAACTTCCGCTTGCTCCACTATTGCACACGTCACCTGCTGTTGAATATCGCATTGCGCACATTATTCCTGGTTATGCCCCCTGCACTGGAGCATGCATTCATTACCGTTGCGCTATGGCGCATTGGGTTTTGTTCTGCACATCTGATGCCGCTGAATATCACATTTTGGTGCATATCTGCTTTGCGCAGGCGCATCCATTTTCGCATGGCACAACTACTCTGAATATCCCACCCTAGTCTCATACTTGTTATTAGCCTGCACTTACAGCTCTATTATATACCTGTATGTTTTTTAATCACTTTAATGTAATTCTGACGTGGAACCTATGTAATGAGCTTGTTCTCAAAAGGTGTTAATCGAGATCACAATAAATAAAAAATAAATAAAAACATGGAGCAGGGGATTGTGATACATGGCATCCTTCAAGTATTAACATATCCCATTTGTAAAAGTGCCAGCTAAGAGGACAGGAGCAATATGTAAGGGGCCATGTGGCCCCAGGAGGACACAAGTTGACTGTGCATAAGGTGTGTGTGTAAGCACTACTGCAGGGTCTTCCACCTAGCGTAGCATCAGCCCCTCTTCCAGCCCTCCTCACCAAAGCAACCCTGCTCCATGCAAATTCCCAACCTGGTAGCCCACATAGATGCTTGCAGAGAGGGATTGAGTACAGAAAGGGCATGCATCATCCTGTATGGCTGCCACAGAGTACCCTGTGTGAGTGAAAGGGGCAATATGTAGCCACAACCCTCCTAACCTTCTAACCTGAGGAGGGAATGTTTTTGTGGCTTGAGCCCTAAAGGGAGTTAACAGCTGGCTCAGTGACACAGAGGGCTGAGGCAGTGATGCCTTACCTCCGCCATGTCGAAGCCCCTGTTTATGGTGCGAGTGGGTCGTCAGGGCCGGCCGGGTGGGAGAAGATCAAGCATCCAGAGGACAGCTCTTCTCTCCCAGGGAGGGTGGGAAACAGAGACTGGCATTTGCCTGACACCTAGCAGAGGCTAGGTGTTGTCACACTAGGTCCTGTACAGTGGAGCACGGAGATGAAGCAGCCAATGGGTGTGCTGCATTTGGACATGCGTGGCTCGGCCATTGTCAGCACTGCATGTTGCCCTTTGCAGGAAAAGGCAGAAAATTGCAGTCCAGTTGAGCGGCATGATGGCTGTCTGCCACAGGCGCTGCCCTGGGAGTACACCACCCGAAACTGGATCTGTTCCTGGTGGGTCAAGTTGGGGCTCCCACCACTCTGCCATTGAGGATAAGCCATGGGAGTAAGGAGGTGAGTGCCGAAGGTCAGGGGACAGGGCTGGGCTGATGGCTGAAGGAAGGGTTGCCTGGGCCTAGGGAGGAAAAAGTAGTAGCAAAAAGGGAGATGACATGTTGACTATGCAACTATTCACAGACACTGCTCTGAGTAGAAGGTGAAGCCACAGAGCTAACTGTATACTGGATTTTAAAATCCATGCTCTGACACCTCACCTCACCTCCCAAAAAAAAACAAGCTTGGTTTAAGTTAACCTCCAGTTTGTTACACTGCACCTTCACTCAATGTGTTACTTTTCTATCACATTCTATGTTTTTGCACATTTTTCATATTTATTAAATACATTTTATTATATCACGGTCTGAATGTGTCTTTATAGATGCCAAATGGCTGCTGATGTGCTTTTTCAGCATTAGTTCATTAATGTGAGGTGGTCTAAACTAAACAATCTGACATGGCTTGTAGTTATGTTCTTCTGGTCTGAACTAAGTTATACCTATTGCTGTCATGTACAAAGCTGATACCTTGAGCTGTTATGTACTTGTGAAATGTCATGTATGTTAAAATGTTCTGCACTTTCCTGGGTTGTGCCTGAAAATAGTCATTTTTGGCTAGTGCACTCACCTGGTTAACAAAACTAAATAAATAAATAAATGTTTAGTACAGGATGAAATGTACTCACCTTTAAATATTGCTTTACAAATATGGAACTTTTGCTGTTGACACCCCTGACAAAGGGTTCCATAGCTGACCCAAAGTGCGGAGTTAGTACTGCACTTTCTCTGCTCTGCAAATAAACCATGAGTTTACATATTTTATTTATTTATTTTTGCTTCTGCTTCATTTGTTGTTTTATTTTCATTGCTAGCAAGGCTACCTGTGTTTTATCTCTATGCTGTGTAGTTCAGCCAGCAGTTGCCAGTACTGTCCTGAGTGCTTGGTGTTTGTGTGGTTTTCTTGCTGACTATAACCTCCTAGAGATGAAAGAGGCTCTCAATCAAAGAGGCTGTTCCTAGTTTTGGTCTTGTAAAGGACGTGACTATTAAAAATAAAGATGACACTCTCTGTTACCTGAACAAGTCTCAGGACAGTAACTTGGTCCCTTTGTTGGAGACCCAATTTAAAGACATCATGATTGCTTTCTTCCCTGTGGGGAAAACTCAGAAAGTGGGTAAGTTTTGGCCATCACAATTTACCTCTGCTGAAAAAAAGACAAGGTCCCCGTGCACTAGGAAACTTATGTTTTTGCAGCATAGGAATGTTTTAATGCCCATAACTTGAGCAATTTACCTTAGTTACTAGCCCCCGAAGACCAAATAAGTGGTCAAAATTAAAGCCACCCCAGAATGTTTTTGGTGGGTTAATCCTACAGTGCAGTTGCTTTAAGTGCTTTCTAGGTGTAGTGCAATGAGTGTAACGAAGCAGCTGCTTCCCAATTGGCTCACAAGGTCGCAAATGAAGTCCACTACAGGTGTAGCAGAAGAAGTTCATTTGGTCTATCAAATCTGCTCGTATTGCAGGGTCCACAGCTTGAGCTAAAGCCCTCCCACTCCTCCCATCCTCCCTACCCATGATCCTTACCTTCCCTCCATGCCTATCCTACCCTCTCTTGAAACTGCCCACTGTCTTCAACAAGATCACCTCTTCTGGCAGCACATTCCAAGTGTCCACCACCGTCTCTGTGAAGAAGTGCTTCCTGACCTCCTTCCTAAACCTCTTCCTCCAGCTTAAGACAGTGCCCCCACGTGTTATGGTTGCCACTCTGCTTAAAGAGACCCTCCTTATCCGCCGTATTTATCTCTTTCAAGTACTTGAAGGTCTCAATCATGTCCCCTCACTCTCTCCTTTCCTCCAGGGAGTACATGTTCAGTGTCCTCAACCTCTCCTAATATGCCTTACCCTGCTGACTGGCTATCATCTTTGTAGCCCTCCTCTGGACCTTCTCCAGCAGGTTGATGTCCTTTTTATGTTGTCTTGCGCGTGTGCAAGCAACATCTGTTGGTAGTAGGAGAAATACAGAGGTGTGTCAGTGTTGGTGAATGCAGAAATGCTTTAGTAGGTGCATCCTCATTCTCCAATGAGTCAGTATGCTAGCGCTGACACAAGTATATGCAAAGTGACACCAACTTGAAAGAAATGTGCTGCTGCAATCGGAGACAAGCTCGTGCGTGCAGCGGCACAGATGATATGCCTTCCGTGACGTGCATTTCCTGGTGAAACATTTAATAAACATGGCGCTGCCCCGCCATCCGCCACACAATCCCCAGAAGGCTGACTTTGGGGGTGCCCAATCTCCCTGCAGGCATGCCCCCCCAGTTCAATTTATTTGCTGATGGGGGTGTCCTATCCCTGTTGGCATAATACCACCCCCCCAGTTTAATTTGTTTGCCAATGGGGGTGCCCAATCCCCATAGCATCATGTCCCCTCACACACACTTTCTTTGCCGATGGGGCTGCCCAGTCCCCATTGGCATCATGTTCCCCCAACACGCTTTCTTTGCCAATGGGGGTGCCCAATTCCTGTTGGTTTCAGTACCCCCCCAAAAATCATGTGGCACACTGAGAGCCCACCCCAGTGTGCCGAAATGTATTTTTTTGTAAAACCTGTGAGTAAAGAAAACATTCCCTCGACGTGTTATTTTTTTGTCACTGTAAAAAAGAAAATGGTCCCTTGTCATCAGGAATCCCCTCCTTTCCCAACCTGCACCCAACCTCTGCACACCCTACCTCCCTGCAACCCCCCTCACCCCACACTTACCTCCAGAGGTCTGGCATGGTGATTTTTGCTGGAGCAGGAGACGTCTGAATTATTCAAAAGGCGACCGCGAACTGAAGAAAATCACGGTAAGCTGTATAATGGCATCAATGGGGTGTTTCAACTTGGGTGGATAGCTCAGCCATTTTTTTGAATTTTGGCTCCAGATTTTCAACATGGGGTTCTTGGGACCCCACCTCATGAACACATGCACTGTCATCTTGTTATTCGTCCTGAAAGGTGATTTCGGTCACTGCATGGAATCAGTGGCGGAGCCAGGTTTGGGAGCATTTGGAAGCTGGGGCGGGGGGCCTTTCAGTGAATTATGGGCTTCACAATGGGCACTAAACATTGAATAAAGATGGTGGTGGGCACACATCTCACTGGGGCAGCCAGGAGGCGACCAACCCCTCTGGCTCCGCCACTGCATGGAATCACCTTTCAAAACCAATTAATGAAACGACAATATGACTGTTCATGAGGTGGGGTCTCAAAGGCCCATGTTGCAAATTTGGTAAAAGAATTCCAAAACATGACTGTGTTATGAGTGTGCATAGCAGTTTCCACGCAACTCGTAACTTTGGCAATTTTAATATTTTCACTCCAGATTTTCAGCATTGCCATTTTACACTCCTTTTGAACAGTACAGTTGTAATTTTCACACCCTGCCCAAAATGTGTTTTCACACATGTGGTACAAATGGCTCGTATCTGTGGAAAATCAATGTTCAGGATAGATTAACAAAATCACAGTGCCATGGTTCATGAGCGGAGGTCCCAAATGCCTATCTTGAAAAGTTGGTTAAAAAATCCCCAAAATAATTGCGTTACGGGTGTGCATTGCGCAGTTTCTACGCACGCTCATGATTTCACCAATTTTTCATATTTCCACTCCAGATTTTCAACATTGTCATTTTCTTACACCTCCTCATGAACAGTACAGCTGTCATTTTTCACATCCTGTCCAAATGTGTTTTGCACCTGTAATTGTAAATGGCATGATCGCTGTGCAAAACCACCTTTGACTAATGAACTGATACTGCCACTGTTCATAAGGTGGGGCACAAAAGCCCATGTCGAACATTTGGAGTGAAAATACCAACAAACGCCCGAGGCATTAGGGTTTCCAAGTGTAATGCCCTACCCTGTAGAGACTGACAGGCATTGGGGTGTGACTTGGGATTGTCGACAGTAATGCTCACACCATTCCACCCCCACCCTACGGCCAGCGACAGGCATCAAGATGTGCCATGGACTCTTTGGCCCCAAGGTTCACCTCATTCTCCTATACTGCACCCATCTCACGTATTTTCTTATGGAATGGGGTGAACGTAAGGCCCGAAGACCCTAAGGCATACCGCGACACTTGTTGGTGTCTGCAAGGTAGGGTGAGGTGAAATGACATGAGCGTTATGGCTGATGTCCCAAAGGCACACCCCAGTGCCTGTCAGTCTCTGCAGGTGGGATTACGTCAGTTCACTACCTCACTGCTATTCCTATTTTGCATCTCTCTAACTCCTACACTACTAATGCCAATGACAGCAAGACAGCATTTGACATTGACAAATGCTTGTTCTTTAGCTGGAGCAGTCAAAGGAGAGTGGTCTTTGGTGTTCAATAAAAGTTTATAAATTAGGCTGACCCTTTCTTTAAGTTTTGTTACTTTAGATACTGGGTTCCACTCTTTGTTATCTTCCACCAAAAGATTTGGGCTTGGTACTGAATCTTGGAGTGCTTCCCTCAGTTACAGATAGTTCACAAATTGAAATCTGTGTAGTCTGAATTTAGCTTTAAGTAATTCAAAGGACAGCAATTCTCCATTTGGCCCTAGTAAATCTTGTAAACTGGTTAGGCCCAACTTACTCCAACCTGGGTCTTCTAGTGGCTTATGACTGTGAGTTAGTTTTGTATTTCCAAATTGTCGTCAGTCGGTTTGGAGGTTGTTGGATTTATAAAATGTTCTGGACCTTTTTGATATTGCGCATATATATATATATATATATATGTGTGTGTATATATATATATATATATATATATACATGTTATATATAGTGGCACAATAGCCCCACTATAGTTAGGGTTGAGTAGCATGTTTAATGTTAAACCTCAAGTTTTGCACTTTAATAACTTTGCAACTGATCAATAGATTTGCACAAAATCTGGCATGCGCTGTCCTGTGAGGTAGATCTCTTGACATGGTGAGTTTCGTTCTAGTTGGATGTATGGATTCTGCGATCTGGATAGTGCAAAAACCTTAAAAGTCATCACTTTTTGCAGTTTTTCATCACCTTGCACCCAGACAGTGTGGAATTTTGGTGTAAATTCTTTATGGTAGAGACAGCTTGGGTAACAGAACTGGCATGCATTTGTTTGGTGAAAAAAATATAAATCTATTGTAAAGTTATTCAGTTCCCATTATTTTCAATGGGAAGATCACTCTCCTGGATAGAGGTAAAACGTTCGACAAAGGATTTGGCCTCGTGAAAAAAGGATACTTTTTCACGAGGGACCAGTCCTTTTTTGCAAGAAAAAATCCTATTTCATGAGCTGCCATCTTGTTTTCTGTTTTTGTTTTAAATATTAAGAACACATGTAAATGAGGTACTGTAGGGACACCAGGAACTGGATCTTGCTCATTGGAAGTCCGTTTATTTGTATTTATTTATTTTATTCGTTTGTTAACTGGTCCAAGGACTTTTTTCAGGCACAGCCTGGGCCAGAAAACTGGCACAAACTAAGGGATAATATAGGGAACAAACTTCAGTGAGCATAGATAGCCAGAATAAATAGCAATCAGGTGCAAGTCAGGCAACATACAGTGGTGAAGCAAATTATATCACAGGTAACAGTGTCAGATACAACATCAAGGTGTATGTATTACATTTTCATAGATACATATATACAAGTGCTAGGCAGCAACCTCCTCTAATAATAGGTCTGTAATGCACTGTGCCAGCATACAAATAATACACGAAATACAGAATTAAGTTAACAGGTATGAACACATGCTGGCATCAGGAAAGGATGGTGACCAGTAAGCCAGATTCAATGGAAAAGGTAACTAGCAGTGGGGAGATGAGGGAGGGTTACAAGGGAAGCAGAGCAGTGCTAGCAGCCTGAGGACAGTTGCAGGTAGAGGAGGATGGGAAGTGGGTTCTTTGTTGGGTATTTATATTTAGAGGGGGTCAAAGGAACCTACTGTTGGGTGGGAGAGTCATTCCACAGAGATGGTCCAGCAACGGAGGATGCTCTTTGCCCATCCTGGTGGTTATGTTAGGACGGATGACTTGGAGGTGGGACAACTGTTTGAGAATGCAGCTGAAAGTTCTGGGCTGGATCAGAGGGAATAAGAGGTACTATGGATGGCATCCCTGATGACCTGGGCCAGCAGATAGGAGTGTTGGACATGAGGGGGGAGCCAGGTTAGGGACTGGTAGAGGGAGCAGTGGTGTGTTAGTTGGGTTCTGCAGTTGTCTGGTACCAAAATGGTCCTGGAATAATTTTTTTCTATGTTTTAAATCCTTTTTCGTCACTTGCTATGATCCTTGTTCGGAAATCCTATTTTGCCAATGGAAAAAAGACCATGAGTCATGAAAAAGGATTTGGTACACACAGAAAAAAATCCCTTTCCCTCAGCCTTTCCTTGTAATTTATTTCCTTAGTGTAGCGGTCCAACCCCCTCCACAGTCACCAGTCCAGTTTTCCATAGTATAGTGATCCCTCCCCCCTCTATGGTCACTGATCCCATATAAATTATATAGGCCCTCATACCCCACCCTCCTCGACCCTCCTCTGACAAAGCCTAGTGTGGTCACCTTCTGTTCAACACTAATTCCTAGCAGTCTTTCCTCACTTTTATCTAATACACTCCTCTCGTTGATGTAGCAAGTTCTGAAATTTGATGTCATTTGCTTATTCACTTGCTAACATCAATTTCTACTGTTGTTTCATTCTATGTGACTTCGACACTTGACTACTTCTTTATTTTATTTTCTCGAATGTAACTGTACCATGTTTATTTTTACATTCCTTGTAAGCAATTGTACCAGTTCATGTTTGTATGTTCTCCTTTGCCTCGATGTGGAACCTTTGTCAATGAGCTACTGAACCAAAGGTACTTTGTAATTCAAAATTATAATAAATGAAATATAAGTTTTTCATAGTGTAGTGGTCCCTCCCCAGTCACCAATCCCATATGAAACATTACTTTTCCATAGTGTAATGGTTCCTGCCCGGTCACCTATTCCAAATGAATAATAGTTTTCCGTAGTGTAGTGGTCCCTCCCACCCTCCCGGTCACCAATACCATATGAATATTTATTTTCCATAGTGTAGTGGTCCCTCCCTGGTCACCAATCCCATATGAAGTAGTTTTCCATAGTGTAGCAATCCATTGTCCGTACTAGTTTTTATCATCTAAGGAATATTGCTGCTGCTGCTTGAACATTTTTCACCCACCCCTCCTCCCACCTTAATTAAATACTCTAAAACCCCACCTCTGGTCTTTGTAACTGGCCCAGAAGTGTGGAGGCATGTCTGCACTCCAGAAAGTGTAGAGATCCCACCTCCTGCATTTCAAGCCACCCTTCTCCCAGAAGGCATGCCTAGCCTCCTGTGAGTGTACCCTTGACCCCAAACTTAAGCTAAATTTCTACATACTTTTAAATTCTCCTGCAGGCACCCACCCTGATTTTCCAACCTAATAAACCATCCTACCAGAAGATATATTGGTCTTCCAATATGGCCCCGTAGAACTTTTTCTCCAACCATGGCACCCCTTGCCTTAAGTCACGATGGACCAGTAACCCACCTGCCTCTCTCCTAAATAGGGGCATACTCCTGGCCCTTCTTTACATACTGTCCCTCCACTGGGTGGACATGGCATAGGGCATGGACACTTCAACCTCACGAGGCAAAATCTCAACAACTCAAGTCTTGTGGTCATTACTACTGGACCTCTCCACAACAAAACGATTTTCTCGTAGCACACGAGTTGGTAAAGAGGGGCACCTACTACGTGTTGCTCAATGAAGCATGCAGGAGGTTCTGTAACCTCTCAAAACCCCCAGTCAGGCAAGTGTTGGTACGATTACTTGCTCTTCTACTGCTCCGTGCAGGTGATGTTCAGCCAAACCCGCGGCCCCCATCAGCCAATATCCTTGTCTCTACCCCCCAGGATCTTCACTGGGCATCATCGAAAGGCTTAAGGGTAGCGCACATGAACGTCTGCAGCCTTAGACCTAAAATTCATGAGGTCCAAGCCTGGCTAGACCTCTACAAGCCAGATATCTTTGCTATCTCAGAGACCTGGCTTAAGGCTCACATCCTAGACCATGAGATCATGATCCTAGGGTACAAAACCTTCAGACAAGACAGGTCAAAAACGAAAGGGGGAGGGGTTCTAATCTATATGAAAGAGACTCTAAATGTGGCACTACTGAAGCCCAACCTTGGGAATTGCCAGGACGGGGAGTCTATTTTCATCTGTCTAACCCTCGGTCAAGCTAAGCATCTCATCATCGGCTGTGTCTATCACCCCCCTACGACTGCTCAGCTTGCTCTTGAGAGCATCACCAAATCGGTTGACAGTGAATTAACCAATGAACTCCTAATTATGGGAGACTTCAACCTGAACTGGGCCTCTGACCCCAACAAAGTCCTCAAGGCAATGATCCATGATGCAAACCTGGAACAGGTTATCTCTCTACCCACCAGGCTCAACTATAAAATTAGGAACCACACTATTCTTGACTGGGCTCTGGTATCCAATCCCCTCAACATACAGACAGCAGGCATATTGGCACAGGCCATCAGTGACCACTCCCCAATTTTCTGTATTTGGAAGAACAGTACACCAAAGAGTCCTCCCAGGATACTCATGGTACGTGATTTCTCCATCTCACATCTGCGAAGTTTAATGACTACCTAGGTAACCTGGACTGGAGGCCACTAGGTTCCTCATGGCCATGGATGAGGCCCCGGCCTACTTCCAAGACTCACTACTCAAAGTAGCCTCATTCTTTGCCCCCTTAAAAACTTAGAACAAAGGGAAGCTGCTACAAGTGGATCTCCCTCAGTGAAATCTCAGATGAAAAGCAGAGACAAGGCCTGGAAGAAGTTCCGCTCTCCCTTCTCCTGCAGATCTAGTTACTTACAAAACCCTAAGAAATAAATGTAAGCTAGCCATCAAACTTGAAAAAGGCGTATGTATTCCACCTCCAACGGTCCAACCTGGGGAACCCAAGCTTTTCTGGTCACACATCAATGAACTGCTTTAGGGCAATTCCAAGGGAGCACTAGGTCCAATAGAGGTACAAGGACAGCGGCGTGTGACTGCCACCAAATAGCCTCAGCAATCAACCACCACTTCACCAACCTCAATGATTACAAGTTAGGGCTGCCCTATCTGTGCCTTTACAGATCTCTGACGTACCCCCCAATCTGAAAAGACCCCAATTTCACCTAAGATTAGTTAAGGTGAGTGAGGTCCTTAAGCTACTTAAAGCCCTCAAAAACAAAGGCTCTGGAGGCCCTGATGGAATTAGCCCAAGGTTACTCAAGGAAGGTGCCCAGTCCCTTGCCAAACCTCTGACCTGGATCATCAACAGGTCTCTACTTAAAGGTTACATTCCACACAAGTGGAAGGTGGCTAGTGTGGTCCCTATTCACAAGGGTGGCTCGTGCGAACAAATTGGCAATTACAGGCCCATCTCCCTGCTATGTACCCTTGCTAAACTGCAAGAAAGGCTAGTGTACAGGCAACTGAGAGACTACCTTGAGCTCCACCAACTCCTAGCTCCCCTCACAGCATGGCTTTCAGGCAAACCATGGGACAGATACGGCACTCATCAATCTCACAGTGGACATATTCAGGGCATTGGACGTAGGCATGTCAACGGGTGCAATCTTTATAGATCTGTCCAAGGCATTTGACCTTGTGGACCACAATCTTCTTCTAACTAAGCTTCACGGCATAGGTCTGGATGCCCAGGCCCCAACTGGTCTGGGAGCTATCTATCAGGCTGCTCCCAGAAGGTCATTTTAAAGGGAGAGCTATCTGACCCTCTTCCCATCAAAGAGGGGTGTCTCAGGGCTCAGTTCTTGACCCCTCCTGTTCTCTCTCTTCACAAATGACCTCAACCGTCACTGCAGGGATAGCTCAGTTGTTCAAAACGCTGATGATACAGTCATCTACCTGTTCATGTCTACCCTCCAGGACCTGGGCCCTCTCTTCCAAGGGGACCTAAATACACTTGAGGCCTGGCTTACATCTAATAGAATGGTCCTCAACACAGCAAAAACAAAAGCCTTGCTGCTTGGCTCTAGATCCCTCGTCCAGGGCAAGACCAATTCCTTACAACTAACTTCCCTTGCTGGAAAGAGTATAGACATTGTAGACAACATAAAATACCTTGGGCTATCGACCAAGGTCTCACCTTTAAGTCCCACGTAGACCAGGTAACTATGTCGATCCACGGCAAACTTGGCACCTTGTACCGGCTAAAAAAACAACTTATACCGGAGGCAAGGTGAGCAATTGCCTCCAGTGTCCTCCTTCCTACATTAATGTATGCTGCCCTGTAACTCAGGGTATGTCAAAGCATGAGGTCATCAGGCTTTGGGTCCTGTACAATAAGGTGGTGAGGTTTGCAACACTGAGTCACCCAAGAAGCCACCCTGCATCTCATTGGCCCAGCTTCAATGGCCTTCCTTTGAGGCTCGTCTTCAGTACCCCCTGTTCTGCGTTGCTTATAAACTGCAGCACCCGTCCTGCCCCACCTAGCCTTACAAGAATAATCATTCCTAAGTCTAACCCTCATATACTCAGGACCACCAGTTGGTCCCTACTAACAATCCCCAGAGTCAAGACTAACATGGGAGGCAAATCCTTCACTCACACTGCCCCTAAGCTGTGAAACACTCTCCCACCTTTAGTACAGGAAGACCCATTGCTGTTAAACTTTCCCACAAGGCTCAAGTCCCATCTGCTTGGGGCAAGCTTGTGCCATTGTCAGGATATTGGATAGTCACCCCCGGTCCCACATCCTACACCAATCCCTCCCCTTTTTTTCACCCAAAATGACTCCAAAAGCATGCCTCAACTCCCTCGATTGTTGCACTTATGTTCAATATATTGAAATATTGCCTTTATTGTAACCTTGAATTTTGTGTCTACTTTCTCTGCACCCTGTACTACCTGACTATTGTACTGTTTCTGTCTCCTGGGTCGCCTCTAAAAAAGGGACCTCGGTCTCAGTGGTCCTACCTAGTCATCAAAATTCAATAAATAAATAAATATTGCCATGATAAAGCCCCTAGTTCTGCAGTAGGACCTTCTCACCTTGGTGCATGCCTTCATGATGTCCAGGCTTGACTACTGCAATGCACTCTATCTTGGGGTCTCTGGGGGTACCCTACGCTGACCGCAGCTGGTGCAGAATGTGGCAGCAAGCCTGTTGACAGGACAGCCTAAGTACTGTCATATCACTCCGGTGCTGCGTCAACTGCACTGGCTGCTAGTTAGGTGGAGGGTCCTCTTTAAGGTGGGCTTGCTCACCTTTAAGGCCCACACGCCTGGGCCCTGGTTACCTGAAGGACCTCCTACACCTGCTGTCTAGATCCACTCCTCTGCTCCTCCTTAGTGGCCTCTTTGCGATTCCCAGGATGAGGTTAAAAACAGCTGGTGACAGAGCATTTAGTGTCACTGCCCCCATCCTGTGGAATTTGCTCTCTCCAGCTGTTAGGGAGGCCCCTTCTGTGGAGGTATTTAAAGCCCGCCTCAAGGCTTTCTTGTATAATAAGGCCTTCCCAGACTGTGTCATATAATCCTTGCCTATTTTCAGAACCTTATGTTTAGGTTAGCCTTAGGCTTTTTAAGTAGTAGCTGTTGTTGTTTAGGGCATTATTTATATAAAATTTTGTTTAATTGTTGAAATATTGTATGTTTATGTTTAATAGTATGTTGTTATGTATTTATCATGATGTGTAGTATGCATTTTTAATATGTTCAGCACCCAGAGCCTCCGGGATGGGCGTCTCAAATAAAATTTGCCTTGCCTCCCCAATCTCTAATTGTTGTTCCCCATTTCCTGATGCCTAGTAGCACCCTCCACCCACTGATTGCTGTTCTGCATTTTCCTGGTGTCTAGTGACACCCCCCCCACTTGCCGATCACCATCCCTGTAATGCCCATTGTATTCCCTGGTGTCTACTGGCACCCCCCTACTCGCTGATTGTTGTCCCCATTATGGCCATTGTATTCCCTGGTGTCTACTGGCACCCCCTACTCACTGATTGTTGTCCCCATTATGCCCTGCTGTATTCCCTGGTGTCTAGTGCCACCCCCCATCCTCCAATTGAAGAAAAAAACCTGAAATAAAGAAAACGGTCCCTTACTGGTTTTTTTGTTTAACCTGTAAAAAAATGGTCCCTCACCAATCAGCCCCCCACCCCTGCCTCTCACTCAGCACCTACCACACCACATCCCCCATTACACCCCCCCACATCCTCACTCACCTGAACAGGTCCCAGGTTGAAGACCCACTCTCTGATAGAAGACATGTCTTGCTGCTGGAACTGGTGACTGAACTATAAGAAACTAAGGTAAATGTGGTTCAATGTATTTCAATGGGGGTTTCAACTTTTATGTATAACTTCATCATTGTTTGAGATTTTGACCCCAAAGTTTCAACATGGCCTTTTGGGGACCCTACCTCATGAGCAATAGGACAGTCATTAAACTCCTGCCTGAAAGGTGATTTAGTGGTCACTTGGCAACTGCCTTTCAGGGGAGGGGAATTGGAAATTTTTTCTGGTCTCTTGTTCATGAGCTGTGGTCATAAGAAGACTATGTTGAAAATTTAGAGTCAGAATATGAAAATACCAAAGTTATGACCATTCATCATAATTTCACTACACACGTTCACAACTTTGGACATTTTAAATATTTTGACCCCAGATTTTCAACATAGCCATCTTATTACCCCACCTCATGTATGTCAGAGATGTAATTTTTAAATCCTGCCCAAAATGTGTTTGCACCACGGTGACCCAGAATAGCATTGCAGTTGCAGAATTATATTTATTTATTTAGGAAATTGAATTACAACCCTTGAGTCATAGACTCATTTCCAAAGGCTCCAAGTCAGAATAAAACATAGACATTCATACAGTACATACATAGAATAAATGTGGGTGAACAATCATACAGAGTATAAATACAATGAGCATGGGTTAATGCCTATACATTTGGTAGCTAAACAGGGCAGAGCTATCAACATATTTACCTAATGAGCTGTGAAGACCTATACAATTGGTAGCTAAAGCAATGCATGATATGAGTTGGTAGTAAGCCGCTTCGGGAGGCCTTGTCTTATACATAATACAATGCATTCATAGTCCGTTTTGGCAGGGATTTGAACATTTTCTGTACTGGGTACACGAGGTGGGGTAATAAGGTGGCTATGCTGACAATTTGGTCACTGTTGTCCTATAAATGGAAGCGCAGTGTCCGGAGGGCCCTGTGCTTCCACAGTTATGCATGTATATGCATCTATAGAGGGATGGGAGTGCAAGGTCCTTTGGAACTTGTGCTCCCACAGTAAAATAAGGAAATAAGTTGCAAAAAACTTTGTTAATGCTCCCGTTAGGGTCAAAGTGACAACATTTGGGAAATGAGGCATTAGGGTTTCCAACCTAACACCCCAACCTCCCAAACCAGGCAGGAGAGCAGTGTGGGTGTGCCTTGGGCTTCTCAAGCTCAAAGTTCACCCCATTCTATAAAGTTTACACATCTGACCTTATTTACAGATCAAATGGGGTTGAGTGTTAGGCTTAGAAGCCCAAGGCACACTCACACCTGCTCTCCTGCC
Organism: Neoceratodus forsteri; assembly: GCA_016271365.2. NCBI lineage: Eukaryota > Metazoa > Chordata > Ceratodontiformes > Ceratodontidae > Neoceratodus > Neoceratodus forsteri. Next base: position 134,509,545 of record JADMNL010000029.1, read on the forward strand.
TGGTTTGGGAGGGGTGAAGGTTGTGGAAACCCTAACGCTTCATTCCTATTTTGTCGCCTTCACCCTAACTGGAGCATTAACAAAGTTTTTGCAATATATATATATATATATATATATGTATATATTAGAGCAAAAAGCTCCATTTATCACATCAGTTAGGGAGTTATTTCTATGACAAAAGTGAGGAAATCGGTGTTGAGGTTGAAACCCCTTGGACTAACCCACCCCTCACTGGCATTGGGCACATTGTCATCGGCCCAACTCACCCCATCACATGTGTAAAGCAGCAGAGGTATGGAGAATGGGGTGAGAGTTAGAGACCAACACTGCAATGCACACCCCAATGCTGGTTGGGGTGGGCTGGGGTCCAAGGGGTTTCAACCTAACATCGAATTTCCTCACTTTTGTCGCTGTGGAACAACCCTAACTGATGCATTAAACAGAGTTTTTTGCTTCTAATTTCCCTTTTTTTTGAGAATGATAACGAGAAATAGTGAATGTAATGCAGCGGTGGGAGCGCCACCACATCATGTCTTGTGACATAGTAACAGGAACAGCAAAGCAAACAGAAATGCTAACAGTGGTGCACATGGTAACACAAGTGTGAATGAGAACAGAAAGGGTAATGCACACGGTGGCGAGATGGGAGCAGTCCATCACGTGATGTCTTGTTACATAGTAACATGGTGCCCATAACGAAATGGCAATGGGCATGGTAACGCAAAGTGAAACAGAAAGAGAAACAGTACTGTAGACACAAATGGCAAAAAATAACGGAAACACAAGTGCAAATGAAAACGCAAAGGATAACGCACATGGTGGCGTAGACGTGAACGGTAAGTGAAACGGGTACGGAACCGCAAACGGAAAGGGCAACGGTAACAGTAATGTAAGCACACAGGCTGGTTTTCCCCAAAAGCTGCATAGAGAAAGACAGTGAGTACAAAGAATGTATGCATAATAATGGGTCTCGGAGCAGAAAATGAGGAGATGGAATACTAAATTGCTTATATCTCAGGAACCGTACGATGTAGAAAAAAAATGTAAAAGTCATATGATGTATGACTTTCCTGGCTAGTTTTGTACTTAGATTAGGGGGCTAAGCATTTTTTTGACGAAAAGTCCGTATTTCACACCGTTTCCGAGATACGGGCCCTGAAAGGTGCGGCGAACACCGTAATGTTATCCTATGGGAAAAAAGAGAAGTTTGGAGTGCCATAACTTTGGCTCCTTGTAATATTTTTTCACCAATCCACCAAAAGGCACATCTGTGGCATGTTGACTGTCATCCTCCAAATTTCAGCCCAAAAGACCGAGCGTTATTTTGCAGCAGGGCGCCAAAGGATTGCTGCAATGCTTTGGATGCCGTAATGTTATCCTATGGGAAAAAGCATCAACTTTGGAGTGTCGTAACTTTGTTGCTGTATAATATTTTTTCAATGCAACACTGAAAGGCACATCTGTGAGATGTCAGCTGCTTTCCCTCCAAATTTCAGGCCAAAGCACCAAACTGTTCTTTTGCAGCAGGGTGCCAAAAAATTGCTGTCATTTTCCCACAGCCTAGAAAAGTACTGCCGCAAATTGCGAAAGCTTTCGCAAATGCATTCGACAGTGTCGCAAGTGCGACAGTACTTTGCAAAAGTACTTTTTCCAGAAATTTGAAAAACATATTTCTGGGGTGTTTTGCCTCAAAATAAAGACATGATAGCATCCTCAGGGCCCGACTAGGTGAATACAGAAAGAATTAGATTGCTAGAGGGTCCCAATTTTAAATGCCAAGAATTTTTTGATCACTAACTGAAAACAAAATGGCGGATTTGCAACAGTAAAAGTGCCATTTGCGACAGTAAAAAGTGCATTTGCGACACTGTCAAACTTTTTGTTAACTGTTCCCATTGACTTATAATGGGAAATTGTTTTTTGAATAACTTTTGAGCTGTTTAATATTTTTTCACGAAATCTTCAAAAGGCACATTGGGGACCCCGGCCGCACATTCTCGGAAGATTTTGGACCGATTACGCAAACCGTGCGCCCTGTAGGCGCGACCGTAGAATTCCAGAAAAAGCATAAATGCACGCACATATCACGCTTAATAACTCCCAGCCGTGTGTCTGACCGGTACAAAACTTGGCAGATCCCAAGGCATATGGGTCTTGATCGTGCATTCAGTTTTCAGGCAAATCCATATAGAGCGGTTGCAAAGATATAAGTGCAAAATTTTGGGTTTAACATGTAAATGGCTCCTCAACCCTAACTATGGTAGCACTACTGTGCTACCATAATATATACACACATATATACATACACACATTATACTGGCATGGTCACACCAGTATAGTTAGGGTTGAGTAAGCAGTTTAATGTTAAACCCCAAATTTTGCACTTTAATACCTTTGCAACCATTCAACAGATTTGCATAAAATTTGGAATGTGCGGTCTCATATGGTAGATCTCTTGATTTGCCAAGTTGTGTTTCGATCGGACTTGCAGTTTCTGTGCAGTGAAGCATCAAAAAACATGTTTTTCGCTTTTTTTTTGCACTTTTATTTTGATTTTTGCCCAGCGCACTGCGGGCACACCATTTGGAATTATGGTCTGAAATTTGCAGGATAGAAAGAGGTTTGGTCAAAGAACAATTCAGCATTGGTTTGGTGAAAACCTATTAATCCATTCAAAAGTTATTTAATTTTGAATTTTTGGGTTCTGAGCATGCTCAGTTCAGTCCAAGATTTATATGTATGTTTTACGAAAGGGGACTGGCCTCACAATCAAGGATTTTGTCACCTCATGAAAAGGGATTTATAAAATCCCCATTTGTGAGGAAAAATTTCTCATTCGGGAGCCGCCATCTTGTTTTCATTTTTTCCCCCAAACAAAATGTTGTAGCTTGCCTCATGGCTGACTTCTTTTACAAATGAGGCATAGATTTTGCTCAGGGTGATGCCCCCTACAAACCCATGCCTTTGGTTTCTTCGATTTGCCAAAAAAATGGCGCTTACATTTTAAAATTCTTAGTTTGTGACTCATTTCGATCCTCGTCTAAAGGTGACAAAATCCCATTTGCGAGCTGATCCCCTTTCGTGAGGTAGCAAAATCCTTAATCATGACTTAGGGACCAGATAGCCCTATCTTGCAAACAAGGATTGGCTTGTGAATGGGGATTTTGTCAGCCTGCGAAAGGGGATTGGCTCGTGAAAGGGAATTTTGTCAGCTTGTGAAATGGGATTGGGTTTTTCAATCCCTTTTCACAAGCTGAAAAAAATCCTATTTCACTAGGTGTTAGAATCCCCTTTTGTGAGCCAATCCCCTTTCACAAGCTGACAAAATCCTTGATCGTCATTTTATGACCAACTGGCCCTTCTCGTGAACGGGTATTGGCTCACTCACGGGGATTTTGACACCTCGTGAAAGGGGATTGACTCATGAAAGTGGATTTTTTCAGCTCACGAAAGGGGATTTTTTTTTAGTTTCTCTTTTGTGAGCTGACAAAATCCCCATTTGCGAGCTGTCAAAATCCCATTTCATGAGCCAATCCCTTTGTGAGCTGTCAAAATTCTGATCGTGATTTCAGACCAGCTGGCCAAAATCTGACCATCAAGGATTCTTCGTGAATGGGAATTTTGACAGCTCACCTAACAGGGATTGACCTCATGAATGGGGATTTTGCCACCTCATGAACTAGTATTTTAAAACTTTGCCAGTGCACTGTAAATAAATGGTTTGGTCTTTTGGCTTGAAATTTGCAGGGTATAAAGGGTGTGTCCCAGAGATGTGAATTATGCTATTTAGGTGTAAAAAAGTTAATCAGTTTCATAGTTATGCCATCACGAAGTTTAGATTTTTCTCACAGGATAACACTGCAGCGCCTACAGTGACTTTGGGTCCCCGTATCCCGTAAATGATGTGAGATACAGACTTTTCTCTACCCGCAGCTAGGTGGACTAAGCATGCGTGGAAGTTTCAAAGTCATGATTACAACTGCAGTGGAATTTTTTTCATAGCGTGTACGGTTACTGAGATATTGGCAAATTAGTGTTGCAAGGGTTCCTTTTCAGTCCTATAGGGCTACTGTATGGCTCCATTGTTATGTGTAAGGGGGAGCACAGGGCCCAGAGGGCCTGTGCTCCCACACACGCATATTGCTATGTGCAAATGGGCAGCTTGGTGGGAGCATGGGGCCCGGAGGGTCTACGCTCCCACCAACACATACCAGTTACCAGGTACATTACACGTTCACAAAAAAAACTTTTCAAAACTTTGCCAGTGCACTGTAAATAAATGGTTTGGTCTTTTGGCTTGAAATTTGCAGGGTATAAAGGTGGTGTCCCAGACGTGAATTATGCTGTTTAGGTGTAAAAAATTATATTGGTTTCATAGATATGCCATTACAAATTGAGATTTTTTCCCACAGGATAGCATTGCATTGTCCACAGTGCTTTTCTGTACCTGTATCTCAGAAATAATGCAATATATGGATTTAGTTCATGTTGTCTTGTGGGGAGGTTTCAAAGTCATAATTACAACTGCAGTGGAATTTTTTTCATAGCTGCTATGATTACAGAGATATTGGCAAATTAGTGGTACAAGGGTTCCTTTTCAGCCCTATAGGGCTGTGGTATGGCTCCATAGTTATGTGTGCTCCCACAGACACATATTGTTATGCAAAAATGGGTAGCTTGAAGGGAGCACGCTCCCGCCAACACATACTAGTTTCCAGTTAGATTATACTTTTTTCAAGAAGTAAGGAAATTCATTGCAAAAAACATCGTTAATGCATCAGTTAGGGTTGAAGCAACAAAAGTATGGAAATAAGATGTCAGGGTTAAGCCCCTAACCCCCACCCTACCACCCCACCCCCATCCACCACACAACAACAGGCATTAGGGGTGTCCATGGGGTCGTTAGGGCCTAAGTCTCATCCCAGTCTCCTATGCTGCACCATGTCTGCCTGTTTACACATGAAATGGGTCAGAGTTGGGCCTAACGACTCATGGCAGACCCCAATGCCTGTTGGTGTGTGTAGGATGAGGGGTGTGAAAATAATGGGAGTGATTATAGGATCAACCCTAATGTCTCATTCTGTACTTTTGATGCTTCAACCTTAACTGATGCACTAACAAAGTTGTTTTGCAATGAATATATATATATATTTTTTTTTCATGGCAAAAAACTCTGCTTACTGCATCAGTTAGGGTTCATTCCACAGAATGAAGAAGCAGTGAAATTTCCAGCATTCATTGCTCACTTCAGCCCACCAACAGGCTTGGGATGTGCATTGGGGTCATCAGCTCTCAACCTCACCCCAGTCCATGTTTAAACAAGCTGAGGTGGTGCAGTATAGGAGAATGGGGTGAGAGTTAGGACCAACAACCCCAATGCACATCCCGATGCCTGTTGGTGGGTGCAGGGTGGGTGTGGGGTGCAAGGGATGGCAACCCTAATACCGAATTTCCTTGCTTTTGTCACTGTGAAACAACAATACAGTAGTAGCCACAGACATTGCCAGCTATTTCCAGATATTTCATGAAATTTCTAAAGAGTTTCTCTCTGCTGCCCCTACTGTGGAAATGGAGAAAGCAGGAGATTTCTCCAGAAATATCACAGAAATTTCAGGAAATAGCTGGCAATGTCTATGGCTACCACTGTAACTGATTCATTAAACAGATTTTTTGGTATGAATTTCCCTTCTTTTTGAGAATGTGCACTATAAATAGTGAATGGAATGTGTGTCCAGAATTGTGTGTATATCCATTCAATGGTGCTACGATCAAACAATGTAACATGCACAATTCAGCAACCGTAAGTCCCAGCAACCCGAAAATTGTCACAGTCAAACATGTATTATTAATTTTTTGCACATTCCAAATGCCAAGCAAATCGGACATACGGTTCAGAAGGTATTGAAGTGTAATGAACCACATTTTAATTAGTCGGAGTGGCATGCAGTGGTTGTTACAGAAAAGTTGATGGTACCGCGGTAATTCCCGCTACCATGGTAAAACTTACCGCGATTTACCGCGGTACCACGTTAAAAACACCAATGTTATTTCAATGGGATTTTACCCTGGTATCACAATAAATCATGGTAATTTTTACCGCAGTACTGCGGGGATTACCACAGTACCATCAACCTTTCTGTAACAACCACTGTAATTCCACACCTGGTAATGTTTTACACACCAAACCACTGCAAGGCACCTCCGTACCACTAGGGCTACCTACGCTATACATTTCAAGCCAGTAGCACCATGCAGAACGCTATGTGCAAAATGTTAACTGCATCACGCAATATCTCTGCAGCAAATTATTTTTCAAACATGTAAACAGCGTAAGTCACATCTCCAGGACATCCACTCAACACCCCCTCCAAATTTCATGTGAAAAGAACAAACCATTCCAGAGATATTACATTTTTACATTTCTGCACCTTTAGGAAGTCTTCCACCACAAAATGGCAGAAAATGCATCCGAAAATGCGCTAAAATGGTGGACTTGCTGGCCGAAAAATCAGTAACTGCAAAGCGGGCCAACTTCAAATGGCAATAGGTCTGGAACGGAACAACGTTTTTTCACGAAACGAAAACTGGCATATTCCTTGAACAAAGGTCTTTCTATGTGCCAAGGTTCAGACCAAGGAACCACATATTGGTTGCGCTACATGTCACGGAAGGCAGTGCAGAAAAATCGCAAAAACATAATGTTTTGCACTGCACTATGCAAATGCAAAAAACACAAATGGTGATGGAAACAGTGAGGTAAAAGAAAATAGTAACACTGATGGTAATGCAAATGCAAGCACAAACAGCAACACACACAGTGACACAAACGTAAATGATAACGCAAACAGTAAGAGAAAACGCAAGCGCAAACACATAAATGAAAACAAATGGTAATGCAAATGCTAACGGCAACAGAAACGCAAATGGTAATGAAAACGATAACACAAACGCTAACAGCCACGGAAATACAAACTCAAACAGTAATGAAAACAGTAACAAAAATGCAAATGGTAACACAAGCAGAAATGCAAACGGTAACGGCAATGGCGACACAGAAGGAAAACAAGTAACTCCGACAATGGAAACACCACCGAAAACGCAAAACACTAAGGCCAAGAGAAACGCAAATGCAAATGGTATTGAACATGCAAGCGATAATGGTAATGCAATTGAAATGCAAACGGTTATGGTAACACCAATGATGACACCAAAGGAAACAGTAATGCAATGTAAACCCAAATGCAAGTGTGTACTTAAATGGTAACTCACACGGTCACGGTAAAGCAATTGGAACTGCAAATGCTTACGGTAACACCAATGATGACGCCAAAGGAAACACAAATGCAAATGTAAACACAAACACAAGTACGTACATAGACGCAAATGGTAACGCACACGGTAAAGGAAAAGTAAACGTAAACAAAAACAGTAAAGGAAACGCAAATGGTAACAGTAATGCAAACACAAGCTCAAACACAAATGCAAAGGTAATGCACACGGTGACGTAAACATAAACACTAATGCAAACGTAATGGAAACATAAGAGGAAATGCTAATGGTAACAGTAACACAAATGCACACCCTTTTTTTCCCAAAAAGGTGCATTCAAAAGCACAGTGAATACAAAGAATATATGCATAATAATGGCCCTCGGAGCAGAAAATCAGCACTTGGAATACTAAATTCCTTGTATCTCAGGAACCGTATGACATAGAAAAAAATTAAAAATCTCATATTATTTATGACTTTCCAGGCTAGTTTTGCACTTAGCCCCCTAATGGGAACCATTTTTGAGATATGGGCCCCAAAAGGTGCAGTGGACCCCGTAATGTTAGCCTATGGGAAAAATTGTCACCTTCAGGGTGCTGTAACTTTGCAGCCCTCTAATATTTTGTCACCAAACCACGAAAAAGGCACATCTGTGGGATCTTTGCTTTCTTCCCTCCAAATTTCAGCCCAAAAGACCAAACTGTTCTTTTGCAGCAGGGTGGCAAAGATTCCCTATTGTTTTGTCATAGTGTAATGAAAGCACTTTTGGTAAATCATGACGCTGCAATTAAAATCACAAAAGTGTTACATATGCTACACTACTTTGCAACATCACTACTTTTTACAAAAGTAAAAAACATATTTCTGGGTGTTCTACCCCAAAAAGACATGGCTAGCATCCTCAGGGCTCGACTAGGTGAACACAACAAGAACTGTGTCCCTAGAGGGTCCCAAATTAAAATGCTAAGCATTTCTGTGACCACTAACTGAAAACAAGATGGCTGATTTGACGCTAACAAGGGTCATTTGTGAAAGTAAAAAGTGCATTTGCGACACTTTCACATCGTTTAACTTTTCCTATTCACTATAATGGGAAACTTGTTTTTTGAATAACTTTTGAACTGTTTAAAATTTTTCACAAAATCTTCAAAAGGCACACTGGGGACCCTGACTGCATGTTCCCTGAAGGTTTCAGATCAGGTGCGCAAGGGGAGTCACGTGATGCATAGAGACCGGTGACAGCCTTTCCTGGAGCTCCCGCTTACCACCCGATAAAAAACGATTTTGCCCTATTTATAGCCCGATTTGACTGAAAAACCATCTCTATATTTGCTTTTCTACCTGAAGCTCTTAAGTTTGGCATTTCAGCGGATCCTATTCGGAAGCAGTGCGAATTCCTGGGTCATGGAGACCGAGATGAAACAGGCTGGAGTTAGGCATACTCCGCTCACGACACCCGAGAAGACCACCAAAAAAGCCAGGTGTCAGAATCTGGGGCAGGCAGCTAAACATAATTCACCTGGTACTGCTGCTAATTTGCTCACAGAGGATCGTTTTCTGGAGGAGCTGCTTCCTTTCCGCGAAACTCTCCAGGACATATCCACTGAAGTGAAGTCCATTAAGAGTGATCTCGGAGCACTCTCACGTAAAGTGGGTGACATGGAGGTTAGGGCGACCTCACTGGAAAGCTGGAAGGGGAGAATCAGCCCCGAGGTAATGAGGCTTCGTCAACAAGTGCACAAATTAACAGTTGAAGACGGAAGACCTGGAGGGCAGAAGCAGGAGGAACAATATCTTAATCCTCGGTCTGCCGGAATCAAGAGGGAGGGACACTATTACCTTTACCCAGAAGCTGCTAAACAAGATTATAGGCCCTCGCCAATTAGTCAGCAATATCACATTGAGAGGGCTCATGGGTCCCTAAACCCAAGCCTCAACCTGGAGCCCTCTCTTGTCCCATTATAATAAAGTTTCTAAGTTTCATCAAGAAGCAGCATGTACTTATGAAGTCTAGAGAGCTGGAATCGATTTACTGGGACAGTGCTAAACTCCGCATTACATGAGATTTGCCTTAAGACCCGACAAAGGAGAGCTGCTTTTCACCCTATTGTGAAAAAAAATAATAGCGGCAGGAATTAAATTCAGGATGAGCTATCCGGCTCTTCTGAAGGTCTTTTGGAGGCGTCTGGTTTACTTATGAAACTCCCGAAGTAGGCGGCAGAGCTCACTCGAAACTGCCTAATTTGTTCAAAGGGACTGAACTTGTTGTCGAGACTTGGAACGCTCTGGGGTCTTTTTTCTTCCTTGGTTACAATTGAATATAATATGAGGAGATCTCTTACCTATTGATATAGTCCTGACTGTATTCCTGGTTTTGCTGGGGGATCATGGGGGTGCCTGTACCGAGGTCTGGTGGGCCTACTTGGGATCTGGAGGAGTGCGGCCTAGTTTTGAGGGTGGAGGTTAACAGGGGGAACTCGCCTCACAGGGAGGAATTTTCATCAGGTCCCTTTTAGGGACGGACCGTTGGGTCCTTAACGGGTTCCTCCGCCCACGGTTTCCTCCTGGTGCATAATATATTGAGGGGATGGCCCGAATGTTTGACTGGTGGGATATTAAGGGACCAGATCGCCTGCTGGGATACTGGTACCAGTAGAATTCTTTTTAAATGCTGTTCTCTTTAAAATGTCTGGGCTGGTTAGATGCGCTTAATAATCTGTATTTCCTGGATGAGAGCGGTTTGGATGGGCTTTAGGAATGCGGATGGGGAGGCTATGCGATCCCAGGATTGTTGCATGATGATTTACAGGGCATGTTTGAATATATATTTTTTTTTTTTTTCTAATGATCCATGGGTGGTGGTGGGAGCACAGGGTGGTCAGCCACTGGGAGATATCTTCACGGCCTAAATAAGGGAGATGGTGCACCTGGTTCAGGAACCTCTTTATTGGTTCTTTGGTTTTTGATCTGGGTTTACAGTATTAAAGGACTTTTGAGAATTGGACTAGCTTTTAGTTGGGGTTGGTTAAGTCCTGGGCAGGTGTTCCTTCAGGGGCCCTTACTAACCCAGATTGGGCATAGAGTCTTAATTTTACTATTTCATTGGGGTATTGTGTATATAGTTTTTGTGGGGTTAAAGTACATTGGATCGATATGGGGGGAGGTTGGGGGTTGGTACGGGTTAACCTACTATTTAAAGATTATTTCTGCTGTTCTTGTTAATATTAGACATTAGTTCTACGTTTTCAGATTCTCAACTTAGTACCTTTTCTTGTAAAGTTATCTATTTCCAGTTATGGGGGGAGGGTTGGGAGGTTTTGGAAGGTGCCACATTATGAAGAACCGGTTGGAAGTGTCATGGGTCCTCTGGTGTTCCCTCGTTTTTTCATTCCCTTTCATGGCTCAAGATGGCTATGAGGTTTATTAAAGTGGCTACTTGGAATGTCAGAGGTATAAGGGGTGGGGTTAAAAGAACTCAGATTCTGCTAAATTGCTCCCTTCTCGATATTGACATTATTTTTTTTTACAGGAAACGCACTTGTTAAATTCAGAGATGAAAGGTCTGTGTCGTCAGGGATTCTCTCAAGTTTTTGTCTCTGAAGGTACTTCAGCTAGCAGGGGTGTGGCTATTTTGATTAAAAGAGGTATTCCATTTGTAGAGGAGGAATGTTCTATGGACCAGGAAGGCAGACTGGTTTTGGTCAAGGGCTTGCTCAATAATATGAAAGTGGTTCTAGGGGCACTATATGGACCAGTGGATGGGGACCCTAATTTTTTTATGCAACTAGCTGATAAGCTGAGTAGCTTTCTGCCGGCCTATTTCATTTTGGGCATAGATTGGAACACCACCCCAACTCAGGATCTAGACAGAACTTATAGATCTAAAAAACCTACTACCCCTGCTCAATTAGCTCTCAGGGATTTCATGAACTTAATAGGTCTATGTGACCCCTGGAGAGTTTTGAATCCCTCCAGCCGTAGTTACTCCTTTTATTCTCAAATACATCATTCATGGTCTAGGTTAGACTACATCTTAATTAGCTCTCACTTCTGGCCAATGTATCCCACTCAGGTATAGAACCAATTGTTATTTCGGATCACTCCTGGCCTGGATCAAGCTGTCTCCTGGCCCACCTGGTCAGAGAGATACTACTTGGAAGCTCAACACTCAACTTTTGAAGGATGATTATTGTTTCTCATTAAATCTTTGATCTCGTCTTTCCTCGAAATTAATCAAAGCCCTGATATCAGAGAAGACTTAATTTGGTGTTCTCTAAAATGTTTCCTTAGAGGTGAATTTATTAAGCTGGCCTCCTGGAGGAAAAAGATGTGGGGGGGTTAAGATTTTCTCACTGTCTAACCAAATTAAGACCACTGAGGAGACCTTTTCTCGCTCTAATTCTCAATCAGACTTTGAGAAGCTATGCAAACTTAAGAATGAATATGAAGGTTTGATCCAAGAAAAAACAGAATATGTCATCCTCAAAACCAAAGCATGTTATCTCTATCAGGGGGAAAGGCCTGGTAGATTGCTTGCTCTAAGGCTCAGGGAGGCTGAAAGTTCAAGACTGATCCCTGCCTTAGAGGCATCGGATGGCTCGATCAAAACCTCTCCAAGGGATATAGCGCAAATTTTTGAATCCTTTTATAAAGATTTGTATGGTACCGGGGCCTCTCAGATATCCCATTCGGAGGTAGACCATTTTTTGGATAGGATCTCCCTCCCTGCCTGCAAGTGCATCAATGCGATCTACTAACCACTATCACCTTGAGCCGAGATAGAAGAGGCCATTAAAGGTTTACCCCTGGATAAGTCCCCGGGACCTGATGGTTTTCCGCCAAATTTTTATAAAACTTTCAGTAAAGAAATTTCCCCTCTTCTTCTAAATTTGTTCAATCACATACTTTCCTCAGACTCCCTAGATCCTTCATTGTTGGAGGCTACAATTATTCTGATCCACAAGCCGGATAAACCCCATTTGGAACTAGCTAGCTACCGACCAATATCACTGTTAAATTATGATATTAAGATATTAACTAAGATCCTCTCCCAAAGGATTAAACAGGTATGGCAGGTACTTTTGAGTCCAGAGCAAGTAGGTTTCGCTCAGGGTAGATCAGCGCATCACCATGCTTCACTATCCCATATCTTTCAGGAGTCACAGAAGTCCCAAGTTCCCATGGCGCTGATTGCTTTAGATGCCGAGAAGGCTTTTGATCGGGTTAATTGGGATTTCCTGTGGGCCACTCTTGCTAGAATGGGTTTCCCTGAGACTTTCATCCAGTGGATCAGAGCAGTGTACAACTCACCCTCGGCCAGGATTTATTGTAATGGGTTTTTTTCATCCCGTTTTTCCCTGCATTCTGGTACCCGTCAGGGTTGTCCCTTGTCCCCCTATCTATTCAATTTGTATCTGGAACCTCTCATCCTTTGTATCAAGGGCTCACCCCTGATCACAGGATGTGTTATTTCTCAGCAAGTCTTGACCCTTTCTGTCTTTGCAGACGACATTCTCTTGCATCTATCGAACCCAGAATTTTCTCTAGGGGAAGTTTTACATATTATTAATCAGTTTGGAAAGGTGTCCAACTACAGGTTAAATCTATCCAAGTCGGTGATATTCCTCTTAACTCCTTACGTTTCATGCCAATTTCTCTCAATTTGGCATGAAATGGGCCTCGACTTCTCTCAAGTATTTGGGTATATATTTAGCTCGAGATGTGGAGGTATTTAAAAAACTCAATCTGGACGATTTGTGGGAAAGAATCCAGAAGGACCTTAATAGATGGGATAGCCTTCCGCTATCGGTAGGGGGAAGGATCAGTATAATTAAAATGAATATACTACCTCATATTTTTTACCCTCTGAACCTTCTCAATATTTGGCTCCCTATAAATTACTTCCATCGGATACATTCGCCTTTATCTAAATTTATTTGGCGGGGCAAGCACCCCAGAAGAGCTTATCTTAAGCTCAGTTTGCCTAAGGATAAGGGGGGTCTCCGTCTCCCTAATTTCAGGTTTTATTATTGGGCCAGCCAGTTAGTTAGGCTGGGGCGTTGGAGTAATCCTCAGTATGAAGGTTATAAACCCGCCTGGCTAGAATTGGAACTTAGACTGTTGAATAAATATAACCTAAGTCTCCCTCGTATCTTCTACTATAACTATTCATCCTTGCCGGAAGATATTCGGGGTTCGCCCATAGGTCTTTCTGTTAGAATTCTCTCTCATTGCTGGAGTTTTCTTAAAATTTCGTATACCAAAGATGTGGCTCAACCTTTAACTCTCAACCCTAATATTAAAATTGGGGGATCACTTTTATCTCCAGACTGGTTTCAAATTCATGACCGGTCGGTGGAAGACTGTTACCTCAGGGTTCTCTTGGCTCTCTGATAGCTTGCTAACAGCACTGAATATTCCACAGAAATATATATTTAAAGTCTTTCAATTGAGGCACTCTGGGAAATGTTTTGGGTATGTTAGTGCACCTTCCCAAACAAGATCTTTTTGGAACAGGTAAAGGTGTACTACCAATCCTCATGGTATAGCCAGATTATATTGTTACCTTTTGGTAGCCAAGTACGCTAATCCAATACCTGGCTTCAAGATATGGTCCTCTCTCTTACCCAGCCCTCTTGTAAGTTGGTATCAGATTTGGAGAGATACATATAAATACATTACTCTGGATAGGAATAGACTTATACAATATTTTATTCTGAACAATATGTATTACACGCCAACTAGGTTAACTAAGTTTGGTAAGTTAAAGTCTAATAGCTGCACAAGATGTGGCAAGGGAGAAGGGAATTTACTACACATTTTCTGGGAATGTGATAAGGTGGCCCCACTTTGGAACACAATTAAGGCCAATATTGACCCAATTTTGGGCCTTAAGGAATTATTTACAGCTGAGATTTGTATATTGGGGTTATATTCAGATATCAGTGTTAAGGAACGGAAATTCCACATGGCCCTAATCTCAATGGCTGTTAAGAGATTGGTCCTTAGACATTGGCTAGATCAATTGGATATCTCATATAATGAATGGATCAAGGAAATTTCCCTATGTTTCAAGATGGAAAGATTAATAGCCGGCTCCAGGAATGTTAGCTTCACTTTTAAGCAGAAATGGGGCAAATTGTACGATCTGTATTTGCATTAATTCCTATTAGTGTTACCTCTGGCAGGAATATCCCTCCTTTATTTTGTTTTATCTTGGTTTCTGGAACACTGCAGTTTAGGGTCCCATGCGCTTCTAATCAGTTCATATATTTCAGATTGGAATTGGGGTGGCACCTTCAGGGGTTGGGGGGGATGTTATGGCATTTTATTTCTGGCTGTAGTTACGGCATTGGATGTTTGTATTGGTATGTTATAGTTTTGGAAGTTAACTGTACCACATGTCTGTCTATTGTAATAAATCAATAAAGAGCTTAAATTTCAGATCAGGTGCGCAAACCATGCGACCTGTAGGTGTGAGCAAAGAATGCGCAAAAATGCGTAATTTGTGCATTTTGTGGTGCTCTGTAGCTCCATGACTGTACATCTGACCGTAACAAAACTTGGCAGGTCCAGAGATCTATGGTACCAGACTGTGCAAGTCAAGTTTCAGGCAAATCTGTCATATAGTGGCAACGTTATTAAGCTGCCAAATTTCAGATTTAGCCTTAACTGGGGTACTCAACCCTAACTATAGTGGCACCACAGTGCCACTATCATATCTCTCTCTCTCTCTCTCTCTATATATATATATATATATAGATAGATAGATAGATAGATAGATAGATACACATATACACACACACACATATCTATCATTGCAAGAAAACTCCATTAATGCATCAGTTAGGGTTTATATTATAGCAACAAAAGTATGGAAATTTGGTGTTAGGGTTCCCAGTCTTAACATCCCATCCCATCCCACCCCCAACCAACCCTACCAGTCCACCCACCCCTTTCTCCACACCCCCAACAGGCGTTGGGATGTGTCTTGGGGTCGTCAGGATTTTGGGTGCCCAGAAAATATATTAGTGGGTATAATGTTAAAAACAAACATCAGAATCTAGCTAAATGGGTCCCGCTTAGCTGGGTTCTGATGTTAGTTTTAAAAAATCCTACAGATTTATGTATTTTCCACGTTTGTCAGTTTGTGGAAAACTGAAGAAGATGGTAGTTGGCATGACACCAAAAATGTTTGGTGCCCTGCCAATTCAGTGGCAAAACAAAACTCAACATTTGTGCCACCAAATTTTTACTTTCGCCACAGAACGTTGCCTGAAAATCCTACTGCACATGCACAGGTTAGAAAACACTAATCTTCAAAGCCTAATAACTCTGGAATCCTTTGATATTTATTCTCTAGATCAGTCAAAGGTGCTGCCTTGGGACATGACACATGTCCCCTGCATGTTTAGGGCAAAAAATCCTCACATTGTAGTCTGTGGGTGAGAGCAAAAAAAAACAATGTTAAGTATAGGAAAAAGGTTTTTTTTTTTTCAAAAATGACACATGCGGATGTCAATAAATGCACAAGCTTCAGTTACAAACATTTCCACACATCAAGACCTTGCCTCCTAGACAACACATACAAAATTTCAACTCATTTCGTCAAAGACAGCCAAAGATATTAATGTGTAAAATTTGAGGTTTAACATTAAACAGGCTACTTAACCCTAACTATAGGGGCGCGATATATGCAGTATGGCCTAGATATTCAAAGGAGATGTGCCCAGAGCAACTGGTTTGCACTGTTGCATCCCAGAAGTGTGCCCCATGCCATATGCAAAAGGAAGTGATGCACCATGCAATTCCGGATGCACCACAGTGCAAAGATTATGTATGTGCATATGCGGCTCTTCGCAATATTTGGCCAGGATGTGTGGCGCATCTGCCCGCACATTTCAGAGATGTGCCTCACAAAGTTAGACATGTGGAAAACACACCTAACTGGTAGCCACCCACAGGAAGGTAGCACAGCAGCTTCCAGCCCCTGGGTGGCTACCTCCCAAGCCATGTACCGCATCCGAACTGTATGAAATGTAAGCATAACTTCCCTGGTAGTCCAGTGGTACCCCCCCTCCCATCCCCAATCATGAAATAAAACAGATCCCCATATGACCCTGGTAATCCAGTGGCCCCCCTCCCATCCCTGAATCCCAATGTGAATAATAAAATAAATTGTAGTCCATCCCTGGTAGTCTAGTGGACCAACTCCTGTCCCCGTACCCTGATGTAAGTAAAAAATAAATTTTCACTCATCCCTGGTAGTCTAGTGGACCCCTCCCATCCCCAAACTAAATCATATGATAATAATAATAATAATTTCTGTATCACTGGTGGTCCAGTGGATCTCCCCAACCCCCACCCACTGAGGTGACCACACTCCACTCCACTCCACTCCCTCAACCCATCTTTTCTAGTTTACTATGGAGGCAGCAGGCAGCACATCCCTCCACACACTGTCACGGCTGCCCGCCGACTGAACTGCCAGTGAATGACAGCTTACTATACACCTAGAAACCCATTGGTGGACACTGTCAACCAATGGGCTTGCAGTGTGACTGTGTGCATTCATTCACAACTTTGTGAATGACACAGAGTCGTATAGTTAGGGTTCAGACTTCACTTCTTTGTTAAACCCAAAATGTGCACTTTAATAAATTTGCAACCATTTGGCTGATTTGCATGGGATTTGGCATGCGCTGTCGGGTGCCATAGATCTCTGGATCTGGCAAGCTTCATTCTGGTCAGATGTATGGGTGCAGAGATATGGAATGTCAAAAATGTGAAAATTACCACTTTTTTTGACAATTTCTTTGTCATGCTGTTTATCCGAAATGACTTGGGGGTTTCTTTTGAAACTTTCAGGGTATATGGGATTTGGGTCACAGATGTGCATTTTGATAGTTTGGTGAAAAAATATTAATCCTTGCAAAAGTTATTAAATTTCAGTTTCCCATTATATCCCATGGGAAAAATTAGATGTGCCATGTGAAAGCACTTTTTGCTGCCACAAAAGGAGTAGTTGCTTTCGCAAATACGGAATGTAGTGTCAAGATTCTGCCATCTTGTTTTTAGTTACAATGTTGAAAAAGTTAAATAGTTTAAAAATACTGGCCTTAGGTAAATACCAACAATTGTGTTTACCTAATGAACCCTAGGATTTGGATTCCATGCTTAGTTTTTATACAAATGGCCAGAAATGTATTTCATTTTCAATTGGGCCATTATTGCAGCAAATTGCAGCACTAGTGCCGCAATTTACAAAACTACATTTGTGAAAGTACTGCAATTGTAGCACTGTTTTCAAACAATGGGGTTGTGCCACAATTTTAATTTGCAGCACTAACAGTTGTGTGGCTGCTACAAAAACTTTTCTAATCATTTCTGTGGCTAACTGACCCCAGAATCCAGTTCCTCAGACCCTGATTAGGTAAACACCTGTTGTATTTACCTAATTTATCTATTATTTACTTGTTTGAGAGCCTCTAAAGGGAAAGAAGCCCAAGGCAATAGAGTCAAAATGCAAAAAGATTTCACAGTATGGTGTGTCTTTTCCTGGGAAAACCAGAGAATCACACTGAGGGGAGTGGCCAGGGAGTATCTGGTTAAAAGTAACAGTTTACACAGCAAACTAAATTAATTCAACAGAAAGGACCACAAACACCATGTCGGAACTTCTATAAGAGTCCTTCGTTCATTATATGTCCATGCTTGGGAAGGGTAAAGTTCGAGCTTCACATCTGTTCGGCTACAGGACTGCAGGATTTATTGTACTGCTGCCTTGCCCAGTTGGGGAGTTCACCTCCAGTCTTCCACTTCTGTCTTGTGCTTCAGTATCAACAGCATCTGTACATGATCCATATCCATTCCTTGGGAAGAAGATTTGTCCCAGGGGCTGGACACTGCTGACAGCAGGTGGCAGTGGCTGCAGGTTGCACTCCTGTTCTTACCACTTGGGGGCTGGTTCTCCAGTCAATTCAGATCCTGTACAGGATGATGCAAACTCCCTGCTCCTGTTCATATGGGGAAGACTCTAAGCCCCTTTGGATTGTTCTGATTTAGCCTTGTCTCTCTGCTTGTGTTAATTAATTAATTATAACCTGTAAATAAAGAAAACAGTCTCCTGATGTACCATAGTGCTGCTGACATTGGGGGGCCCAATCCCTGTGTCAGCACTAGGAGCCCCCTGCCACTGTGAGACACTGGGGAGCCCACTCCCAGTGTCCCAAAATATGTCTTTGAGACCCACGCCACTCTGGGACACTGGGAACCCACTCCCATTGTCCCTAGATATGTCTTCCCCCCAGCAGTTTGGGACACTGGGGACAAGCACAGCAAAACAGCTCTAACACAGAATGAGTGTGCTGGGCACAAAAGTCATGTAAGCAAAGCAGCAAATGTCCACACCACTCAAAGTAAAGCTTTATTTAGTTTACAAGTAACAAACCACCATTAAACATCTCCTGATGATGCACCTGACTGTGTGAAACCAGTAGAGGTTCTCCTTGCCTGATGCAGAGACATTTAATGGCAGTTTGTTCTTATTTTAAACTGAATAAAACTGTAATTCTAGTATGCTTCAAGTGGTGCAGATATTTGTTGCTTTGGGACACTGAGGAGCCCACCCCAATGTCCCAAAATATGTGTCTCAAATCTGTAAAAAAGAAAACTGTCCCTGTAGTCTTTTTTTCTTTTCTTAATGCTAGAAAAAAGAAAATGGTCCTTCATTGTCTCCCCATCCCTCCCCTATCCCTCCCTCCCGCTGAGCACCCACCACCCCACACCTCCCCGTGCATATACTTACCACCAGAGGTCATCGCCTGTCATCTTCTGTGGACTGGGACATGTCTGGACTCTTCAAAGCTGAACCATGAACTGAGGAATCAAGGTAAGTGCCGCATAATGTATTTCAATGACATTTTGAACTTAAGTTGCTATCTTTGGCATTTTGGATATTTTTAACCAAATTTCAACATGGCCTTTTTGGGACACTATCTCATTAACACTATCACTGTCATTTCATTAATTGACCACAGAAGGTGATTTTGCAGTCACTTTGCAAAAATGCTTTTAAGACAGATTAAGAAAATGGCAGTGCCAGTCATAATTAGGGGTCCCAAAAATCAATTTGAAAATTTGGTAAAAATCATAAAAATGGCCACGCTTATGAGCATTCCTTGAAATGTTTGTACACACATGCAAAACTTGGGTAATTTGTAATATTATGACTTCAAGTTTTCAGCATACCCATTTTTTACACCACCTCATGAACAGTGCAGTTGTGATTTTTCACATCCTTCCCAACATGTTTTTGCACCTGTTGTGCGGAATGGCATTTTGGCATGCATTTGAACATTTTCACCTATGGGGTTTACGAGGCGGGGTCATAAGAAGACTATGCTCATAATTTGGGGTAAAAATATGAAAAAACACCAAAGTTATGACCATTCATTGAAACTTTGCTATGGCTGCTCGTAACTTCATAAATGTTAAATATTTTTGCCCAGATTTTCAGTGTAGCCTTCTTATTACCTGTCCTCATGTATGTCACACCTATGATATTTCAAATCCTGCCCAAAATGTGTTTTCACACCTGTGGTGCAGAATGGCATTGCAGTTGTGCAGAATTATGTTTTGACATGGATTCCAAAATGTTCTGCACATGAGGTGGGGTACTAAAATGGCTATGCTGACAATCTAGTCACTGCTGTCCTATAAATGGAAGCACAGGGCCTGGGGCACTGTGCTTCCATGGCTACTATACATATAGGCATCTATGGAGGGATGGCAGCATATGGCCCAGAGGGCCCTGCGCTCCCACAGACAAATAAGGATATGATTATACTATCTGAAAAAGTAAGGAAATTCACAGCAAAAAATCTTCATTAATGCATCAGTTAGGGTCTTTACTAAAGTGATAAAAGCAGGGAAATGAAGTGTTAGGGTTTCTGGCCATAACACCCCACCCCCACCCTACAGACAATGACAGGCATTGGGGGTGTGCCTTGGGGTCATTGGCCCTAATGCTCACTCCATTCCATAAGTAACTACACTGAGATGGGCACAGTATAGGAGAATGGGGTGTGCTTTAGGGCTTACAAGCCCAAGGCACTCCCCGATGCTCTGTCAGTGTCTTCAGGGTGGAGCGGAGTGTTAGGGCTGGAAACCCCAACCCACAGTTCCCTACTTTTATCCCTTTAGTAAGAACCCTAACTGATGCAGTAATGAAGTTTTTGCAATGAAAAAAATATATATATATAAAATATATATGTGCTTGTGTGTGTGTGTGAGTATATATATGTGTGTGTGTGTATATATATATATATATATATACACACATACATATACATATATACATATATATAGATAGATATTATAGGGGTGCAGTCACACGCCTATAGTTAGGGTTGAGTAGGCATCTCAATGTTAAACTTAAAATTTTTACTTTAATAACTTTTTAACTGTCGAAGAGATTTTCACGGAATTTGGTATGCCCCTTCCTGTGGTGTAAATCTCTTGATCTACAAGTTTTGTTCCTGTCTGATGTGCGGTCTCTGAGTTACAGAGAGGTGAAAAAAAGTTTTACCAATTGACTTTGCTGGGGCTTTTCTGAACTTTCCTACAGCCCAGAGGTTTTGTTTGGTATGAAATTTTCAGGACAGATGTGCTTTTGCTAGTATGGTGAAAAAAAAAAAAGCCATTTTAAGTTATTGCAATTTAAAATTTGAAAAACAATTTCAAGCATGCTCAGTAGGCACTCCTGCAGTGTATGAGAAAATTCCTCTTTGTGTATGGCCACCATCTTGTTTCCAGTTTGCCTGAAATTTAAATTTAGAAACCTCCCAAAATGATATTCTGGGGAGGAACCAACACATGTAGCTTGTTTATTCTGACCCCGTAGGTGCATTCTGCACTTCACTGTTTGGAAAATGCCCTTAAAATGTGTGTTATTTAACATTTAAATTCTTTGTTCGTATTGGCGTCATACAACGTAGGACCTTAGTTTGTATGACGATACGAACTAGGATCCTACTTCATATGACTCTGATACGAACAGAGAATTTAAATGTGGATATTTCAGACATTTTTTGGTATTTTCTCACCAAATTTTCAACATAGGCATTTTGGGATCCAGTCTCATGAGCAATGTCATTGTCATCTCATTACTCGGTCAAGAAGGTGATTTTGTGGTCACTGCATGGAGTCACCTTTTGGGATGAGAAATCACATTTGGGACTGATTAACAAAATGACAGTCCAGTGTTCATGAGGGAGGTCCCAAAAGCCCATGTTGAAAATTTGATGTAAAAATCAAAAATGACCATGTTACAAGCATAAGTTGCCCAGTTTCTATGACGCTCAGTAACTTTTCCAGTTTTTAATATTTTCACCCAGATTTCCAGCTTTACCATTTTTTCACACCTCCTCATGAACAGTACAGCTGTCATTCTACATCCTTCCTGAAATGTGTTTTCACTCTTCTGCTGCAGAATGGCACGTTGCTGTGCAAAATCAACTTTGGGATGAAGTAACAAAATCCCAGTGCCAGTGTTCATGAGAGAATTTCCCAAAAAGCTTATGTTGAGAAATTTGGTTGAAATTTGCAAAAATAGCCACGTTAGCAATGCGTTGTGGTTTCATGTGCTGGTAACCGCCAATTTTAATATTTTCCTTCTGGTTTTCAACATTACCCCTTTCCACACCTCCTCATGAACAGTATATAGCTGTCATTTTTCACATCCTGCCCAAAACATGATTTTGCACCTGTGGCGCAGAATGGCAATTCACTGTGCGAACTCAACTTTCGGGACAGATTAACGAAATGACAGTGACATTGTTCATGAGGGGTGTGTCCCCAAAATGCCATGTTGAAAACTGGGTGGAAAAAATCCTAAAAATTCCCGAGTTACTTGCATTCGTTGAACTGTGGTGCCCAAGGCGCCTTTTGACACCCATATCTCAAAAATGATGTGAGATGCAGGTTTCATTGATTATCTTGCATGGAGGTCATCACTGTCATGATTACAACAACACTGGATTTTTTTCATAGCAGCTATGATTGCTGAGATATTGGCAGATTTGTGTTATAAGTGTTCCTTGCCCTATAGGGCTGCTGTATGGCTCCATATTTAATGTGTAAGTAGGAGTGCAGGGCCCGTGCTCCAACAGACATGTACCATTATGCACAAATGGGCAGCTTGATGGGAGCATGGGGCCTTTTTACTAGTTATGTTACACTTTTTGAAAAAGTAAGGAAATTCTTTGCAAAAAACTTTGTTAATGCATCAATTAGGGTTAAAGCAACAAAAATGGGGACATGAGATGTTAGGGTACAGCCCCTAACCCCCAACCCCCATCTTCCACAGACCAACAGACACTGGGGTGTGCCACGGGGTCATCAAAGCCTAACTTTCACCTGATTCTTCTTTAGTATAGCATGTCAACCTGTTTACGCATAGAATGGGGTGAGAGTTGTGCCTGACAACCCCATGGCACATGCCGGCATCTGTCAGTCTATGGAGGATGGGGAGGTGGGTGGGGTTAGGGGATCAACCCTAACATCTCATTTCTCCACTTTTGTCGCTTTAACCCTAACTTGTGCATTAACAAAGTTTTTGGCAATGAATATATATATATATATATATATATATAAGAATATATCTTAGAGGCAAAAACTCCATTCAATGCATCAGTTAAGGTTGGTCCACAGTGACAAAAATGAGGAAATTCAATGTTAGGGTTGAAATCCCCTTGGACCCACCCCACCCTGCCCCCAGCTGGCATCAAGGTGTCGTTGGGGTCATCGCCTAACTCTCACCCATCACATGTGTAGACAAGCCGAGTTGGTGAAGCATAGGAGAATGGGGTGAGAGTTAGGACCGATGACCCCAGTGCACACCCTGATGCCGGCTGGGGACAGGGTGGGTGGGTTCAAAGGGGGTTCAACCCCAACATCGAATTTCCTCACTTTTGTCAATGTGGAACAACCCTAACTGATGCATTAAATGGAGTTTTTGCCTCTAATGTCCCTGCTTTTCAGAATGAGGACTATAAATAGTGAATGGAATGCTCCCACCATGTGATTTTTTTGTGACATAGTAACGTAACAGCAACCCAAACGCAAAGCGATAATGGTTATGCACATGGTAACGCAAACGGAATTGTAAAGCAAGCGTTAATAGAAATGCAGGCTAAAGTGGTGCCAAAGGAACATTGACGAAAAGGAGATGCAAGCGTTAGGAAGTAGCAAGTGGCAACGCACACGGTCACAGTACTGCTATTGTAAACGCAAATGATAACTGTAACAGCAAAAGTAATGGGAAAGGAAATAGAAACGGAAATGCAAATGCAAGTGTGTACGGAAATGCAAACCGTAACATGCATGGTGACAGTACCACAATTGTAAACGCAAATGGTAACAGTAACAGCAACAATAACACCAAAGAAAACAGAAATGCAAATGGAAGTGAGTATGGAAATGCAAACCGTAATGCACATATGCACGGGAATGCAATTGGAAATGCAAATGGTAATGATAAGAACACGGGTGATGCAAAACGAAAGAGAAACGCAAATGGAAATGGAAGGGCAGCCGCCAACACACAATGGTAATACTCATGGTGATTCTAAGTGAAAGACAAACACAAACAGTAGTAGAAACACACATGGTAACAATAACGCAAACGGAAATGGAAATGCAAAGGGTAACGCACATGGTGGCATACACAGGGACGCTATCGCAAAGTGGCACGGAAATACAAGTGTAAAGCCTACGTATAACAGTAAGTGGAGCACACATCCTATTTTTCCCCAAAAGCACCATTGAGAAAGACAGTGAAAACAAAGAATGTATGCATAATAATGGGCCTCGGAGCAGAAAACGAGCAGCTGTAATATTCAAATGCTAATATCTCAGTAACCGTACGACGTTGAAAAAAAATTTAAATTTCACATCATTCATCATTCAAGCAGTTCAACTGTGTCATCAGACTGAACAGATCAGGCATTTGCAGCGCCATGCTACGAAGAAATAAAATTGTATATTGTAGTTTCCTCCTGCATGTTCACGATCCACAAATGGGCCTTACATTGTAAAACAAAGTCTTGCTCCCACAGGTCAAGTGTATGGCGGCCGCACTCTCGACTCAGCCCTGTCTTGCTACCTCCATGCACAATTAAGAGGGTGACTGAGGCGGGTTAAATGGCTGCCACATCAAACATGTTAAGGGGCAAACAAGATGCTGGGATGCACATCTAGGGGGATCAGTAGTAGAAGAGATGAGGTTATACTACCCTTGTACAGGTCACTGGTAAGGCCGCATCTCGAGTATGGTGCTCAGCACTGGTGTCCTTTCTGGCGGCAACATCACAGTCTACCATGTCTGTCCCACCATTCACTCAATTATCGTAATAATCATTATAGTAATTCAAGTTAATTGTTCGACAGAAAGTTTTTCATGGACACAAAGCAATATTTTGTAAACACATAGAAACATCAATAAATACATGCGTTAAATAAAAACGTACACAATTAAATGTTTGTCATTCATAGGAGGGTAGAGAGAGGAGTGTCCTTAGCTAATTCTGACTAATGTGCCAGAATGTGGACAGGTAATTGAGGTGCTCAGGTCTGGATGCCTACATCCTACCCTAATGTCAGCATATCCATAATATCATACCCCAGATAAAGGCAAGATGGCCAATTATTAACCTTTAATGGAGCTGTTTCCATCTATCATAGAATATAATCAATTAATAAGAATGGCTAATATATGTCAATTGTGTCTGTCCTGGTATTTGCTCAGTTATCACAGATCCCTTGATCTCACTGTCCTTCAGGTTTCTATCTCACCCTTCCTTGAGCTGAGCTACACCTTTGGTTTAATCAGTTCCTGAAGCAATGAATCCCACAGTCCAGCTACTCTGTACAACAAACGTTGATCAGTGCCTTGATAATAAAATAATAATATTTTTTATTTATAGCGCAATTCAGGAATCAAAGCATTGTACATACACATATCATAAAACATTTCAATAAAATCTCACAAATATTTCAGCTTCAGTTAAAATTTCCCACAATCCATGAAAACATCAGATATTAGAATCCTGTTTAAACAGATGTGTTTTTAAACTGGTCTTGAAGCTCTCCTTGGGCCTGCACTCTCTAACCTTAATGTTTGTGCACAAGTTTTACTAGTGAGATCATTTTGCATAGATGGTAAAGAAGGGTAGGTTAATTCAAATAACCGCTGCTTAAGCGGGAAAGGAGGACTGGAAGGGCCACCATGCTAGTGAGCAGATGCTTGTGTCCCCGCCACTCCAGCAGTGAGACTGCGATTGGGTGACATGGTTGCAGAAAACTGCTTCTGTCTTCACTGCTCCAGTGGGGGAATGGGATGGCCCACTTCAGCAGCAGGCAGGTGCCTGCATCCTTGTCACCCTAACAGAGGGATTGTGATGTCATGCCATGATGCCAGGCAGCTGCTTGTGTCTCTACCAATGCAGCAGGGGTTCAGGAATGCCCACTTCAGGGTGGGAAACTGCTTGCACCCTACCATTCCAGCAGGGGGACCGGTAACAGGTAGCACCAACTGTCCTGTGGAATATGCTTCCATGGGAGGTCACTTCAACCCCATCACAGAGAATTTTCAATCCAAAGTTAAAGTAAATGTTGAACGTTCCCCAAATGCCTGTTACACATAGCATGCCATTGCCAGACATGCTTCAAATGTTGAAGCTGCAGTTGGTTTTGTAAAAAAAATCTGTCATTGTCATTTTTATTACTGTTTTATCAGGGTTTTGTCCTCCAATTTCCTGTGTGTGGTCGCACCCCCAAAATGATGTCATATCAGGGCGCTATCATTGTTTTTACATACAGCAACAAGGAATTCTGAGTAATTTATAATGTTGCCTTAAATGTACTTTACTCAGACTTACAGTCTCTTGTGTTGCTGATGATGAGCAGTAACATGTAAATAACTGTAGCAAGGCATTGTGGATAAAATACAAACCTGTTTTACAGTTTCCTTACTTTGAGATGCTGTCCCATATTTATGTGGTGGTGTCAACAATATAACCTTTTGTTTGTTTATTTTCACAACAATGCATTGTACATACCATATCTAGCTACAAGAATTCTATACTGAGAGATGTAGTCTCCTATTTCATCAGTGAGCACAAAAATATAATACCCTGTATACTAATTTACATAGTGAGGCATTGTGGGTACAGTAACTTTGTTTCCCTGGTATGATGTCACAGCATTGAGAACAAAAGGGGCGGGTTATGCAAATGAAGCAGAGCACTAAAATAAAATGATTTTTTCATGGAAAACGGCACTGTTTGGCAGTTTGAATGGTAGGAGACTGATTCACAATAGCTTACAGGTTGCTACTCCCATTTCCTATGGAACCTTCAACATTTACTTTAAAAGATGCCTGCAGATGTAAAGTATGGGACTGAATCATGTTACTTGACATAAACTTAGGGTTTATTGGATATGATGATGAAATTATGGGACATTGCTATATTTGTATGTCTTGGCTTTTATGTAACATTGAAAAACTTTAATACACAGAAAGTGCATAAAGAAAAAGATACCTGTTATTGTGAACCATCCCTGAGATGAACTGAGTTACCTGTCTATGTAGTTGTGATTTCTGTCCAACACTTAAACTCTAATACGTTGCCATCCAGTTTCATGTTTTTTTTTGTTGACTCTGTCAGTTGTGCAGAATTACATTTTGGTGGGGATTTGAAAACTTTCTGTACCGGGCACATGAGGTGGGGGAAATAAGGTGGCTATGCTGACAATTTAGTCACTGTTGTCCTATCAATGGAAGCGCAGTGCATGGAGGGCCCTGTGCTTCCGCAGCTACATACATATACGCATCTACGGAGAGACTGACCCTGCACTCCCACAGTGAAATAAAGATACTATTACACTATCTCAGAAAGCAAGGAAATAAATTGCAAAAAACTGTGCTGATGCTCCAGTTAGGGCCGAAGCAACAAACACTGGGAAATATGGTGTTAGGGATTACAACCCTAAAACCCCACCCCCAAAGCAGGCAGGAGAGCAGGCATGGGGTGTGCTTTGGGCTTCTCAAGCCTAAGGCTCACCTCATTCTCATAAAGTCTACACACCTGACTATTTACAGATGGAATGGGGGGAGCACTAGGATTGAGAACAGAGACAAAAGTAAACACAGCAGTCACATAAATCAGCAGAGTTGACCCCCATTGTGAAAACCAGCAGATTTGAGACACAGGAGAGCAAAGTTGGGCTCTAGGCTAAGCAAACCCATAAATCTCTGTGACAGGCAGCAGTGCGATCAGAGGAACTTGCTTCTGACAGGAGCTCAAATTCCAGAGCTTCCAACAGAGGAGCTTCTGACCTCCAACAATGCCTCCTGGCCCCAGTGACCACCATATTTATTTATTTATTTATTTCAGACTGGATTAATACATTTGAGTCAGAGACTCATTTACAAAGGTTCCAAGTCATACAGAACAATGGACAGTCAACAAATTGGTTGCAAAATAGGTTACAAAAGTTTCAAGAGTACATAGAAAGCTTGCATTTCAGGTTCAGTGGGTGCATAAATGAAGATATATACAGTATATACACACACAACACTTACATATAGACATGCACATACATAAACATGTAGGAAGCTAGTGAGGAGGAAAGCCAGGATTAGAACTCAGTACGAGATCAAGGAACTGTATCCTGAAACATAGGTAGACTGTATAATTAGGCAGACAACAGAGTAAGTGCAGGGTAAAATATACGGATAGTGACACACATTATTGACCAGTAAAGAGGCAGCCAGAGAAGGCTTTGTCAGGGCATGACATAGAAGCAGCCAGAGAAGGCTTTGTCAGGGCATGCCATCGGGAAAGGAGGGTGAGGTGGCAGCAGAGTTGTTAGGTGGGCAGATGGGGATGGGGTAAGAGGGTGGCTAGGAAGCGTGTTTTTGTAGGGGGTGCAGGGGAAGGGGGGCTAGGTGGAGTTGACTGTAGAAGTGGGAGGAGTGGGCATGGGGATGAGGGGTTGGGGGATGCAGAAGAGGAAATGGTGGTGGGCAGTTGTGGCGGGGGGGCAGTGAAGTGATTTCTTTAGTACCCAGAGGGGTGGTATGAAAAGACTGGGAAGTATGGATTAGTGGAAACGTTTGCAGTCATTCTCAAGGGCTAAGTGTGCTCAGAGACCTGATTTGAACTGGCTAATCTCATCACACTCGAGCAGGTCCTTGGATAGTTCATTGAGCCACTTGGGTCCACGGAATGAGAGGGATCTGTGGGCTTGTACTGTTCATTTAAATGACACCACCAAACCCCCCTTTGATTGCATTTCTAGTCCTAACTGTTGGTTGAATGGTTTTGAAAAGGCAGGAGGTTGAGCTAGGGGTAAGTCCTAGCATGAACTTCTTTGCCAGCAGGCACGTTTGAAAAAGAATCCTATGATGGAGAGGGAGCCACCCTGTCTCGTGATAGAGGGTGCAAATATGAGTCCAGTAATCAGCCCCCAGAACTAGATGGCATGCTTTGTTGATTAGGGTTTTTACCCTTTTGAGGGCAGTATCGGTTCCAGTTCCATAGCTAACAAGGCCATAGTCTATGGTGGATAAGACTGAACAGCTTGTGACCAGCTTTAGGGCTTCCGGGGTCATGAAATTCCAGTTCCCGGTAGAGGACACCAAGCTTAGCATTGGCTGTCTTAACAACATGATCAACATGGGTTCCAAATGATAGGGTGTCATCTAGGTGAACCCCGAGATATTTGAAGGTGCAGACTTGTTCCAGTATATTACCTTTGAGACTCTGGACCTGCAGAGGCCCAAACTTCTTCTTATACTTTTGAACAGAAAAAGCCTGCTCTTTTTTTTTTTGTAGATCAGCAAAGTTTGTTATTTGAGAACCATTTTTCAAGTTTGTGAAGTTGTCCTGTAGTTCGGCAGAGATCAGTGACAGATTTTGCCTTTAACAGAGATGACCGCATCATCTGCATATAGCATGATGTGTGCAGGGCATTCAGAAGGTAAAGGGTTGATAAAGAGTCTGAAGAGGAGGCCAGAATTGACCCTTGTGGGACACCCAGGCTCACTGTCCTTGGTTCCAAGAGTCTCCCATTGATTTTGATGCTATGCCCTGCAGGAGAAGTAGCTGTCAAACCATTTCACTGTGTCCCTGGATAGGCCTAGGCTGAGGAGGTTTTGGAGTAGGAGGTATGGTTGACAGTGTCGAATGCCTTTGTGAGGTCAATAAAGACCGACCCACAGCCAGACCTTCATCAAAGCGCATAGATTTGGGAGGTATAATCAACCAGTATGGAGAGTAACATAGAAACATAGAATTTGATGGCAGATAAGGACCGCTTGGCCCACCTAGTCTACCCATTTCCCTACCTAATGGATAAGCTGCATATCCTAGTTAACCAACAGCCTACTTCCTCCTACCCCCACTAGAATTGCCTTATGCCTTAGTAGAGTGATCCCTCCCGACCCCGTGCTGCTGGACACAGAGTAAGTTGTACTTGGATAGGTGTTTAGTAAGCTGGTCTGAGACCACTCGTTCAAGGACTTTAGATAATGGGGAGGAGACAGATGGGCCTGTAATTGGACAGGTTTGTGTTATCCCAGGTTTTAAAGATCGGAGTGACCAGTGCCTCCTTCCATTTGTCAGGGAAAACACTGGACCGTAGGGAGGCATTGAACACTTTTGTCAGTGGTTCTACTACTTCATTGAGTACCAGAGCTATCATCCGCATATCAATGAGGTCGCTAACCGTTCGTGTCTTCCCTAGAACTCATTTGACATATTTTAGAGTTTCATGCTTACAGAGCTGCTTAAAGTAGAATGGGGGATGCCTCTTGTTGCTAAGGAATGAGACGGGGAGTTGGGTGGCAAGTTAGGTGAAGGGGGGGGGCTAGATAATCCCTGTGTAGTACCATACTAAGATCAGTGAAAGCCTGGTTAAAGCATTTATTATGTCGCCAGGCTCCTGGTATGTCTCAGTTGTGGTGATAATTAGTTCAGAAGGAGCTCTACATGTTTTTCCTGTGAGAGATTTTACTGAGTCCGGAACTCTCTCCCCTGGCCCCAGCTCCTCTTCAGGAGCTCATTGTAGCAGGAGGCCTTAGCTAGTTGAATGAGCTTCGTGCATTTGTTACTGGCAGTTTTGTAGGCCACAATGTCAGGATGATTTCCCGTTGCTTTGGCCCTGTGCCACAGGTTGTCCCTATGGCGCATATGCTTAATAAGGAAGCCAGTGAGCCACATGTTGGTAGCCCCTCTTACCTTTATTGTTTTATAGGGCGCAAATACGTTGCATTCTTTGTTAAATATATATATTTTTTTTATTTAGTTTTTGATGACCGGGTAGGTTGAGAGGAAGTAGTTTAGAGCTTGGTTGCCTTCAAGTGCCCTGTCAAGCGGTGACCAGTCCACTAGCGTGAGATATTGTCTAAAGGTGTTAAGCTGACCAGTTCTCAGAGATCTGTTTCTTGTGACCTGAGGAGCACTTCTGGTGACCTTGTTTGACCAGGTGCACACTACAGGGGAGTGATCACTAAGGGTGTCTGGTAGCACTGTAACCTCAGAGATGTGCTCAGGGCAGGAAGTGAGGAGCCAGTCAATTAGTGTATTTGTGCCTGTTTTATAGTTAACTCTGGTGGGTTGAGTTACTAGCTGAGAAAGGTAGAGGCCTGAGATCTGATCACGGGTTGTGGTTGCATCCTTGGACTGCCAATTGCGTTGAAGTCTCTGACAATCAAGTGTTCCCATTTTGCTTGTACTGCTCTAGGTAGGTTGTTACTTGCTGGACACCAGCAGTGTGAGTACCAGAAGTGCGTAAACAGTGGAGCAGTAGCACTTTATTTTGTTGCCCGAGGGTAAGCCTGAGGCTTAGGATTTGTGCTTCCTTCATGAGTAGGCTTGTGGGCAGTATTTGACTTCTGATTTCACGCTTGATGTAAATCAGACAGCCGGCCTCGTGATTTGGTAATTCTATTCTGTCGGTACACAGTATAGTACATCTAGAGCTATGGTAGTGTCACTGACCTTCAGGAGAGCCATGTCTCAGTGAGTGCTATAACATCAGGTTTGAGCACTTCCACCCATGCCTGAAATTGCGGTGATTTGGGAAGGAGACTGAGAATGTTTAAGGATACTATTTAAGGTTCTCCATTCTCACAGAGGGATTTGCCTTGGTGGGCCGGATTGGGGTGCACATTACCAGAAATCAACAGCAGTAGCAGGATCAGTTTTCTTAGACTGTGTGCCCAGTGAACCATACTTTTACTGTATATTTTGTCCTGTAGTGCTTGAGGCCACTGGTAGTGGCTGCAGGGGTACTGCCATGTAATATGGCAGGTGCTGGGATATAAGGCAACATGGGTGGTAAGTAGGATTGGGGTGCTGGTTTGAGAGTGGGTTTGAGCATGAGTCAGCCCTTGTGCCCCATGGGTACAGGTAATGGTTTCAGATAAGGTGGATGGGTCTGTATTGGTGTCACTGTTTCTTTTAACCTCTCTCGATGAGGTATAGGATACAGAGGAGGAGATACCACTCCATCTTGAGTTAATTAGCAGTCACCCAGTTGGCTGTGGTAGGAGCAGTGACACTTAGTGGAGTGAATTTATTAGTAGTGGGCAGAAGGTCACCTATAGAGAGATGTGGCGCAGCTGAGCTCTTGGGAGAAAGCATGTAATAGAGGTCAGAGCTAGGGAGGGCAGGTGGGACGAATATCTGAGTTAGAAATAATTCAGCAAGTCAGAGAGGCTAACACAGAGTTCTAAGGAGCGCTGTGAGCACCACTATTTTGAAAAAAACAGTGAAGTCTGAGGCAGTCAATCGGGTATCAGCTCAGTCATAGGGGAGCCAATAGAAATCACGGCTTTTAGGCCGAGAAGCTCCCGGTAGAGACCATACCTTCTGTCCAATCCAGTGGGTGGCTTGCTGGTGTGAGGTCTAGCGACAGTCTGGTGGAGAAGTGCAGTTGTCAGCAGGCAGTTCTGGAAGCCCTTCTAAGGGCTTTTCTTAATCAGGAAGAGAGAAGGAGTGTTAGTTAAATCAGGAGGTTAGCTCAGCAGGAACACTTCGGTTTGGGGGCTTAGGGGTGGGCAGGAGAGAACAAAGGATGGGAATCAGGCGGTCGGTAGGATCTGAGAGACAAAACAGAGTGTGAGAGAGGTAATGGTATGGAAAAGAGTAGGGTGGAGGTGTCTGGTCTATGATGCATGAGGCGCCAAGTCCAAGACAAGCACTGGGGAGAAAGTTGAAGATAGCAGGAAGAGTTAGCTGCTAAGAAGTACAGGCTAAATTAGTCAGTATTTGTAACCATATGCTATAACATATTTGTAGCATATGTAACCGGGAGGGCTCCATCCAGCAGCCTGAAGCTGCACAAAGTGCAAAGAATCTGAGGTTTGAAGTATGAGATGATCTGAACTGTATAGGGGCAGCCGTCTTGGATGTGGTACAGTATGTCTCGAGATCAGAAGCTCACTAGTAGCTTAGTCAGGCAATCCGAGACAGATCTATTGACTTTTTCTTAGACAGTGGGGTGTAAAGTGTGAGTTAAAGGGTCCTGAGGAAGATTTTTCAGTTAGTCCTGAGACAGCATTTGAACAGCTCAGAAGAAGTACTGTTCACCTTGCCTGTGGTTTGTTTAAAAACTCCTAATAAGTGGGATTTGTATTCAGCTGAAGTGCCTTTGCAGGGTTTCAGCACCAAAAGAACAGAAGTTGCCTTGAAAGCTGCTCTATATCTGTTAAGGTAGCTGGCCACTGAAGTTTCTGTTACTGTCAGGATTTGTCCTGACAGGGGATTGAATCCTTTGAGGTCCCGAGTCTGTTGGGGTGGGTGAAGACAAGTTCCCCTGTGGGTGAAGAGGAACAGTTCATGAGGATCATCATGCGCCACCCTTGCCACTGGATGCACATTGGGTCTACCACACCTACACACAGCTGGCAACCTGCATCCAGCAGAAACCCACAGAACCAAAGTCATTATTTATTAAAGCATACTGACCAGATTGTAACCAAAAATGGTCAACACACCTACCTGCTCTGTATGTGAACTGTTTGTACTCTGTAACTAAATCTGGGTTACTCCTGAAAAAGGGACCTTCGGGGCTCAGTAGGCCTACCCGGTTATCAAAACTGAATAAATAAATAATTTAAGGCCTGCATCCTAAAGCACTGGGAGTGCGTTGCATCCTCCTCACCTGTAATCAGCCTGTATCTGCATGAATAGGGGAGACATCCCCAGTGAGTCAGCAGTGACACCATTCCATCACAGAAAGGTTGTGTGTACTAGGTATTACCCAAACATAGAATTTATAATTGTTTAGCCAGGGTTAGTTAGATAAAGCATGGGCATCATGTGTAGCCTTACATCCCTGATCACAGATACTGTGCAGTTTGTACAGCCAGGAGAAACTGTGGTAAATTCATCAGTTTTGTGTAAAGTATCATTCTGCTTCCTCAACCACCAGCCCATCATAACAGTACCTCACCAACGTCCATTCATCACAGGCCTACAACACCCAAACTGCATGCATGCATGCATGCATTGTACTGTTTGGGAGCTCACAGAGGGACAGTGGGATTAACTAGATCACCAGTGGGGGGAGGAGGACTGTGACATTTATACACTTTAAGGTGGGAGTGTGCTGAGAACTGAAATGAATTGCTTGCATTTTGCCTTTGCTTCCTTTGTCCTCAGACCTGTTTCCAACCCTAAAATAAGCTCCTTTAACTGTATTTTGTCACTATTGTGTTACTGCTATCCTTTGATAATTAGAGTGATAAGTGGGATGGGGATTCTGTTATTGAGGTCCCTGTCATTGAGGGTAGGGTTGTATTTATGTCATGTGGGGAAGCACCCAGGCAAGCAATCTGTCAAAAGGATCCCCGAAGGTGGAGGACCCACGCCACTTTGTAAACTCTTTCATATCATGATCCCAGATGCCGTTCATTTAGAAACACAGAAACACATACATTGTTGGGAGAAAAAGACCATCGGTCCATCCAGTTTGCCCTGATGTACCCTATCCTAACCCGAAACCTACTGTCTAGATGGGGTTTTTTGCCCATCCTCCCACCATGCCCCTTGCCATACTGCTACTCCCTTAATACTTATTAAGCCCTTATAACATGGGTTACCTAAGCAAGTGATAGTCATTAGACAGAAGCCGTCAGGTGGTCATGGATTAAATTCCCTATTTAATCCATGGTCTACCTGCTGGATCCAGTTCAAGATTTAGTAACTAGGCTGTTTACATTGTGGAGGGATCTACACAGGATCTTCTGCTCGCTCTGTGGAGTAGCCATTTCTTTCTGAGTGTTTAGAGAGCAGATGACACCCTGCAATCCAGAAAGAAATGGACATTAAGTTTTTCCTTATTCGCTAATGTCAGCCAACACAAGTGGTTTGAAGAAAAATGTCCACAGAGAAGCCATTGTCCATGAACGGGAGAAAAAAGAACGTAACCATTCCGAGCCCCGTAACAATTTCTGTACCAAATTCTAATAGCCAAGTAAAAGAACACCTGCTGGTCACTGAAGTGAGGGCAGAAGTCATCTCATATAAGGCGTCGGGTAGTTTTTCTGGTCCGAATCCTGCAAATACGATGCAGAAGTATGGAGAGCGAAATGTCCAGGCCCCCCACACACACAACTGTAGTTGTACTCATAATACACAGCAGTAGCGTGCCAAGTAATAACACTTCCTAGCTGTAGCCGAGGATCAAGTGTCACTTAGTAGGTAGCAACCCATTGGCACAAGTCAGACAAAAAAACAAGGCTACGCTGCTGTGACTGTAAATGCTGGACTCGATT
Organism: Neoceratodus forsteri; assembly: GCA_016271365.2. NCBI lineage: Eukaryota > Metazoa > Chordata > Ceratodontiformes > Ceratodontidae > Neoceratodus > Neoceratodus forsteri. The sequence goes on from JADMNL010000029.1 coordinate 134,544,661, forward strand.
CAGTGATTTGCAATACTGTGTGCCTTCACAATTTTCCATGTTGCACAGCACACAAATTGTGCCAATAACAGCATGCACGTGACAGCCTTCTCCTGCATGGTGTTGTCAGCCATAAAGACAGTGTACTGCATACCACACTAGAAATCCACATGTTCACTCTTCTGTCCATTCAAAATAAGCAATGAGCCATTCACAGCAGCTACTGTGCATTTAATCCACGGAAGCAGGCAGCAATTTTACATGCAGAGACACACTCTCAAAAGATCCAAGTTATGTAGCACAATAGTAAACAGGGAAATTTGCAGTTTGTATTGCAAACATTCAATATATTTTATCCGATGTGCGATAAATGCTGCAAATCATATTGTCAGTAGCTATGGAAATGCAGCAACTGTGGATTAAACTGTTCGTTTAATGCACACCTAGCAGGCAGCCAATGGCAGCTAAAAGCACGGTTTCAGAACAGTGAGTAATAGTATTGTGCAAGCGTGTGCCTTATTGCAAAGTTGTGGATTTGAACAGATAGCAGCAATCATGTGTCGGGCAAGATAGTGAGAGTTGTAGACACATAAAAAACAAACAGAGACATATTTTCTTAAGGGACTACTTTTCAATGCGGAATGATAATATCCATTTGTACCATAAAAACAGGGGTGCAGTTGTCTTAGAAGGGGTTCTCCTGTCTCCGCAAGGTAACCCATGTTATAAGCACAATAACCCACTCCAGGGTGTGGGGTTATAGGCATTTAATCCATGCCTGGATGTTGGGAGGACACTTGGCTCATGGCCCTCGTGCCTCACTACACACTCCAGAAGTGGATTAAATGCCTATAACCCCACACCCTGTCATGGGTTATTGCTAACTTAACTCTGTTCCAGCCTTGCTTGAAACCACAAACTGTTTCGGCACCCACCACCTCTGCCAACAGGCGGTTCCATGGCTCAACCCCTCTCTCTGTAAAATGAAGCTTTCTCATGTCCCTCCATAGCCTCCCCCCACCAGCTTCCATTTCAAACAACATGAAGTCTTGCTGTATTCTGACTATATGCAGTTAGCCCCAGCACTTGAACTGCTCCAGAGAGGAAAGAGTTAACTCTATGCAAAAGCATAGAAAGTTGAGCTCGAGCTCAGTTTTCAAACCTCTGTCCCTGGTACATTCTAATGTAACAGTCAGATTCTTTACTCCACCTAATTGTGAAGATGCTCCAGAGGTTTTTCTCCTCGTTGCTTTGGTTCGGTTACAGTAAAATTGATCGTTTTTTCAACTGTTTCATTATTTTTTCGGTCATCAAATCTCTGTCTACAGTACAGGTAGTGTAATTTAGGTAGATGGGGTAGAAATTGTTTTTTTTTGGTTCTTCACCGGTCAGTCTGGTTGGGAACTGAAGCAATTGGTGTTTTTGTTTGAAATCTTTAAAATTCTTCTGGTAAAGTGTGGGCCGGTAACTTTCTGGTTTAAAAAATTCATTTAAATTGATTGGCTGCTATAGGCCCCCTCAGCAGGCCTCAAATTACTATCTCACCTGGCGTCAATAACCAATCTAGGCCCTGAAGATACCATCATCCTTGGTGATTTGAATTTAACTGGCTATCTAATGCATCTGCTCCATTGGTAACCTTTTGTGACACCTATGGCTTTACACAGCTAATTAAAGACCCAACCAGGGTTAACCTAAAAATTCTAGCAACAGCTCACTCCTGGATATTATGTTGGTAAACAAGCCTCACTTATATACGCATGGTGAGTACTACCGAATGATGGAAGTGACCATTGTCCCATAGCTGGCATAAGATCTTCACCAAACCACCCAACCCTGCTGAATTTGTCCTCAAAAGGTCAAAAAGAAGTTCAACATACCAGGATACCTCCATGACCTGAGTAACACAATATATTGGCAAGATTTCACCTTACAACCTCAGTGGAAACAGCTCTCCAGATCCTAAAGGACATTATCACTAATGCTCTCAATATTCATGCACCATTCACCAATATCAGAACTAAAGCAAGGTCCTGCCCCTGGTTCACCACTGATCTTAAAACAGCCTTGCTAGCCAGAGACAAACTGTGGAAAAGGCAAGAAAACTAAGGATTCCAGAGACTGGCTAAATTTCAGAAAAGCAAGAAACTCATGTACAACACAAATAAGATCTGCCAAAGCTGCCTATTATTGAGCTGAATTGGATGCCTCCTATAATAACCCAACCAGGCTCTGGGAAACTATAAAGGGTATCTTGGGCCAAAACTCTACTCCTGCCTTAACCTGCAAACTGCTACTAAATAACACAGAAATTACGGACAAACAAGAAATCCTAAATACCTTCAATGACCACTTCACCACAGCTGGACTAGCATTTGACCTTCACCAAATCTCCTGAGATCTTCCTTGAACCTTCAATCCACGGTCAAAAGGCTACATCAACCTTCTCCTTCAACCCAATATCCTTGAAAGAAGTGGAAGATCTCTCCAATTTAGATACTTCAAAAAGTGCAGGTACAGACTCCTGGACCCCTACTTCCTCAAGATTGCATCTCAAGTCTTATCTGCCCCCTCACTCATCTCTTCAATCTTTCCTCACCACTGGATCCATTCCTCCACTTGGAAAACAGCTCAAGTAGTTCCTTTACTCAAATCTAGTGATCCCATGGACCTCAATAATTACAGGCCCATTTCCATCCTATCAGTTCTATCCAAGATGCTCGAAAAGTTAGTAAACTCACAATCAAGGGACTACCTGGATAACAATAACCTCCTAAATACAGCACAATCAGGATTTAGATCAAGGCATAGCACCATTTTGGCCCTAGCCAAAGTAATCAACGACTGGCAGATTGCTATGGATAAGAAGAACAGTACCTGTGCTGTGTTCCTGGATTTGAGCAAAGCATTTGATACAGTGGATCATGAATCATTAATCACCTCCCTTGGCTCACCAGGGTTGGATTCCCTTCACTCAATTGGTTCAAGTGCTATCTATCAGATAGATCACAACTGGTAAAAATGGAATCTACCTATCCACCTAAAACCACTGTTAAGAGGTGTACCAAGGCTCTATTCTTGGCCCCATCCTTTGCCATCTATATTAATAATATTGATGCTAACCTCACTCAATCCAACATCCATCTGTTTGCTGATGATACTGTATTATATGTTAGCAATCCTTCATTATCTAAAGCCTGTGAACTGCTACAATCTGAATTTTCCATCCTACAACACAACCTACTGGATAAAAAACTACTTCTAAATGCCAAATAAACAAAAGCTATGTTCTTTACCTCAAAGAGTTGCTCTGCCACTACCCCACCATCCACCACCCTACAACTAACAGCCTTACTTGGAGAGAAGCTGGAATTCATTGATAACTTCAAATACCTTGGAGTCTGGATTGATAACAAGCTTGACTATTCTGTCCATATTGAGGAGCTACTAAAGAAACTGAGACAAAGGCTTGGTTTATTTTTTAGAATAAAGCACTACCTCAACAGAGACTCCAAAAAAGATTAATCCAGGCTTCATTCCTATCCTCATTGACTATGCTGACTTTCTGTACGGACATTGTTCACTCCCTCTTAAATAAACTGGACACCCTATACCACAGGTCCATCAGATTCATTACTGACCTTCCCTTCAGCACCCATCATTGCTCCCTTTATAAGGCAGTTAACTGGACATCATTACAACACAGAAGAAATAGGAATGCTGCAATTGGATATTCAAAACCTTATCAGGCAAGCTACCTACCTATATCTCAAACTGTTTTACTCAAATTACTTCTAGGCCATACAACCTAAGGATCAGCAAAATTATCATTCTTAAGGTCCCCAATGTCTGCACCCAGTTTGGGAGGGCTGCTATCAGCTACTCACTAGCAATTGTTTGGAATTCACCCAAAAACCATGAAGCTAAATAACCTCCTACCCTTAATATCCTTCAAAAGACTATTCACCACCCTATTCCCAGAACTCTGCAACTGCTTCCACAAGGCCTAAACCCGCCCTACCTACCCCCGTGTTCCTATATGCTGATAAAACCCCGTTTCCAGTCCCAAGATTCACCCTCAAAATGCCTGCTAGGTCCTATAATCTACATATTACTCCTGATGTGCCCATTACCTTCTGTCTCACAGATTAAAAGTTTTAATGTGCCTTGTACATATGTATATTGTTATATATTAGCACTTATGTCATTGTATTACTGTTTATGTTACCCCTGTCATTGTATTACTGTTTATGCTACCCTTGTCAATGTAATAACACTTGCACTTTTTGACCACTCAGGTCCATCTTGTAAATGAGCTATGCTCAATGATGTTCGCCTGATTAAATAAAGATTTTGATTGATTGATTGAAAAACAACGATTTTTTCCTTTTTTTTTTAAATAACACAACAGCTTGGAACCGAAAAGTTTTGAATAACCTGGCGTGAAAGCTGAAAAGGGTAGTTTTGTAGTTAAGGCCATGTCTGAGAAACCCAAAAGGAAAACTGGTCCCACTGGGTTTCAACATTGTACTGAGTGTGGGGAGGCTTTTGCCAAAGCTGATCCCCACACCATTGTGTTTACTGTCTGAGGTTTGACCACCTCAAATCAGACTGCCAAATATGTGCAAATTTTCCTAAAGCCACTTTAGAAAAAGATTAGCTAGCTGAAGGAAAAGCAGGCCGGATGGCCAGCCTGGTTCGGTTCCAACTCAACCTGAGGAGGTGCTTGCTGACTAGAGCAATACCTCTTCAGGCAAAGAAATCAGATTCAGAGGATCGGTTCCAGTGAAAAGAAAAGAAATAATCCAGTTGGATCTTTCTCCTCAGATCCCAACCATAGAAGAGATTGCGAGAGCGATAAACATAGTGCAATTGCTCCGCCCGGTTCCGACCGAACCGACTCCGCCTGACAGACGATCAGTTTGGTTGGTTCCAGCTCCCTCAGACTATGAACCAGAGGAGTATTACGAGTTGGATTGGGAAGGGGATCCTGACTTTGAAGATGATGATGATGATGATGATGATGATTATGAAGGCCTAGATGAGCCAGTAGAGCCTGACATCTCCCAGATAGGCCTACCAATGTTTCTCCTCCCAGACTTTGAGTCCCCTTCACCTTTTTATTTTATAAAAGGTGGCAAAAACTCTCAGCTACTAACAGTGGAAGCTGTGGAGGAGGCAGATGAACCTGACTTTATGGAGATGATGGATGTCCCAGAGTCAAAGAGGCTGTCTATTCCCCTACATAAATCTTTGAGGAAACAGACTAAAAAAATTGTTACAGAGGCCATTCTCCATACTACCTGTGGATAAGAAAATGGACAGGAAGTATATGTTGTCAGGTTCTGGGATGGAATTTCTGTATTCTCATTGCAGCCATGTTGGGGTAGTGCAGGCTGCAGCCTGTGACAAGGCTAACATCCCCTTGGCTTCACACCCCCCAGATAAGGATTCCAGGAAGATGGATGCCATGGCAGTGAACAGTACTTGGCATCTTCCTTGGGACTCAGACAGGCCTCTTATATAGCTACGCTGCTAGGTACCAGAAATGTATGAGGATACACCCTGGAGCTAGTTAAAATGCCCCCCAGCTGGCCAAGGAGTTGAGGAGGTGACTGCAGATGGCATAGAGGCATCTAAAGTACAATTTCATGCTGCTGTGGACTCCAGTGATATGGCATCAAGAGTCATGGCCCATCTGTCTCCTTGCAGAGGTTTGCTTCACTCAGATGTCTAGCCTATCACAGGGTACCCAGGCTAAGGCCATGGATTTTCCTGTCACAGCTAATTCTCTGTTTGTGGAGAAACAAAGTCTTATATGAAGAAGATGGATGAATACAGGACCACCTACAGGAGTGCAGTGGCCAAGGAGAAGCAGGCCACTGCTCAAAAGCAGCAGTCTAGGGTTGGCAGGGGCAGGCCTTTTCAGAGGCCTTTTTACCAAGCCCAGGCTTCCTCCTCTTTTCAGCAGAGGTTTTTTTTCAGAGGGAGAGGCAGAAGGGGGATGAGCAAGGCTGCATCCTCTCCTCAGCCTAGGGCTCCTGCCAAACAGACACCCTGATGTGTCGGACCAGGTCGCCTCCTCTCTACCAGTGGTGGGGCAGGCTGGCTTATTTTTTTCCAGGCTTAGAAATCTGTTACTTCGGACAAGTGGGTTCTGGAACTAATAGGCCAGGGACTTGCTCTCAGTTTCAAAAGATTTCCCAAAATCAGAGCAAGGTCTTTCAAATCTGCCTCCCTATTGGAAACAATTGCTCTAGAGGCAGAGGTGTCTCAGTTGCTGCTCCTAAAGTCTGTGGAGCAGGTACCACTGCCTCACAGAGGGAAAGGCTTGTATTCAAGATACTTCCTTATCCCAAAAAAGACAGGGGAGTGGCGACCCATCCTAGACCCAAGATATCTGAACAAACATATCATAAAACCAAAATTCAAAATGGTGACTCTGGGAATCATTCTTTCCTCTCTGAGACCAGGAGACTGGCTAGACTCCCTGGACCTCAAGGATGTCTATTTTTACATCCCCATCCGGTGCTCCCACAGAAAGTACCTCAGGTTCGAGTTGCCCTCAGGTCACTACCAGTTCAGAGCAATGCCCTTTGGCTGGACATCTGCACCCAGGGTGTTCACAAAATGTCTGGCAGTAGTGGTAGCCTTCCTCAGAAAGCAGGAAGCATTTCAGTGTTTCCTTACCCTAGACAACTGGCTCATGTAGGCCAGTCATCAGACCAAGTCAAGTCAGTGCTGGCTGTTACCCAGAGGCTTCTGAGTTCTCTAGAGTTCTTCTCAATCTGGCCAAATCAGTTCTGGAACCTGTTTAGCTTCTCTCCTTTATAGGGATACAGCTGGATACCATTCAGGCAAGAGGCCTTTCTACCTGCCTCGAGGGTAAAGGCTCTCACAGATCTAGCTTCTTCCTTCAAACCTTTGGTTTCTCATCCAGCCAGGGACTTTCTTCAACTTCTAGGCCACATGGCAGCTTCCAATGCAGTGGTCCAAGGGGCCAGGTTCCAGATGAGGGACATTCAGTTTCACCTCTGGTCCTTCTGGTCTCAGAAGAAGGATCCTCTCACCAAGTTAGTTCCAGTGTCTCAGACCCTTGTCTAGGCTCTCCAATGGTGGCTGGAGGAGGACAATCTCAGGCAGCGTGTCCCGTTTCTGCATCAGGCACCCTCAGTTGTTCCCACCACAGATGCTTCTCTCCTAGATGAGGAAGCCCATTGGGGAGACCTCACTGCACATGGGACTTGGTCTCAACAGGAGTCTCTTCTTCATATCAATCTTCTGGAGCTCAGAGATGTGTTCTTAACTCTTCAAGCATTTTCAATATCAGTTCAGGGAAGGTGGTGCAAGTCAGGACAGACCATACTACCATCTGTACATAAACAAGCAAGGGGCACTCGGTCCACAGCCTTGTACACAGAAGCCGTGAAGGTATGGTTGTTGTCTTACTCCTTCAGACTTCCCTGGTAGCAGTGCATCTTCCAGGAAGGACAATATGTTGGCAGATGCCCTGAGCAGGATTTTACAGGGTCACCACGAATGGGCTCTGAATCAGCATGTTCTTTAGATCATTTTCAGGAGGTGGGGAACTCCAGAGATAGATCTCTTTGCAGCCCTAGGCAATCATCAACTTCCTCTGTTCTGTTACAGACCCCCAGTCCTGGGGTCTGTGCCTCTGGATGCTCTCCTGTTAAACTGGACAGGCAGGTTCCTTTATGCCTTTCCTCTAATTTTCAGAGTGCTGATCAAAATCAGGTATCAGCCCTGCAGTGATTCTGGTGGCCCCAGACTGGGCCAGACAACCATGGTATCCGCTACTGTTGTCTCTTTCAGTAACACTTCCTCTGTTTCTTCCCAGGAGGCACGACCTCTTGACCTCCTCTCAGGGGAGGATTTGGTACCCCAATCTCCAATCTCTCAGACTCAAAGCTTGGCTCTTGAAGAGTTAGAATATGCAGGCTTACACCTGTCTCAAGGTGTTCTGGATATTCTCAGAGTTTCCAGAAAGCCTTCCACAAGAAAGACGTATAACTCCAAATGGAAAAGATTTACTATTTGGTGTTCTCAGAAGGATATTCAACCAGATACTGCTGGCATTGCTACAGCCATGGACTATCTGGTTCATTTGAATAACTTAGGCCTCAGGCCTGCTACCCTTAAAGTTCATTTGGCAGCTGTGTCTGCTTTTCTCTCAGTAGGGAAGGTGCCTTCCCTGGGTTCTCATCCTGTGTTCGGCAAATTCTTCAAGGGTCTGGTTCATATCAACCGTCCTTTCAGGGAGCCTACACCAGCCTGGGATCTGAACATCTGTATTGCACAGCTTATGCAGCCCCTTTCGAACCCTTACCTTCAGCTGAGCTAGGTACTTGACTTGGAAGACTGTTTTCCTGGTAGCCATTACTTCTGCCAGGAGGCTCAGTGAATTGCAGGCCTGCTTGCCAGTGGAATCTGACTTTATTTCCTTTCACAAGGATGAGGTGGTCCTTAGAACAAATTGAAAATTTCTCCCTAAAGTGGTTTCAGATTTTCATCTCAACCAATCTATGACTCTGCCTGTGTTTTGCACTGACCATTCTTCTTCAGGTGAGCATAGATTGCACAGTCTGGATGTAAGAAACCACTGTGGTTCTCAAAGGAAGTGGCAGTAAAGGTTCAAGAGAAAAAGAAAGCATTCAGGAAGTACCAGGAATCACAGAAGGAGCAGGACAGAGAACTATATCAGTTAAAGCAAAAGGAAGCTGGGAAGGCAGTCAGAACAGCAAAAGCCCAAACCGAGGAAAAGATAACCAACTCAGTTAAGAAGGGGGATAAAACCTTTTATAGATACATCAGGGAGTGAAGGAAGACCAAGGGAGGGATAGTGAGGCTTAATAAAGGAGAGGGAGGGTGGGCAGAGGATGACTGTGAAAAGGCAGAGATACTAAACAAATATTTTTGCTCGGTATTTACAAAGGAAGAGGGGGAGGTACCTAAAACAAACAGTAGAAACACTCTGGATACAGAAGTTGATACCAGCCCATTTACAGATGAAAGGGTTCTGAAAGAACTCTTAAAACTGAAGGTGGACAAAGCAATGGGGCATGATGAGATTCATCCCAGAATTCTAAAAGAACTAAGGGTAGAACTAGTGACACCACTGACTACCCTCTTTAATGGATGGTACCCGAGGACTGGAGGAGGGCAGATGTGATTCCCCTTCACAAAAGTGGGAGCAAGGCAGAAGCAGGAAACTACAGACCTGTTAGTTTAACCTCAGTGGTAGGGAAAATGATGGAATCACTTCTGAAGGAAAGAATTGTCGAGTATCTAGAGGCCAGAGGGGCACAGGACCCAAGGCAGCACGGATTCACAGCGGGAAGGTCATGCCAGACAAATCTTATAGATTTCCATGACTGGGTGACCAAAGTAGTAGATCGGGGAGGGGCTGTGGACATGGCCTCCTAGACTTTAGCAAGGCATTTGACACAGTCCCACACAAAGATTAATATACAAGTTAGCCAGCCTGGGGTGGGTCCAAGATGATAGCCTGGGTAAAGAATTGGATGGAGAATAGGACAGAGAGTAATAGTAAATGGAGTCCACTCTGAAGAAAGGGGGTTACTAGTGGGTACACGCAGGGTTCAGTATTAGGACCAGTCCTCTTCAATGTCTTTATAGCGACACTGCAGAGGACTGGAAGGAGAAAGTATGTCTCTTTGTAGATGACACAAAGATCTGCAACAGAGTTGATGCACAAGGTGGGGTGGAAAGGATGAGAAGGGACTTGGCAGGGTTAGAGGAATGGTCAAATGTATGGCAGCTTAGATTCAATCCTAAGAAGTGCAAGGTAATGCACCTGGGAAACAAAAACCCAGGGGAAGAGTACACAATGGGGGGTGAGATACTAACAACAACAAAAATGGAAAGGGAGCTGGGGGTAGTCCTATCAGATGACCTAAAGGTGGGCAAGCAATGTGAGAGGGCAGCAAGGAGGGCTGGGGAGATACTGGGATGCATAAGGAGAGGCATCACCAGTAGAAAACAGGAAGTTATTATCCCTCTGTACAGACAGCTGGTGAGACCCCATCTGTAGCACTGTGTGCAGTTCTGGAGACCCAATCTCCGCAAAGACATAGACAGAATGGAAGCTGTCCAGAGGAAGGCAACTAAAATGGTGCAGGGTCTGCACCAGAAGACATATGAAGAGAGACTTAAGGAGCTTAATATGTATAGCCTCGAGGAAAGAAGGGAGAGGGGGGACATGATAGAAACTTTCAAGTACCTCAAGGGAATCGACAAAGTCCAAGAGGGTAGCATCTTTCAAAAAGAGGTGTGCAAGAACAAGGGGCACAATTTGAAGATAGAGGCGGCTCAGAGGTAATTTAAGGAAGTATTTTTTCACAGAGAGGGTTGTGGATGCATGGAGCAGGCCTTCGGAGAGGGTTGTGGAGTCAAAAACAGTGGTGGAATTCAAGCATGCATGGGATAGTCATAAGGCAATTCTAGGGGGTGGGGGTAGGAAGAAGTAGGCTGCTGGTTAACTAGGATCTGCAGCTTATCCATTAGGTAGGGAAATCGGCAGACTGGGTGGGCCAAGCGGTCCTTATCTGCCGTCAAATTCTATGTTTCTATGAAAAGGACACTTAGCTATTACATAGAGCATACTAAGGCCCACAAGGTCTGTACCCAGTTATTTCTCACTTTTGGTGCCACTAAAAGATCTATTGCCAGGTGGATTGTTTTTGTATTCTGTTTTGTTACACAAAACTGGAGAAGAGCCTCCTTCAGGCCTGAGGGCACACTCGACCAGGGTACAGCTGCCTCCTTTGCAGCTGCTAGGATATTCCTCTGACGGAAATCTGTAAGACAGCCACCTGGAAAACAGTTCACACATTCACCAAGCAATACTCATTGGACACTCAGTCTAGAAGTGATGCTAGGTTTGGCAGCAGTACTGCAGAGCCTATTCCCAAAGTAGATTCTGTATCCCTCCTCCAGTGGGGAACTGCTTGTCTGCATACCATAGTAATGTTGTTTCTTCTAATGGAGTCTTGCTGTATTCTGACCTCCCTCCCTGCCTCCCCTCTCAGAACCTCTGTGTTTTTTGGGATCTTGGTTTTGCAGGTACAGTGTTGCACCCCAGGGGTGCACCTCTGTTACCCTCCTGTCCAGGCTGGGTATTTTTGATTTGTTCTTAATTGTTTTAATAGTATCACTATCTAAATAAGGTTCTTTTTGGGTTCTCGACTTGAGTCTTCTGGACCCAAGCTTTTTTGTTGCCTATGGTTAAAATTCAAAACAATTTCTATAGCTATTAGTTAGTATAGTGCGCGTAAGAATCTGATTATTACATTAGAATGTACCAGGGACAGAGGTTTGAAAACCGAGCTTGAGCTCAACATGCTATGCTTTTGCATAGACTTAACTCTTTCCTCTCCAGAGCAATTCAAGTGCTGGGGCTAACTGCATATAGTTAGAATACAGCAAAACTCCATTAGAAGAAACAACATAACTATGGTGAGTAATTTTGTCTTATGTTCCATCTTTTTGACTCACTCATTATGCTAGATAGTTCCTCACAGGTTACTCTGTTCATTCTTTTCAGGAACTTGAAGGTCTCTGTCATATGGCCCCCTCACGTCTGGCCTCTAGTGAGTACATGTTCAATGCCTTAAATCGCTCCTTCAACAAGGACCTACAGTAGCCATATCCTCCTTATGCAGCCATTGGTGCAGCTAGAGGAGAAATCAGCATCTCGGCTCCAGGTGCCAACTCAGATGTTTTACACTTTCTAAAGGTGGTCCAGAACATCAGATGAAGACAAAGGCACTGTTCCACCTTGGAACCTAAACTTGGTGCCCTCCGCATTGACTGACCCACCATTCCAGCCAGTGCAATCAGCAGACATTCAATGGATTTTGTTAAAATAACCTTCCTGATGGTAATATGCTCAGCAAGGCACATCAGCAAATTAAGCGCCCTATCATGAAAACAGACATTCTTGATTATCAGCAATAAAAGAGTATCCTTACGGATGGTCCCAGTCTTCACACCACATTTTCCACAATGTGCAGTCACTCAAACTGCCCACCTTCTTCTGCAGCCTAAAGGATAAACATGAACAAGAACTACATAGACTTGATGCAAAAAGAGCAGTCACAATCTACCTCCAGCAGACAGAGCCAATCAGATGCTCTGACAGACTATTCATTCTAATGAGAGGTAGCAGGCAAGGTCTACCGGCAGCAAGATCAACTATTGTGAGCTGGCTAAAAAGGACAATTTCAGAGGTGTACAGGATGAAAAATCTTATCCCAGCGATAGGTGTTAAGGCACACTCCACCAGAGCAACAGCTGTGTCCTAAGTGGACAGAAAAGCCTCAGCACACAAAATGTGTGCGTGGCCAGTTGGTCTTCAGTTCATACCTTTATGAAACATTATAGACTAGACAGCTGGAATGTGGAAAAGCTGCTTCCAGCAAGAATGTTCATCATCCACCGCTTATCCCACCCTGCTCAGGAACACTGCTACTTAGCAACCCATGATGTAATGGGCAGATATTCTGTAAGGTGATGCAATATGCAATGTGCAATGGCAGTTTACTCACCTGGTAAAGGTGATTGTATGAGCATCTCTACAGCATCCCTCAACCCACCCTGTCAAGGGTGGATGATTCTAGGACTCTATGAAACTGTCCAGTTCAGCTGACTCATTACTCTTAGTTCTTACAGCATGCTATACGGGCTGGTGAATCTGTAGTCATTAGGTCAATAAAGACACTAGTCTCTTATGTCATTGTCCAGACAGTCTTATTTCGTGGTGCTACATCGAATCATTCCAACTATTACCCAAGTTATTTCTATAGGTACACTTTCTACAGGTGATCACCAACAGCTTTGGAAGTTTTAAACTGAGTTCCTGCAGGGAAACCTAGGAGCCAATGTGGATCAGGTTATGAAAAGATCTGGTCACATGCATAGGTAGCCTATCAGGTGGACATAACCCAACAATGCAATGGGTATGGATGCTGTAAACAGATACTCATGCAATCACCTTTGCCAAGTGAGTAAATTACAATTTCTTTGCTGCAGTGAAGGCTTTGCCCCCCGGGTTTGCTGCTGCTTTTCTTCCCTGCCTTTCTGTTTGGTTTATGTCTTCAGCTTCTGTTTGGTTTGTGCCATCAGATTCTGTTTTGTTTGTACTTCAATGGCTCACAATGTTAGTATTGTGTCTTCCTGGCTGTTGCATTGTGCTTCCTCCTTATCTCTAGGGCAGCCACTCATGCTGTACTCATGTCCTCATTTAGTGTCTGTGCTTAATTTCAGTTTGGTCTTCAGTGTACTTGTGGTTTCTATGTCCTATCTATGTCATTCTGCTGTAGTTTTTTTTTTTTTTTTTTTTAGTTGTTTAACCAGGAGTAGCACACTAAGCTGAAAATTTTTTTACAGGTGCGACCTGAGAGCACAGGGAAGTTAAGTGACTTGCTCAGGGTCACACAGTATGCAAGTGGAAGCTGTGGAATTCAAACCCAAGTCTGGTCTGCTGGATGTCACCAGATTTGCAGCTCAGAGCCTTAAACCACTGCACTATACTGCCTCCCAAAGTTAGCTTTTGTTTTCAGCCTTTTCTACCTGCTGTCCATACCAAGCCACCTGCAAGCTTCCTCTCAGTTGCAATGCATTTCTACTCATTAATTTCACCTGACTCCTAGCCAGACAGCTGCTCCCCTCATTCAGTCAATCATTTCAGTCAGCCTTAGACCGTCTGTTTCAGCATCATTGCCAAAGTCTTACTTTTACTACAGCTTCCAGCTTTTCCTGCCCATAGCTGAGTTTACCTATGATTTTTGGCCTTTGATATGCATTCAAATTTTCAGTACCATGTCAATCAATTCACTCTGAATCCATATCAATCATTCCTTTCAGCAGTCATCACTCAGTCATAGCATTTGTTCCTTCTAGTGTTGCTTGGATAGTGCCGCCGTAGATCCGCCAGTGATCCAACGGATGGTGGCGCTATTCAAGTGGGATCCGTCACGGGATCTGGCAGAATATGGAGGTTGGTTCCTGGGTCGGATCCCACATTATCTGGTGCCGGATTCAGGGACCTGGCATTGGATAATGCGGTATCCGACCTAGGATCCAACGGCCGGATCCACGGGCAGATAGTTATGGTATCCGGCTGGATCCACTATCCTGCCATTATGGCAGGTATCTGGTGGATTGGTCTGGATACATCTGAGCAACACTAGTTCATTCAGCTGTCATCATTCAGTCACTTAATTAATGCTTCTGTAACCCCCTGTTACCAGGGTTTAGAATTGCAGTAAGACCTAGGTGGTAGGCAGGAGGGCAGCTTGTGAAACTCTAGTTAAATAGATTTCACACTGTCTCACTATGTTCTCAGTCTCAGCTGAGACTGAGGGATGACATCACCATAGAACTCTCGCAGCTGCATGAGCCACACTGGAATGCTGCAGTTGGAAGTTAAGATAGAATGTTGGGGAATTTGAACAGAGTCTGTGTGCAGTCTTGGTGAGAGACAGTAGTACAGCAGTCTGTGTGCAGGCTCGCAGAGCTTTAAGCTCTGTTTTAGAGCTACTGTTAAGAAGGTGTGTGTTTCCACCGTAAGAGGAACACAGAAACTGATTGCTGAAGTGGTGGGGACCGCTGTCACTGGTTCAAGTGCCCCATCCCTGAGGGGATGGGGGGGGTTTGCCTGTCTTCCAGGGGCAACCCTCCTGGTTCTGGCTAAGGGAAGAAGCTGCCTATTTCAAGTTGTGCTGCAGCACCAGAAGCTCTGAGAGAGAAATTCCTGAGGAGGAATCGCCTGTGGGGCACCTGCAACCAAAGGGTGAGTTCGCGCTGACAGAGGGCCAATGTTTTTCACCTGAACTGTTGAAACGTGGGGATTGGACTACTTAATCTGTAGGAGGTCTAGTGTAATAGACATTGCCGGTTAACTCAAGTAGGTTTAAGTCCGGCACAAAGAGTGAAGTAAAGTGGGGATTGGACTGCTTAATTAGTGGGGGGCCTAGAGCAATGGGCTATGCCAATTAAAAGTATGTTCAAGTCCAGCACAAAGGGAAAGCAAGACAAGCAGAAGAAATGTGACATACATTTAGCCTTAATCCACACTGCCAAAGCTTTACAGTATGAGGTGTTTACTGTCCAGAGAAATGGCCGGGTAGGAATTGTGGAAGCGAGAGGTGGGAGACCCCCCCATCAGTAGTAACCAAATTCACCTCTACGGATTTGCTCTGTGGCACCTTTTTTCTTTCTCTCAGGTACTTGGCCAGTGTCTGAGGAAAAGTACCCAGACGTGGGATTAAAAGGAAATTTCCCTGATAGAGCTGAGGTGCTCTTAGGTGGTTTAGGGAGCCACCAGTAAATATTTCCGTGACAGATGGAAGGTGTCCGAGTGGCCGGCAAGGGGGCCGAGCCAGGAAAAACCCAGAACAGTGTACAAGTTCGGGGCTGTGTACCCAAAGCAGCATGCAAGTCGGGCTGTGTGTCCGGTGGGTTGGAGCCTGAGGGCTAAAAGTGTTGAGGAAGTGTTCTTGATTCTTTTAATCTGCATTACCAGGAGTGTAGCCCCGTGGGGGTCCATCTATGCTTTGTTTCTTCTGTTTGGATATGAATAAAAGTCACACTTTAGAATCCTACTTCTGGTATTGGACATTACAGTTATTGCTTCCTGTGTTTGGAGTTACTTGGGTGCCCTGTGCAAGAGTAGCCAAACCTAGCCTTTGTGCCAAGTGACCTATTCCTCCCCGAACCCAGTCCCCACCTGGTACTGCTGTCAGATTTAAACAGCATACCACCTGTCATTGCAAAATGATGGGGTTGGGGGTCCTTACACTTCCATGCCATTAGGCTCTATGAACGCATTCATAGTGGCCATCATCATTTATTTATTTTATTTATTTTTTTGTTTTTGGTACTCCCTCCCCCCGGAGTCCTCTGCAGTCCCTCTAATGTCCCCCTCGTGCAGACAACCGGGTATAAGCCCCCTCCCCTTAACTTCATGACTTCCCTTTGTGGCAGGGGTGGGGAGCTTCTTGACCCACCAGACTGAATCCAGTATTCGAGGAGGTGCCTTCCTGGGCCGTTGCGGTGGGGGCTATCATCATCTATGCAGAGGGCTCCTATTTCCACTGTTCTTCCTACTTCTCGAGGGATGCTGCATGCAAGGACACCAGTGGCGGCAGCGCACATGCTTCCATGCGTATTCCACCAGCCATCTGCCACAAACCCCTGCCCACAATCTCCAGCAACTGAGTGCCACCACCCAGCCTCCGCTAGGGGGCAGGCAATCACTGAGTGCTGCAACCCCCCATCCCCAGAGGAGGAGAACAGCCCTGGGGACACTTAATCCTTCTCCACCCTGCTGGCCCCCAGAGGCCCATGCTCATACCTGAACATGGGTCACTGGCGTGGCACGAAGTGTGGTGACCAGTGCCTCAAACCCTTAGCGCCACAGGGCCGGCATCATTTATTTATTTATTGAATTTTGTTGACCGGTTAAACCCACTGGGCCTCAGACAGTCCCTTTTTTAGGGGCGGCCCGGGATTAATTGCAAGAATTTTCCAAACAGGAATACAGTACGGAATATACAAACAGTAGGCAGTACAATTTGAAACATATTACATGACAGAGATAACTTAATTAACACAACATACATTTTGACTAAGTGTGAATTCGTCCGTGATACATATGAGTTTACTAAAATTAGCCACTAAACAGACAGGGACAAATTGCAGTGTTGTCATAACCAAGCAATCGGTATAAATGGGATATGAAGTAACATCATCATATTCCCAGGATATTGCCCGCAAGGTTTTCCCTGTGAATAGACATGCTCACTTGTTTCTCTTAAAGTCTGCATCTTGAGGGTGAGTCCCTCATCACGGGCAATGGTTCTTCTCTGTAGGTTGCTTGTCTCCTGTGGCACCTCCAGGTAGTTCCACCAGCTGGTAAGGTCCAACTCTATAGGAAAATTTTAGACATCCAGACCCACAGTTGGCGGCACCTCACAATGGAGTATTTAAAACTTCAGCTGCCAGAGGGGGAGTCTATAGCCCATGGGTTCCTTTATCTGTGCAGACCACATTGACAGCACCTCTGAAAGCTGTTCTACCTGCAACTGCCTAAGGTCCACCTAGTCTCATTCTGTGTCCTCTCCTTTAGTTTCCAGTCAAGATTAAACCTCCTCACAGGCCTGAGGTTGGGTACTAGCTTTTCAGCAGTAGCTACTCTCCTTATTCCACACTTTGGGGGTGGGCCTCCTTTGTGGGAAACTTCCTTTAGCTGCAGAGATCAGCTTACACCACCCCCACAGCATTATCCTGTGAGAGAGATAGAGTGAAAGTTACCTTCAGAGCTTCCTTGAACTGAATTCCATTTAAGCAAGCTGAGCTGTTATACCAATAATCACTCATGCCAGGAGGTATGGTGGCCAGGCAACTGATCCCGGTGATTTCCTCTACAGTTTTTTCCTCTCCTGAGTGCCAAAATCCATAATGTAGTTTGCATAATTATTTATTTAGCTTTTGTTGACTGGGTAAGTGCACTAGACAAATTCTGCCTATTTTCAGGCATGACCCAGGGAAGGGGGATACAGATGAATGCCAACTGACCTTGAACCAGATTAGGCTGTTGGTGCTATTTTTAGTGAATGGGGGGGAAATTTGGCCAGGGCACCGGAGAAATTCCCCTACTCTCCTGTAGGTGGACTGGCTGTCTGACTGCATGATGGCCACCTCAGGAGAGTCTCTAGAGGAGGAGGACGTTTGTTTGGTGGGAGAGAAGGCCTCCTCTCCCACGGTTCAACCTACAGAGGCTATTCAGGCTGAAAGCCTGGAGATGAATTTAGAAGAAATCTTCCATGAGACATTTAATTGTGCAAATGATTTTGGAATATCAAGGGAGCATCCAGAACCTGTCGATATTTTATTCAAAACAGAGAAATATGCTTTATCTACCGATATCCAAGCTGGACTAAGTTCTCTATAACAGAAAGAATCTATGCAGGATTCAGCCCTGCTGCCTGCTAAATCATCAGCTGTTTCTTTCGACAGGCCTATGGAAAGGTCAGCAGAGAAGATGACGAGAGAAATCTGAAAGCCTGCCAACTGAGGGTGAGTCTGCGATTCATGTTTCACCTGTTCCAACTATACCGCAATGTAAAAAGGAGTTATTGAAGGCTGGCAGTCAAAACACTCGTAGAAGTGAGTGCCAAAAGCCTGAAATCCCTACCGCAATGTCAGTTACTGAAATCCCTGCCTCGAACCTGCCAGTTAACCAGGGTACACTAAAATTAGAACAGTCTATGGAGGAAAAACCTTCTATTTCTGTCCAAAAGCACCAAATGTCCAAATTATCTGGATTTGTGTTTAAATTACCTGTGCCACTGGAAAAGCTGACGGAAACGACTGCTCCTATAGTCTTTCAAACAGAAGCCTCACAACAAACAGGGGTGACTGAATTCAGGTTTGCAAAGACAGAAGTAAGTAAAAAACTCCAGTCGGAGCTCGGAAACTCAGGGGTGAAGATGGGAGAAACTCTCTCTGAGCAGATTAAGACAAACCCTGCGCAAATTAAAGGGAAAGAAGTTTTTTTTCATGATGAGACTTGGTCACCTCAAAAAGTGCTCCTAGGGGCCGGTTGGGAGAAGACAGCATCCAGAACTTGGACTCCTGACCCAATATGGGACACAACCTTTAACTTGCAGCACTCTGTACCTGACTGGAAACCTAAAGAAACTAATTTAGTTGAGAGTAATAATAATCAATTGCAAAGATCTCTCTCAGTGTCAGCTTTGCCTTCTGATAAAATAGCATCACCTGCGAAAATAAAAATTATGAAGATACTCCTGAGATCACAACAACTCTATATTTATCTATTGATCCTCCTGTAGCCAGTGAGGTGCCCATTACAGAAAATAAAAAACCCTTAACGTCTGAACTTTTTCCTAAATCCAGGAGAGAAGCTGCTCCAAGGCGGAATGCTGTATGAATCCGCTATAAAGGAGGACTGGCTGATCGTCCTGACAGATATTATGTTGGGAAATGTCTACTGAAAGACTCTCCACATTTCTCCCCCTAAAGATGTTTTAGCATTTATTAGTATTTCAGGAGAAGACAATTAGGATGTGAGCTTTAGAACCTCATAAGCATTAGACTTATTTCGGGAATGCTATGGGCAAGTAAAGTTTTCCCCTACGTGGACCCCCTTTTTGGTCATTCCACTTACGAAACCATTGATAAAGTTTGTTACTGTGATGTTTCGGAATGAGGGGGGCCATGCAGAGGACATAACTTACTAGTTGTCACAAAAATGCGAAGTTATCAGTGACCCTGAATCCATTCTAGATTCACAACAATTTTGGACAAGGGGATGGAAATATAAAGTAAAACTGAGGCAATCAGATTCAGGCATTGAACACATGCCTAATTCTTTTCTGTTAGGTAGAGATAGGGGGGTTTGTTTTATGGTGGCCAACTGAGAGCCTGTTATAAATGTGGTTCTAAAACACACCTCTCTAGTGTGTGTGTGATCAACCCAGATGCGATAACTGTGGGGAAATAGGGCATGTGACTATGCAGTGTGATAATCACACTAAATGTGATCTTTGTGAAGGATTTGGTCATGTATTTCAGGACTGTCCCTGGGCAGCTAAAAATACAGGTTACTCACCTGTAACAGGAGTTCTAGGAATGGTATATGTTGTTCATCCACACTTATTGGCAGGTTCCTTGCCGCTTTAAATCTTGCCGGAAGGTCTTCAAGCTGGCTCCTCCCACCCACCCGGGTGGTAAAACTCTCGGCTCCGCCCCATGACGCCAGATCTAGCCCGCTGGAAGCTCAGGTTGTGCGTCGAAGCCGGGGAGGTCGGGTGGGTCGTGTGGATGAACAACATATACCATTCCTAGAACTCCTGTTACAGGTGAGTAACCTGTATTTCTAGGGACATGGATATGTTGTTCATCCACACTTATTGGCAGACTCCTAGCAGTTCTCCGGGAGGAGGGAGGCAAGGCGCACACCCCCTACTTAGGGAATAAAGACTGGAGAACCGAGGCCCCAAAACCAGCATCCCGGCGTGACTCAAGGTCGATGTGGTAATGGGTAATAAAGGTGTGTGCTGACTTCCAGGTAGCAGCCCTGCAGATTTCCTGGATAGGGACGTCCCTGGAAGCAGCCACCGATGCAGCAGTATGACGGGTAGAATGAGCTCTTATCCCTCTGGGAGGCTCCATGCCTGCCAACTTATAGCAGAGATCTATGCAGGAGGTGACCCACCTGCTTATCGTCCGCTTGGCTGCAGGTCTGCCAGGTGCGGCTTCAGCGTAGGTGACAAACAGCTGGCGAACCTCTCCCCGAATTTCAGCCGTGCACTCCTTATAATAAGCGAGCGCCCTTCTAGGGTCCAAAGAATGGAGCCTGTATTCGGCCTCCGAGGTGTGATTGGGGTAGAACACCGGGCAGAGTCAACACCTGGTTAAGGTGAAACTCCGACACCACCTTCGGAAGGAATTTCGGGTGGGGGCGCAGGACAACCTTGTCCCTGTGGAAGACCAGGTAAGGAGACTCAATGCAGAGCACCTGGAGTTCTCCCATCCTTCTGGCTGACGTGATAGCCACCAAGAAGGCGGTCTTCCACGACAGGTGAGAGAGTTCACACCTGTGCATTGGTTCGAATGGCTTGCCCATTAGCTTTGCCAGTACCAGCAGTAAATCCCACAGAGGTGGAGGTTCTTGCACCGGAGGGGAAATGTGATCAAGGCCTTTGAAAAAGCACCAGACCACCTTCTCCTGCGCCACTGACTGCTCCCCGGCCCGCACCTGGTAAGCAGAGATGGCTGCCAGGAGCACCCTTAGGGTCGTCGACCTAAGCCCTTGACTAGAAAGGGACCATAAATAGTCCAAAATGCTTGCCAAGGAACAGGAGGAAAGGTCCAAGCCCTTACCCTGACACCAAATGGAAAACCTCTTCCATTTGAAGGCATAGCATTTCCTGGTCAACTCCTTACGGGACGCCTCAACAACATTGAGGACCTCGTCAGAAAGACCCAAGGCCTGGAACTCTAGCCGCTCAGGAACCAGGCCGTCAGGTGCAGGGATTGAAGGTCCAGATGGAACACCTTCTCCTGATTGACTGAGAGCTGGTCCGGGCGAGCTGGAAGCTGCCTCGGGAGCCTGTAGCTGAGGTTGAGGAGATCTGGGTACCAGAACTGGCGGGGCCAGTCTGGGGCTATCAGAATCACCTGCGCCTTGTCTCTCCTTGTCTTGAGAAGCACATTGTGAATCAAGGGAAATGGAGGAAAGGCGTAAAAGAGGCCCGGGGTCCACAGCCTTGAGAAGGCATCCCCCTGCAGTGAGCCCTGCTGAGGGGGGCGGGCATGAAACAGCCTCAGCTTCTCATTCTCCCTGGAGGCAAACAGGTCCACCTGAGGTGTGCCCCAGTGGAAGAACAGATCTTGTACTACCTCCGGCAGGAGAGACCAAGACCGAGAGTCTCGACTAGGCCGAGGAAGGCGAGGAGAAGTGTCGGAAATCGGCACTCCCCTCGGCTCGGATGATCCCACCGAAGGCTCCGGAACCGGAGGCACAGACGAGCCGACGGGATCCTCAACTCCCACTGGGGGAACCGGGGAGAGGGGAGTCTCAGCTTCTCCAGCCGACAACCCGTCTAACGGGTCGAGAAAAATCTCGACCGCGTCGACGGGAGTCTCGGTCAACTGGCCTGACAGGGACACCGTGAAGCCAGTGGCCTAAGCTGAGGGGTCGACCGAAGTCGACTGTCGACAAGGGGAGGGGGATCTTTCCTCTCCCAAGAGCGTCGACAGAGAGACTTACTTTTGCTCTTTTTGGACCTGGAAAAAGGTCCCGAAGAAGTTGGACCCTCACCTTTCGTCAAGAGGGTCAGACAAAGCTCCTTAAAAGAAGCCGATGCAGGCACTGAGAGAAAGTGGGACAATCGCCTTGAGCGAGGTAGACGGCCCGCGCCGCCTTCTCTTCGAGGGCGATTATCTGCTCGAGCTGATCCACTGAGCCCGCCGCCGCGGACACCGTCAATCAGGCCTCTTTAGATTTCACCAGTGGAATTCTTTCTGGCGCCCCCAGTTGTAATGGGCAACACGGTCTTGCCTTCAGGGCGTAGGCGAAAGGAAGAGCACAGAGTCGCGGGCCGCTGGTCGTGCTCAAGGCCCAGGCAGTAGACGCACGTGGAGTGCGGATCCGTCCTAGACATCTTCTGCCGCAGGGCACCTCCGAAACCGGAGTCGATTTGTCCATCGCGGCCGAGGAGAAGAAGACCAAGTCTTTTCAGCAAAAATTTTGATTTGAACTTCAAGAATTGGAACCAGTCTTAAACGCAACGCGTTAAGGAGGGAACCTGAGCTTCCAAGCGGCAAGGAAGATCTGGCGTCATGGGGCGAAGCCGAGAGTTTTACCACCTGGGTGGGTGGGAGGAGCCAGCTTGAAGACCTTCCGGCAAGATTTAAAGCGGCAAGGAACCTGCCAATAAGTGTGGATGAACAACATATCCATGTCCCTAGAACAAAGCTTCTTGTATTAGTCCTGATTTAGTGATACAACAGGCACAGGAGGCATCTTCAAAAATACCCCCGTCCCTTCTGAATCTAACATCATTCCCCAACAACAGGAAGAGAGCTGCACCACTCCAACCCCTCCTCCTCTTTGGTCTCTCCTAAAAATGAAACTTCAGATACTACTTTTGGTGAGGTTAAAGATGAGGCAGGAGCAGACCCTTCTGATTCTGTGCTCCTGGAACCAGTATGTTTATTTATTTAGCTTTTGTTGACCAGGTAAGTATACTAGACCAGTATTATGCCTATTTTCAGTAACAACCTGGAGAATACAACATAGGGATGCAGAGATTGTACAGAAAAAATGCAAGTACATCATGTCAGTATAACAACATATAGGAAGTAACATTGTCCAAGGAGTAGTAAGTCATAATATAACTTATAACTTTATAGTTAAGACACCACCAGGGTGAGTAGGTCACAGACAGATTTTGACAAGTCATAAACACATTAGAGACATATAAGTTAAGGCACGACCAGGAGTACGTGAAGTGTGACAATTATGCCCACAGTGAATACCCGGTAAGTGATAGAATCTAGGGAACAGCAAGAATTCTCAGGCAGCATCTGTAGGAGGCAGCTTGGGTCAGGTTGACAACAGTTGATAATACTCTAGGGAGGCTTGGGGCAGTCACACGCTAAGGCTAGTTTCAAGAAACCCCACAGGGATTTGCGAAAACTCTGATGGGAGGGAGCGAACGGACATACTCAGGGAGGGAGTTTCAGAGTCTGGACGCACATACGGCAAAGTCCCCATCCCCCATGAGGGTGCGGGTGGAGGGGACTTTGAGCGTCCTTGAGGCCTGGGACCTTAGATGATAGAGAGAAATGTCAGTTGGTGGCAGAAGCTGGGCCAGCCCCGGGGGGGGGGTGCCAGTACTAATCACTTTGCCCATGAGGCATCCCACCCCGAGGTTGAGGTACCTGACTGGAGAGCCAGCAGAGTTTATTGTATAGCTCGCGATGGGTGAGGCAGGGGACAGCCAGGGTAAAATGACAGATGTTGTATATGTGGTGCCACCAAGTGAGGTGAGTCTTGGGGAGCGAGCAAATTGGTGCAGACCATAGCTAGGGAGGAAGAAGTACACCTCTGCAAGAGCAAGTCTGGCCGCTGGTGTGAGGTTGTACTTGGCCCTGTAGGCCAGGCCCAGCTTACAGTTTACTGCCCTGCAGACGTTTAGGATGTGACTCCCCATGTCAAGTTGGAGGTCAAGTGTGACCCCTAGGTATTTGACAGAGTTCTCTACTGGGAGGGAGGGTCCATCATGTGGATCCAGCTAGCCCAGATAAAGGTTCAGTAGTTGAAGCTCCTTTCTCACCTTTACCTCCTGGAAGGTCCTCAAGAAATTTAAAAACGAAACCTTCTCCCACTATTATTTCACTAGAAACTCATAATTCTTATGCTGCATTATTCACGAACTGGGGGGATTCTGAAATGGATGTAGGTGACTCAGATTCCCAAAAATGTGTACAGGATTCGCAGGGTTAACTGCCGAGGAGTATAAGGGGGAAAAAAAAAGGAAAAAATTAGCTATTCTTTTCCAACTAGGAAATGGCATTGCAGAAATGGGGATCTTTGAATGTACATAGTATTTTAAACATGCTAACAAGACAGGCTTTGTTTCAGTATCTGCATGATGTACATATATCCGTTAGCTTTATACAAGAGACTTGGATGTTTTCTATCGAACAAGTATTATCCTTTAAAAGGGATTGGCCTTGGAGCCCCTCTTACTGGTCTTTTGGCATGGATAGTGCTGATAGGGTGGGAATTTTGTTTGATTCCTACCAATTTTCGCTTTGTAAGTTAATTGATTTGATTCCAGGAAGAGTATTAATTCTTGATGGAAAATAGAATAATATAGATAGTATATTTATCAACAGTTTATCCTTCCAGTTTTGTATCATTTGATCATAGTACTTTAGCTGTTTTTTTTGGATGTTTACGATTTTATTTGTGGCAGGTTAGATGCCAATGGGTTATATATCAAAAAAAAATTCTTATGAGGGTTATTGTCAATTCATTATAAAGGAATTGGTGAAAGTATATTTAAAAGAAACACAAATGTATAATTCAACTAAGGTCAAAATTGGTGGAAAGGATTTTCTCATATTATTAAATATAAATTAATATTTAATTTATACTATAGATAGTTTGTTTAGTATTTCATGTTAGGAACAGATTAAGCCTTGTATATTGTTCTTTGTGTTATGATTTCTGTTTTTATATTTAATAAAATCCTCTACTCTTTTCGAAAAGTGCCATGGGATCTTTAACATCCACCGAACTACCACCAGTACAGGCAGATGGGACCTCGGTTTAACATGTCATCCAGTACGGCACCTCAGGAGTGCAGCACCCCCCTCATGCTAGACTACAGTGTCAGTATTGGGATATTAACCCAAGTGCCTGGTGGGGAGTAGAAACCCACAGCCTTCTGATCTCCTGGCCTCAGAGATGAGTGTGCTACCTGCTGAGCCACTGACACTGACAATTAATTGTAGTGTTTACAGTAGTAGTAGGATTTCCGCTGTGAGTTGAGGCTGGATGGTGGTTCAAACATATCATCCTATAATATTGCAATTCCTCTTTTCTTCTGATAGTCATGCTGTCATAATAGTTATCCATGCCAGGAGGGATGGCAGCTGAGTAATGTATTCCCAAGATTTCCTCCAGATGGTTGTTTTCTCTCCTGAATGCCAAAGACCATAATGTCATTCATATACAGTATTTAATTCTAACGTTTACCTTTCTGTTATCATCCTACAATCTCAATTTCCTCTCACCTTCTGGAAATCATACCTCTGTCTGCTATCAGTCGTCACCAGCTATCAGCTGTCTATGTTTATTACTCCACTCAGTCTGTTTGCAGCTCCTGCTTTGCAGTTCTTCTGGGCTCCTTCCTAAAGTACCTTTATCCTAAATGAATTATGTTCCTGTGGTACTTCTACTAGTTATCTCACTAGTTTCCTAACTATCAACAATGTTGCACAATAATTACTTCACACTTTGGTTGCATTTGCCCACTGAATTAAAGGTTATGCCTGTGGCTCAGTGAACAGGAGCAACCAGTCATACCCTTCCTAGAATACTTAAACCAGCTTCTTCCAGCCTCTTTTGAAAGCTCTGTTTCTTTGTTCCTGCCATCCTCCCATCCTTCTCTTCCCCCAGTGGCCCCCTTCACTCTTTGAGCACCTTCCTAAGGTACCTTTAGCCTAAAATAAGTGCATTCCCTCAACACCTCTAAGGGTGGAACCTTCCTCAAGAGGGTTCCTTTGCCTTCATGCTTCCCTGAGAGGGTGGTAGTCCCATAGGGGACAAAGTGTGTGAATGGCCAAAGAATCCACATTTATAAAATGAGTAGGGAAATCCTTACATTCCAGCTGGTCTGCAACCGTGCATTGTGCAACCACTATCACTGGTTATAACAAGCATTTGTCAATGCTGAATGTTTGCTTGCTGGTGTTAGCATTGGAAATGCAGGAGTTAAACCGATGCAGAATAGGAATGGCAGTAAAGTATTGAAGTTCACGCCAATGCCACCTCCATCCTGTAGAGACGGACAGGCATTGGAGTAAGTGTTTGGGTCATCGCCCATGATGGTTATGCCATGTCACCTCACCCTATTCTGCAGACACCAACACATGCTGAGGTATGCCTTAGGGTGTTTGGCTTTACAGTCACCACATACCATAAAGATATACGCTGAAACGGATGCAGCATAGGAGAATGGGGTGAAGTCTGGGACCAAAGAGTTCAAGGTGCACCTCAATGCCTGTCAGTGGCTGGGGGGTGGGGTGGGATGGCATGAGCAGTACAGATCAATAATCCAAAGGACACCCGATGCCTGTCAGTCTGTACAGGGTAGGACTTTCTGGTTAGAAACCCTAACGCCTCAAGCGTTTGTTGGTATTACACACACATTTTCAACGTGGTCTTTTCTGACCCCACCTCATGAAAGCATTTGGGACCTCTTCTTATGAAGAGTGACAGTGTGATTTTGTCAATGTGTCTCGAACATTGACTTCCAACAGCGACACTGCCATTCTGCGCCACATGTAGGAAAACACAGATCAGGCAGTATGTGAAGAATAACAGCTGTACCATCCATAAGTAGGTGTGAAGAGATGGCAATGTTGAAAATCTGTAGTGGGAATATTAAAAATGCTCGCACTTCCGAGCATACATGGAAACTGCGTAACGCAGTCATTTTATGAACTTCTGTCATCAAATTTGCAACATAGGCATTTTAGGACCTCTGCTCATGAACAGTGTCACTGTGATTTTCTTAATGTGTTCTGAACACTGATTTCCCATGGCAACCACGCTATTCTGCACCGGAAGTGCAAAAACACATTTCGGCCAGGATGTGAACAAGCATTTGTCAATGCCGAATGTTGATTGCTTATATGTGCTGTTTAGGTATTTGGAAGTGAAAGTACCATGCCTAAGAACTGTCATGTGCTCCCCCAAAACATCCACTGTGCATTTCTATTCAGTATTCACCGAAGAGGGGAAGGGGGCAAGGGCCACAGCAGTACAGCAGTTGCAAAGGCTATAGGCCAGTCAGCCTCACTTCAGTAGTGGAGAAGGTCATGGAGACATTGGTTAAAGAAAGGATAGTGAGGCATGTAGAAGCAATCGGAGCCCAGGACCATAGGCAACATGGATTCACAATGGAGAGGTCATGTCAGACAAATCTGGTTGATCTCTTTGACTGGGTGACAAAGGAAATAAATCAGGGTGGGGCAGTGAACAACACTTACTTTGATGTAAGCAAAGGCTTTGACACCGTCTGACATAAAATGGTGATAAACTAGCTGAGTAGGCTATGCCGCAGGGATTGGTCCTGGGGCCAGTCCTGTTTAGTGTCTTCATTAGTGACATTGCAGAAGGGTTGAAGGGAAAGGTCTGCCTGTTTGCAGATGACACCAAGATCTGTAAGACAGTGGATACCCCAGAGGGGGTGGAGAAAATGAGGAGGGACCTGGGGAAGGTTGAGAAATGGTCTGAGGACTGGCAACTGAAGTTTAATTCAAAAAAAGTGCTAAATTATGCACTTGGGACACAAAAACCCTGGGGAAAGGTACAGGTTGGGGAGTTGTTGACAGTCACAAAGAAGGAAAGGGACCTGGGGGTTGTTGTTTCAGATGACCTGAAAATGTCAAGCGGTAAGGCAGCTGGGAGGGCCAGTGACATGCTGGGGTGCATAGGGGGTATCACCAGCATAAGGAGGGAGGTAGTGATGCGTTATATAAAACCATGGTCAGGCTTCACATGGAGTACTGTGTGCAGTACTGGAGGTCACACCTTTGTTAGGACACTAACAGGCTGTAGGATGGTCCAGAGAGAGGCGAATGAGGCGGTACAGAGCTTGCAATACAAGACTTATGAGGAGAAATTGAGGGACCTCAATATGTACTCACTGGAAGAGAGAGGAGGAAGAGAGATATGGCAGAAACATTTAAGTACCTCGAGGGTATAAATGTAACTACTGAGAAGCAGGAGACAGCTGCTATAGGCACATGTGCCAGCTTCTGTGTGATATTCTTTTGTTCTCATAAATCTGTAATCTCCAGTATTTCAGTAACCACATGACCACACTGTCTTCTTTAGGCAATTTTATGCTGGTTGATGCCTGGTATCAGATGGCAGACAGAGGGCTCACCAGATTGTGTTGCCATTTGAACAACTTCATAGAGTGTTCTTTTACTGGTAAGCAGTTTGGAAAGCTGGTGAAGGTCTCACAATTTTTTATTACGATTGTATCTCCTTATGTCTGTCCCCTTTGGTCCCGCCATCTCCACATCCCAACAGTCATCAGTGGCCACAGCTGCAGCCTTCTTCTTGCCAAGATGGTGGGTGAGAAACATAGAATTTGACCGCTTAAGGACTGCTTGGCCCACCTTAGTCTGCCCCATTTCCTACCTGATGGATAAGCTGCAGATTCTAGTTAAACAGCTTACTTCCTCCTACCCCCCCAGAAGAACTGCTATTTGTCTGTCCGTGAGCAGCTGCCTTCAGAGTCTGTGATGTCTGATGTATTTCAGAGCCGCTTATTGGTCATCTTCCAACACAGACGAAGCACTGCCAGCTGAAAAGTAACTCAGGACAAGCAGGTTTCAAAGTGGGGAAGAAGAGGAGTGAGCAAGAATGAAGTATTCATGC
The DNA here is from genome assembly GCA_016271365.2 of Neoceratodus forsteri. Taxonomy (NCBI): domain Eukaryota; kingdom Metazoa; phylum Chordata; order Ceratodontiformes; family Ceratodontidae; genus Neoceratodus; species Neoceratodus forsteri. Next base: position 134,573,402 of record JADMNL010000029.1, read on the forward strand.
AGATGCGGCGTCAATTTTAAAATCAGCATACTGGTGTGGACACTGCAAATAGAACCCCAGTTCTTTAAGCAGCCTTATGAAGAGTAAAGGCTTCTTGAAGCACTGGGGTTGTGTTTATTGTACTGTAAGTGGGCTGTATCTAATTCGGTAATTTACTGTACCTTACATCTGGATGTATGGTAGGCCCAACTTTAAATAAACACTGCATCTGAATTAACACATGATGCCACAGAAACATAGAATTTATTAGCAGAAAAGGACCGTTCAGCCCATCCAGTCTGCCCAAGTGTTCTCTACCTACTTGTATCTCCTGCCTGTATATGTTACAGCGTGTCTTATTCTGCCTGTGTCCATCAGGACCGCCTCGTGAATGAGCTTGCTTAATGGATTTTTCCTGCAATGAACTTGAACCTACTCCACTTCCATAGCCCTATTGATCTCCACTGACCCCTCCTTCCCTTTTCTAATATACCCTATGTTTATCCATGCATGCTTCATGCCCCTACCATTCAGGTTCCACCACTTCTCCTGGCAGTCTATTTAAGGCGTATACCACCCTTTCAGTAAAGAAATATTTCTTCACATCTATCCTGAATGCCCCCTCTCCAGCTTCATTGTATGTCCCTTGGTTTGGGTGCTCATCCTCACTTGAAAGAAACTCCCCAACTGTACCCTCTTTACCCCTGTGAGGTACTTTGTAGGTCTTGATCATGTCACCTCTCGCCCTCCTCTCTTCCAGAGTGTACATGTTGAGATTCTTCAGCCTTTCCTTGTAGGGATTCCTATGAAAATTCTGAACCATTTTAGTTGCCCTCCTCTGGAAAACCTCCACCTTATGTCCTTTCTGAAGTGTGGACTCTAAAACTGTTTACAGTACTGCAGCTGGGGGTATGCCACGGAGTGAGACAATGGTAACACAACATCCCTCCTCCTCCTCTAATGGAGATGCTACTCTTTATCGCCCAGAATCCAATTGCCCTGCCCATTACCTTGTCACACTGTACTGCCATCTTGAGGTCCTCTGATATAATAACCTCAAGGACCCTTTCATGTCTAATGAGTATCAGTACCTCCCCCCCAACCTATACCCAGCACCGAGGTTCCTATGCCCTAGGTACATGATTTTACACTTGTTGGCATTGAACCCCAAGTAAGTAAGAAAATGGAATTGATTTGAATGAATTGCAGGCTTTTAAGCAGTTTTTCAGGGAGTGTGTATGTGTGTGTGTGTGGGGGGGGCTCTGCTACTATAACTATTTACTTTTGATTTGGTATGATGTGTGAACAGACTAACCCTGCTCCCCACTCCGTGTGCTATATAGGAGATAAAGAGCCCAAATAGCATTGGGCCAAGCACTGAGCCCTATGGCACCCCGCTTGTCACTGCTCTGGGTGCTGAGAGCTACCCCACCACTACCACCCTCTGCACCCTCCCCTGTAACCAGTTCTCTATCCATTTAGTCAGACCACCTTCCACCCTGCACCCTCCTTCTCCTCACTCTTCTCCTCCTTGGCCTGTGTCCTCCTCCTGGTAGTCAGCTCCTTTCTCCTCCTTGTTCTTACAGGGTGGTGGTGCTTTCTGTATTACACTCAGACCACTCTGCCTGCCTTCCAGGGTTATTACACCTCCACCTTTACCTATATCTAGGATGGTGAGCTCATCAGGCTCCCCTGTCCGGACCTTTCTACCAACCTTACTCTTTTGACCCCCTCCCATTTGTTTAAATCCACCTTAGTAGGATATATACCCTCTAATCCTGTCTGTTTTATTTTTTTTTTTTACATATTTTCTCACAGGGCTAGGGTCGGCTTGGTAAGACTGACTGACCCCCTATCCCTGCCCCTGACATCAAGCCGACCTGCTCACCTCCACAGATTACCCCCGTGCTGGGGTGGTGAGGAGCTTCCCAGGTCGACCCATCGGAGCAGGATCCAGTTGAGGAGGCGCCATTTGGGGCAGGCGGGGGGAGGTCGGAATCTCATGCTGTCTGACCGTAGACCATTTTCCACTTTTCTCCCCTTTGCAGAGTGCAAGTGTGCAATGACGCTTAGGCTCAGCGCGCCAATGTCCACCACCCTTTACTACACCACTGTAGTAGCACCCGCGGTCATCATCAGGGGCCGCTACAAAGCCGTGGGTCCCTGGATCCCACCCGGGACGAGCAGTCCTCGGACGCTCAATTCCTATCCCTCCTTGCCAACCCTGGGGCCTGGGCTTGTGTCCGAACCCAGGTCACCAGTGTGACGCGAGGTGTGGCATCCAGCGCCTCAACCCTCAGTGCCAGTGACCTGGCAGCAATGATGCTTTAATACTCCCTTCCCCTTCCTGCTCCAGTGTACCCTGTCCCCCGTGTACAAGTCACTATTCCTCCCCACACCCTACCTCAGTTAGTCACTAACCCATAATGTTTTCTGTGGCACCAATCCCTTAGCCACTCGAACTCCTCAAGCCTACCCTTCCTCCCCATGGTTGCACATGGTACTGGCAGTACCTCCAAGAATGCCACTGACTTCCCCACCCCTCACACTGCCTGCCCAAGTACTCAAACCTCCCCTCACTACTACACAGTGTCCCCGCCAAGTCGTTGTACCCACATGCAACAGTAATGAGGTTTCTTCCTCCCTTGCTGCACGCTGAGCAGTGCCTGCCCTGCCCCTCCTGCAGTCAACCTGGGACAGCTTCAACACAAATATGGCTGTGCCTTTCCTCCTTTCCACCCCATCTCACCCATTCCAGTATAAAATCTCCCAGGATGAGTACTCCTGCCCTTATCCCCTTTCCTTCTAATGCCCCTTCCACCACCCCAGTATTCATTCTTCCCCGCTCCTTGCCCCGCCAGCTGCACCCTCTGTGACTTCTGTATCTGTACCCCCTACTTCTGCCTCACCCCTTTTCTCTGCCTTATTCCTCCTATCCCCCTTGAACCCCTTCCCAGCCTGACTACTTCCTATTAGGCTTCCCATGTCGACCTCCCCTCCTCCCCTGCTGATTTCCAACCCCTCTCCTATCCCCACTGTTGCTGATTTAGAGCACCCATTCCCTTCTACCCCGATAGTGATGCCCCTCCCATCCTTCCCCCTTCCCATAGCCTTCTCTCCTCCAGTCACCCCCCTCCTTCCTTACTAGTCCCCTTCTACCCTTTTGTCCTCGCTATCTCTTCCCCTACCTGTTACCATCCCTCTCATACCCCGCTTGTCCTCCTCCCTTCAGTATGTTCCTGCTCCCTCTCTCTGTCCGATAGCAGAGTTTTGAATCTATTCCTAGTCGATACCTGTCCTACATCTCTTCCCCCTATCAGTTCCCCCCTTCTAGTTGTTCCCCACCGTGCCACCCCTGGTCTCTCCCTACCTGCAGCCATCTGCTCTCTCCCCTGGTACTCCTCGTGGTCTCTTCCTCCCCCATCAGGAGGCCCCACGCCCTCGTCTCAGGCACCCCCTTCCTTCTCCTCTCTTTTCTGCTAGTGCCTCTGATAGTGGGGTCAGTTTCAGTCCCTAGTTATTCTTCCTCTGTACCCCTTTGCCATCCCCTATTACCCCCTCAGGATGCCTACCATACTAATTGGCCCTGCCACTTAGACTCCTCCCTAACCTCCACAGTTCCTCCCTTAAACTAGCCAGTCACCTACAGACCATACGCTCTCCCCCCCATCCTCCAAGCCCAGTCCAGGATCATGGCAGACCCACACCCTGTACACCCCTCCACCATTCTAAAGATGCCTGCCCTATTTACATGTGGCATCTGCCCCCTTTTGGCCCCCATCTTATATTACGGGCACTTACTCCCAGGTTGTGTACCCTACTACAACTGTTAGGCCCCTATTTACTCAAATTCCTGTCCCCCCCCAGCCGGCCTGGTGGCGCTGAGGGCTGAGGCGATGGACACCTGACCTCATACCACGACGGCGACCTGTGTTCTGGAATGAGCACCTACCGCTGGGGGTCAGCCGGGGAGGAGAGGGATGGAGCGCCCCGATGGCTGCTCTCCTTCTTTGGGGGGGGTCGCCTGCAAACTCCCGCTGCGCTGCCGCCACCTGGGGTGCTCAGGTGGAAGGTGCATTATGAGGAGACAGCAGCAGAAGGGGACGGGCAGATGTCAGCAGAGGGGCGGAGCAGAAGGCACGTCTCAGCGTGTCTCCTTGCTCCTAAGCCCCTCATTGCATGCCGACGTCTGGGGTTGAACAGAGGAAACAACCCCCTGTCGCTCCTAGGTGACGACTCCTGGCCACGCACACACTCCCTGTTCGTTGGGACAGACTCTGTTGTACAGGGTCCACAGCTGAACAGGTGTTGGGGAGGTTCAAGGGAGAGTTCTTCCTCACCCCACCGGGGGGTTAACCAGGCATCACGGGTCTACAGGCAGTGTGACCTGGTACTCTAGGGGCAGACTCTGACGACTAGGTGTGTGTGTCCTTGGGAAGTCTGAATGAGTGGAGGGAAGGGGTAGTAAGGAGTGAAAAAAATACAAAGTACAAATAAATTCCTGTCCCCCCCACAGTAGTCCTCCTACTGACCCCTTGCCGAATGGGATAATTCAGTCTCAAATCTCATCCGTTAGATACTGTATTACTGTAGCAATCCTAAAGCCTCCTTGTCCGTTTTTCACCCCTCAGCTACCATACTTTTTGTTCTTGGCTCTCATATAATTTCACTTAGTCCAGTTAGAAATCCTATTGCACTCCAAGTATTACTCAGCTCAGTTAGAGAAATAAACAGAACAAATAAATATGCATTATTACAGCAATCATAACAATATAGCTCAGTACTTAGGTCAGTTAGAGAAAGAAACAGAACAACTAAATCTGTATTATTACAGCAATCCTAAAGTATCCAATCATTGCTTTGTCTCCACTCCAGAGACCCTGCTGTAATATAGGACCACAGTGACCCCAAGCGGGAGGGTGGGCAACTCTAAAGTCCCGCAGAGCTCCATTGAGCTCACTCACTCCCCCTCTCACTTGCTCATTCTATTTCTCCTGACGCTGCAGGCTGCCCTTTTGTGCCGGGGTCCTGCTTGCATTGGCGCCTTTTGTGCCCACAAAGAAATCCGCGGCAGTCATGATACAGTCTCTGAGCTCGCCACTCCCCTCTCTCACTCACTCGCTCTGTTTCTCCCACTACTGCAGACTGCCCTTTGTACTGGGCGCCTGCCTGCATTGCTGCTCTTTCTGCCCACAAAGAAATCTGCAGCAGTCCCAACAGAGCTCCCTTGAGCTCACTCACTCCCCCTCCCTCACTTGCTCGTTCTGTTTCTCCTGGCGCTGCAGGCTGCCCTTTTGTACTGGGATCCTGCCTGAGTTGGCGCCTTTTTCTGCCCACAAAGAAATCCACAGCAGTCCCGACAGAGTTCAGTTGAGCTCAGTCACTCCCCCCCCTCACTCGCTTGATCCTAATCTGTCCCAAACACTGATTTCCAAAAGCGACTGCTCTATTCTGCGCCAGAAGCGCGAAAACACATTTCAGTCAGGATGTGAAAAATGATAGCTGTACTGTTCATAAGGAGGTGTGAAATGTGAAAAAATGCCAGTGTTGAAAATCTGGCATAAAAATATTACTAATTTGCAGTTACAAGGGTGCATGGAAACTGCACAACGCATGCTCGTAACACACTCATTTTATGGACTTTTGTCACAAAATTTTCAACATAGGCATTTTAGGACCTCTGCTCATGAACAGTGTCACTGTGATTTTCTTAATGTGTCCCGAACACTGATTTCTCACAGCGACCGAGCCAAGAGGATTGGGCACCCCCTTGGCATAAACTGAACATTTTGGAGGGGCGGAACCAATATGCTGTCGGGGAGTGGGCTCCCCCATCAGCAACTTGAACTCGCATGGGGACTGAAGCCGACGGAGATTGGGGCCCCCTTCGGCAAACAAACACTGGTGTGGGGGGGCACATGCTGCTGAGGGGGACTGGGCACCCCCTCAGCACTGGTGGCTCAGTCATATTGTTTGTGGCCGCTGCCATGTTCAAAACAATATTACAGTACCAGCTGCCAGCCCAGCAATGACAGATCACTTCCTCATTGCAGCAGAATGGCTGATACTGTAATGACAAGGTGGCCCCTGATTGCAGCGGCTGAAATGTTTCAAGGTTGTAGCATGCTGGCTGAACAAGTGTCAGCAGCAGTGTGCCACCCCATTGGGGAAATCGGGCCAAGCCTCAAAAGGCAGTGGGGGCATTGGCCACAACAGTGCCGCACCTCCACAACCTGCTTCTGCAGCAAGCTGCCACAATGTTTCTTGTACATGTGCGCAGTCAACATAAAAATGACAGCTGTACTGTTCATAAGGAGATGCGGAAAAATGGCAATGTTGAAAATCTGGAGTGAAAATACTACAAATGTGCGAAGTTATGAGCGTGTGTGAAAACTGTGCAATGGACGCTCGTAACACAGTCATTTTACGGACTTTCATGACCAAATTTTCAACATAGGCATTGTAGTACCTCTGCTAATGAACAATATCACTGTGATTTTCGAATGTGTCCCGAACACTGATTTCCCACAGCGACGCTATTCTGCACGGAGTGCGAAAACAGATTTCAGCCAGGATGTGAAAAATGACAGCTGTACTGTTCATAAGAAGGGCTGGAAAATGTTAATGTTGAAAATCTGGAGTGAAAATATTGCAAATGTGCGAAGTTACGATCGTGCGTGGAAACTGGGCAACGCACACTCGTAACACAGTCATTTTATCTATTTTTGTCACCAACTTTTCAACATAGGCATTTTAGGATCTCTGCTATAATGAACAGTGTCACTGTGATTTTCATAATGTGTCCCGAACACGGATTTCCCACAGCGACCGTGCTATTCTGCTACCGGAAGAGCGAAAACACATTTTGGCCAGATGTGAAAATTACAGCTGTACTCTTCATAAGGAGGTATGGAAAAATGGCAGTGTTGAAAATCTGGAGTGAAAATATTGCAAATTTATGATTATGAGTGTGCGTAGCAACTGCTAGCACACACTCGTGAAACAATGATCATTTCTTGAATTTTTTCCACCAGATTTGCAACATAGACTTTTTGAGAGCCCACCTCATGAACACTGGCACTGTCATTTCGTTACTCGTTCTCAAAAGGTGATTCCATGCAGCCACCACAAAATCACCTTTCAGGACCGAATAACGCAATGACAGTGGCTAAATTCATGAAGGGGTCCCAATAACCCCATGTTGAAAATTTGTGCCAAAATTCCTAAAAATGCCTGAGATATGCACCAAAGTTGAAAAAAACCTATTTATGCCATTACACAGCTTACTGGCATTTCCTCAGTTCACGGTCGGCTTTGAAGAGTGCAGACGTGTTCCCGGTCCACCGAAGAATGTCGTGCTGGGCTCCAGAGGTAAGTATGGGGTGAGGGGGGGTGTGGGGAGGCAGGTGCGCAGAGGGTGGGGCGGGTTGGGGTGGGGCTGCCGGACTACGACGGGGACCATTTTCTGCTCACGGGGAAAAAAAACATTCGAGACATTTTTTTTCCAGACATTGGCATGCTGGGTGGGCTCCCAGCATGCCACCCGGACACTGTTTTTTGGGGAGGCAGTACCCGACGGGGGATTGGGCACCCCCATCGGCACATATGGGGGGCAAGAGCTGAGGAGGATTAGGCACCCCCCTTGGCAGAAAACAAAGTTTGTTGGGGGGGGTGGGGCACATTATGCCGACGGGGAATGGGCCCCCATCGGCAAATGAAAGTCTGAAGGAGGGGACTGGAGCCGATGGGAAGTGGGCTCCCCCATTGGCAACTTAAACTGGGATGGGGACTGAAGCCGACGGGGATTGGGGCCCCCGTTGGCAAACAAAAACTGTTATGGGGGCATATGCTGCGGTTGGGCACCCCACGCCAGTGGGGCTAATGAATATTGTTTAGGAACACATGGCGTGCACGCCATGTTCATAAACAATATTATTACAGCGGCAATATTCCGACCTGCAATGACGGGTCGCTCCCTCATTGCAGTGGAATGGCTGACGCTGCAATGACAAGGCGGCCCCTGATTGCTGCGGCAAAAATGTTACAAGTTGGTGGCACTTTTGGAAGCCAGTGTCATCAGCACACTGTGCCTCCACTGGTGCACCACTGCCAAGCCCCCAAATGCAATGCCTCCGTTCTCTGCCACACTGCCGCGCCTCCACAACCTGCTTCTCTCCTAAGCTGCCACATGATGTTTCTTGCACATGCGCACAAGCAAACATAAAAAGTGTTGGCATTCAGGACAAAGCACACTAATATATCAATGTCTTTTGTAAAAATTCCTGACTTCCATTAGAAACGTGATCACACCTTTACTTGCACTAAAAAGTTAGCTAGGCCCTAAAATGAAACTACTTCAAAATTTAAAAAAGAACAAATAAATGAAATATTCTTTCCCTTTATAACCCCCTTCTCACACATACACCAATTTAATAAAATGAATACTACTCATAGCTTAACTTTCTTGAGTTTCTTTCATGACCATCAAAACCCCCTTTCTTATCGTTACCTGCCTACTAGGGAAAGCTTTCCTGCTTAACCTGTCCAGATACAATTGAATTCCTGGCTTTACTGAGGACTTCTGCTGTATGTATTTGTGTGGGAAGAGGTAAACATTCTGCCAGTAGACTTCTGAAGATGTTTGAATTCCTGCATTCCGAGATACAAACATTCCATTTACTGAATGCGTGGAAAGACAGATGATAAACAGGTGGGAAAGGACTACCTTTTACTAGTTACTTTTAACAAAAGGAAATACTGTACTTGTTTTTCATTTAAAAAGTTGCCATTTTTTTAAGATTTCCCAGTTTACCCATTTTATAAATGTAATAAGATATGCCAGGGCATGGGTAGTTATGTCAAAAAAGCAGAATGAAACTGGGCACACACCAGAGCTGGTTGAGAAAAAGTAACACACAGTGTAGGACAGTGTATGCAAGGCAAGTTTTATTTATAAGGTGCCCAATCCCAGAGGTCAAGGCACCTTACAATGGAAGAACAGTGCAAATAAATTCAGATATATACCACATATAAATATCATTCTATAAATATAGCAAAAACACTAAACACCTGAATAAAATATCAGCTGACAAACATTATATCCTCAGTTGGGAGGTCAAAGAGATTCTTCTGGATAATCCAGGCAGAAAAGGTGAGCTTGCAGACTCTGTTTGAACACCTGAACTGAAGGGCCTCCCGGATCGCAGATGGTAGCGAGTTCCACAGGGTTAGCCCTGCGACACTAAAGGCATGGTCACCAGATGTTTTAAGCCAAACCCTGGGAACAGTCAGGAGGCCCCTGTACGAGGAGCAGAGGGAGTGGCCCGAGATGACAGGTTTAAGGAGCTTAGTCAGGTAGCCAGGGCCCATAGCCAGGGCCCAGTCCGTATAGGGCCTTATAGGTGAGCAAACCCACCATGGAGAGGACTCTTCACCTGACAGCCAGCCAGTGCAGAGCAGGCAGGACCGAACTCACATGGCTGGATCTAGACAAGCCAGTCAGAAGCCGAGCCGCTGTGTTCTGCACTAGCTACAATCTGTGGAGGGTTCCTTCAGTGACTCCCGAGATACAGAGAGTTGCAGTAGTCAAGCCTAGAGGCATCCCATACACAATAAGGCTATTCTTTACCCAAGTGGTTACTATGATGACTGTTGCCCTTGAGAGAGAAGCTCAAGATGTCCTTCAGTTGTCATAGTATCCATGAATGTAAAGAGTAGCCTTGTTGTGTATGGGTTGACATACACTTTTCTATATAGTGTATGGATGAACCCAGCACCATTTCTGCATCTGTAGAGACAGAATGCAGGAGAACAGAAACATCACTCGCAATGATTTGCTCCCTTGGCTTAGGGGCACCTGATCAGTTTCAGTCTCCACTCTGACCTCTAATATGCATCCTCTTGTCTTGTCCCACAGATGACCAATCAATTGCCGCTGCAGCTGCACTCCAACCTGAAAAATAGCGAGCATGACCACCTTCACTCAACGTTTAACATGTGCCAGGTAAAACATTATTTAAACATCGCTAACAAGCGCTCACTTCACTTGTGCACTAGCGGTGGCAGCACGAGCGATAAACAGCTTGCGACCATTGTCGGCTGACATCACTGCTGCAGCAGAGCAAAAAGTCATTCTGCTGCAGTACGGACATCACTAGTGCAGCAGAATGACTTTTTACATAGCATGGAAATTCATGCTGAACTACATTCCACCATACACTATAAAACTGTATTTTACTGAAGTTACAGCATGTTTGAAACCAGCGCTAGCACACTGTGTTAGCCCTGGTTTCAGACATGCTGTAACTTCAGTAAAATACAGTTTTGTTACTTTTTCTCAGCAAGTTCTGGAGTGAGCTCAGTTTCATTTTGCTGTTTTGATGTTTGTATATTGCTGGAGCACATTTAGGACAACTGATGTGCGTTCCGTTGCTGCTGTACTATGGGTAGTTACATGATAAACCCACGCCCAGGTGCATTGTGAGGCATGAAGCATTAATTATGTTTGCTTGCACGCATGTGCAAGAAACAGTGCCACCATATGAATTTTCATAGGTGTGCCACTCAGCTTCCAATGCCCTGCTCCCTTCTGCGGCGCTGTCTCACCGCACCAATGCATGTTGGAGCTGTCTATGACAGCAGTTCAGATGTAGTGGTGTACAGTTGAAAGTTAAAAACCACTGCAAGCAGCAGTGGTAACGTGTAGGCAGTTTGCATACTGCCAATGTGCCTGCACGTCACACTGCATCTGAACTGTCATAGACAGTTCTCCCCCCCCACCCTGAACACCTATGTAGCACGCTGGGAGCCCACCCCACCATGCTCATGCACTCCCCCCATCCGCACACCATATGGCCGATGGGGTGCTCAATCCCCCGTCAGCTCCGCTGTCCCACCCAAACAGATTTCCAGCTGCCATGCTGGGAGCCTACCCCAGCATGGCAAAAGTCTCGCGTCATCTTCTATTAAAAAGAAAAGACACCTGTAAAAAAAAAAAGGTCCCTCCATGACTGTCTTGCCCGCCTCCCCAACCCACACCCACCCTCTGCGCACCCACCTCCCACCACACCCCACCCCATACTTACCTCCGGAGCCCAGCTGCGATGATCTTCAGTGACTGGGAACACGCCTGCACTCTTCAAAGCCAACTGCGAACTGAAGAAATGCCGGTAAACTGTATAATGGCATAAATGTTTTTTTTTCAACTTTGCATATCTCGCCATTTTGGGAATTTTTTCACCACATTTTCGACATGGGTTCTTGGCCCCACTCATGAACTCAGTCACTGTCATTTTGTTATTTGGTCCCAAAGGTGATTTCAGTCACTGTGCAGAACCACCTTTTGGGACTGAGTAATGAAATGACAGTGTCACAGTTCATGAGGTAGGCCCAAAACCCTATGTAGAAAATCTGGTGAAAAATTCCCAAAACGATTGTTTTATTTAGGCGTGTATGCAGTTCCTACGCACGCTTGTAACTTTGCAAATGTTTAATATTTTCACCCAGATTTTCAACAGTGCTATTTACCGCACCTCCTTATCAGAGTACAGCTGTCATTTTACATCTCACCCAAATGTAAAGCAGCATGTCGACACAATGGCGTGGTCGGTGCTAAATCAATGTTCGGGACAGATTAAGAAAATCACAGTTACACTGTTCATGAGCAGAAGTCTCAACATGGCTATGTTGAAAAATTTGGTGACAAAAGTCCATAAAATGACTGTTACGCAGTTTCCACGCACACTTGTAAGTTCACTAATTTGTAATATTTTCAGTCCAGATTTTCTAATGTGGCATTTTTCCACACCTCCTCATGAACAGTACAGCTGTCATTTTTCATACCCTGGCCAAAATGTATTTTCACACTTCCAGCGCAGAAATGCGCGGTCACTGTGGGAAATCAGTGTTCGGGACAGATTACGAAAATCACAGTGACACTGTTCATGAGTGGAGGTCCCAAAATGCCTGTGTTGACAATCTGCTGTAAGCAATCCCAAAACTAATTACAGTTTCTACACACGCTCGTGACTTCACCAGTTTTTTTATATTTTCGCTCCAGATTTTCAACACTGGCATTTTTACACCTCCTTATGAACAGTACAGCTGTCATTTTTCACTTCCTGTTCGAATGTGTTTTCGCACCTGTGGTGCCAAATGGCATAGTCGCTGTGCAAAATCAGCTCTCGGCTAGCAAAACTGATATTACCACTGTTCATGAGGTGGGGGGTCACAAAAATCCATGTTGAAAAATTGGAGTGAAAATACCAATGAACACCTGGGGCGTGGTTTCCGCCACACTCACCATGTAGAGTCTGACAGGCATCAGGTGTGACTTGGGATTGTCTCCTGTAATGCTGATACCATTCCACCCCCACCCACACTCCTGCAGACAGTGACAGGCATCAGGTGTGCCTTGGACTCTTCGGTCCCAAAGTTCACCCCATTCTCCTATACTGCACCCATCTCACTGTATTTCCTTATGGAACGGGTGAACATAAGGCCCAAAGACCCCAAGGCACACCGTGACACTTGTTGCTGTCTGCAGGGTAGGGTGTTGTGAAATGGTGTGGCCGTTATGTCTGATGCCCCAAAGTCACCCCAATGCCTGTCACCTCTGCAGGGTGGTGATGGGGTTGGCTTCAGTTCAATACTTCACTGCCATTCCTATTATGCAGCTCTGTAACTTCTACACTACCACTGCCAATGCCAGCAAGCAAACATTCGGCATTGACAAATGCTTGTTAGTATGGTTGTGTACGTCCATTGCACTGAAAACCTAAAAGACTTTGCCAGTTACCAGCTCCAGTCTTAGTTACACTCCTCACGAGTGGAGGTGGATACACGTAAAAGCAGGACCCCACTGAAAATGAGATGTTGCTTCTCAGATGGTCTATCCAGAATTAATACAGCCTAAAATGAATAAAAGGACGCTACTGAAAACAAGATACTGCATCTCAGCTGGGCTAAAATTGGTAAAAGTAGGAACCTACTGAAAATAAGATATTGCATCTCAGCTAGGCTAGCCTGTTACTGCAGTGCAACACATAGTAAAAGTAGAATCCCTCTGAAACCAGGATGTGGCATTTCAGCAGAACAATCTTGAGTAAAACATAGCAGATATAGGTGAATGAAGGACCCTGGTTGAAATAGAATATTGCATTCCATCTAGACTGGGTTATCCTGGGAACATACAGTGTAAAATGGGTAAAAGCAGGACCCCACTGTAAATGAGACATTTCATCTCAGTTGGGCTGACCTTCTTAAATAAGACACAAAACTGGGGCAAACCGGATCTCACAGTGGCAAGAAGTTGCATCTCACTTGGCTCTCCTGAGTAAATGCACTGTCAAAGTTGGTAAAATTTGAACCTTACAGAAAACAAGACATATGGCATCAGAACTGAGCAACCTGGATACATACAGTGAAAATTGTTAGAAGCATGAACCCACTGAAAAAGAGGTAGTGCTTCACACCTGGACAGGGCACCTTTGGGTAAAAACAGTGTAAAAATGGGTGAAAATGGCCAGGCAGCTAGCACGGCAGCATCAGTACTGCTAGGACTGTTGTGAAGTTTAACTTTGTGAGTGGGGTGGCTATTTTGCATTTCATTGCACTTCACAAAGTAAACATCGCCACTTCGTGCTAAAAGAAAAGCAATGAAGTAGCAAATGAGCACACTTTACATGAGGGATTCTTTCACTAAGTGAAATGTTATACGAAATGGCATACTTCGCAGAAAACTACATAAAGTAAAACATTTTTTCACTTCACACAGCCCTAACTACCGCTTGCCATCTAGACAATTGAGTCCAGGACGTCTGGTGCTGACCAGCAAGGCAGGGCTCTGGCATGTTGGGTGCCTGCTGCTTCGCTGAGAAAGGGCCCTTCCTTTGGCTGCATGACTGCCTCCTGGTAGTCCATGGGAAAGGCGTGTCACACAGGAAGGAATACATGGTCCCTCTGGAGTGGCCTTACATTGGCACATACAGTACCTGCTCACCTGGCAAAGGATATGAAGTTGTCACATGTCCAGAGCTGGTCCAGCACGAGAGTTTCAAAAGGTAGGGTAAGGCTCACCCACCCTTCCAATGGCCCTGATAGGCACTTTTCCAGGTGGCTCCTCACGATCATGCACTGGGGAGGGATAAGGAGGGCTTGGTTAGACACGATACTCCAGCAGCTCCAGCCAGGTGAAGCGACCCTGCTTCCACACAGCAGCAGGGCCCTGCCAACTCTTCCCAGTCCTCCTCCTGGACCTCGACCATCAAATGCAGATTCTTTTCCAGGCTTGGGAACCAGTGGGTCACACCCAGGGGACTAGTCCAGGAAGGTTGTTGAGAAATGGCTGGTGCGGGTTTGACCCATGGCAAACTTCTACAGCAGGTAGAGGAGGAAGATGTGGAAACTGGTGAGAATAAATGGAGTGTAAACAGAAGTATAAACAAGCATTTGTCAATGCCGAATGTTGATTGCGTTGGTCTGCTGAGCTCGCCGTGGCCCTCTGTCACTGGCTCAGTCTGTTTGTCCTGGTGCTGCAGGCTGCTCTGTTGTACGGGGCTGCTGCCTGCATTGGCACCTTGTTCTGCCAAGGAAGAAATCTGCAGCTGTCCTGACAGAGCTCCATTGAGGTGGTCCACTCCCCCTCTCTCACTCGCTCCTTCTGTTTCTCCTGGTGCTGCAGGCTGACCTTTTATACTGGGTTCCTGCCTGTGTTGGTGGTTTTTTCTGCACACAAAGAAATCCACAGCTGTCCTGACAGAGCTCTGTTGAGGTCGCTCACACCCCCTGTCTCACTCATTCCTTCTGGTTCTCCCGGCACTGCAGGCTGCCTTTTTGTACTGGGCACCTGCCTCTGTTGGCGCCTTTTTCTGCCCACAAAGAAATCTGCAGCACTCCCGACAAAGCTCCGTTGAGCTCGCTCACTCCCCTTCTCTCACTCACTCATTCTGTTTCTGCTGGCGCTGCAGGCTGACCTTGTCTACTGGGTTCCTGCCTGTGTTGCTGCTTCTTATGCCCACAAAGAAACTTGCAGCAGTTACAATACAGGTCCACTGAGCTCGCTCACTCGTTCATTCTGGTTTTCCTGCCAGTGTGGGGTGCCCTTTTGTACTGTACCCCTGCATGCATTGTTGCCTTTTTCTGCCCACAAACAAATCTGCAGCAGTCCCAACAGAGCTCCGTTGAGCTCACCGACTCCCCCTCCCTAACTCACTCATTCTGTGTCTCCTGGCACTGCAGGCTGTCCTTTTGTACTGGGCTCCTGCCTGCATTGGCGGCTTTTTCTGGCCAGAAAGAAATCTGAAGGAGTCCCGGCACAGCTCCACTAAACTCGCTCACTCCCCCTCTGTCACTCATGCATTCTGTTTCTGCCTGCGCTGCAAGCTGGCCTTTTGTACTGGGCTCTTGCCTGCATTGCCACATTTTCTGCCCACAAAGAAATCCACAGCAGTCACAATAGAGCTCCGTTGAGCTCGCTCACTACCGCTCTGTCACTTGCGCGTTCCGTTTTTCTTGGCGTCGCAGACTGCACTTTTGTATGGGGCTCTTGGCTGCATTGGCACCTTTGTCCACAAAGAAATCCGCAGCTGTCCCAACAGAGCTCTGTTGAGGTCACTCAGTCTCCCTCTCTCATGCACTCATTCTGTTTGTCCTGGTGCTGCAAGCTGCCCTTTTGTACGGGGCTCCTGTCTGCATTGGTATCTTTTTCTGCCCACAAAGAAATCCGCAGCAGTCCTGATAGAGCTCCGTTGAGCTCACCTAGTCCCCCTGTCTCACTCGCTCATACTGTTTCTCCCACAGCTGCAGGCTGGCCTTTTGTACTGGGCCCCTGTCTGCACTGACACCTTTTTCTGCCCACAAAGAAATCCGCAGCAGTCCTGACAGCGCTTCGATGAGTTCACTCACTCCCCCTCCCTCAGTCGCTCCTCGTTGTGTTTCTTCCAGTGCTGCAGGCTGCCCTTTGTACTGGGCTCTTGTGTTGAGCCTTGTCTGCCCACAAACAACCGCAGCAGTCCTGACAGAGCTCAGTTGAACTCAGTCACTGCCTCTCTCACTCAGTCGATCTTAATTTGTCCCAAACACTGATTTCCCAGAGTGATCGTGCTCTTCTCTGGCAGGAGTGCAAAAACATATTTTAGCCAGGATGTGAAAATGACATCTGTAGTTCATAAGGAGGTGTGAAAATGCCACTGTTGAAAATGTGGGTGATATTACAAATTCTATGGGTTACAAAGGGTGGAAACAGTTCAATGCATGCTTGTAACACAGTCATGTTATGGAGTTTCGTCCCCAGATTTTCAACAGAGGGATTTTAAGATCTCTGATCATGAACAGTGCCACTGTCATTTTCTTAATCTGTCCCAACACTGATTTCCACAGTGACCACGTTATTCTGCCTCGAACTGTGAAAACACATTTCGGTCAGGATGTGAAAATGACAGCTGTACTGCTTATGAGGAAGTGTGAAAATGCCACTGTTGAAAACCTGGTGTGACAATATTACAAATCTGCGAAGTTACAAGGGTGCGTGGAAAGTGCGAACGCACACTTGTAACACTGTCAATTGATGAGCTATCATCACCTAATTTTCAACATAGGTATTTTAGGACCTCTGCTCATGAACAGTATCATTGTCATTTTCTTAATCTGTCCAGAAAAGTGATTTACCGAGCGACTGCTGTATTCTGCGCTGGAAATTGAAACACATTTCGGCCAGGATGGGAAAATGACAGCTATATTGTTCATAAGTAGGTCCGGGAAAATGGCAATGTTGAAAATCTGAGTGAAAACATTATAAATTCGCGAAGTTACATTAGGCAGTGCAACTGGCAAGAACGCACGCCAGAATACAAAGTCATTTTATGGAGTATCGCTACCAAATTTTCAACATAGGAATTTTACAACCTCTACTCATGAACAGTGTCACTGTATTTTCTTAATCTGTCCTGAACACTGATTTCCACAGCGATCGCTACTATTCCAAGAGAAGTGTGAAAACGATTCGCCAGGATGTGAACAATGAAACACAGAAACTTAGAATTTGATGGCAGATAAGCACCGCTTGGCCCACCCAGTCTGCCCATTTTGCTACCTAATGGATAAGCTGCAGATCCTAGTTAACCAGCAGCCTACTTCTTCCTACCCCACCCCTAGAATTGCCCTTATGACTGTCCCATGCATGCTTGAATTCCACCACTGTTTTTGACTCCACAACCTCCGGAAGGCCGCTCCATGCATCCACAACCCTCTCTGTAAAAAATACTTCCCAAATTACCCCTGAGCCGCCCCATCTTCAAATTGTGCCCTTGTTCTTGCACACCTCTTTTTGAAAGATGCTACCTCTTGGACTTTGCTGATTCCTTGAGGTACTTGAAAGTTTCTATCATGTCCCCTCTCCTCCTTCCTCGAGGCTATACATATTAAGCTTCTAAGTCTCTCTTCATATGTCTTCTGGTACAGACCCTGCACCATTTTAGTTGCCCTCCTGGACAGCTTCCATCCTGTCTATGTCTTTATGGAGATTGGGTCTCCAGAACTGCACTGAGTACTCCAGATGGGGTATGACCAGCTGTCTGTACAGAGGATAATAACTTCTGTTTTCTACTGGTGATGCCTCCCTATGCATCCCAGTATCCCCCAGCCCTCCTTGCTGCCCTCTCACATTGCTTGCCCACCTTTAGGTCATCTGATAGGACTACCCCAGGTCCCTTTCCATTTTTGTTGTTGTTAGTATCTCACCCCCATTGTGTACTCTTCCCTGGTTTTCTTTCCCAGGTGCATTACCTTGCACTTTAGCATTGAATCTAAGCTGCCATACATTTGACCATTCCTCTAACCTTGCCAAGTCCCTTCATCACTTCCACCCACCTTGTGCATCAACTCTGTTGCAGATCTTTGTGTCATCTGCAAAGAGACATCTTTTCCTTCCAGTCCCTCCGCAATGTCGCTTATAAAGACATTGAAGAGGACCGTCCTAATACTGAACCCTCGGTACCCACTAGTAACCCCCTTTCTTCAGAGTGGACTCCATTTACTATTACCTCTGTGTCCTATTCTCCAGCCAATTCTTTACCCAGGCTGTCATCTTGGGACCCACTCCCAGGCTGGCTAACTTGTATATTAATCTTTGTGTGGGACTGTGCAAATGCCTTGCTAAAGTCTAGGTAGGCCATGTCCACAGTCCCTCCTGATCTACTACTTTGTCACCCAGTCAAAGAAATCTATCAGATTTGTCTGGCATGACCTTCCACTGTGAATCCATGCTGCCTTGGGTCCTGTGCCCTCTGGCCTCTAGATACTCAACAATTCTTTCTTTCAGAGTGATTCATCATTTTCCCCACCACTGAGGTTAAACTAACAGGTCTGTAGTTTCCTGCTTCTGCCTTGCTCCCACTTTTGTGAAGGGAATCACATCTGCCCTCCTCCAGTCCTCGGGTGCCACCCCATCCTCCCATGATTTGTTAAAGAGAGTAGTCAGTGGTGTCACTAGTTCTACCCTTAGTTCTTTTAGAATACTGGGATGAATCCCATCAGGCCCCATTGCTTTGTCCACCTTCAGTTTTAAGAGTTCTTTCAAAACCCTTTCTTCTGTAAATGGGCTGGTATCAACTTCTGTATCCAGAGTGTTACTACTGTTTGTTTTAGGTACCCCCTCTTCCTTTGTAAATACTGAGCAAAATATTTGTTTAGTATCTCTGCCTTTCCACAGTCACCCTCTGCCCACCCCCCCT
Organism: Neoceratodus forsteri; assembly: GCA_016271365.2. Classification (NCBI taxonomy): domain Eukaryota; kingdom Metazoa; phylum Chordata; order Ceratodontiformes; family Ceratodontidae; genus Neoceratodus; species Neoceratodus forsteri. Next base: position 134,592,109 of record JADMNL010000029.1, read on the forward strand.
TTATTAAGCCTCACTATCCTCCCTTGGTCTTCCTTCGCTCCCTGATGTACCTATAAAGGTTTTATCCCCTTCTTAACTGAGTTGACTATCTTTTCCTCGGTTTGGGCCTTTGCTGTTCTGACTGCCTTCCCAGCTTCCTTTTCTTTAACTGATACAGTTCTCTGTCCTGCTCCTTCTGTGATTCCTTGTACTTCCTGAATGCTTTCTTTTTCTTGAACCTTCACTGCTACTTCCTTTGAGAACCATAGTGGTTTCTCAATCATTTTGTTTTATTTGCTTCACACAAAGGCTTGTTACCTCTGTGATGGCAGTTTTTATTATTCCCCATTGTTCTTCCACCCCTTCTTCCTGCCCATTTACTAGTGCATTCCATAGGCACTTACCCATTTTGGCAAAGTCAGCCATCCTAAAGTCCAGTACTTTTGCCTTTGTATGGCTTGACTCTATTGCTGTGTTTATTATGAACCATACTGTTCAATGGTCGCTAGTTCCCAGATGGCTACTCACTTCTACATCTGTGATCCTCTCCATCTCCATTTGAGAGAACCAGGTCTAAGATTGCTCCCTCTCGAGTGGGCTCCAATACTAGTTGTCTAAGGCATGCCCCCTGTAGGGCATCTAGAATAACCCCATTCTTCGAAGTGGCTGCTGCAACTGCACTCCAGTTAACATCTAGCATATTCAGATCACCCATCAGCAATATCTCCCCTTTTTCTGCCATTCTAAGTATACTTTCTATCATGTTCTTGTCCATTTCCTCCTGAAGGGGTCTCGTATACAACCCTCAGCGGATTGTGGTGCCATTGCAGGTCTCCAAATTTACCCACAGTGCTTCTTCTCCTCCCTGTTTACCCTCTTGTTCTGTTGCTTTGATTCCTTCCCTTATGTAAAGAGCTACTCCTCCTCCTCTTTACCCTCCCTGTCCCTCCTGTAGATAGTGTATCCTGGTATGTTTACGTCCCAGTCATGGTTTTGTGTGTACCATGTTTCTGTGACTGCCACAATATCCAGATGTTCCTCCTCCATCAAGGCCACTAATTCAAGAAGCTTGTTACTCAGACTACGGGCATTGGTACTCATTGCTCTCTATTTTTTGATGGCTTTACCTTCTGTTGCAGCATCCCCCACTGACCTTTCTACCTCGGTCTTTTTCTCATTTAGTACCCTGTTTTGTAGGGACAGGCTGGGATTTTCCTGCTGCTTATCAGTGCCTCCCCCCTTGACTAGTTTAAAAGCTTGCCAAATGAAGCATTTAAACTGATTGCTCAAAAGACTTGTTCCCTTCCTGGACAGATACAGACCATCCTGGCAGTATAGGCTAATGTCCTCCAGGTGGAACCCCAGTCCCCAATGAAGCTAAACCCTGTGCTCCACACCATTTTTCAACCATTCATTAAACTGCATGGTAAAGTACCTCGCTCACTCATGCCATTGACAGGCAGCACCTCTGAGAAGGATACTGTGTGCTACCTGTCTTAGGCCCCTCCCCAATTCTACAAAGTCCTTCTGCACTGCTCTAATCTCATGATGAGCCAAGTCATTTGTCCCATGGTGGACAATGATGTCCAGCTCAGACTCCTGCAGCTGTTCTCGTGATCCTGAGGATGCGCCCTGTCCTCCAAGCCATGGCACCAGGCAGGCACCTTACTTCAGTTTTCCTCCCCCCAGTTCTATCCCTTATAATTGAGTCCCCACCAGGAGCTGCTTCCTTTCCTTGTGGTGTCCTCTGCCTCTTCCTGTGGGCCTCCCTTGACACAGTTGTCCTCAGCCTCCTTAGTCTCCTCTCTGGTGCATCCATAGGGGAGCTATGCTCCCCAGAATGGTGTATGGATTGTGGAGTGAACAACTGACTGGTGTGCCTCTGTTCCACCATCCTCACCCTCTCTGAGCCCACTGTAGTCCAACTGCTGTGCTTTCTTCACAACCTCTGAGGTAGTGGTGGTGGCTTGGTGCTCCCTGGATGGGGGAGGTTCCTTCCTACCATCCAGTGTGGCCTGGGAAAGTTCGCTACTACTGTCCAGTGTGGCCTGAAGATGGTAACTTTCTCCTCAGGGCAGAGAGTTGTTGCAAATAGGACAGCATCTCAGCCTCCAGAAAGACTCCCGAAGACTGCTGCCCCACAGCCATTACATTGCACTACTCCCCACATGTTTATCTACTTTTTGTGTGTGTGTGTGTGATTGGTTTGTTATATAGAAATATATATTATACAATGTATGCTTATATTGTCAGTGCAGTGTGCTAGAGAGGATATGACAGTGATATGCACCTTGCACTCTTGAGGAAATGATGTCAGAACCCCAGGTATAAAGGAACTATTTCAAGGGGTGGGTGGGTGAGGGGGGAAGGGTTGGGCCTAAACTGTGCCCTCACAAAGCAATCAGCTAAAAGCTCTGACCCACCGCTGCGATGAGTGCCTTCCTGTCAGCAAGATGCCCTACACAACAATTTGATAGAGAAAATACCCTGCTAATCAAACAGAGAAAAATCCAGACTTCCAAGTCAGACACAGGTAAACCTCCCCAGCCCCAAAACAGCCTGGTGGTTTGTGCTCTGAAAGCAGTCAGTCCCAAAATAAGTCAGCTGTGCTTTAAACTCTTCCTGCACTGAAAATCTTAAGAATTGTAACAAAAGTAAAGCTAGATCCACCTCCTCTGTTGCTTGAAAGACTGTATTTTCCTGATAATTCTAAGTTCTTATTTCACCTTTCAGTTAGAAGTAGCCTCCACCTGCAGAATATCTGCTACAAACCAAAGACAATTGTAAGGTTCACCTCCCTCTGTTGTGAGCACAACTCGCATTCTTGCAAATTCTATGTTCAGTATTGCAGCTTCCAGCTAGAGGTAGTTTCACTTGAAGAATATTAGCTGTTCTGATGAGTTTGCTATAAAACACTTGCTTATAATACTATTGTTCTCAGGTCTGTTACCAAAGCTATTGGCTGATAAGTAGCTATGATGTAAGCACTTCCTGACAAAGTCTGGTCTGGCCATTTAAGGCACACACAGATAAACACAAAAACAGTTTCCACCCCTAGGGCACTGTCTGGGTCAAATACACAACCTGTACCTGCACTTATTTCAGGACTTATGACAAATTCTTAGCCCAGGGTTTAAACTCTTCCTGCACTGAAAATCTTAAGAATTGGAACAAAAGTAAAGCTAGATCCACCTCCCTCTGTTGCTTGAAAGACTGTCTTTTCCTGATAATTCTAAGTTCCTTATTTCACCTTTCAGTTAGAAGTAGTTCCATCTGCAGAATATCTGCTAAACCAAAGACAATTGTAAGGTTCACCTCCCTCTGTTGTGAGTACAACTCGCATGCTTGCAAATCCTATGTTCACTATTGCAGCTTCCAGTCTGAGGTAGTTTCACTTGAAGAATATTAGCAGTTCTGATGAGTTTGCTATAAAACACTTGCTTATAATACTATTGTTCTCAGGTCTGTTACCAAAGTTATTGGCTGATAAGTAGCTATGATGTAAGCACTTCCTGACAAAGTCTGGTCTGGCCTTTTAAGGCACACACAGATAAACACAAAAAACAGTTTCCACCCCCTAGGGCACTGTCTGGGTCAAATACACAACCTGTACCTGCACTTATTTCAGGACTTATGACAAATTCTTAGCCCAGGGTTTAAACTCTTCCTGCACTGAAAATCTTAAGAATTGGAACAAAAGTAAAGCTAGATCCACCTCCTCTGTTGTTTGAAAACTGTCTTTTCCTGATAATTCTAAGTTCCTTATTTCACCTTTCAGTTAGAAGTAGCCTCCACCTGCAGAATATCTGCTACAAACCAAAGACAATTGTAAGGTTCACTTCTCTCTGTTGTGAGCACATTTCGCATTCTTGCAAATCCTATGTTCAGTATTGCAGCTTCCAGCTAGAGGTAGTTTCACTTGAAGAATATTAGCTGTTCTGATGAGTTTGCTATAAAACACTTGCTTATAATACTATTGTTCTCAGGTCTGTTACCAAAGCTATTGGCTGATAAGTAGCTATGATGTAAGCACTTCCTGACAAAGTCTGGTCTGGCCTTTTAAGGCACACACAGATAAACACAAAAAACAGTTTCCACCCCCTAGGGCACTGTCTGGGTGAAATACACAACCTGTACATGCACTTATTTCAGGACTTATGACAAATTCTTAGCCCAGGGTTTAAACTCTTCCTGCACTGAAAATCTTAAGAATTGGAACAAAAGTAAAGCTAGATCCACCTCCCTCTGTTGCTTGAAAGACTGTCTTTTCCTGATAATTCTAAGTTCCTTATTTCACCTTTCAGTTAGAAGAAGCCTCCACCTGCAGAATATCTGCTGCAAACCAAAGACAATTGTAAGGTTCACCTCCCTCTGTTGTGAGCACAACTCGCTTTCTTGCAAATCCTATGTTCAGTATTGCAGCTTCCAGCCAGAGGTAATTTCACTTGAAGAATATTAGCTGACAGCTATACTGCTCACAAGGAGGTGTGACAAAATGCCATGTTGAAAATCTGGCATGAAAATATTGCAATTAAGAAAGCACGAGCGTGCATAACAAAAATGCATGCGTCAGAACAGTCGTTTTTGATTTCCCACTGAATTTGCAACATAGGCTTTTGAGAGCCCACCTCATGAACACTGGCACTGTCGCCAGCATCATTCCGGCGGCGATTCCGCCGCAGTGACCGTGGAAACCACCTTTTGGGGCCGATTAACGCCATGACAGTTCAAGAATTCATGAGGAGGGGTCCCAAAACCCCATGTTGAAAATTTGGTGAAAAATTCTCAAAATGCCCGAGATATGCACTAAAGTTGAAAAAACATATTCATTACATTATACAGCTTACCGGCATTTCCTCAGTTCGCGGTCGGCTTTGAAGAGTGCAGACGTGTTCCCGTTCCACCAAAGATCATTGCGCCGGACTCCAGAGGTAAGTATGGGGTGAGAGAGGGTGTGGGAAGGCAGGGTACGCAGTGGGTGGGTGCGGGTTGTGGGAGGGGGGTCTGGAAGAGCTCCGAGGGACCTTTTTCTTCACAGGGTGAAAAAAAAATTAAGACATTGGGGGACCGTTTTCCTCTTTAACAGATGCTTTGGCATGCTGGGGTGGGCTCCCAGTGTGCCACCTGTGTGGGTGGGTGAGTCGTGGCCGTCAGGATGGGCACCCCGTGGCAAACAAGGAAAAGGGAGGGAGCTGCAGGAGCCGAGGGGATTGGGCACCCTCGGCTATAGAAACAGAAGGAGGGTATCATTATGCCGACGGGATTGGGCACCCGTCAGCAGGAACAAAACGGGGGTATCACTATGTCGACGGGGATTGGGCACCCGTCGGCAGGCAGCAACACGGGGGTTACAGAATGCCACGGGAGTGGGCTCCCGCCGCAAGTAAACACAGTGGGAGGGGTTATATTGTTTGTGAACATGGCAGCAGCCCACCGCCACGTTCACAAACAATATCAGGGTGTCACATCCCGCCTGCGTACGATCGGAACGCTTCCCCATTGCAGCTCACGGCTGATGCCGTAAATGACAAGGCGGCCCTGATTGCATTGGCTGATTTTAGAAGCTGTGGCAACGCTGGCTGAATTAGTGTCAGCAGCAGCGTGCCATGGCATTGTGGGAAGCGGGACAAACCTTTGCAGGCTGTGGGGGCACTGGGCACAACAGTGCCACGCCTCCACAACCTGCTTGTGGAGAAAGCTGACGCAATATGTTTCTTGTGCAAGCGCGCAATAAACATAAAAATGGTAGAAAGTAGGAACCCAGTGAAAATGAGATACTGCATCTCACATAGGCTATCCTGGGTGAATGCACAGTAAATGTTGGTAAAATCCAGACCCTACTGAAAAGAAGGTATGGGGTATTGCAACTCAGATGAGCTATTCTGGGTAAATACATTCTAAAAATGGGTAAAATCAGGATCCCACTGAAAATGTGTTACAGTATTGCATTTCAGCTGGTTTGGGTTATTCTTGGTAAATACAATGTAAACATGGGTAATAGCAGGCACCTCTTAAGGTGAGATGTTTCAACTCAGCTGGGTTATCCTGTTCTAACTAGTGTAAACAGGGGTAAAGGCAGGACCTCTCTGAAAACATATGAACATACGAAAATGCCAGCAGAAACAGGCCTAACAGTCTAGTGAGTCTGCTCGATTGTGCAAGCCCCTCTCTCTGCAGCTGCTCCACCCTCCTCCCATTCCTCTTATTTACCCTTCCCTCACTCTATTCCACCCCTCTTAAACCCCCACCGTACTACAGGCTACCACCTCCTCAGGCAGGGTATTCCACTTATCCACCACCTGTTCAGTGAAAAAGTGTCTCCTGATTCCCCTCCTGAATCTTCCCTCCACCAATCTCAATGTATGCCCTCTCATGTCTCTCCCACTTCTAATCTGGAAGATCCTATCTGTGTCAGTTTTGTTAATCCCCTTTTAGTATTTAAAAGTTTGTCATATCCCCCATCCCTTCTCTCCTCTCCTCTCCTCTTCTCCAGTGAATACATGTTCAGCTCGTTCAGCCTATCCTCGTAGGACATACTCTCCAGACCCTGGATCATCTTTGTCACCCTGCGCTGTACCCCTTCTAGTAATCTGATGTCTTTCTTCAGGAATGGGCACCAGTACTGCACATAGTACTCCAGGTGCAGCCTGACCAGTGACCTGCACAGGGGAAGGATCACCTCCCTATTCCTAGAAGAGATAGCTCTCGCTATACACCCCAGCATCTTGTTGGCTTTTGCTGCCACCTTCCTGCACTGTACTGAGTTGTTCATATTCCCTGTTATAATTACCCCGAGATCTTTCTCCTCCCTGGTGCTTTCCAACTGATCCTCCGAGCTGATAGCTCCTCTGAATTCCTAGTTGCAAAGTGCATTACTTTGCACCTCTTGGTATTGAACCCCAGCTGCCATGTTTCTGACCATTCCTGTAGTTTGGTCAGGTAATCCTGCAGCCCTTTCACCCATCTACGTCATCTACCACAGCTCCCATTTTAGTATAATCTGCAACAGACTGATCTTACTCGGTTCCATGTGAGATATCTGCTATGAATATCCCAAACAGCACCGGTCCCAGTACTGATCCCTGTGACATTCCGCTCATCACATCCCTTGGCAATGAGCGTCCCCCCCCACTACCACCCTCTGCTACCTTCCCTTCAGCCAATTGGTGATCCATTTCACCATTTTTGTATCCACCCCGGTATCCTCCAGCCTCCCTCCCTCCCCACCTCCCGTGCGTCACTGAACCAAAGGCCTTGTTGAAATCCAAATACAAAGACATCCACAGCATGGTCCTTGTCCAGTTCCTGGTCACCCAGTCATAGTACTCAACAAGGTTTGTCTGGCATGATGTTCCCAAGACAAACCCATGTTGCTGAACATCCTGGAGTCCACTGTCCTCCAAAAATGCCACCAGCCTCCCTTCAGGGTTGTCTCCATGAGCTTTCCCACAATCGATGTGAGGCTCACTGGTCTGTTGTTCCCTGCTCATCCCTAGGGCCACTTTCATGAATGGACACCACATGGGCCATCCTCTAGTCTTCTGGTACACATCCTGTGTCCAGGGAGGTACTAACAGGTCAGCCAGTGGTTCCGCCAGGATTGCCGCCAGTTCTTTTAGCACCCTAGGGTGAATGCTGTCTGGACCCAATGCCTTGTCCACCTCAGTGCCCTTAACCCTCCAGAACGGCCTCCGTAATCCCTGTATCAGTCACCACCTCACCCCCCTGCCCACCCCTCTCCCCCGAGGTATCTGCCCCTTTCTCCTTCGTGAACACAGAACAGAAGTACTCATTTAGTGCCTCTGCCTGGTACCCCTCCTTCTCTAGTCACCCCCCATCCTTCTTAATCTTCACAATCTGTTCCATGTTCTTCCATCTCTCCCTAATGTATTTGAAGAAGTCCTTTTCACCATCCTTGATACCTTGTGCCAGCCTCAGCTCTCTCGAAACCTTGGCCACTCTGACTAGCCTGCTTACCTCCCTGGACCTCTTTGTATACTCCTCCTCCTTGTCTCCATCTCCTCCTGATTTATTGAGTCTCTGAATGCTTTTCTCTTGGCCCTCCTGCCTCCATCACCTCCTGGGTCAACCAACTGGGCTTCTTTGCCCTGTCCTTCTTGCTACATGTCTTTGTACACATCACAGTAGCCTCCACCAGCCCTGTTTTAATAATCTCCCACTTTTGACAAGCATCCACGTTAATCTGAATACTCGCCTGGTGCCTAGACACAATCTCCCCCATCATTTTAAAGTCTTCCCCCTTGAAATCAATCACCCTGGTTCCTGTACCCCCTTTTCCCTTCCCATATTGCGCGTGAACCACACCGTGTGGTGGTCACTCCTAGCCAGAGGGTCCTCCACCTCCAGATCCCTTACAGCCTCTCCATTTGATAATACCAGGTCCAGAGTTCTTATTTCCCTAGTCTTTTCGTGGACCAACTGCACCAGGAAGCTGTCCAGAACTGCATCTAATATGACTTGTTCCTTGCACTCGTGGTGGTTGGGGTGCTCCAATCCACTGCCAGTAGATTGAAGTCTCCCACCACCACTGTGTTCCCCTTCCTACAGACCCTTCTAATCTGATCAGCCAACTCTCTGTCCAGGTCCTCCACTTGTGCTGGTGGTCTGTACACTACTCCATCCTCAGTGTCCTTTTCTTTGAGTCCCAAAACTGCATCCATAGTGCCTCTGTCCTGCCTTCCTCCCCCTCTTCCTTAACACACCTTATCCCTTCTCACACATAGATTGCCACGCCCCCTCTCTCCCTTCCACCCTGTCCTTCCTGAATATCCTATACCCTGGGATCGTCATATCCCAATCCCAGTACTTGGTAGCCCACGTTTCCGTGATGGCCACAGTATCCACCCTCCCCATTTCCTGTAACTCAGCTGCTTTGTTACCTAAGCTTCTTGCATTCAGTGAGACCACCCTCCTTCCTGTCCCCTCAGGACATCTCAGTCTGGCTAGTCTCAGAAAATGCTGTTTAAAATGGGTGAAAGAAGGACCCCGATGAACATAAAATGTGGCATTTTAATGGTGTCATCCTGGGTAAATACTGTGTTATTTAAAAATAGGTAAAAGCAGGACCGCAATAAAACAAGATATGGGCTCAATTTTAAACAAGCCCCTTGAGACTGGTGCATCATGCACCAAACCGCCACCTGTGACAAACTCAGGTGCACCAGGGACTCTGCACTGGATTTTAGAAAAAAAGGGGTCCTGGTGCTCAAGTTCACAGGTTTGCTGCAAGCCGACAGCTGCGCCTAAGAAATGGCACATGGCAGGGGAATGCCGCAAGCCACAGGACAGGCTTGAAGCAGCACCAGCTGGTCAGATGGCTGGTGAGTTATCCTGGGTATGCCCTGGCTTGTGGGGGGTAGGATGAGTCAGATTAGGGGGTGGAAACTGCCACCGATGGGGCAAGTGCACAGTCAGTGTAGGTCTATGGGGGGAAAACACACCAGTACCACCATGGGGGGAGGTTGTACTTGCCACGGACCACGGGTGCTCCAGTGGTAGTCTTGCAGGGGTCAGGGGTGTGTGGGCCCTTACCCGGGGGCACAGGGTCACCCCGTCAGCTATGGCTCCAGCAGTGGCCCGCAGCAGGTTAGAGCGGGTCCAGGCTAGATTAATGGCAGGGTCTGTGCGCCCATTGTGGGAGGGGTTGCAAAATCCTGCTTTAGGGGATACTGTAGTGCTGTCCAGGTGCAAGCCCCCTTCAGCCATGGCACACTGGTGTGGCCATTGCAAGGATGACGCAAGCCTCATTGGTACAGGTGGTCCTCCCAGTGGCGCAGGTTGCCTTGCAAAATTGGGACTCGTACAAGGAACCCTTTTCACCATTTCACCTTGACGCAAGCCCATTGCGTCAGTCCCTCTCATTTACGAATCAGGCCCATTGCATCTTAACTGGGCTGGGCTATTCTTGATAAATACAGTGTGCAAATGGTTAAAAGAGGAAACACACTAGTTATGAGGTTGTGCTTCTCTGCTGAGCTACCCAAGGTACATACAATGTTCAAATGGTTAAAATCATGACTGCGCTGAAATTGAAATATTGCATCTTAGCTGGGATATCCAGAGTAAATACAGCATAACAATTACAATCAGAACTCCAATGAATTTACATACTGCATGCCAGCTAGACCATGGGTAAATACACTGTAAAAATGGGGGAAACCAGGGCCCCAGTGAAAAGGATCTGTTGCATCTAAGCTCGGCTAGCATGCTTGAGAGCATTTTTCAAACATGAATCAGGACATCACTGAAAACGACAATTTAAAAGCGCAGCGGTGACTTTTCATTGTATGTTAAATGCCCGCTTCACTGCAAGGTTTTTGTTTGGCTTTTTTTCTTTTTGCTTCTCTGGGCTTTTCTGGTAGTTAGTCACTGCCCTATTCCACATCCATAGCAACCCAAGTCATCTGGCCAAACAAGTTCTGTAGAGAGGACCCAGAAACAACATAAATGCGAAAAAAGGTAAAAACTAGATGATGATTTAGGATGTGTTAATTAAACAATAATGATGGAGGAGCGGTCATTTCCTAGAAGTTAACGATTGACTGCAGTGGAAGGTGGCCCGAGGCTATCCGAGGGGCCACCACACCCAACTAGTTGATATAGAAATGACAGCTTGAGGTCATTATTGCGATTATAAGTCTAATCCCTATAATGGTTTTTTTTTTCTTACTTTATTCGGTGCTGGTTGTAAGCATTGCAGTGGGAGTGTGTGGTATAGACTTTTTTTTTTTGACAGCAGCAACACGAAGATGACAACAGGTACTGCACTGATCATTTCTAAGAGATTTCAGACCGGTGCGGCAGCCAATCACGGACGGAGCTGCCATCATGAATAATTCATTTGTCTTATAATATGGAGTTCATTGACCCTCACTGCAGTACAATAGTGGTTACACTTGCATCTGGTGAGTGTCAGAACAGCCCAGATTTGTTATATTTTCACTCACCCACCAAACGTACATGAAAACACTATTACACTGCAATGAGTTCTTTGGGAGCCCATACTATTACACAGGATAGCCCAGATGAGACACAATATCTCATTTCTAGTGGAGTCCTGCTTCTACCTAATTCTGCAGCTAGGTAGAGTGGAACACTTGGAGATTAAGTGACTTGTCTAATGTCACACAGTGAGTGTTCGACTGTAGCAGGATTTGAACTTGTGATCTCTCGCTTCCCAAACTGGTGCTCTAACCACTAGATCACATGATCTCTCCAGCTTTGAACTCAGAACAAGAAAAGGTCAGCTGACACTGGGGGAGTTAGTAGTAAGATACATGTGGGAACTGCTGGACATGCAAACCCCTCCTGTTTTCCTCACAGTATAAAATGCACACTATAGCACAGTCAGATTACAGTAAGTCTGCCTACACCTGTGCTTGGAGCACAGCTCTTCAGTACTTAAAGGTAGCACTTACCCATCAGATCCCTACTGTAAATGTTCAGCGTGAGAGGCTTTCCCTTTCCGTCTGCTAAACAGCCCAGTCTCTGTACCCTCTAATTCCAATGAAGCAGATCTCATGCCTGGCCTCCTAAATCAGTACATGGTTGGAGACTAAGGAGGGGGTAGTCTGTTAGACTAGTATACTAAACTCCCATTCTGTAGGAGCAGGAGCAGGCTTGCCTGCCCTCACTGCCCCCGCTGTGGGAAAGGTGGTTAATTATTACTATACGGGATAGCTTGTCTGGTTTCCAGCAACTCTAATATACTTCCTAACCTTCACAGAGCAGTTGATGCCTTTGGGAAAACTTTGGAAGATATAATAGATACAGTGCAGCTTGTATTTCTTGCATCTTCTGCAGATTGCTCCTCTCCATAATTTGTTACTGAAGAAATTCCTACAAAAATAAGATCTGTATCCTTAGAGTTCCTGTGCCTCTATACTTCCCTACTTGAAATCAACGCTGTGTTATGACATCAGATCTATTGCTATGGTGCTAACTGGGATGTCACAAGCAGAAGTATTATGACATCAAGTTGGGAAGAAGCAATAGGAGCTGATGAACCCTCAAGGAACAGTTCACCTGTTTTCATGCATATGACCTCAGTAATAAATAATGGGGATAGGAAATACAGAGCTAATGAGAAATATAAGCTGCGTTGTGTCCAAACACTATGTTTAGTCCTTCTTGAGGTGTTGGTGGCTCTTACGTGTACTCATGATAAGAGGCTCTGGAGGTGGAGGAACAACATTGGTGGATCATTTTAACTGTCGAAGAGGCTACAACAGACTGCTGAGAAGGGGAAGTGCAGGAGCAGCAAGCAGCACTCTAACTCAAGAGAATGTCCTCTGTTTCCTCCTTTCCCCAAGGGAGCTGTGGAAGTTAATTTAATGCTAAATATCTACTAAAAACAAACCAGAAAGGTATAATGGCCTGATGCTGCAAAGTGTGGGACCAAAATGAGCTGAAAGTTGGAATATATGAAGGCAACATACTAGCACGATACACCCCGTGCTCATAAACTGTAGATTCACTGAGAGGGGATTCGGCTGAAAATGTTGATAACAAACTTAGCAGGAAAGGGCATTTAGTCATGGAGAAATCTCGCTTTGAAGTTAACTCCCTTCCAGGACAGGATGCAGGAAGGCAGCCAACTCAAGAGTCCTTAAAGGAACAGCGTCCCTCTTTCCACACACAACTACTGTAGGTTTCCAGACATGTGTGTTTGTGACATTTCTTGGCTCTCTGAAGAGTTTGCAGAGAAAGGCTGACTTTAAGGTTTTGGGGCCCTCACCAAGATGTCATGGGACCTCCACCCAAGGCACTTTGGCCTCATCTTTTATTGTTTCCCATGTGTATATTTTTTTTAATACAACCTGTGCAGTGTTGGGTAAGTTACTTTTTCTATTACTTTCTATTACTTTTGCAAACTTGTTACAGAAAGCTCTGTGCAGTCACTAGCAAGGATGGAGAACTACTGGAAAATGTAATACACCTTACAGTTACAATTACTTATGTCTTTTTATACAAAAGAAATACGTAACTGTAACTGATTACATTCATTTGAAAGTAACTAGTAACTGACCTATTAATGCAATCTGTTATAGTTATTTATTACTTTTGTATTGTTTTTGTATAAAAAGAAATAAGTAACTATAATTGTAAGGTGTATTACTTTTCTAGTACTTGTCTATCCTTGTTAGTGACTGCACAGAGCTTCCTGGAACAAGTTTCCAAAAGTAATAGAAAGTAATAGAAAAAGTAACTTACTCAGCATTGAACCTGTGACATCTTTAGTTTTTTTTTGGGGGGGGGAGGTAGCAAGTAATTCTTAGGGATCCTCTATCTATCCATTCCATATCTGTTCATCTGCTTCTGGTTGGCTGGGACATACCTCAGGTGTGATTTTTATGACACTGAAGCATCACATCAGAAGGCTGTATCCAGCACAGGGGTGCATTTTTTTGGTGCCTTCACCTGCCCCCCCCCAACCTAAAGCTCCTTCAGGTTGCTGAGAGTTCCTGGTTGCCCACCAGTCTCACCCTTCACTGCCGCTTCCTGCTACCTGGCTCCCCAAGCTTTCCCCACATCCTTGGAGGGTCTGACTTATCACTACCAGAGGGCCTGCTCCTTGGGGGAGAGGATGGAAATATGATTTCTAGGAGGTCCTCCAATGTACGCAAGGCTGAGGGGGCAGAAGCAGTGCACTAGGGGAACTGTGAGGTGGGGGGCTAGGCAACCATCATCCAGCAGGCCAAGGGGGGTCCTAGTTTTCCATTTTCTGGGCTCCACCCCACTCCCCATTGATGTGCATGGTAGCAACACCCTGGAGACAGACCAGCTGATGTGCAGTCACCCACACCTGCAAGGCTCCACACTTCACCAGGTGTCACTGTCCAAGAAGTGCTCCGTATCACCCTCTCCCAGTAGGAGAGCATCCACACGGACACTCTACTACTCTCTCTGCCCACCTCTGATCCTGATATCCCGGGCTCAGAGCTCAAACCCATATGGTGCCTTTTAATACAGTTTTAGCAAGACAATAATTACAAAAAAATTAAAGAAGATACACTGGCTCTGGCTGGTACCCCCTTCCCCTTGTGTAGGGGGGCCCCTGCAACTGCAGAGATGACTGGTACTTAAAATAGGATATGTGCATGCTCTATGAACCAAATTTAACCCCAAAAGCAACATTTTCACCACCTTCACCATCACCACAATGATACTTTTTAAAACATATTTCGTTGTTTTTGTGATGAAATAATTAAAATATGTTACAATGACTTAAGACATCAGCAAATCGTGATATACCACATCACAGGCTGGATGTTGCTATACTTAGATTACTTATTGTAGTTTCATAGTCTCAGTGAAACACGACATGAGGAGAAAAAGTATGCCATTCCTGTACATCATGTTCATGACAACAGTTGCTACCGCTTTACACTGAGGTGCAGGCTTACTCCCTGTCACTCAGACAGCAGCCAACCGAGGTGGGGAGTGGAGAGGCTGTGCTGGTCACCATCTGCTGAGGGAGGGCAGCTCGTAGATCTTGCCAGTGAGGGTGAGTGGGGTAAGTAAGTAAATTTTATTTTTTAAGCGCTTTTCAAAGCCAAAGCACTGTACAATTAAGCAAACATTAGAATTTACAAACTATGACAAAATAACAATAATAACAATAAAATCACAATAAAATTCACAGCAAAATCACAATAAAATCACAACAAATACGCCACTGGGAGGAGTTTTGGAGGGTGCTGAGTTAGCAGAATAGAGAAGGGGTTCCAACAAGTGATAGGTCAGGGGTGTGGGGTCCGCTAGACTGCCAGGGACAGGGAGAAGAAATATACAGCTAACTTGGGGGATCAGACTGTTGATGGATGGGGCACACTAGACTACCAGGTATAGGAACTTTACAGCTGAATGGGTGATCAGATTGGCAACTGGCAGGACTGAGAGTGCGTGACACTGCCAGGGACTGACAGCCCATGCTGACTGGAGGAGGGGCTCGCACACCACAGTGCACTTGAAAGCGGTAGGGGTCTGCAAGTATAAACAGTGCTGTGACATTGGCTGTTTAGTGCTTTCAACCCATTCTACATTACTGCACCCTGTATGTAGGAGGGATCCCTCACTTGCTGAGGTGCAGCAGTATACTGTATCGTATATGCTATCTGTTTAGCACCACAAAACAGAGGCCTGACTATGGCCCCACCCAATCAAACTGAACTAATCATGGTTAACATGTTGCTAACATGTTTAGTGGTCTCAATGCACTAACCTAAAAATGAGGGCCTTTGTTTATTACAGCAAACAAGGCTTTTAAGTGTCTTATCTGTTTACGTGGTCAGGGCTAACACCTCAATAAATGCTACCTACCAGTTTCTTGGTAACTATTGACATGTAGGATGAACCCATGTTAAGTATGTGCGACAACAATCACAGAAGAAAAGGTACTCTTATAAAACCTTAAACCTGTGATCATGACAGACTGGAAAACTGTTCCTGAGGCACGGTGTTCCTCTGCCGGTGACACTACCAATGGCAGGGATGGACTCCCAGCTGCTGGTCTGTTTGCTCCTTTACTTGATAAGGCTAATTTGGGGGCCACTCATTGATCAGCACATGTCAGAGGCAGTGGTGTGTGAGTTGGCCGTATCAGAGTCAATTTGGATATTTTTCATGTGTTTTTTTTTTTTGCCACTTCCTAGCAAAAATGAAATCAAAGATACATAGACAGTGTTGGCATATAAGGGCCTATGGCCCACCCAGTCTGCCCATTTGAGCTTGTAAGTTCAGTTTATGTTTTCCTAGAAGTCTGTTCTGGTAGTAGCCTGGTAGTCTAGTGTACCCCCAAATCACTAAACCAAATTTCACCAAAATGGTCAGATCAAGAAAATACACACTTTTGAAAATGTTGTGAAATTCTGTCAAGGAATGGCTGATCTTTGAGTTACTAAAAATTGGCATTTAACATTAAACTGCATATTCAACCCTAACTGTAGAGGTTCTACTGAAAACAATTTATGAAAATGATGTGTGTCTGTGATCATTTGGATTTACAAAATGGGTAGGGAAAAAGCTACATCCTGATTGGCTGGGACCCGTCCATTGTGAGAGCACAACGCACAGGTAAAACAAGTCCCACCAGCCAGGACACAGCATCTAAAGAAAATCCTGTGCCAGTCTTCAGAATTTTTACAAAAAAAGCAGCCATTTTTCAGTCAGTTAGCCACACTAGCATAAGGTACCCTAAGAACAACAACATAGAGAATACTGGATGAGCAACTATGCACAACCAGTGTGTTCTGCCACAGAGGGGTTTTGAGTCCCCTGACTTGAGAGCCGAAGCTATTCTTTCTCCCTCCTTAGTTCTACACTGTGCCCCTCTAATCCAACTGCTCCCACCCCTAGCTTACTGCCCCAGCACCTCCTTCCCCACTTTCTTCCCACTCCTAATCATACCCTCTCCCCCTTCCTTCATCCACCTTAACCCATATTCTCCTCCCCGTCCATGCCTCCCTCACACTATCGTTACCCCCTCTTCTTCCTACCTCCCTCCTTTCACTCCTACTCTCAGCCCCCCCGTTTTCCTCTCCTACACTACTACTTCCCTTTATTTATTCCCCCCCTTTGACAATGCTCCCTGAGCTGCTTTCCCCTTCCTGCCTCTCTCCTTTCTATCCCCTAATACCTCTGCACTTACCACCAAAGCAATTCTCCCCTAGGCATGCATTGTACAACGCCTACTGTTATTGTGCTGCTGGTTGATGTATGTACATGCATTTATCTGACAATGTCTTTGACTGTTCCCAATTGTATGCCCTACAGTATGTCTGTAACTTTGCACAGGTTTGTTTCTCTTTTGTCATTACTTGTGTTCTCCTGATGAGGAACCCTTGTAAATGAGCCCTGGCTCAAAGGTGATATCCGATATCCTAATAAATAAATAAATAAAGTCAGTCTGTCTAATGTATTTTTCTATTCTTTGGTAACTGGTTAAAGCCCCCAGGCACAGGTGCCTCTTTACAGGGTGACCCAGGAGCACTAGGGTGGTTAAGTGACTTGTTCAGAGTCATACAGTTTGCAAGTGGGAGTTTGTGGGAATCAAACCCAGGTCTGCTGGATATACCAAGCTCAATCACAACTTCTTACTCTAACCTCTAGGCTATACTTCTGGCATATTTCAATGAGTTAAAGAGCTACTGATGCCTCAAAGAAAAATTTGAAAAACATAATATTAGGGACAGTTCAGCTTGCACTCCATAGATATTTATATATCTGTCTGCTCCATTATTTATTACTGAGTAAATTTGCATGAATACATCATCTTTATCCCCTTTGAGTTCCCTTACAGTTTATTTGCCTCTATAGCTTGCACCCTAAGTCAAGTCATAATCCTGTGCTGTGACATCACAGTCTGTTGCCATGAGAGTAACTATGATGCCACAAGCAGTACATTATGACCTCAGGTAGGGAGAAACCAACATGAGTAGATGAACTCTTCAGGAGCAAATGTAACCCCCCCCCATGGGGATTCCTGAAAAGTCTTCCTTGAGCTTGCCTAAATGCTCACTGCCAGGCTGGTGTTCTGCGTTTTAGCAGTTTAAATGTATTGCCAGAGAGTGCCTGTATAGCCTCTGTGTACTGTCTCTTTAAGAGCTGCCTGGATTGCAGTTATAATTAATCTGAGAGGGAGCTCTGTTAGAAGATGTACTTGTTTGCTGATCATTTGTTAGAGTAGTATTAATATTGCAGTTTGTTCTAACCTGCCTTCTTTGCAACACGGACAGTTCTGTTTGTTTCCATCATCTTGGTCCTGGACTGCAGAATGGGCCAATCAGTACATTTGGGACTCTAAAATGGAACCTGCCTACAGGGGCTTGGTGGGGCCAAAACTTGTACGAATTGTAGTTTTGGATTTTGGCACCTAAAATAACCTGGAGGGGGAGCCCTTGTTGTGACTGACAGACAGATCAAGCCAACCAAACCTTTTTGGATCTTGGGGAAAGTCCCACACTGCTTGCAGTTTCAGTTAGATCTGAGTTGGGAAGTGAAGAAGTAACAGCTCAAGATAGTTCGAGCAGCAATCCATAGTGGATTCGCGAGGAGAACTGTGGAAAGGCCTGAGTTTGGCCTGCATGCCTGCCTGCTGTTCCTGAGAGGGAACTTGTGGTTTTGGACTGAATCCGAACTTGGAGGCGAATTAAGCCACTGGTGTGACCAGGCTTTAACTGAGAAGACCGAAGATTTGCTGAATCGCGAGCCTGTCAGGACTTCCAGCTACCTCTGAACTCCCAGATTGTGCAGAGACTCTGTAATTCGCGCGGAGAGCCATTTGCCTGGTACAGTGGAATTTCCTTACATGTGAATATGCTGTGTGCTTATAGTGGGTCGTGATTTGATTCCCCACTGTGTGTCTGAACTGTGTTGCTTGCTGGAGGCTGTATCCAGCTCCACGGACGAATCCTTATCCATTTCCATTTGCCTGGGCCCTGCTACACTGGCCCAGCCAGAATACCTGCTGTAGAGAAAGTCATCGACGAGAGACCAGCCTGGGGATCAGCCCCTGCTCAGCGACTTGAACAGGAATGGCGTCTTGGTGATTAGTGTGGGCTCTGCTTCTCTGGGCTCTCCAGTTCAACAGCTTGCAGTCTCAATTTCATCCTGCCTGTGTCCAGTATTGGGTATCGTGAGTAAACATCAGGGTAGCTCCCTGGAACAACAGCTGAATCTGAAAGTGTTGTCATCTGATTGTCTTGTTGCCTTTTCTTTCACGAACTGAGCCCTCTGGCTCAGATTATAAGTAATGTGCATTGTGCATGTTGCTTTCTTCCATCACAGGGCCCCAACCAGCTGCAACATTCTTGGCTAGCCCACTGTTTTCCTATCTGGGTACCCAGAGTGTGTGACTGTGTAGGGACTCTGAACTGCATGCATAACTGTCTGATTAATATAGCTTTTAAGCAAATTAACCTGATTACGCCCCTCACTTGTTCAAGTTCCCTGAATAAATCAGATTTAACTATGTTTGCATTTAACCTGACTGGTTACATTTTGTACTAAAAAGTATTGTACTGTTGCCATTTGCTGTGCTTAACCTTGTTTTACAGGGGATCCCCAGGGTCAAGCTAGAGGAACCAGCCCTGGTGGTAAGTGCAAACTGTGTGGGTAATTGCCTGGTGAATAAGGGTCATGGTGAAAGTAATTATTGTATATTGTTCAGGCCACTGGAAGGGGAAAGAGAGGGGTTACAGTGTCCTGGAGGGCTGTGCTCAGGTTATCTTGATCACTAACAACCCTGACCTCTGGGTGGAGGCACCTGTTTCATTACCCAGGCCCCTTAACCTGCTACTAGGCAAGCAGGCAGGGGTAGTAGCCCTTGGGATAGTGCCACCTAGGGGTTACACAAAGATCAGCTTTTCATGCAGACTACCTCAGTAATAAATAATGGGGAGGAGGAACACAAAACTAATGTGAAATACAAGCTGAACTGTGTCTAAATATTATATTTTGTTAAGTTCTCCTGAAGGTGTCAGCCTCTTTAACTTTGTCATTTGTAAAATATTTTTACACTAAATTTTCACATGACCTTTTTGGGACCCACTTCATGAACAAGGTAGGTGACATTTTTGAAATCTGTCCTGAAAGGCGATTTCGTAGTTGCGCCACTAGATCATCTTTTGTGTGGGATTTTAAAATTTTCATCTACTGGGCTCATGAGGTGGGGTCATAAGACTTTGTTAAAAATCTAGTGGACTAATAGGGTAAAATGACCAAGTTATGAGTGTACACTGAAATATTTTAACATTCACTCATAACTTTGCTGATTTTCTGATTGGAACTCAATGTTTTACATGTACGAGAGCCTTCTCACACAAAGAAGGCAGTCCATGAATATACCATGGAATGCAACATAGCAGAAGGTGCTGTGCTGAATTCATTCCAGTGGGACGTTATAGAACATCTTACATCGCTCTTGGCTCACTTTGAGGAGGCATCTCAACAGAGTAACAAAGAGAATGCTACTCTAAGCCAGGTTATTCCCATCATAAATGTATTGAACAAGGAACTTAAGAGGCTGCGTAGAGGTTTTGAACAAAAAGGAGACAAATCTGATGTATCCCTTATGGACCAACTGACACAGCAATTCCAAAATTGCAGAAGACTTCACAATATCACAAAAGACAAATCTTTTCTTCTTTCGATTCTTCTTGACCCTTGGTTTACGTTGCAACAGCAGCCTCCTTCAGATCTCGGTGACTCTTATCTTGAATACGTACCTGACAATACAAGTGATGGGGATGCTAAATCTGATAGGGAACATCTATTGGTGGTGACTGCAGTAATTGTCACTTAGTGCCACCATGTACTTTTCATCAATTTGGTAGTCATACAAAAGTCCTCTTTCACGGCCTTTGAAAAAGGCATGTCATTCTGAAAAGCAGACAGATGAATCTCACACTTTTGATCAAACCTTGTGGAAACTGTTAATTCACATGTGGATGTCGTGGAGCCGCCTTCTTTGTCTTTGTCTGATATTGTGGATGTCTATTTAAGAGAACCACTCATTAATATTACTGATGACCCTTTTAAGCACTGGCTGGAAAAGAAAAAAGATTTGGCCTGTACTATCTTCTTTTGCTATAAAGTTTATTAGTTGCCCTCCTACTAGTGTTTACTGTGGGAGTATGTTAACACAACTGCAAATGTTGTCCCTGACAGCCACACAATACTTACTCCTAACAGGCATTTGTCAATGCTGAACGTTCGCTTGCAGGTATTTGCAGTGGTATTTGGCACTTGGACATGGCTTAAAAAAATCAGTGACGAAGAAGTACAAGCATTTGTCAATGCCGAATGTTGCTTGCTTCTATGTGCTGTTTAGGCATTTGGAAGTCATTGGAGTGCAAATATTGAAAATTCGCGAACTTACGAGATGCGTAGAACTGAACCATACCATGCAGCTAAATAAAACAGTCATTTTAGAATTTTTTCACAAAATATTCAACATAGCCATTTAAGACCTCTGCTCATGTACAGTGTCACTGTGATTTTCTTAATGTGTCCCATACATTGATTTTAGCACCGACTGCGCCATTGTGCGCTACATGGGCGGAAACACATTTTGGGCAGGATGTGAAAATGACAGCTGTACTGCTCATAAGGAGGTGTGGTAAAATGGCAATGGTGAAAATCTGGAGTGAAAATATTGAAAATTCTCGAACTTACGAGTGTACGTAGGAACTGCGCAATGCACGCTTGTCAAACAGTCATTGTTAGGAATTTTTTCACCAAATTTTCAACATAGCCATTGTAAGATCTCTGCTCATGAACAGTGACACTGTGATTTTCTTAATGTGTCCCATACATTGAGTTTACACACCGACTGTGCCATTGTGCGCTACATGGGCGGAAACACGTTTTGGACAAGATGTGAAAAATGACAGCTGCACTGCTCATATGGAGGTGTGGTAAAATGGCAATGTTGAAAATCTGGAGTGAAAATATTGAAAATTCACAAACTTACGAGCGTGCATAGGAACTGCACAACGCACACTCATAAAACAGTCATTTTTAGGAATTTTTTCACCAAATTTTCA
This sequence comes from Neoceratodus forsteri, assembly GCA_016271365.2. Taxonomy (NCBI): domain Eukaryota; kingdom Metazoa; phylum Chordata; order Ceratodontiformes; family Ceratodontidae; genus Neoceratodus; species Neoceratodus forsteri. The sequence continues at coordinate 134,613,654 of JADMNL010000029.1, forward strand.
ACACAGCCATTTCAAGACCTCTGCTCATGAACAGTGTACTGTGATTTTCTTAATAATGTCCCATACATTGAGTTTTGCACACCGACACTTCGCCATTGTAAGCTACATGGCGGAAACACATTTTGAGCAGGATGTGAAAAATGACAGCTGTACTGCTCATGAGGAGGTATGGTAAAATGGCAATGTTGAAAATCTGGAGTGAAAATATTGAAAATTCACAAACTTACGAGCATGCGTAGGAACTGCGCAACGCACACTCGTAAAACAGTCATTTTTAGGAATGTTTTCACCAAATTTTCAACATAGCTGTTTTAAGACCTCTGCTCATGAACAGTGTCACTTTGATTTTCTTATGTGTCTCATACATTGATTTCGCACACCGACTAGCCATTGTAATAAATACATGAAGTGAGGAAACACATTTTGGAGTGAGATGTGAAAAATGACAGCTGTACTACTCATAAGAAGGTGTGGTAAAAAGGCAATTTTGAAAATCTGGGTGAAAATATTGAAAATTCAGAATTCTGAGCCTGCGTAGGAACTGCTGACACTGCCTCAAATAAAACAGTCATTTTAGGAATTTTCCACCAAATTTTCAAAATAGGCTTTTGAGAGCCCACCTTATGAACGCTGGACTGTCATTTTGTTAATCAGGCCCAATATGTGATTTCGTGCAGTGACTGCGAAATCACCCTTCGGGCCCTAATAACACCATGACAGTGACAGAATTCATGAGAAGGGTCCCAAAAACCCCATGTTGAAGATTTGGTGCAAAAATTCCAAAAATGCCTGAGATATGCAACAAAGTTGAAAAAACCCATCTAGCCCATTATACAGCTTACGGCATTTCCTCAGTTCGCTCGGCTTTGAAGAGTGCAGGCGTGTTCGGTCCAGCGATGATCGTCGCGCTGAGCTCGGAGGTAAGTATGGGGTGAGGGGTGTGGGAGAGCAGCGTGCGCCAGTGGGTGAGTGCAGGTTGTGGGAGGGTGGGGAGACAGCGATGGAGCGTTTTCTTTTTGCAGGTTTTTTTTTACTCAGACAGCAGCGGGCGTTTGCCACGCTGGGGTGGGCTCCTAAGCGTGGCAGCAGAAAACTGTTTGGTGGGGATGTGGAGCCGATGGGGGATTGGGCACCTGTAGGCAGGCGATACAGGAAGTTTGCCAGCTGGGTGATCTCCCAGCGTGGCAGCAGGAAAACTGTTTGGGGGAGGTGGAGCCAACGGGGATTGGGCACCCCGTGGCAGATGGCGCAGGACCATTTGCCGCGCTGGGGTGAGCTCCCAGTGTGGCACCAAGATTTGGGGAAGGGCGTGACGCGCTGCCAGCACACAGCGGTGGTTTTCTTTGAAGAGAAGACCACCGCTGTCATACACAGCATCGCATCGATTGGTGCAGGACCACCACGCCTGCTCAACAAGTAGGGGATTGCACAGGACAGGCACACCTCCAAAGTGTCCCATTCTCCCAAAATGTTCCTTGCGCATGCACGCAAGCGAACGTAAAAATGTACAGCAACTTACCTTCCTGAAAGTCAGTCTCAGCGAATGCGCTTACCAGTTTAGTGAAGAGTGACAAGAACATAAAAGCAATGACGACAAACAGCTGCAAAAGGTCTCTCCTAATAAGGGAGCTTCCTTGGTGGTATTTGAAGACAATGGTGATGATATTTAATGATTTATTTGTTTTTAATTCAGAGGACAAAAGTCAGCAACCATAACAGGAAGATCAAGTAAAAAAGTCCTTTTTGTGAGGTGTATATTAAATGTATTGCTGTATGTGTTTTTCACATTCAATTTGGGTACCCAGGTGGAGATTAATTTGTTTATTCAGCAAGTTAAAAATACAAGCAAGCAGTGAATTGCCTTCATTTTGGATTTATTATCTTAAACATACATATGCACTTGTATGGAATTTATTTTGACAAAAATAATAAAAAAAAAAGGAAACAGGCAATTGCCTACCACATTTCAGTTGTTGTTGTTGTCCATAGGGTGGTGAAAAACAATCACTAGTTTTTTTTTCAGTCATGGTTGCTGAATAATACACTGACTAAATGGACGGATGCCATTGTGTGGGATTTATTTTTTTACCTCTTCAGTCATTGACAGAATATATTTATATTTTTGTTACTGTTTTCTTCCCTGGCCCCTGGTCAGCTGTACATTCTGACCATCCTCCCAGCCCGCACCACAACATCAGGCCTACTTCCCCCTGTATCCCCCCACAGGTTACCCTCCATGGTAGGGTGGTGAGGAGACCCTCCCCCAAGCTTGACTCACCTGAAGGGATCCAGATTCGGGGGAAGTGCCCTTTGGGGTCGGGCCGTGGAGGACGGAAGCTCATGCTACCCAACCAGGAGCCCTGTTTTCAGTGTTCTTGTCCCCTGAGGCAGAGCGTGCAGAGATGCCAGTGATGGTGCCATGCATGCTTCTGTGCAAGCACCCCATCAGGCATCTGCCCCACCTCTTACCCATTTGTTACCACATTGGCGTGCCAACCCCCAGCCACGGCTAGGGGTCAGACATGCACCGATGTCTGATTACCCCACCTCCCTGGAGAAGGAGAGCTGTCCCTGGGATGCTTGAGCCTTCTTCTCCCCTGCTGACTCCCAGAGGCCCTCACTTGCTCCCAAACATGGGTTGCCGGCATGGCGTGAGGTGTGGTGTCGAGTGCCTCAACACTCAGCGCTACCAGGTCAGCATTGACAGAATATTTGATTTAACCTTTTGACATAAAACTGGAATATAAAATGTAAGCTGACTATTTCTGTTAACTATTCTGCAAGTCAAAACTGCTGATTTCATCTGTACATTTTACACTTCATGTGCTTGCCATGGTGCATAGCTGGAGAATGGCAAGTTATACTGCTGGATCCACACCTGCAGGTAGCTGCCATGAACTACACAATAGTTGACTGCAGTTATTAGTTGCGGAAGCTTGTAGGATATATCCAGAAACTGCAATGCCAGCTGTAAGGAGGGGGCAAGGTCAACCAGATAAAAAGTAAGGCACAAAACATAAGTGCTAAATTAATTGGCCAGTCTGGTGAATTTTGTACCACATGCTGGCAGTAAGTTAAACAGAACCACAGTTTCCTTCTTTACTCTTTGTCATTTTTATTCTACCTAATTTAACCTCACTGAGCATATAACATCAGGCAATGGGTGTAAGGTATGGGGCCCTATGCTGATTTCATAAGGTGGACAATATGTAATTTAAAGGGGAACAGTCAGCAGAAAGGTTTCCAAACACAAGTGTGACTCTGGTCCCAATGTGCACTTTGTGGGCAGAAACATATTAGTTTACCTGCTGTTTACTGTAGTACAGAAGATTATATCAGACTTATTTTGCTTAGGTGTAGGCTGACATCTTCTTTTACTACTAATCCCAGAATCCCGTGCAGCTGACATCAGAGCAGCAGGCAACAGTGGGAGATTCAATAGTCTACAATGCATGTTAGAGTTATAAGCTCTGACCTTATGCTTGCTGGTCCTGCTTTTCTCAACAGATTATGTACAGTCCTCTGTGACTGTATATAGTCCATGGAGGACAGTACAGTAGGACCAGCAAACAAAACATCAGAGCTTATATAAACTCCAACATGCATTGCAAACCTCTGAATCTTCTTACTGCTGCCTACTAGGGCTGTGCAGTGACCGAATATCACTTCCTGAATACTATGATAGCAGGGCTTCTGAATATTCGGCGGCCCTTCCCGAATAGGGGACTATTCGTGCATTATTCGTCCACCTGGGAAAAAAAAAAAAGAAAAGAAAAAAACAGAAACTGCCCTCTCCCTTCACTCTCCATCCTCCCATCCTCTATTGAAAGTACAATACCACCCTCTTCTCCCCAACATCCACAGGTTGTTTTTTTTAGTGTTTTTTAGATCATCGCCCATTGGGTGACTGCGACCGGCTCAACCCGCCCCCTGCATGGCTTGCCACCTCAATGTAAAGCGCTCTTTGCACTTACAGAAAATATAATTTAAGTCTCCCCGCCAGACAGTACCCTAGACTTTCTCCCACTCACCAGTCCAGCAGCACCCAGTTCTCCAATATAAATGCAGAAAGTGACCGGCTCAGCTCTCCCTCCTCCGCGGCTGATTGCCATCTCATGAATGAAAGTGCTCTGTTCATGCACTCACCATACTAAAACCAGCTGATCACCTGATCAGCTGCTTTCACTGGGGCAAGCGCATGGACAGCAGAGTGCTTTCAGGGGTATGCTGACTGAACAGTGAAACTTTAATGGCAAAATCTCTTACAGCGACAATCTGGACAGATTTCGAGTCAGTCTCTGTGAGGGACCCAAGGGCAACATTTTTCCCTTTTGCCGTCTTTCTCCCCCCCCCCCAAAACAACTCTGACTCAGAGTTAATAATCTATAAGGGGGGGCGAGGGGTGCAGCACACACACACAATGTCTGACAGGTGAAATTTCGCCTGTTGACATTGGGGATCTCGCCTTGCTGAACTTCGACAACACTGTTGTCGATTTCGCATGGTAGAACCCTTTTAGGTGGTCTAGTAACTTGTTATCTGCTTTGTCATTCTTCTGCTTCCTCCCCTTCCTCCACATCTACATTACTTTTACTTCTGCTCTCTGTATCTATCCTTTTCATCTATTTTGCTGTAGTCATGCTTTCCTAATCTCAATATTTGTCTGTGATATTTTGTTGAAATGTTAGCCCAAGGGGTCTAAGCATAGTGGTTAGAACACAGCAATCAAGCAGTTCAAAACATTTTATTTTTGGTTTTATTATTGTCTGTGCAAAGCAGCGCCATCTAGCAGTGAAAACTATGAACATCAGGGGAGAAGTAATTGTAACAGCTAGAGACATCTAATGGTGGTCCAAGGGATGGCAAGTTTGAAAGTCAATGGAGTTCTGTAAATTCCTAGTTTGGAGTAATTTCCCCTAAAGCTAAATTGTTAGAGCTACCTTTGGAAATCAGGGTTCTAGGTTTGAGTTCAGGACTAGAAGGTACATCTGCCCAAGTAAAAGGAGACATAATTCTTATTCTTTATTTTTTACATTCTGTTTTGGCCCCCTTCTCACCACTGTGGTCCCTTTCTACTCACCATAGGCAACCTCCCAGTCTACACCTTTTCTGGCACTTATGCTGTATCCTCGTACTCCAGATTGTCCCCTCTGGGGTGTGGTTGGTGGGGGGAGATGGCAAGACTCCCCTCCACCAAACTACTCAGTTCTGGGATGCAGAGGCCATTTGGTACCTTGGGGCCCATGAATGCTGATGGTTTTATCCTGCACACTGGCAGGGTGTTATCCTTGTTCTTTCACCTCTAAGGGATGCTGGACACATGGGTGCATGACATGTGAGTGCACACAGAGCATGGTCATATATGAACATACGAAGATGCCAGCAGAAGCAGGCCATAACAGTCTATCAAGTCTGCTCGAGTGTGCAGTTCACAGTAAATTATACTTGAGCTGCCCCCTCCTCTCCCCCCCGGAGTATTCTTCTCCCATCCTTTCTACCCCAGCCTCCTCCTACCACCAGCTGTGACTCTCCCTTTTACTTTGTCCCACCTTCTCTTAAGAACTGTTCACCGTTCTCTGTGAGACCACCTCCACCGGTAGTTCATTCCACTTTGACACCACCCTTTACATGAAAAAGTGCCTCCTCATTTCCCTTTTAAATCTGCCCCCGCTAATTTTGGACTATGCCCCCTTGTGGCTCTTTACCTTTGTAGACTGTATAAGTCCTTTGTTCCAATCTTGTTTGTACCTTTTAGGTACTTGAAGGTTTCTATCATATCTCCCCTCTTCCTGCTGTCCTCCAGGGAATGCATACTGAGCTCCTGCTGTCTCTCCTTATAGGATTTGTCACCCAGGCTCTGAATCATCTTGGTTGCCCTACGCTGTACCCCTTCCAGTAGTCTGATGTCCTTTTTTTCAAATAGGGGGACCAGAACTGCACTTAGTACTCCAAGTGTGGTCTCACCATGGCACTAGGCCTAAAGAGAGCCAACAAGAATAGCATCAGCAAGGAGCATGCAGGAATAACGGCACCAATTTTTCTTTTGTAGGGGGCTCTGCCCCTCACAACCCCCTACACTAAAGGATTCTCAATCGGGGAGGGAGGGGAGCATGGGGCAAGTTAAAATTTGTGGGGCCATGAAACAGTGTTTCCACGCCCCCTCGTAAAAAACAAGTCCCGATATTTCAAAATGTTGGGAGACCAGGATTAGAACCCAGAGGGAGGACGATTCAGAGGAAACACGAGGAAGAATTTCTTCACAGAATGGGTGGTGGACAAGTGGAACACCCTGCCAGAGGAAGTGGTGGGGGCTGAAACAATCACGGGATTTAAGAATGCATGGGATAGACATAAAGGAATTCTGGAGGTCAGGGGTAAGGGGGCAACAGACTTCTAGGAAAACATAAACTGAACTTACAAGCTCAAATGGGCAGACTGGGTGGGCCATAGGCCCTTATCTGCCAACACTGTCTATGTATCTATGTATCTATGTCTCCATTGCCACCAGCCAAGCTGTTCCATGCTCTAGCTATCCACACCACAGGAGCAACGCAACCAGCTTCCTGTTCCCTGCAGCCCTTGTCCTATGTACAGCACCACGGACAGCGAACAGGGGATCGCTTACAGCAAGTGCTGTAAATCCCCCCCCTCGTTGTCCATGGTAGCGTTTACCAGACTAGCGCTGTGAATTGCAGTGCATTCTGGTAGCACTCTTCTGACTGGGTACCCTTGTATAAGGGTAGAATTACTTCCACTTTCCTGGAGGTGATTCCCCTGGTGATGCATCCCATCATTTTGTTTGCCTCGGCTGTCACCTTACAGCACTATGCTGAGTGTTTCATGTCTCCCCTAACTATGACCCCTAGATCACTTTCCTCCTCTGAACTAGATACCTGTACCCTCCTCCCCCAGCCAGTAGCTGGCCCCTGGGTTCCTGGCTCCCAGGTGCATGACCTTGCACTTCTTGTCATTGAACCCCAACTGCCAGATGCCTGACCAGTTTTCAAGTCTAGCCAGATCCTTTCTGAGCTCCCTCCTCCGCTCCTCCATGTCCCCTCTCCCACATATCTTGGTATCATCCATGAATAGGCAGATTTTACTTTTGATCCCATCTGCTATGTCACCAATGAAGATGTGACATCAGAGCCAGCCATTGTCCCTCCCTCCAATAATGACAGTTCCTACTGCACTGCCACCTGTGGTCAGCCAGGTGGCAGTATTGTAGCAGGAACTGTAACCTCCCCCAGAGGAGGAGAACATCCCTTGGAATGCTTGACCTTCCCCCCCCCAGGCAGCCCTGACGACTTGGGTTCTGTTCCAAATTGAGGAGTGACATAGTTATGTGTCCTGTCAGTACAGCAGCAGGGCTTGTGCTCATAGCATTGGCAGGCTAGGTTCAGGAATGAACCTTGGGCACTGGAGGGCCCGCACAGGGAGGGGGGAGGAGGGATGAGCATCCCATAAGACACTACTGTCCTCCAAGTGGGAGACCCTCTGCACCCCACTGCAAGAGCACTGCCTGAGGGCCCACAGGTGATGCAAAACAGCTGTGAATAGCAGTGGGAGGGGAGATGCAGATGGCCTGTTGCACAGCATGCCATGCATTGACAAGACAGTGTCTCGAGGCAGGGAGAACAATGAAAAATCCTCCAGAATGGCAGATTGACACTAGCATGCTGGGGTTCTGGGCTACATGACTGCCTCACAATAAGAAGTACCCCTGCCACCAACTTCAGAGTTCAAAGGCCTTACAATGGGAGGGTTACCTGCTGGGGCAGGTCAAGGGGAGTCAGTCAGGTTTGGGTAGGTGACGGGGCCAGGCCATAGTCTGGCAGATGGAGGCCACAGCTGGGTAGCTGAAAAGAAAAAGGAAATAATTATCTTTGAATTTTAACAACCTGGGCACCTGGTGGTTGTCAGGTCCCTCAGGATCCACTTCAAAAAAGGTGCTTCATGTAAATGAGAATTTTCCTGTGTGCAAAACTGACATCAGACCAGGTTTAAATTCCATTAGAGCTGCTGGCTTTACTACATTGCCTTGAATAACTCACTGGACCCCTCTCCTAGTGCTTCAGTACTCCTAGTTGTAAACCAAGATAGATGCAGGACCCCACTGAAAATGAGATGTACTTTATGTCAGTTTAGCTATTTTGGGGAAATAAAGTGAAAAATAAAAAAAAGGTTTGTAATGAGTCCCCAAACTCACAAAGTTAACAAGCTCTTTTATTTGATCTCACCAGACCAAACCACTAGAGAGGAAGCAATTAGCGTCTGAGCAGGTTTGGGAGCAACGTATTCAAAGCCGGGGGAATAGATATACAGTGGATTGGGGCCAGAGATTATGAGGCCACTGAGTGGCAGTTTGAAAAACAGCGAATCATAAAATTTAGCTCTCTTAAACTATGTAGATTCAGATCTTCGGAGGTGTTGCAGAAAGTAACACATAGACACAAGTGTGCCCCTTCCCTTCCCCAAAAATGACATTTCCCCATGTCTGCCCCTTAGTGAGCTACTTCCAGAGACGTTATCAGCTGTTCCTGTTCTTTTTTTTTGTTCTTTTCTGAGCAGTCTCCTGAAGTGTGCCACTGGAGTCCAGCAGTAGCTGGCAGCCTGGCCACTTGTTCAGAAAAGAGCCTGGCCTTGGTGCTGTCTGAAGGTGGAAAGAGTGATGTGGTTAATTATTATTCACCGGTAACTTCACTGGCAGTGCAGTGTGATTAATAGCTGGAGAATAACTGTGTGGGAGGGTCAGGGAAGGGGGGCTTTGATCCACTGTACCTGCCAAAACAGAGAATAAATTAATTTTCCTAGCGTAGCACACAACTCCTGAGCGCAAGACACAAAAATGTTTTTTTTTTCATATTTAATAAGTTACCAGTATTTATAAAGAAAACAAACACATTGGTGGTGTGATGCCTAGTTCACAGACCTTCAGTTTCCCAGTTAGTTAGTTTACTGTTGGCGCTTGCTGAGTGGTTGCCACACTGGCATGCAGTTTAGGGATCTAGGATGCATCTATGGCTTGGAATTCTGAGGAGGGGTGCTTGAGGCAAACTCAAGACACCTGTTTGGGAGTTCATTAGAGGAAGGTATGGATTCAGGAGATTTAAATTAGGGATTTTAGAGATGGAGGGGTGTCATTTAACACCAGTGCTGTTTATGGAAATTGAGCAAGGGGGCTGGGGGGCATGAGAGGCAGGCAACAGTTTGAAGGAATGGATGATATTCCGGTACTAGTTTGGGGGATCATGAAGGAGGGGTTGCCCAAAACAGGCACGGGGTGGGGGGTGGCATGCCAAGACTTTGGTTTAGTAATTATTTAAACTGTTGCTGTTTTGGTTGGCCATAGTGCCACCCCTGGATTCTAAGTGGCAAATAAAACATTTGTGATGGCCTATCGAATGGAAAAGCACACATGCCACTGACTTGCCTTGAGGGCCATTAAATATCACTTTTGCCACCTGCACTGGTAGTTCATAAATAACAACGAGGTCTCATTGCATGTACATTCTGTCCCTAAAGGCCAGGATCTCCCACTCACCACAGATCATCATAGTATAGCTGCCGCTGCCCCCAGCTTCGGTGAGAAAGGGGATTTGAAACTTTGCTATTCTCACATTCTTTGTTGCTGATAGACTTTGTCCTCTTCATATCACAGAGTCTAAAAAATAAACCTTGGCAAACAGAAAGAGAGATCTGTTTTAACAAGGGTAACTACAAATTACAAACCAGAGGTCAAGCCTCTGACTCTCACAAATGTAAACCTCTGTGGATACAGACTCAGAGGCAAACAGACTACAAAGATGTACAAACATGACCACACACGCACACATGCATACGCACACACACACTTTCCTGTTAGGAAATTCAAATCAGGGCTCCCACCCCACCATCACAACCAAGAAGCATAACCGGTGTGTTTTCGACCTCTTGTGCCATCAAACAGTTAACACTACACAGTCCAGTGAATAACAAGGCTGGTGATCAGCTGATGCCAACAGCACAAAAGGTAATGAATCAACAGTTTCCCTGACTGCAGACGCAGCTTCATGTTTAAAGCATTACAGTGGGCTACATTCTGTGCCGAGTTTCATGTTGGATTAAGACGGTTCAAGAAAGAGTGGGAAAGAGAGGTACAGTTTTATGACTGGACACAGGAAAATACAGTTTCTGGTGAGTAGAGTTTTGTTTTCTAGCACTTGCATCCTGTTCAAAGTTTTTTAAATTGGTAATTTATGTTTTTACCGAGGACAGTCCATCTGAGATGCAACGTCTCATTTTCAGTACAGGATCTGCGCATTTTTGGGAGGACTGACACAGGGAGATCAGGGGGCTTGGTCAGGATTGTACAGTGAGTAGTAACTGTGGTGGGGTTTGAACCTGCAATCTCTAGTTTCACAGTTCAGTGCTCTAACCTAGTAGATCACATTGCCTTCCAAGCTTACATACTGTACATGCATAGGTACATATTTGCATACAGTGCATGCAGATATACATATATACAGACATACATACAACTTTAGTGGGGAAACAGGACAGTGGGGCCATCAAGCCATCCCTCCCAGCAGCACAGTGGGAATACCTGTGAACACTTTTTCTTCAAAGTGCAGGACTTGAGTTTGAGCTTGAAGGTTTTCACAGTATCACAGTGATATATTGCCCTTGTGTCAGTCTCTGGTTAGACCCACCTAGACTACTGAACACAGTTTTTGAATCCTTGTTTAAAGAAAGATAAGGATAGACTGCAGCTAGTACAGTGTAGGGTTAACTAAGATGAATCATGGATATGAAGGAAAAAAGTCATATGAGGAAAGACTCGCAGACCTGAACATGCACACTATGGAAGAAAAGACGGAAAGGGAGGCATGATTGAAACGTATGAATTCCTAAGGGAATAAACAAGGTCGATAGTGGCATTCCATTCACCAGAAATGACAACACAATGACCGGGGACATGGGTAGAGACTAGTGGGGGAAGATTTACAAGAGAAACTACTGCTTCACCAAAGGGTTGTGGACAAATGGAATAGATTCCCAAGGGAGGTTGTTGAAGCTAGCTCTATTGATAGCTTTTAGAAAGGATGGGAAAAGTACAGTGGGTTAGTTGTTTCTAGTTCATGGAATAGGATATGTGAGAGTAGGGGTGTAGGAGAGTTAGCTGAAAATAGTAGGGCCAGCCTGGAAGCATGGAGGGCTATGACATCTAACATCTTACCTCCTGCCACACAGGCAACCTGTGCTCGGGAATGAGCACGGGTTGCTTGGGGTCTGCGGGCTGGGAGAGTATAGAGTCTCTCAGGGACTACTGTCCTCAGGGGGGTGGCCAAGCTGTCTCGGCCTACGACTGCCATCTGGTGGAGGTCCAGTGGTAGTGCAGGTGCAAAGGACTAGGAATTGGGGCGCAACTATGCACGATATGTGCACCTCCACATACGTGTACTGACTTGATGTTGCAGCAGGGGCTGATGGAGAAAAAAGGTGGAAAAAACAGGGGCCTGGACTTAGTGAAGCTGTGCCCCTGTTCCTGCAGTCCACTCTGTCACTCCAGTCCCAAGGCCACACTAGATATGTGTGTGTCAGGGAGGGGAGAACGACCCTCCCCCACCCACCCTGCCAATGGGGGAAGGGGAAACACTAGAGTACCACATTCGAACCAGGAGAGAGGTAAAGGGTGACCATTGGGGCACAGAAACAAAGTTGATAAGATTCCCAGGAGGAGGATAAAAACCCTTGTGGGGGGAAGAAAAAGAAAATAGAAAATAATCAAGCTGTAAAAAGTCTATGCATTCAGTAATACTACAGTGTAAGTAGTAAATATAGATAGGAATCTTGGGCAGACTGGCTGGACCTTGTGTCTTTATCTGTCATCATATTTTCTATGTTTCTATCAGCTGATACATCCAGCACTGGAACTGTATTCAAAGTGTTTGTCACTAATTCTGTGATCTAGTACTTTGAGATGTTTCCCTGGAATATTCGTGCTTCTTCCTAACTGCTGGATCTCAGTGCATCACCTGCTGATACCCTGTTGTAACTCCTACACCTGGACATGGACTTGCATAGCCAATACTGATAGTGTGGTTCTGCTCTGTGGATGAGGGTCCTCCCTCGGAGTGGACAATAAAGGCAATTTTCTTCTGCTCATTTCTCTATCTAACTTTCTATTTCTGTCCCCTACCTACCTCTGGCATTATTCTCTCTTAGGAATCCCCATGGTAGATCAGAACAGTTGCAGCCTGTACCTTCAGTCACTGGCCTCTGTGTAGCCTTGGTTTTCTTCCCAGCTGGGGATATGGGTAGGAGGAATGTGCCGTCAAGTTTTAATGTCCTGTCAGGCAATGCCATGGTAGTGGTGAGGGGTCTAGATACACCGTGGTCTGTGGTTGTGGGTGCCAGGGTGGTGGTGAGGGGCCTAGATACTCCGTGGTCTGTGATTGCGGGTGCCAGGGGCATTTTTCATTTTCTTTCCAACTCTCTTGGATGTCGGCATGCTGGAGACACAGTGTGGAGGCTCCCACAATGGCATTCCAGCCACACATCCAGACAGTGCTCTTCCTTCCCACTCTGCCTTCAGCTGTGCTACTACCTGTGGTCACCCAGGTGGCAGTATTGCAGTGAATATATCAACCGTCCCTCCCTCCCTCCCCAGTGGAGAGGAGTGTCCTCTGGGATGTTTGATCCTCTTCTCCCAGCCACCAGCCGACAACCCAAGCTCATTCCCAAACTCTGATTGCCAGCATCGTGAGTGGTGGTCCTATCGCTATGCCACTGGCCAGCTGTTCTGCTCATTTCCAGCCGATGTTCAGGAAAGGTTGCCATCTACCTGGAGTTTGAACTGAAGAGTCAAGACAGCAGTGGTCCATAATCTTTCAGAGAATAACTGAGAGTACTGAAATGGTTAGATTTATTGCATTTAAAAAATACTAGCACCGCAGCATGCACTTTCTCTTTTGTTCCCCTGTCCCCCCACTGTAATGACTATGGTCACCACAGCTGCACCCTTTCCTCCGGCCAGAAGTGTGTCCCTCATTTCAAAGGACGTCCCTCACTTTAGCTGCCTCAACATTTCTCTGCCTCACATCAGTGCCACATGGAAAAGATGCTGCTCTCCTGGAAAAGGTGCTGTTAACTTAAAAGCAGAAATTCATAATATTCAGAAATGCTAAATTACAGTTGAAATTTAGACAAATAAAGGCACTGGTTTCCACAGTGTTCTGAGTTTGTATCTTCATGTTTTGATGATGTGTCCTATATTATGAGGGAAAGAGTCCCACACTGTCACACATTTTGAGTGTCTGCATCCAACATTTCAGTGACAAATGGCTGAGAATGAGGTATGATTGTGGGCAAGTGGCGACCTTCTCAGCTAATGCCAACGTTGCTTCTTGGTTAAGCAGCAGAGGATGCGCGAATATTGGCAGGTCTATGAGAGAATAATTGCACTGGACACAGAGGATCAAGACCAAGGCTGAAGGATGAGCTCATGTTTCTTGGTGCCCAAAGCAATTATTCCAGAAGGATGATCTGCCTATGGCCACAATTACAGATACTATATCAAGATCGGTCAGCAGCTTTTGCCAACCCTACAAACTGGGAAGATGAAGCCGTTGCTGTTTCAAGCCTGAGTTTCTGATAGAATGTTCACAAGATGAACGTTAGGTCAGAAACAGTTTGAATGCTCAGAATGCCTCACTGATCATTTACATAAGAGAGAGGCATTTATTGCCTTAGTTGCATGTTCCAAATGCCTTAGCTGTGCAGGGCACTGTTGTCACACTGTGCCCTGCGAATAAACAATGTGATTAGCTCACAGGATGTTACCTCAATATGGTTAAGCAATAATGGATGATAAGGATGGGCTTTGTGCTGGGATAATGGCATGCTTCAGGTGAATTGAAGCACAGGGACAAAGGCTGAGTGCTTCCACCACCTGAGAAGTGCCGCTAACCCAGCACAAATCACACAGGGCAGTACCTCATTGTAATTATGAAATGGGTCCATTCTTTTATTTTTTACATGCACATCACTAAAAATGAGAAAAAAGGCAAATAATTAAGGAAAAGAAAACAAATGTCCTATTGAGCCATAGTAATATTGCTGTTTGGCCAGTAGATGGCAGATGCTGCGTTTAAAAAAAATACAGTACAAGTAAATAAACGGAGGTGTGCTGATACAGCTATCAGTGAGGTCATGTATTTTTTCCAGTGATGTTATGCTGAAATATCAGCACTGGGTTCCAAGCTCCCCAGCCAATCAGTTATCTGGATTTTTTTATACCTATTTCATAATGCATTTAGCAAGGTCAAGAAGAGTACTGCCCAACCAACTGTGACTGCTCTCTGCTGACCTGCAGGCTACTTTTTTTGCCCTGTCATGGGGAAGGGCACTCCCATTACCCTGATTGATTCCAAGACCCTTCCTTCCTTTCTATGGGAACTGTTCCTCACTGCAACTATTTTATTTATTCCGGCTCCTGGCACACAAGTGTTCACACTTGACTGAAATCTATGGCCCCATTTTCCAATAGCTACCTGTCCCAGTACTGACACACACATAGAGATTTACTATATGTTTATATATATACAGAGGAGTGTCTCTTATTAGGTAAGAATGTTCTCTCGTGCTGTTTGGGTGAGAGGATTGTAAAATGAAGCAATAGTCCTGTCTGCCCCAAAAAGCACAAGAGGATGTTCTTATTCAATAAGAGGTGCCCCTCAGTACACATATAAACATATAAATCACTCAGATTGGATAGAGTAATTCATAACAAGTCTTTCATTTGTGTATGTTTTCATTTTTAAAACTAAGTGTGATGCTCCTCCCCCACCTATAATGTAGAATGTGCTACTTTAACCTTTCCCCACGAGATAACCACTGTACCCAGGATACACAGCGCCTGTGGTTCAGACAGCTGATTGGCTAAAATCGTGCACAGTAAGTGATTTATAATCCTTGTTGAACTGTTAAAGCTCATTTCACAGTACATCAAGGTCCAGAGACTCTATTTCAGTTGCATATCAATCAGCACTTGTGCTCCTCTGAGTCACATCTCCACAGACCACAGGTACTTGACAAGAATGTCTCAACGTAGCCCTTACATCTGTGTCATATACTTTACAAGAATGTCTTTACCAGCCTTTACATCTCTGTGACACAAGACAGCATCAGAGCCATGGCAAGGCAAGATTCTCTTACTTGCAGAATGTATATTCACCCTATCACAAACGTTTACAGCACAGAGGTACAGGGGCACCATGACAAAAAGGAGGAGCTGGAGGTGCTGCGGGCCACTCTGGAGACAGGCTGTGGGCCACTAGCCATACTGGGGTAGTGTACAGACCTCTAGCACAGGGAGAGTACTTGGATGCAGCACTTGGGGAAGCCATCATTAGAATGACGAGTAAGTGGGAGGTTCTATTAGTTGGCGACTTTGATCTGCCTGACATGGAGTGGAGCCTTCCAACAATTTTCTCAGGCAACTAGTCAAAGAACCAGCTAGGGATGGGGCAGTGCTGGACCTGGTGCTTACAAACAGGGACAGCGTTTACGATGTGATAGTGGGTAGTCCTCTGGGTGATCACTGCACAGTGTGGTTTAACATAAGGATGGGAACAGAGGCTAACCACATGAGGATGAGGGTCCTGGCTTTTGCAGGATGTTTGTTTTTTTGCCATGGAACTTTCTGGCTCCCAATCATAGCCATCCCTGATTCGGGTGTACTTGATCACCCCAGTTCCATCCTCCAAGCCCCTTGCCATTGAACCAGTGGGGATCTGTATGGCATAGGACCCAAGAGTACTGGCACTGTCATATATGGCAATCATTGTACCAATTGTCCCAAAATAATTATGTTTCACCTGTCAAAGAAGAAGAAAACTGTCCCCAGCGTCTTTTTTTTTTTAAATCCTATAAAAAGAAAATGGTCCCTCATCATCCCTCATCCCCTCCCCAGCCCAACCCTCCCACTGAGCAAACCACAAACCCACACACCCTTTGCCTATACTTACCATCAGAGATCTGCTGTCATCTTTTTTGGACCGGGACAAGTCTGCACTCTTCAAAGCCGAACCGCAAACTGAAGAATCAAGGTAAGTGAACTGAACCTTGATGTCTTTACTATCCTCAGCTGTCTTATGGTTACCCTAATTGCTTTATTTTACATCCTTATTATGATCTATGCCTAAAATGTACCCTTATGTAACTATTACTGTGCTACCCAATGTATATCTTGTCTTGCTCCTGTACACCTATATTATGTCTGTGCATTTCTGCATATTGTAACCAATGTCCTGTGCTCTCCCTGGTCATGCCTGAAAATAGGCAGGTCTGTTGCCTAGCGCACTTACCCGGTTACCAAAAGCTAATAAATAAATAAATAAATAAGTGCCACATAATAGCTGTCAATGGTCGTGCCTGAAAATAGTCATTGCTATGGCTAGTTGCACCTACCCGGTAAACAAAAATTAAATAAATAAATGGCATTTTGAGCTTATGTTGATATCTCAGCCATTTTATGGTAGTTTTGCACCAAATTGTCAACATGGGCTTTTCGGGACCTCACCTTATGAACACTGCCATTGTCATTCCGTTACTTGGACCTGTAAGGTGATTTCGCAGTCACTGCATGAAATCACCTTTCAGGACTGATTAATGAAATTACAGTGCCTGTGTTCATGAGGTGGGGTTTGAAAAAGTCCATGTTAAAAATTTGGTGCAAAAATACCAAACAATGCCCGGTTACGCGTGGTTGTTGAAATGTTTCTATGCACACTCGTAACTTTGGCAATTTTTAACATTTGCACTCCAAATTCTCATCGTTGCCATTTTTTCATACCACCTCATGGGCAGTACAGCTGTCATTTTTCATGTCCAGCCCAAAACATGTTTTTACACCTGTGGCGTGTAATGGCATGGTCGCTGTGCAAAATCAAAATCACATTTGGGGACTGAGTAATGAAATGAAAGTGCCAGTGTTCATGAGGTGGGGTCCCAAAAGCTCATGTTGAAAGTTTGGTGAAATAATTCCTAAAATGCCCGGATTATGTGTCTGTTGAATTTTCCCTATGCACACATGTAACTCTGGTACTTTTCAATATTTTGCCACCAAATTTTCCACATAGCCATGTTTTCACACCACCTAATGAACAGTACATCTGTCATTTTTCATATTCTGCCTGAAATGTATTTTCGCACCTGTGGCGCAGAATGGCATTGCAGTTACGCATAATTACATGTTGCCTTGCATTTCACAATTTCTCTGTACTGGGGTACATGAGGTAGGGTAATAAGATGACTATGCTGACAATTTGGTCACTGTCGTTTGAGAGGGCCCTGCACTTCCACACCTACATACATTTGTGCATCTCGAAGGGAATGGGCGCAGGTTCTGAACAGTAAAATAAAGATACTATTATACTATCTCAGAAAGTAAGGAAATTAATAGCAAAAATTCAATTAATGCATCAGTTAGGGTTCCATTTACAGTGACAAAAGTATGGAAATTAGTGTTAGGGTTCCCAGCCCTACCACCCTCCATACACCAACAGGCATTGGGGTATGCCTTGGGGTTATCAGACCTAACTCTCACCCAATTCTCCTATACTGTGCCATCTCAGCTTCCTTACACATGGAATGGGGTAACAGATAGAGCCAATGACCCCAAGACACACCCCGACACCTGTTGGTGTGTGGAGGGTAGGGGGTGGGGTGGTAAGGTTGGGGAACCCTAACACCAAATTTCCATACTTTCATTGTATATATATTTATATAAAATATTTTCACCCCAACTCCCCTTCCTGATGCTCAGCACAGGGTATGCATCCCCATGCACTCCCGTTGAATGCTCGTAGTGACACCCTGAAGGGAGACCAGCTCCCTTGGCCTACCACAGAGGTCACTACAGCACCAGAACCTGGAGCAGCTCCTTCCCCTGGCTAGCAACACAACTTCCTGGACACCCAACCTGGCTCCCCAAGTCCACTCCTGAATGTGGGTCATCAGCACAGAAGGGGGTGGCATTTCCACAGGGCCACTGGGTGCCTTAGGAGGGCAGATTTTAAAGAAATGGGGGGACTGCTTTAGGAAACTGCCTCAAAGGTGGGGCTAGCTTGCCAGGGAGGGGTAGAGGCACACTGGAGAAAAATAAGGGAGGGCACTATTGAAGCAACCAATCTCCGCATGGAAGAAGTAAGTAAACCCAGAAGGAACAAGAGACCATTATGGTTCTCTAAAGAAGTGACAAAGGATGTGAAGGAACTAAAAGGTGGTTTTGGTTTTCAGGCAGTATAAACAAAGACAGAGGGAAGAAGACAGAGGTACACCTAGTACAGCAGAGGAATGCAGGTACAGTAAGGTGGGAAGGGGGGCAAAAGTACAGGTAGAGGAAAGGATCATCAAAGGGTGTTGCTAAAGGGGATAATACTTTCTTCATATACATAAGTGAGAAGAGGAAAGCAAGGTGAGAGATACAGTAGTAAGGATTAGAAGGAGACGGACCAAGAAAAGCTGACATCCTAAACAAGTACTTCTGCTCAGTCTTCACAGTGAAGGGTGGGGGGACTGGACCACCAGGAAATAGCAGGAATGGGGTGGGCAAGGTGGACACAAGTCCATTTTCAGAGGAAAAAGTCTGGAAGGGACTTGAAGCTCAGAAGGTGGTCAAACTTATGGGACCAGATGGGAGCCACCCATGAGTTGTAAAAGAAATCAGGGAGGTACTAGCTGCCCCACAGATAGCCTTATTCAACAGTTCACTGGAAACAGAGCAGATATGCTTCCGGAGGACTAGAGAAGACCTGATGAGGTTCCATTACATAAGAACATCACCAAAGACAACAACTACAGGCCATTCAGTCTTACTTCAGTGGGGGAGTATTAATGGAAACCCTGCTAAAGGAATTTGGTAGAGTGATTACACCATAAGCTACTTAATCAGCCAATAGCTTTGGTAACAGACCTGAGAACAATAGTATTATAAGCAAGTGTTTTATAGCAAACTCATCAGAACAGCTAATATTTTTTAAGGCAAGCTACCTCTTGCTGGGAGCTACAATACTGAACATAGGATTTGCAAGAAAGCGAGTTGTGCTCACAACAGAGGGAGGTGAACCTTGCAATTGTCTTTGGTTTGTAGCAGATATTCTTCAGGTGGAGGCTACTTCTAACTGAAAGGTGAAATAAGGAACTTAATCAGGAAAATACAGTCTTGTTACAATTCTTAAGATTTTCAGGGCAGGA
The DNA here is from genome assembly GCA_016271365.2 of Neoceratodus forsteri. Classification (NCBI taxonomy): domain Eukaryota; kingdom Metazoa; phylum Chordata; order Ceratodontiformes; family Ceratodontidae; genus Neoceratodus; species Neoceratodus forsteri. Next base: position 134,632,890 of record JADMNL010000029.1, read on the forward strand.
AGAGTTTAAACCCTGGGCTAAACATTTGTCACAATGTTACACAATTTGTCACAATGTTAGAAGGAACTGAACATGTACTCCCTGGAGGAGAGGAGGGAGACAGGGGATATGATAGAGACATACAAGTATCTTACAGGGAGGAACAGGGTGCAGGAAAACACTATTTTTAAGCGAAAAAGATGTTCCAGGACTAGAGGGCATGGGATGAAGTTGGAGGGAGGATGATTCAGAGGAAACATGAGAAAGAATTTCTTCACAGAACGGGTGGTGGACAAGTGGAACACCCTGCCAGAGGAAGTGGTGGGGTCTGAAACAATCACGGGATTTAAGAATGCATGGGATAGACATAAAGGAATTCTGGAGGTCAGGGGTAAGGGGCAACAGACTTCTAGGAAAACAAACTGAACTTACAAGCTCAAATGGGCAGACTGGGTGGGCCACAGGCCCCTATCTGCTGACACTGTCTATGTATCTATGTAAATCCTGAAAAAAGTGCAGGTACAGGTTGTGTATTTGACCCAGACAGTAAACTGCTTTTTGGGGGTTTATCTTTTGTGTGCCTTAAAAGGAAATTCCAGACTTTCTCAGGAAGTGATTACACCATAAGCTACTTAATCAGTCAATAGCTTTGGTAACAGACCTGAGAACAATAGTATTATAAGCAAATGTTTTATAGCAAACTCATCAGAACAGCTAATATTTTTTAAGGCAAGCTACCTCTTGCTGGGAGCTACAATACTGAACATAGGATTTGCAAGAAAGCGAGTTGTGCTCACAACAGAGGGAGGTGAACCTTGCAATTGTCTTTGGTTTGTAGCAGATATTCTTCAGGTGGAGGCTACTTCTAACTGAAAGGTGAAATAAGGAACTTAATCAGGAAAAGACAGTCTTGTTACAATTCTTAAGATTTTCAGTGCAGGAAGAGTTTAAAGCACAGCTGACTTATTTTGGGACTGACTGCTTTCAGAAGCACAAACCACCAGGCTGTTTTGGGGCTGGGGAGGTTTACCTGTGTCTGACTTGGAAGTCTGGATTTTTCTCTGTTTGATTAGCAGGGTATTTTCTCTGTCAAATTGTTGTGTAGGGCATCTTGCTGACAGGAAGGCATTCATCGCAGGGGTGGGTCAGAGTTCTTAGCTGATTGTTTTGTGAGGGCACAGTTTAGGCCCAATCCCGTCCCACCTCTCACCCCACCCACCCCTGGAAATAGTTCCTTTATACCTGGGGTTCTGACATCATTTCCTCAAGAGTGAAAAGTGCATATAAATGTCATATCCTCTCTAGCACACAGCACTGAAAATGTAAGCATACACATTGTATAATGTATATATATTGCTATATAACAAACCAATCACACACACACAAAAAAAAAGTACATAATCATGTGGGGAGTAGTGCAATGTAATGGCTGTGGGGCAGCAGTCTTCCGGGAGACTTTCTGGAGGCTGAGATGCTGCCCTACTTGCAGAAAACTCTCTGCCCTGAGGGAGGAATTTGCTCATCTTCAGGCCACACTGGACAGCAGTAAGGGAACCTTCCCCCAAGCCAGACTGGATGGTAAGAAGGGAACCTCCCCCATCCAGGGAGCACCAGAGCCACCACCACTGCCTCAGAGGTTGCAAAGAAAGCACAGCAGTTGGACCACAGTGGGCTCAGGGAGGGTGAGGATGGTGGAACAGAGGCACACCCAGTCAGTTGTTCCACTCCACAATCCATACACCATTCTGGGGGAGCACAGCTCCCCTATGGATGCACCCACAGAGGAGATTAAGGAGGCTGAGGACACATGTCACAAGGGAGGCCCACAAGAAGGAGGCAGAGGACACTACATGGAAAGGAAGCAGCTCCTGGTGGGGGACTCAATTATTAGGGGGATAGAACTGAGGGGAGCAGGGAAAACTGAAGTAAGGTACCTGCCTGGTGCCATGGCTTGTAGGGACAGGAAGCGCATCCTCAGGATCATGATAACAGCTGCATGGGAGTCTGAGCTGGACATCATTGTCCACCTAGGGACAAATGACTTGGCTCAACATGAGAGTAGAGTGGTGCAGAAGGACTTTGTAGAACTGGGAAGGGGCCTAAGACAAGTAGCACACACAGTATCCTTCTCAGAGGTGCTGCCTGTCAATGGCATGAGTGAGGCGAGGGTACTTTGCACCATGCAGTTTAATGAGTGGTTGAAAAAATGGTGTGGAACACAGGGTTTTGGCTTCATTGGGGACTGGGGTTTCACCTGGAGGGACACCAGCCTATACTGGCAGGATGGTCTGCATCTGTCCAGGAAGGGAACAAGTCTTTTGAGCAATCGGTTTAAATGCTTCATTGGCAAGCTTTTAAACTAGTCAAGGGGGGAGGCACTGATAAGCAGCAGGAAAATCCCAGCCTCTCCCTACAAAACAGGGTACTAAATGAGAAAAAGACCAAGGTAGAAAGTTCAGTGGGGGATGCTGCAACTGAAGGTAAAGCCATCAAAAAATGGAAAGCAATGAGTACCAATGCCCGTAGTCTGAGTAACAAGCTTCCTGAATTAGTGGCCTTGATGGAGGAGGAACATCTGGATATCGTGGCAGTTACAGAAACATGGCTCACACAAAACCACGACTGGGACGTAAACATACCAGGATACACTATCTAAAGGAGGGACAGAGAGGGTAATAGAGGAGGAGGAGTAGCTCTTTACATAAGGGAAGGAATCAAAGCAGCAGAACAAAAGGGAAAACAGGGAGGAGAAGAAGCACTGTGGGTAAATTTGGAGACCGGCAATTGCACCACAATCCGCACAGGGGTTGTATACAGACCCCCTTCTCAGGGGGAGGAAATGGATAAGGAAATGATAGAAAGTATACTTAGTAAGGCAGAAAAAGGGAACATAGAAACATAGAATTTGATGGCAGATAAGGACGGCTGCCCACCCAGTCTGCCCATTTCCTGCCTACTGGATAAGCTGCAGATCCTAGTTAATCAGCAGCCTACTTCTTCCTACCCCATCCCTAGAATTGCCTTATGACTGTCCCATGCATGCTGAATTCCACCACTGTTTTTGACTCCCGACCTCCTCCGAATGCCGTTCCATGCATCCACAACCCTCTGTGAAAAATACTTCCTTAAATTACCTCTGAACCTCCCCCCCTCTATCTTCAAATTGTGCACCCTTGTTCTTGCACACCTCTTTTTTTGAAAGATGCTACCCTCTTGGACTTTGTTGATTCCCTTGAGGTACTTGAAAGTTTCTATCATGTCCTCCTCTCCCTCCTTTCCTCGAGGCTATACATATTAAGCTCCTTTAGTCTCTCTTCATATGTCTTCCGGTGCAGACCCTGCACCATTTTAGTTGCCCTCCTCTGGACAACTTCCATCCTGTCTATGTCTTTGCGAAGACTGGGTCTCCAGAACTGCACGCAGTACTCAGATGGGTCTGACCAGCTGTCTGTACAAGGGATAATAACTTCCTGTTTTCTACTGGTGATGCCTCTCCCTATGCATCCCAATATCCCCAACCCTCATTGCTGCCCTCTCATTGCTTTCCCACCTTTAGGTCATCTGATATGACTACCCCAGGTCCCTTTCCATTTTTGTTGTTGTTAGTATCTCACCCCCCATTGTGTACTCTTCCCCTGGGTTTTTGTTTCCCAGGTGCATTACCTTGCACTTCTTAGCATTGAATCTAAGCTGCCATACATTTGACCATTCCTCTAACCTTGCCAAGTCCCTTTTCATCCTTTCCACCCCACCTTGTGCATCAACTCTGTTGCAGATCTTTGTGTCATCTGCAAAGAGACATCGTTCCTTCCAGTCCCTCTGCAATGTAAACTATAAAGACATTGAGGACTGGTCCTAATCTGAACCCTGCTGTACCCCACTAGTAACCCCCCTTTCATCAGAGTGGACTCCATTTACTATTACTCTCTGTGTCCTATTTTCCAGCCAATTTTTTACCCAGGCTGTCATCTTGGGACCCACTCCCAGACTAGCTAACTTGTATATTAATCTTTTGTGTGGGACTGTGTCAAATGCCTTGCTAAAGTCTAGGTAGGCCATGTCCACAGCCCCTCCCTGATCTACTACTTTGGTCACCCAGTCAAAGAAATCTATCAGATTTGTCTGGCATGACCTTCCTGCTGTGACTCCATGCTGCCTTGGGTCCTGTGCCCCTCTGGCCTCTAGAAACTCGACAGTTCTTTCCTTCAGAAGTAATTCCATCATTTTCCCTACCACTGAGTTTAACTAACAGGTCTGTAGTTTCCTGCTTCTGCCTTGCTCCCACTTTTGTGAAGGGGAATCACATCTGCCCTCCTCCAGTCCTCGGATACCTCCCCATCCTCCCATGATTTGTTAAACAGGGTAGTCAGTGGTGTCACTAATTCTACCCTTAGTTCTTTTAGAATTCTGGGATGAATCCCATCAGGCCCCATTGCTTTGTCCACCTTCAGTTTCAAGAGTTCTTTCAGAACCCTTTCTTCTGTAAATGGGCTGGTATCAACTTCTGCATCCAGTGTGTTTCTACTGTTTGTTCTTGGTACCCCCTTCCTTTGTAAATACTGAGCAAAACATTTGTTTAGTATCTCTGCCTTTTCACAGTCTCCTCTGCCCACCCTCCCTCCCTTTATTAAGCCTCACTATCCATCCCTTGGTCTTCCTTCGCTCCTGATGTACCTATAAAAGGTTTATCCCCTTCTTAATTGAGTTGGCTATCTTTTCCTCGGGTTTGGGCCTTTTGGTTCTGACTGCCTTCCCAGCTTCCTTTTGCTTTAACTGATACAGTTCTCTGTCCTGCTCCTTCTGTGATTCCTTGTACTTCCTGAAAGCTTTCTTTTTCTCTTGAACCTTCACTGCCAATTCCTTTGAGAACCATAGTGGTTTCTTACATTGTTTTGTTTTGTTTATTTGCTTCACACAAAGGCTTGTTACCTCTGTGATGGTAGTTTTTATTATTCCCCATTGTTCTTCCACCCCTCCTTCCTGCCCATTTGCTAGTGCATTCCTTAGGCACTTACCCATTTTGGCAAAGTCAGCCCTCCTAAAGTCCAGTACCTTTGCCTTTGTATGGCTTGGCTCTATTGCTGTGTTTATTGTGAACCATACTGTTAGATGGTCGCTAGTTCCCAGATGGCTACCCACTTCTACATCTGTGATCCTCTCTTCATCTCCATTTGAGAGAACCAGGTCTAAGATTGCTCCCTCTCGAGTGGGCTCCAATACTAGTTGTCTAAGGCATGCCCCCTGTAGGGCATCTAGAATAACCCCACTCTTCGAAGTGGCTGCGGCAACTGCACTCCAGTTATCTGGCATATTCAGATCACCCATCAGCAATATCTCCCCTTTTTTTGCCATACTAAGTATACTTTCTATCATTTCCTTGTCCATTTCCTCCCCCTGAGAAGGGGGTCTGTATAACCCCTGTCGCGGATTGTGGTGCCATCGCCGGTCTCCCAAATTTACCCACAGTGCTTCTTCTCCTCCTGTTTTCTCTTTTGTTCTGTTACTTTGATTCCTTCCCTTATGTAAGAGCTACTCCTCCTCCTCTTTTACCCTCTCTGTCTCTCTTGTAGATAGTGTATCCTGGTATGTTTACGTCCCAGTCATGGTTTTATGCGAACCATGTTTCTGTGACTGCCACGATATCCAGATGTTCCTCCTCCATCAAGGCCACTAATTCAGGAAGCTTGTTACTCAGACTAGTGCATTGGTACTCATTGCTTTCTATTTTTTGATGGCTTTACTTTCTGTTGCAGCATCCCCCACTGACCTTTCTACCTCGGTCTTTTTCCCATTTAGTACCCTGTTTTGTAAGGGGAGGCTGGGATTTTCCTGCTGCTTATCAGTGCCTCCCCCCTTGACTAGTTTAAAAGCTTGCCAATGAAGCATTTAAACCGATTGCTCAAAAGACTTGTTCCCTTCCTGGACAGATGCAGACCATCCTGCCAGTATAGGCTGGTGTCCCTCCAGGTGGAACCCCAGTCCCCAATGAAGCCAAACCCCTGTGCTCCACACCATTTTTTCAACCATTCATTAAACTGCATGGTGCAAAGTACTCTTGCCTCACTCATGCCATTTGACGCAGCACCTCAGGAGAAGGATACTGTGTGTGCTACTTGTCTAAGCCCCTCCCCAGTTCTACAAAGTCCTTCTGTACTGCTCTAATCTCATGTTGAGCCAAGCTCATTTGTCCTGGGTGGACAATGACATCCAGCTCGAACTCCTTGCAGCTGTTCTCGTGATCCTGAGGATGTGCTTCCTGTCCCTACAAACGCCTTAGCACCAGGCAGGCACCTTACTTCAGTTTCCCTGCCCCCCCAGTTCTATCCCCTAATAATTTAGTCCCCCCACCAGGAGCTGCTTCCTTTCCTTGTGGTGTCCTCTGCCTCCTTCCTGTGGGCCTCCCTTGTGACAGGTGTCCTCAGCCTCCTTAATCTCCTCTGTGGGTGCATCCATAGGGGAGCTGTGCTCCCCCAGAATGATGTATGGATTGTGGAGTGGAACAACTGACTGGGTGTGCCTCTGTTCCACCATCCTCACCCTCCCTGAGCCCACTGTGGTCCAACTGCTGTGCTTTCTTTGCAACCTCTGAGGTAGTGGTGGTGGCTCTGGTGCTCCCTGGATGGGGGTGTTCCTTCCTACCATCCAGTCTGGCTTGGGGGAAGGTTCTCTTACTGTTGTCCAGTGTGGCCTGAAGACTGGCAACTTCCTCCCTCAGGGCAGAGAGCTGTCTGCAAATAGGGCAGCATCTCAGCCTCCAGAAGGACTCCCGGAAGACTGCTGCCCCACAGCCATTACATTGCAGTACTCCCCACATGACTATGTACTTTTTTTTTCTTTTTTTTGTGTGTGTGTATGTGTGCTTGTGTGTGTGATTGGCTTGTTGGGAGATATTGCTGATGGGTGATCTGAATATGCCAGATGTTAACTGGAGTGCAGTTGCAGCAGCCACTTCGAAGAGTGGGGTTATTCTACATGCCCTACAGGGGGCACGCCTTAGACAACTAGTATTGGAGCCCACTTGAGAGGGAGCAATCTTAGACCTGGTTCTCTCAAATGGAGATGAAGAGAGGATCACAGATGTAGAAGTGGGTAGCCATCTGGGAACTAGTGACCATCGAACAGTATGGTTCACAATAAACACAGCAATAGAGTCAAGCCATACAAAGGCAAAGGTACTGGACTTTAGGAGGGCTGACTTTGCCAAAATGGGTGAGTGCCTAAGGAATGCACTAGCAAATGGGCAGGAAGGAGGGGTGGAAGAACAATGGGAATAATAAAACTGCCATCACAGAGGTAACTAGCCTTTGTGTGAAGCAAATAAACAAAACTAAACTGATGTAAGAAACCACTATGGTTCTCCAAAGGAAGTGGCAGTGAAGGTTCAAGAGAAAAGAAAGCTTTCAGGAAGTACAAGGAGTCACAGAAGGAGCAGGACAGAGAACTGTATCAGTTAAAGCAAAGGAAGCTGGGAGGCAGTCAGAACAGCAAAGGCCCAAACTGAGGAAAAGATAGCCAACCTCAGTTAAGAAGGGGATATAACCTTTATAGGTACATCAGGGAGCCGAAGGAAGACCAAGGAGGGATAGTGAGGCTTAATAGGGGAGGGTGGGCAGAGTGACTGTGAAAGGCAGAGATACTAAACAAATATTTTTGCTCAGTATTTACAAAGGAAGAGGGGGAGGTACCTAAAACAAACAGTAGAAACACTCTGGATACAGAAGTTGATACCAGCCCATTTACAGAAGAAAGGGTTCTGAAAGAACTCTTAAAACTGAAGGTGGACAAAGCAATGGGGCCTGATGGGATTCATCCCAGAATTCTAAAAGAACTAAGGGTGGAATTAGTGACACCACTGACTACCCTGTTTAACAAATCATGGGAGGATGGGGTGGTACCGAGAGGACTGGAGGAGGGCAGATGTGATTCCCTTCACAAAGTGGGAGCAAGGCAGAAGCAGGAAACTACAGACCTGTTAGTTTAACCTCAGTGGTAGGGAAAATGATGGAATTACTTCTGAAGGAGAGAATTGTCGAGTATCTAGAGGCCAGAGGGGCACAGGACCCAAGACAGCATGGATTCACAGCGGGAAGGTCATGCCAGACAAATCTGATAGATTTCTTTGACTGGGTGACCAAAGTAGTAGATCAGGGAGGGCTGTGGACATGGCCTACCTAGACTTTAGCAAGGCATTTGACACAGTCCCACACAAAGATTAATATACAAGTTATCTAGCCTGGGTGGGTCCCAAGATGACAGCTTGGGTAAAAATTGGCTGGAGAATAGGACACAGAGAGTAATAGTAAATGGAGTCCACTTTAGAAAGGGGTTACTAGTGGGGTACCACAGGGTTCAGTATTAGGACGGTCCTCTTCAATGTCTTTATAAGCGACATTGCAGAGGACTGGAAGAAAAGTATGTCTCTTTGCAGATGACACAAAGATCTGCAACAGAGTTGATGCACAAGGTGGGGTGGAAAGGATGAAAAGGGACTTGGCAAGGTTAGAGGAATGGTCAAATGTATGGCAGCTTAGATTCAATGCTAAGAAGTGCAGGTAATGCACCTGGGAAACAATAAACCAGAAGAGTACACAATGGGGTGAGATACTAACAACAACAAAAATGGAAAGGACCTGGGGGTAGTCATATCAGAAGACCTAAAGGTGGGCAAGTAATGTGAGAGGGTAGCAAGGAGGGCTTGGGGGATACTGGGATGCATAGGGAGAGGCATCACCAGTAGAAAACAGGAAGTTATTATCCCTCTGTACAGACAGCTGGTCATACCCCATCTGGAGTACTGCATGCAGTTCTGGAGACCCAGTCTCAAAGACATAGACAGGATGGAAGCTGTCAGAGGAGGGCAACTAAAATGGTGCAGGGTCTGCACAGGAAGACATATGAAAAGAGACTTAAGAAGCTTAATATGTATAGCCTCGAGGAAAGGAGGGAGAGGGGGGACATGATAGAAACTTTTAAGTACCTCAAGGGAATCAACAAAGTCCAAAGTGTAGCATCTTTCAAAAAAAAGGTGTGCAAGAACAAGGGGCACAATTTGAAGATAGAAGGGGTGGCTCAGAGGTAATTTAAGGTATTTTTCACAGAGAGGTTGTGGATGCATGGAGAGCCTTCTGGAGGAGGTTGTGTAGTCAAAAACAGTGGTGGAATTCAAGCATGCATGGGACAGTCATAAGGCAATTCTAGGGGGTGGGGGTAGAAAGAAGTAGGCTGCTGATTAACTAGGATCTGCAGCTTATCCAGTAGGCAGGGAAATGGGCAGACTGGGTGGGCCAAGCGGTCCTTATCTGCCATCAAATTCTATGTTTCTTTGTTTCTATCCTGACTCTAGTGGACTGCAAGACCACAGGCAGCATGGATTCACAGGGGGGGAGGTCTTGACAATTGAATCTGATCATTTTCTTTGACTGGGTGACCAGAGAAATAGATTATGGGAAAGCAGTTGACACGGCGTGTCTGCACTTCAGCAAGGCCTTCAACACTGTGCCACACAGGAGGCTGATAAAGAAACTGAGCAGCCTGGGGTGGGAACCAAAGTGGTGATTTGGGCTAGAAACTGGTTAACAGATGGGAGACAGATGGTGGTGGTTAATGGCTCTTACTCTTACCATGGCAGAGTAACCAGGGGGTTCCAAAAATCCCACTCCACCTCCCTTCTCCAGCTTACTGACTCCGTTCTCTCAGAAATGGATCAGGGCCATAGTTCCTCCGGCATCTCTGTCGACCTGGCCAGTCTTCAACACTGTTGCCCACTGCCTCCTTCTCACCAAGCTTGCAGCAGCAGGGCTCTCCATCCATGCTACTAACTGGTTCCACTTCTGCCTTGAGGGTAGCACCCAGTCAGTTAGAATAGTTAATTCCACTCCTCCCCCTCAATTAGTACCAGTGTCCCTCAAGGCTCTATCCTTGGTCCAATACTCTTTTCAATTTTCCTAAATGACCTTCCTGCTGCCTGCACCTCAGCATCCATTCACATGTATGCTGATGATACAGTCATATTTGCCTCTGGCCCCTCCCTCTTTCATTTGATGCCCAGACTCCCAGCTGGACTTTGATAACATTCATTGCTGGTTCCGCTCAAATCAGCTGGCCCTAAACACCAATAAAATGGTCTCTGTGACCTTTCGCTCAAGGCAAAACTCACTAAGATTGCTGATCCCCCCCCTTCCATACCCTGGATGGGTCCACCGTCAAAGTAGTCCCATCTTTCAAATGCCTTGGGGTCTGGCTTGACAGTCACCTCTGCAACTCATGTACCAAAGCTACCAGATTGGCAAAGTCTGAATATCTCAAATCATCTTTCCTCAATAATATAAACTCCCCCTCCAACTTATGGCAGGTGGTCCATGCCTTCTTCTCCCCTCCTTCTGACGCCCCACCCCCAGTCCTCAAAATAAACAAGTCCCTGATATCTGAACCCTGCTTGGTGGCCAATGAATTCAATACCTACTACACCTTTTGTGCTATGACTCTTCTAAACTCCCCCCCCCCCACAAACTCGTCACTCCTCTTCCACCTAGTCCCTTAGCACTGCCCGCCATAATTTCCTCTCTTCCAGTTGCTCCTTCTTCACACCAGGAGATGAGCAACTTGTTGTTCAGTGTGCCTTCCTGGTGAAACAGTTCAATAAATAAATAAAATAAACATATTCATGCCATTCACAAACAAGCATTTGTCAATGCCGAATGTTGTCCTGCTGGCGTTGGCATTGGTAGTGCAGGAGTTAGAGAAATGCATAACAGGAATGGCAGTGAAGTATGGAACCAACATCAACCCAACCCCACCCTGCAGAGACTGACAGGCATTGAGGTGTGCCTTCGGGTCATCGGCCATAACGCTCATGCCATTTCACCTTACCCTACCTTTCAGACTCTGACAAGTATCGCATTGTGCCTTGGGGTTGTCGGGCCTTACACTCACCCCGTTCCATAAGGAAGTATGTTGAGATGGGTGCAGTATAGGAGAATGGGGTGAAATTTGGGGCCGAAGAGTTCAAGGCAGACCTTGATGCCTGTCAGTGGCTGCAGGGTGGGGGTGGGGTGGAATGGCATGATCATTACAGCTGACAAGCCAAACGCACACGCCTGACACCTGTCAGTCTCTACAGGGTGGGACACTATGGTTAGAAACCCTAACACCCTGGGCATTTGTTGGTATTTGCACTCCAAATTTTCAACATGGTTTTTTTGTGACCCCACCTCATGAAAGCATTTGGGACCTCTGCTCATGAACAGTGTCACTATGATTTTCTTAATCTGTCCCAAATGTTGATTTCCTACAGTGACTGAGCCATTGTGTGCCAGATGTTCAAAACCACATTTTGGGCAAGATGTGAAAAATGACAGCTGTACTGTTAATAAGGAGGTGTGCAAAAATGGCAATATTGAAAATCTGGAGTGAAAATATTAAAACTTCTCGAAGTTATGAGTGTGTGTGGAAACTGCGCAACGCACGCTCATAACATAGTCATTTTGTGGAAGTTTTTCCAACAGATTTTCAACAAAGGCATTTTGGGACCTCAGCTCATGAACAATGTCACAGTGATTTTCTTAATCTGTCCCAAATGTTGATTTCCCACAGCGACTGCACCATTATCGTCAGATGTGCAAAAACACATTTCAAGCAGGATGTGGAAAATGACAGCTGTACGGTTCATAAGGAGGTGTAGAAAAATGGCAATGTTGAAAATCTGGAGTAAAAATAACAGGGGAAACGAGGAGACACATTTTCACTGAGAGGGTGGTGACAAAATGGAATGTGTTGCTGGAGGAAGTTGTCTCCCTGAAGGCTGTAGACAGCTTCAAGAGAGGTTGGGACAGAGTAAAAGGGAACGTTGCATGGAGTGGGGAAGGGGGGATATCGAAGGGAAGGGAGGAATGGATAGTGGGGGAAGGGGTGTCAGATCACTCAATAGTTATGGGAGGGGTCTGTAAACTTGCACAGACTAGATAGACCATAAGGCCTTTTTCTGCTGGCACTATTTGTCTGTTTGTAGATTTTTAACTCCTGCTTTTTTATCCCTGGAGCCAGCCCATGTCCTTCCTCCATCTCCTCTGTTCCAGCCCACTGAGGTCTCTCCTAGTCTCCATCTGACCTCCAGCCTGCTTCCATCACTTCAGGCTTTTGTACCACAGGTCCCCTCCTGTGTTGAGCTCTCTAAGTTCCTCACTGTACCTAGAGGTGAAAATGACTTGCTTTGATGTAACCAGAGTGTGTGGAGCCTAGATAGAAGAATGCAGGGTTCTAGAACCCTAGAACCTTAGTTATCCCTTTTTCCACAAGGTGTTGTACTTTAATCGTTTCCAACTGGGATCCTTCATGAGCCCAGCCTGGAGTTCTTAACCTGACTGTCATGCTGTTGTTATTTTGTTTTTATGCTGAAATGTGATGTTCTTGCTTGCCTTTTTGCAATAAACTGCAATGTTTGCACTGTTTTCTCTGAAATCCTGTAAAATCCTTGTTCTTGTCTGTGTATTCCTTGTAATTTCCTGGGTCACACCTGAAAATAGGCATTTGTTTGTTTAGTGTGCTTACCTGGTTAAAACAAAAGCTACATACATAAATAAAGAAATAGACACTCATGTGACGTGAAAGAGGCAGAATCACTGGGATTTTATCTGCTTAGAGCTCTCTGTATATTTCTTTTTAGACCCCAGCCCCCACTTCTTCTATGATGTAGCTCATAGGTAGGGCTACTGCTCATGTTGTTGATAATCCAGGTTTGGAAACCAGCTGGGTCACTGGGGCTGGACAGTGGGAGGAGGACAGAGCATCCCAGGGGATGTTTTCCTCCTGCTGGGAGAAAGGCAGAGTGCTGCCACCACAAGCATCTCCTGAGTGACCATGGGTGCAACTTTAATTTGGTGTGCCTCTTGGCAGGGAGATGCTGACAAATGCCACACAGCTAGGCATGTGTGCTTGCACTAGGATTTCTATATTGGTGTCCTGTGGGAGGGTCATGAGAACCAATAAAAAGACCCCAACTCTTGCAACAATGGACCCTGGTGCATCTGAGCCTTGAATATTCACCATACTGCTGCCAGATGCCTTACCACTGTGGGAAGTACATCCCCCACCAAACCCTGCCTGCAGGGTTAAACCAAGACTATGTGGAGTCCTGGTGAGGTTGATGGGGGGCTTAGGTGCAGGGGTCTGTGTGCCCTGGGAGCTCCTATGAGAGTCGAGCACTGGAGACGGGGGAGGGGGCAAAGGTGCAGAGTAAAAATAAAGTGTGGTCTGTAACAGGGCATAGAAACACAGAAACATAGACTTTGACAGCAGAGAAGGACTGCTTGGCCCACCTAGTCTGCCCATTTCCCTACCTATTGGATAAGCTGCAGATCCTAGTTAACCAACAGCCTACTTTCTCCTACCTCCCACAAGAATTGCTTTATGTTTGTCCCATACATTCTTGAATTCCCCACTGTTTTTTGACCCCACAACCTCCTCAGGAAGGCTGTCCATGCATCCACACTGCCCTGTGGAAAAATACTTTACATTGCCCCTGAGTCAGCCCCGCACTATCTTCAAATTATGCCCCCTTTTGCACATCTCTTTTTCTGAAAGATGCTACCACCTGACTTTATTGATTCCTTGAGGTACCTAAATGTTTCTATCATGTCCCCCCTCCCTCCTTTCCTCGAGGCTATACATATTAAGCTCCTTAGTCTCTCTTCATATGGCTTCCGGTGCAGACCCTGCACCATTTTAGTTACCCGCCTCTGGACAGCCTCCATTCTGTCTATGTCCTTGTGGAGATTAGGTCTCCAGAACTGCACGCAGTATTCCAGATGGGGTCTCACTAACTGTTTGTACAGAGGGATAACAACTTCCTGTTTTCTACTGGTGATGCCTCTCCCTATGCATCCCAGTATCCCCCAGCCCTCCTCACTGCCTTCTCACATTGCTTGCCTACCTTCAAGTCATCTGATATGACTACCCCCACGTCCCTTTCCATTTCTGTGTTGCTTGCACGCATGTGCAAGAAACACATTGCTTTCAGCAGTTAGGGAGAATGCCTAAATGTGTCAGGAAATTCAGGCCACATCACCACGCAATCAGCTGTTTTGGTGCATTACAGCTATCAAAACAGCTGATTGGTGTCCCTATGGTGACAGCTCTGGCCTCGGCCTCTCACAGTCCCCAGGAAGCCGACGGAAAGCCGCTGCCCGGTGTTCAGTGTGCCTTCCTGGTGAAATATTTCAATTAATGAATGAAATAAAAAGCAGACGGGGTACCCAATTCCCCCTGTCAGCATGACCCCCTCCCCAGTTCATTTGCTGATGCGGTAGCCCAATCCCCTTTGTCTCCTTGACCAACGGGAGTGCCCAATCCCTCATCGGTTCCACTGCCCCCCAGAAACACACTGTCTGGTGCCACACCTGAGCCACCCTCAGCGTGGCAAAGTCTCTTGGCCAATGGGGTGCCCAGTCCCCATCCTGCTCCACTGTCCTGCTAGTCTGCTTTGGTGCCATTCTGGGAGCCCACCCAGCATGGCAAAAAGTCCCCTGGCCGTCTATGTAAAAAAAAACTTAGAAGAAAAAGGTCCTCTTGATTCTCTTGCCCCTCCCCAACCCTCGCCCACCCTCTGCTTACCCCACCTCCCACACCCCCATCTCACCCCACACTTACCTCTGGAGCCCAGTGCGACGATCTTCGGTGGACTGGGAACATGTCTGCACTCTTCAAAGCCGACCGCTAGCTGAAGAAATGCCGGTAAGCTGTATAATGGCATAAATGTGTTTTTTTCAACTTTGGTGCATATCTCAGCCATTTTGGGGAATTTTTTCACCAAATTTTCAACATGGGGTTCTGGGACTCCATCTCATGAACTTATTACTGTCATTTTGTTATTCGGTCCCAAAAGGGGATTTCGCAGTCACTGCACAGAACCACCTTTCAGGACTGATTAACAAAATGACAATGTCACAGTTCATGAGGTAGGCCCCCAAAAACCCTATGTTGAAAATTTGGTGAAAAAATTCCCAAATATGACTGTTTCTTGAGCGTGCATTACACAGTTCCTACGCACGCTTGTAACTTCAAGCATTTTTAATATTTTCACTCCAGATTTTCAACATTGACATTTTACCACACCTCCTTATCAACAGTACAACTGTCATTATTCACATCTCACCCAAAATGTGTTTTTGCACATGTAGCGCACAGTGGCGTGGTCGGTTTCCGAAATCAATGTTCAGGACAGATTAAGAAAATCACAGTAACACTGTTCATGAGCAGAGGTCTTAAACTGGTTATGTTGAAAATCTGGTGACAAAAGTCCATAAAATGACTGTGTTACGAGCGTGCATTGTGCAGTTTCCATGCACCCTTGTAAGTTCACAAATTCATAATCTTTTCAGTCCAGATTTTCAACATTGCCATTTTTAGACCTCCTCATGAACAGTACAGGTGTCATTTTTCACATCCTGTTTGAAATGTGTTTTCGCACCTATGGCGCCAAATGGTGCAGTCGCTGTGCAAAATCACCTTTCAGCTAATGAACTGACAGTGTCACTGTTCATTCGGTGGGATCACAAAAAGCCCATGCTGAAAACTTGGAGTGAAAATACCAAGAAGCAGCCAGGGTGTTAGGGTTTTCAACCATAACACCCTACCCTTTAGGGACTGACAGGCATCAGGGGTGTGATTTGGGATTGTCAGCAGTAATGCTCATGCCATTCCACCCCCACCCTGCAGACAGTGGCAGGCATCGAGGTGTCCCTTGGATGCTTTGGCTCCAGAGTTCACCAGATTCTCCTATACTGCACCCATTTCAGCGTATTTCCTTATGGAATGAGTTGAGTGTAAAACCCGAACACATTAGCACACCCAGACACTTGTAAGTGTCTAGGGTAGGGTGAGGTGAAATGTTGACCATTATGGCACCGACTCAAAGACACACCCCAATGCCTGTCCATCTCTGCAGGGTGGTGTGGAGTTGGTGTCAGTTCAATACTTCACTGCCATTTCTATACTGCATCTGTCTAATTCCTGCACTTCCACTGCTAATGACAGCAAGCAACACTTGGCATTGACAAATGCTTGTTGTTGTTGTTGTTAGTACCTCCCTCCCAACATTGTGTACTCTTCCCCTGGGTTTTTGTTTCCCAGGTGCATTACTTTGCACTTCTTTGCATTGTATCTAAGCTGCCCTACTTTTGACCATTCCTCCAACCTTACCAAGTCCCTTCTCATCCTTTCCACCCCCACCTTGTGTATCAACACTGTTGCAGATCTTTGTGTCGTCTGCAAAGAGGCATACTTTTCTTTCCAGCCTCTCCAATGCCACTTATAAAGACATTAAAATGAACCAGACCCAGTACTGAACCCTGCAGTACCTGCTAGTAACCCCTTTCTTTGGTGTGACTCCATTTACTATTACCCTCTACGTCCTGTTGTCAAGCACTTGCTTGAGAGGCTGAGGCCAGGTTTGGCCTGGCCCAACAACGGAAATTGTCTCTGTGACGCCGATAATACTAGATGGGAGACATCTTCATGTTTGTGTGTTGCACGTCCTGCGACTAACAGCACGGGGAGGGGTGTGAATTATGCACAATGAGGCATGGAATCCTGTCTGCCTTCCCCTGTGTCCCGGGAGCAGTTTGGGGTCTCTAGATCTCTGGAGCCAGTGGAGATGGACAGCAGGTGCATTACTCTCCATTCTTAAAATTAGGGAGCTTCAGAGGCTCCATTATAGGGTCTGAACCTTTGATGGATCCCGTATCACTACAGATGCAAGTAAGAGTCGCCAGAGAGGAACAGAAGCTTCACATGGGATGTGAGCAACCCATGCTTATCCCCTAGCTTATGTCATTCTGGCTCAGTCAGGTTCCCTCTGCACTTCCACGTTCAGCCGAAAATGTCATCGCTTTATTCAAATTAAACCAGGATGTGAAAAATTATGCCAATTGCAGCCCTGGATTCCCACAACAGTATTGTAAGGTATGTGAGAATGGGATGGGGCTGCAACACGTCGTTGCAGATCACCTTTAAAGAAAATAAAAGGATCTCCACTGTGGAAAATGGACATTGCCAACAGAGCACTGAACTTAAGAATTTTAGAATGATGTGTATGAGTTACCCTCCTACGGTTATAAGGCTACCTGGAATGTTTAGAAATAAACAATCTTGATTGACTAAGAATGATGTCATGATCTACAATCCACTGTAGGTGAACTGTAAGGGGAAAAGCTCCTGTTTTCAGGCAATTATCTTTCACAATAGAAGGCCTGATGCATGGTCATGGCTGGCATATGAAGCTTATGAGTGGCATTTGTCGACCTTAGCTGTTTCTGTGAACAATGACCTTGGTGCCGAGGGAAGGGCTGGCCCACATATGGGAGTAAACTGGACCAATGAGAAGACTGTGTCAATATGCAATATATGCCATACTCTGAATGAGTAGAAGATTAAGGGACTGGGCAGTCTACAGCTAGGACTGCCCTATTACTTTCAAATGCATATGTTTGTATTTTTTAATATCCTGCCTGCCACCCCCCCCCCCCAAAATCTTCTATGCCATAGAGAAGTGCTGGCAACATGTATCTTAGGAGGCTGATTCAGGGTCCCAGTACTGTATGTCCTGGGAGTATGGCTTGGGGCATGGATAAGCAAAAACTGGGTCTGGCCTGGGTAACTTCTGCACTTGCTTGGGGCTTGTTTTCATTTACACATGTCTTTGCAGCTGTAAGGGAGGGGTGGAGAAAGCTATGGAGACCTGCTTCCCCAACCCCCTTTGCATGGCATTTCATCTTAGGAGAGTAGACTGTGTAAGTACAGTGTGTAGACATGATTTGAACCTAGAGAGGAAATCTGGGCCACCTGATATGCCCCTGCAGGTAAGGTGTCATGTTTCCGCGCTGGCAACCCAGCCTTCAGAGTAGACTTGTGAGATGGGTCTGGTGGCCAAGGGAGCTGAGGGTAGCATGCTCCTCACCAGGGAGGGATGCCACTGGTTCTGCTTGCGTAGCAACCCTGCAGTGGGCCATGAGCTTGCCTCCTCTGCACACGTCACTGCATGCATACAAGATGTGGCAGTTCTGCCTTCAGCTCCAGCTGTCCCATCTCTGCTACTTCGCATGCCAGTTTTGAAGCCCACAATCCCTCCCTCCCCATGGTGGAGACTTCAAGGTGCAGGGGTCCCCCCTCAGTTGACATGCATTGGTAGGTGGTGGGCGGTCAGTCCATAGGGTTCTGAGAATGCCAAAGGCCATGTTGCTTTGCATCATGGCTTTTCACCGAGTGTGCTCCACACCACGACTCAGACATCCACAGACATCCATGAGATCCACAGCGTGCAGGTAGATGCCACAGAAATACAAGGAGCCAGCTTGCACTACCCTCCGCAAGCCACTTCAACTGCACTACCACCACCTTTGGACACCAGGTGGTGTTATAGCAGCTGAGCTTGCCCTCCCTCCTGCTCAATCCTGAACCTGGGTCATGGGCAGTAGAGCAAAACTTCCACTGCACCTCCCTCTCTTTTTTATTTTGTTGCTATTAAGCTTTTAACCTGCTGGGTAGACAGGCAGCTTTTCAGCTCTGTCCTTGATTCCCGTGACTGGCACATGCCTTTCTCGATCTAATGGGACAAGTCCCCCACGGATTCTTCCCACTGTGGTGGGGCCAAGCGGATAGGGCCATCCTCACTCTCACCCCCACCTGGTCTAAAAATCCAGATTACCCCCACCCGTGGAGTGGCAGTGCAGGCCACAAGGAGACAGGCAGAGCTTCATGTAGCTCTCCTCCCTACTTTTCCATTATTCTGGGTTCCCATCCTTCCCCTGCCATGGCACCTGTATGTGTGCATGGAGGTGCACACGTTCTGCACATCCTTGGCACCCCCTTTGAGTCACTCGAGCCTACACTACCACTGAGCATCCATCTGGTGGGAGACATTAGCCAAAATGTCTGGCCACCCCTCTTGCAGGAGAAGAGATCAGTCCCTGGGATGCACTGTCATCTCCCACACCACCAACCCTTGGCAACAAATGCTCGTTCCCCAACAAGGGTGGCCAGTATAGTAGGAGGTAATACATTCAACACCTTAGCCCTCCACACCGCTCAGCCAGTGCAATGGCTCCTATTTTTAAACATAAATAGGAAAAAGTGTTTTGAAAACTAAAACACAAAACTGCATCACGTGTTGCAGATACAGTCAACCCCACCACCACCATTGTAGCTAAACAGAGCCAAAACCAACCACCATAGTTGAGTCCATTTACAAGAAAACCACTTCCTCATACTCCATTCAGAGATCCTTTATTCTGGTGATGTTCCCAGAAATTCATTTCAAGCAATTTTTTTAAACTTTCAAGGCTTTATTGAGACAGAAAATACAGTCAGTACCATTAACAGTCATGTGTGAACATGACATTCAGTTAAGTGCATAACTGTGACATTAAAAGGTGTCATTGTACAATAGAAATTGGTCTCCTTTAAGAATTCCAGCCTCAAATGTCTAAAAGTCCTTTAGAACATGGTCTATTAAAACTGGTTAACTTAGAGCAGCCGATGCCTTCAGGCGCACTTTAACGAAACATAAGCTTTCAACACAATTCAGATTATATTTTGTATTTGTTCTGTATTTTTCCTCCCCATTATTTGTTATGG
Organism: Neoceratodus forsteri; assembly: GCA_016271365.2. Classification (NCBI taxonomy): domain Eukaryota; kingdom Metazoa; phylum Chordata; order Ceratodontiformes; family Ceratodontidae; genus Neoceratodus; species Neoceratodus forsteri. The sequence continues at coordinate 134,652,495 of JADMNL010000029.1, forward strand.
AGGTAATTTACATGATGGTAGGATCTTCCAAGAATCTATCTTAATTTGGGGTCAAAAGAATTTTAAGAGAAAGTAAGAATCAAACCCAGACTTTAATGATTATAGCCGAGTGCACCAACCACTACACTGTGTTGGCTGCTGCCTAGCAAGCCTGTGGTTAAGACACACATGTGACAGTAACTGATCCCAGGCCAGTTCAGCTGGAAGGAGAAACTGGTCTCAGACTAGATGGCACAGAAACTGGTCCTGGTCTAAGACCCGGCAGTTCTGAAACTGGTCTGAGACCAGAAATGGTCTCAGACCATTCATAAGGGGAACAATCATCCTACACCTGGATGACACCACCCTTGAAAGTTGAGGTCAAAAGAATTTTAGCAGAAAGTAAGATTTGAACCCAGACTTTCAGGATTACAGCCTAGTGCACTAACCACTACACTGTGCTGGCTGTTGCCTAGCAAGCTGGTGTTTAGACACCCGTGTGACATTAACTGATCCCAGACCAGTTCATGTGGAAGGAGAAACTGGTCTCAGACCAGGTGGCACAGAAACTGGTCTAAGACCAGGCAGCTCTGAAACTGGTCTCAGACCAGAAATGGTCTCAGACCAGGCTATTCCCCAAACTAGTCATAAGGGAACAATCTTCCTACCCCAAGTTTCACTATTGATTCTCACTTATAGGTCTGGGCCAGAGGCATTAGGACCATGGGAACACAGCTTTAGCCAGGGAGCTGGCCACAGCTACTGGGCATGGTGCCTGTGTACCCATGTGGTGCCACGCAGCAGCCAATAACCGTTGACGAGCTCTTAGTGCTGACTGTTCCCCTATGTTCAGTAAGCTAATTCTAACTGTAATCTCTTCCATGGATTTAATCCTGGCAAGCGGTTTTAAAAAGTGCTTTGAAATATGTGCACTGGAATTAGTGTCATCTGGTGGTTAAAGCACTGGTTTGGGAACCAGGAAATCAGAGGTTTCAACATTGCTACAACACAATACTGATTGTGTGACCTTAGGCAAGTCAGTTGACCTCCCAGTGTTTCATTGCACCCACCCAGCTGCAGAAATGGGTAAAAGCAGGACCCAACTAAAAAACAAGATGTTCCATTTCAGCTGAGCTACCCTGGGGGAAATAAATGTACCCCCGCCCCCCAAAAATAAACAAACTGTGCACTCGGTTTCCCTGGCCTGTTCTGAGGTCCTCCCTGTGTGGAATAGGAGGAATTAGATTAACAGAGCAAGGAAGGAAGAGACTGAGGAGTTCAATGGGTGGTTGAAAGGATGGTGTCAGGAAGAGGGTACCACTTTGTGGGAGACTGGGGGGTCATCTGAGACAGGACGGTCTTCAAGGGTGATGGCTTTCACCTGACAAGAGAGGAGGGACAGTGCGTTGGGGCAGATGTTTGACATCTGCATTGGCCAGTTAAACTGTCTGTGAGAGAGAGACAGAGCCTAGGGCAACTACTAATAAGGGAGAGTGGGTGGAGAACCTAGCTAGGGCTCCCCTAAAAAGGGGACTAATAGCAGCAAGCTGGGTAACAGTAAGGCTGAAGTTCAAATTGGATTACTGGAAGACGCAAATGAGGGAGGGCTGACAAAGCTCACATTTAGCATGACAAATAAAAAATTGAGGAGATTAGGGAAGAATAAGGGAGAAGGAATAGGAAAAAGCAACGGTGAATCAGAAGAAAGATGGAAAGGGGTCTGTGTTAATGACAGGAGCCTGGGAAATACAATTAGTGAGCGCCAGGAAATGGTGGCAGACAATAAGATGGTGCTAGTAGCCATCACAGAAACTTGGGCCACGGAAAATAATGATTGGGACCTGGCACTTCAGACTACACCATGTTTAGATAGGACAGAGAAGAGGGTAAAGAAAGAGGCGTACAGTAGCCCTACGTGTCAGGGAAGGCATAGAAGCAGTGGGGATGGAAACTTAGGGAGGTCATCAGAAACAGAATTGCCTGGGGTCAGCTCATGGCATTCTCAGTTAAGAAATGATGTATTGGAGTGATCATAGACCTCCAGGATGGGGAAGATAATGATAAGGAGTTAGGGCAGAACTGGAAAGGAGGGTGGCAAAGGGAGGTGGTGGTGGTGGTGGTGGGAGAGCCAAACCTGCCAGACAATGATTTGGGTCATTCCAGTGGCCAGGAGCTCCTGAAGCAGGCCCTGCTGGCTAGTGCTGCCTGCTGATGCAGCTGGTTAAGGAGCACACTAGACAGGCTGCCATTCTTGATATGGGTGTAAGCCCTCTCATCTGAGAGGGACTTATGCTCCTTTAGAGACCCCTTTTCCCTCACCTTTGCCTGCTGAGTTTAGGGATGGTAGTACTCTGGTGGCATTTTCTGCTTGCCATCACTTGGTGGCAGCAGAGAGCAAAGATTTAGGGTACAAACACGGAGGATGGAGAGAGTTTTAGGTGATGCCTTAGAAGAGAGAGGAGAGAGAGAGAGACCGTTATGCACTGCAAGGTAGAGCAGGGGACACCCCCCCCAATTTTAGGCAGGCCAGCTTTAACTGGCATAGCAACAGGTTCCTGGGTGGCATCCGTGGGAGGACACACGTGAGGCAGCTGCGAATGTCCATTTGAGGTCCTGGGCTTTGGGGGGTTGGTGAGGTAGAGAGAGAGAGAGAGAGAGAGAGACCTTTGCAGGACAAATGAGGTGCAGAAAAGGTATGCCCCCAGGTCTGGGTGTGCCCGTAGCAGGTGTTTTTGTGCTTGGGTCACCAGGGTTGCAGCAGGCTGTGGTGACCCTCTGCAGCTCAGCATGGTAGGGTGGCTCTGGCATACTGGAGAAGGGGCCGGGGAACCTCTACCCATGTAAAGGGCCTGTTTGAAGGACAGGCATCAGGGCTGCCGGACTTTGCTGAGTGAGCCACAGAGTGCCCTAGAGGTCTTCCCTTGCTGCCAGTTGCTCAGAGCAGGCAACAGAAAGTGAAGTGAAAGTGAAGCAGAGGAATGGCATCAGGCAGCAGTCATCTTGCTCTTAGTCACCAAAATATTCAAGATGCTGGTGGGGAGGCAGTAGTACGTTGGGGAACCAGACGATAATCAGGGAGTGACTTCTGAGAAAGGATAATGGGGTATGGTGCGGTGGGTCTTGCTGGTACCGTACCATCCGTTTCCCTTGAGAGGCTGGAAGAAAGAAGCCAGGGAATGGGTTGGGAGAAGCTGTACACTTTCCTGGGTTGAAGGAAAATGTGAAAGGCCCCAGTGTGGAAAGCAGGAAGCTTGGTAGGTACTTACCAGTGCCAGTGGAAATCATATGGAGCTTTATGGTCCAGGCTAAAGATGCCATTTTTTTCCCCTTGAAAAAAATCTGTGCTGCTGTAGTCTATGCTGACATACAGTAAGACCTTCTTCTGCTTTTAAAACTGCCATCTTAGTCTGTATAAATGTCTAACTTCATGGAGCTGAGAGTTCTTTTAAAGGAATGTTGGACCCCTGTAGCCCTTGCAATTATTTGGGTGCAGGTGAAATAAAATGATTAATTTTAGAGATGCAAAAAAATGTTGTAGGTGCCGTATTGGTCCTTTTAAAAACAGAGCCAGAAACAAATGATTTGATACCTTTTATTGGACCAACATGGATGTTACAGAAAAGAACAAAGTGCTTTAGCTTTCGAACCAACCAGGTCCTTCGTCAGAAGCTTTGTGGCAGTTTTTTCAAATATCCCATACTATTAACACCAGGTTATATAGAAAAGCAGAAATAATTCTCATTAGTTTAACATATATTTTAAACATAATAGAAGATTACGTCAGAGAAGCTAATTAACACCAGTATGCCTTTATCTGAGGAGCCTCAGAAGGGCAAAGGTTATCAAGAATTTCTACAGCCAAAGAGTTCTTGTCACATAAATTTTAAAATGTCTCAGTATGCCAAGAAAGCATTCTAGTGATAAAAAACCTTGGAGTGGCATTCTTCTAATACATGTAAGATGAGCTTACAACTTACATTCCAATTGTCCTGGTATATTAAAGGACAGATAATGAGAGACAAAATCCTGAAATTAGGTATAACTGCAAGTTGAAATCAAGCCTCAAATTAACCTACACCTATAAACATGATGCATGAAAGTATCACTTGTAAGTGTAAGTGCAAAAAAAAACTTGTCAATGACCCCAAGAAAACGAGACCACGAGCCTGATAATGCAGATTTCAACAGAGTCTGTGTATAACAAAATGCACAGAATCAGTCTAAGCAATCTAAATGAAAACCCAAAGGAATTACACCTTTAATGAACCCCCAAGTAAATGAGATATGCATCTTAATATGAGCAGTTAAAGATGTGACAGTGTGAAATCCACCCACTGACAACTAATAGAAGGAAATAAATGCACACTATGTGAAAATTAAGTGTTCTAGCCACATAACAACTGCCCCATGCCACGCTCCACCCACACATATGTGTGTACATACACCACACCACACCCCCCCACACACACACACCTGCACACCCCACACAACAAATATAGCAAACACATTCCACACACACACCACACCACACCACGCACAACAAACAACACACATACACACCATACCCACAACACACAAAAAACACACACCAAACACACACAAAACACACACATACATACATACATACATCAGTATACACACACACACACACTCAAACGCACTCACCACAGTGTTAAGGTGAAAAAGTCAACAATATAGATAACCATAAACTTACAAAATCAAAGCCCGTTGAAGAACTAACTGTTCATATCCATCTTTTAAGTAAGGTCTGTGTAAGTGTAAGTGGAATAATGTGTCATGTACCAACATCAATGTTCAATCCATCTGCACAGATGGATTGAACATTGATGTTGGGTACATGACATATTATTCCACTTAAACTTTACACAGACCTTTACTTTAAAAGATGGACATGAACAGTTTAGTTCTTCAACGGGCCTTTGATTTTGTAAGTTTATGGTTATCTACAGAATGAAACAAAACTCCTGAATTCCTCTCTAAAATTAGAGCCAGAAACAAATGATTTGATACCTTTTAATGGACCAACATGGATGTTACAGAAAAGAACAAAGTGCTTTAGCTTTTGAACCAACCAGGTCCTTCTTCAGAAGCTTTGTGGCAGTTTTTTCAAATATCCCATACTATTAACACCAGGTTATATAGAAAAAGCAGAAATAATTCTCATTGGTTTAACATATACATTTAAAACATAATAGAAGATTACGTCAGAGAAGCTAATTAACACCAGTATGCCTTTATCTGAGGAGCCTCAGAAGGGCAAAGGTTATCAAGAATTCTCTACAGCCAAAGAGTTCTTGTCACATAAATTTTAAAATGTCTCAGTATGCCAAGAAAGCATTCTAGTGATAAAAAAAACCTTGGAGTGGCATTCTTTCTAATACATGTAAGATGAGCTTACAACTTACATTCCAATTGTCCTGGTATATTAAAGGACAGATAATGAGAGACAAAATCCTGAAATTAGGTATAACTGCAAGTTGAAATCAAGCCTCAAATTAACCTACACCTATAAACATGATGCATGAAAGTATCACTTGTAAGTGTAAGGTGCAAAAACAAACTTGTCAATGACCCCAAGAAAACGAGACCACGAGCCTGATAATGCAGATTTCAACAGAGTCTGTGTATAACAAAATGCACAGAATCAGTCTAAGCAATCTAAATGAAAACCCAAAGGAATTACACCTTAATGAACCCCAAGTAAATGAGATATGCATCTTAATATGAGTAGTTAAAGATGTGACAGTGTGAAATCCACCCACTGACAACTAATAGAAGGAAATAAATGCACACTATGTGAAAACTAAGTGTTCTAGCCACATAACAACTGCCCCATGCCACGCTCCACCCACACATATGTGTGTACATACACCACACCACACCCCCACACACACACACCTGCACACCCCACACAACAAATATAGCAAACACATTCCACACACACACCACACCACACCACGCACAACAAACAACACACATACACACCATACCCACAACACACAAAAAACACACACCAAACACACACAAAACACACACACATACATACATACATCAGTATACACACACACACACACACTCAAACGCACTCACCACAGTGTTAAGGTGAAAGTCAATATATATAAGATCCATAATGAAGAAGAAATATAATCTATTTTTAGTAAGTCTGTAGTGGAATAATGTGTCATGTACCAATATCAATGTTCAATCCATCTGCACAGATGGATTGAACATTGATGTTGGGTACATGACACATTATTCCACTTAAACTTACACAGACCTTTACTTTAAAAGATGGACATGAACAGTTTAGTTCTTCAACGGGCCTTTGATTTTGTAAGTTTATGGTTATCTACAGAATGAAACAAAACTCCTGAATTCCTCTCTAAAATTAGAGCCAGAAACAAATGATTTGATACCTTTTAATGGACCAACATGGATGTTACAGAAAAGAACAAAGTGCTTTAGCTTTTGAACCAACCAGGTCCTTCTTCAGAAGCTTTGTGGCAGTTTTTTCAAATATCCCATACTATTAACACCAGGTTATATAGAAAAAGCAGAAATAATTCTCATTGGTTTAACATATACATTTAAAACATAATAGAAGATTACGTCAGAGAAGCTAATTAACACCAGTATGCCTTTATCTGAGGAGCCTCAGAAGGGCAAAGGTTATCAAGAATTCTCTACAGCCAAAGAGTTCTTGTCACATAAATTTTAAAATGTCTCAGTATGCCAAGAAAGCATTCTAGTGATAAAAAACCTTGGAGTGGCATTTCTAATACATGTAAGATGAGCTTACAACTTACATTCCAATTGTCCTGGTATATTAAAGGACAGATAATGAGAGACAAAATCCTGAAATTAGGTATAACTGCAAGTTGAAATCAAGCCTCAAATTAACCTACACATATAAACATGATGCATGAAAGTATCACTTGTAAGTGTAAGTGCAAAAAAAAAATTGTCAATGACCCCAAGAAAACGAGACCACAAGCCTGATAATGCAGATTTCAACAGAGTCTGTGTATAACAAAATGCACAGAATCAGTCTAAGCAATCTAAATGAAAACCCAAAGGAATTACACCTTTAATGAACCCCAAGTAAATGAGATATGCATCTTAATATGAGCAGTTAAAGATGTGACAGTGTGAAATCCACTCACTGACAACTAATAGAAGGAAATAAATGCACACTATGTGAAAATTAAGTGTTCTAGCCACATAACAACTGCCCCATGCCACGCTCCACCCACACATATGTGTGTACATACACCACACCACACCCCCACACACACACACACCTGCACACCCCACACAACAAATATAGCAAACACATTCCACACACACCACACCACACCACGCACAACAAACAACACACATACACATCATACCCACAACACACAAAAAACACACACCAAACACACACAAAACACACACATACATACATACATCAGTATACACACACACACACACACACTAAACGCACTCACCACAGTGTTAAGGTGAAAAGTCAACAATGTAGATAACCATAAACTTACAAAATCAAAGGCCCGTTGAAGAACTAAACTGTTCATGTCCATCTTTTAAAGTAAAGGTCTGTGTAAGTTTAAGTGGAATAATGTGTCATGTACCCAACATCAATGTTCAATCCATCTGTGCATTAAAAGGTATCAAATCATTTGTTTCTGGCTCTAATTTTAGAGAGGAATTCAGGAGTTTTGTTTCATTCTGTAAATAAGTATCCTAATGAAATTTTGATTCTGAAGTTTTTAACATTTTAATGAGTTCATTTTGCCAGTTAAATCCTGCACCTCTCTGACTTCATGGTCGTGGAGAGATCCAGCGGCTGAAAAAAGATACCCATACCAGAGTCGGGGATCTCCAGTGGAGTTTTGGGGTGCCCTCAGAGTTTATGGTCATAAGTCCTGGAATTTTCAGCCATTTTGAAGATGTCTACAGGTAGGCCAATTTGTTTTCCATGCTTTGAACCAAAGTGTATTTCTGGTGAGATTTCTGTGTCTATGGGCCTACTCCCCCGGAAGATCGGTTGCCCCTACGCAATGGGGAGGGGGTGGCTACAGGTGCTCACCAGCTTGGAAGTGGTAGGAGAAGTGAGGGTAGGGGAGCCACTAGGGTCCAGCAACCATAATACTATATGGCTTGACCTGGTCCTTGGGATAAGTCCAATCTTTCCTCCATATCCCTGATGCTGTTCTCTCTGACTCACTTGTCCTGGATCAAATCCCTCATCAAGGGCTGAAGTTTTAGATTTCAGAAGGGCAGACTTCAACCGATGAGGGATTTCATTCAGGACAAGTGAGTCAGAGAGAATAGCATCAGGGGATATGGAGGAAAGATGGGGGCAAGCAAGGAGGCCATTCTCGAGGCAACCAAGTCTTTCATGAGAAAGTTATCAAAATAAAATGCACAAGACACCAGTATGATTCTCTGGAAAGGTCAGGGCTGCAGTGAGAATCAAAAACAACCTGTATGGACCAACTTGCAAAAAACCTTGTGACTGGCATCAAACCATCAGCCTTTAAAGCACTTTATTCTCGTTCATGCAAGGAATCCTGTAATTGCTTCCCTTAATATCACAGCCTCCCAGTGCCCCCCCCCCCCGGATTCAGTTTCTAGCCCTACCAGGAGCATTCCATTCCTGGTACTCCTCCCCACTTTTTCAGTATGTCTGAGATTACTTGTTCCCCACTTAATAGTTCTACTCAATCTAATTTTGGAGTCTTCTTCTCTGAGTCATCCTGCCATCTACTTATATTACACTTCTTGGCATGTCACCCCTCGACCCTGTTCCTGTGTGTGCACCTAGCTTTATAACCATTGCCACCTGCCCCTGGTGCTCTAAAGCCCCTCAGGCACCCCTGCACTTATGCTCACATTCCAAGTTCCTCCCCTTCCTCACCCATGCCCCTCCTTGCACCACATATCAATACTTGAATCCAAGCCTGCTCCATGAAAACTCTGTATATATGGTTGTATAGGTTTAATCTGTATCTACTGTAGCACAAGTTCTCGTAGCACATGGTATTTATTTTTCTTATTTTATAAATGTACTCCGCATCGTTATTAACCTCTTGTGTGTAAGCCCTATTCTATGTAATGACTCTGTAAGTTGGTATTCCTCTTTATGTATTGTTCATGTATCTTGCCCAGGTCCATCTCGAAAATGAGCTTGCTCAATGGTGTTCGCCTGGCTAAATAAAGATTTTGATTGATTGATTGATTAAAAAAGAAGGCCTTCACCAGATACAATGAAAAATAAGGGAAGGAGGAATATGGGAAGTGCCAAATGAGAACAAGGGAAACCAAGTGGGTGGTCTGAGAAGCAAAGGCAGACACAGAACTGTGTATTGCAGAGGGGTCAAGGAGGGGAAAAAGAGTTGTTTAGATACATTAAGGGAAAAAGAAAGAAGGGTGGGGAATTGTTAGTTAACAGAGGGAGGTAGGGTAACTGAGGGGATGGGCAGAAAGCAGCCATTCTTATTTTATTTATTTATGTATTTATTTATTGGTTTTTGTAACCGGGTGAGTGCACTAGACATAGAGATGCCTATTTTCAGGCACAACCCAGGAGAATACAAGTGAGAACAAAAATACACGAACTGTACAATGTGACACAGCACAAGGAAGAGATAACACAATGGAATTTAGTGCAATACAAACAATTGACAACTGGCCGAAACAGAGTAAGATAATATCAAAAAAATGTAAACAGTACTGTAATGAAAAACAAAACAAGTGCTAACAAATTTGTACTGGAACTGGCTGACAAGTACATTAGAAATAGTAATTCCCATTACAAGGCTTAAATATAGAGAGAAAGAAAGGAAGTGGGAAAAGGGGGAGAAGGGAGGAAATAGGAGAAGGGGTGAGAGGGAAAGAGGGAGGGTGAGGAAAGAACAAGGTGGAAGGATTAAAAGGGGTCAAGGTGGATGGAAGCAAGAGCAAGGATTTGAGGCCAATAGGTGTTCACGGTGGAGTTTCTTGAAACCAGCATGGGTAGTAGCAAGGCGAATTGCTTGAGGGATAGAATTCCAATACTTAGGGGCTGAGTAGGAGAAAGCCTGTGTACCCATAGAAGTTTTGCATCTGGGTATAAAGAGGAGGGCATTGTCACTAGATCGGAGACCATAGGAGGGGTTTGGGGTGTAGCAAGGAGGCAAGGGAATTGGGGAGACCTGATCTAGTTATACCATCTAATAGGGAGCCAAAGGCCAGTAGCCGGTGGGCAGAAGGGTTGGGCCATTTTAGGTCGGCATACAGCTGACAGTGATGTTTAAAACGTGGAGATCAAGAGGCATAGCAGCAGATGTTATTATAGGTGGTGTACCATTTATGTAGGGAGGTCTTTGATGCTCCAAGATACGTGACTGAGCCATAAGCAAGGGCTGGGAGCAGTAGACCTTGAGCCACTGCAAGCCGAGCAGATGGTGTAAGGGCATAGCTAGTACGGTATGCACCTCCAATTTTTGTGTTGACTGATTTGCAGGTGGTGGTGACATGGAGGTCAAAGTCCAAGGATTCATCAAGGAGGATACCCAGGTATTTGAAGGAGCTAGTACTAACTACCGGGGAACCATCAGCACACAAAATCTGAAAGGAGTTTCGATTAGATTTAAGTCTAGCTGGGGAGCAGAAAAGCATCGAGTGAGTTTTGCTAGTATTAAGAACAAGATTGTTTTCTATTAGGTAGGACTGAATACTTAAGAAGTCATTAGTAAGTGAACGGTTTATGTCCACGATGTTACTTCCACCACGGTAAATAACAAGGTCGACCGCATACAACAAGGAACAGCAGTCAGGTGCACATGATGGGAGGTGATTTATAAAAATAGAAAAAGTAGCGGGCCAAGTATGGAGTTTGAGGAACTCCCATATGTATGGGAGAAGTATTGACAGGGGCTGAGTTGAAGGTGACAGCTTGCATCCGTTGATAGAGCACTTGAACCAGGCAACTGTTTCAGTGGAGAAACCAAATGACTGGAGTTAACAAGAAGGGTGTGGTTTACCAGGTCAAATGCCTTAGTTAAGTCAATAAAAGAGAACACCTGTCAAAAAGCCAGATTCCATTAGCACCATAGATGTCATTTGTAAGTTTTAGGACGGCAGTGGTAGTACTATGGCTTTATGGAAGCCATGCTGAGAAACAGCAAGGAGGTTATGCTTCTGTAGGTACTCTGTGGTTTGGGTTGCTATTATTTTCCAGAATTTTTCCGAGCACGGGGAGTATGGAAACAGGTCGATAGTTAGACGTGATTTGAGGATCCCCTTTCTGAAGGATAGGAGTGATTCTGGCCATCTTCCAGATGTTGGGAACAAAACCCCGACATATGGATAAGTTAAAGATTTTCATAAGAGGGGAGGCAATGAGAGGAGCAGTGATTTTCAGTAGCCATGGTTCCAGTCCATCTGCACCAGTACTAGTGCTGTCAGAGATGGATAGTAACAGCTTTAGGACCTCTTGTCTGGTGATGGTCCGAAGCCGGAAAGGTGGATGAGAGAGAGAGCTGTATCTGTGTCAGAAGAACTGTAAATGGAGGGACAAGGGGGGAAGGAGGCCGAAAAACTCGACAGATCCAAGAAATGGTTGTTTAGTGAGTTAGCTACGGTCACTGGATTATTACAATGAGTGTTGTTTATCAGCATGTCATTTGTGGTAGAAGTATTGTTTTTTCCAAGGAGAGTTTTTATGACAGACCAGAATTTCTTGGAGTCACCAGCAGATTTCATTAACAAGTCCTTACAGAAGGAGCTTTTTGCTAGACAAATATTCCTTTTACAGGAATTTCTCTTTGCTCTATAGTCATTAAAATCCGCTTGTAGCCCTGAGGCCTTAAAGTGCCACCAACTTTTATTCCTTGCCCTGAGTTGAGTAAGAAGGTCCTTAGTAAGTAGTCCTTGTTTGTGTTCCCCGTATGCGGTGAGTGACTCTAGGGGTATGGATGTCCTGTAGGTATCCAAACCTTGTAAGGAAGTAGTCAAGGGCTAATTGAGTATCACAGGAGGCAAAGATAGGAGACCAGTCAATCATTGAGAGGTCAAGCAAAAAATGTGCCTGATTAAGATTGGACAGGTTACGGAAGGTGATAAGTTTGTGAGGAGGAGATGGTTGTCTGGCAGCACGCCAGATGCAGAAGATTGGAGAGTGGTCACTTATAGCATCTGCCAGAGTGCCAGCAGAGACTATACTATCAAGACGATTTGTGAGAGCCCAGTCAATTAGTGAACTAGAATGAGGGGGGACCATGACCCTAGTTGGGTCTGTGATTAATTGGTGGAGGTTGTGGCCATATAACACGGTGTGCAAGGACTGGTTTACTTTATTAGCCCAATTTAAATTTAGATCACCCAAAATAAGGACCTCATTGCGACCAACAGGCGAAGCTCACCTGGGATAATAGTCCTCGAGTCCAGTGATATTATAGGCACACACTATGTGCAGTTTCTTTGAGCCTAATTGTAGGGTAGTATGAATGGCTTCGCAGTGAGAGAGGGAGAGAGACACATTACGGTGAAGAGATAGGTGAGCTCTAAAGAGGATGGCAACACCGCCACCACGCGGAGGTGTCGACCTATCTTGCCAGAGTATATTGTAGTTGGGTATCATACACAGGTGATCTGGTGTGGAGGGTTTTAGCCAGGTTTCAGAGAGACACAGAATGTCAGGGTTATACTGAGTAGTCCAGGCCTCTAGTTCAGTTAGGTTGTGGAGAAGACTCCAGGTATTTAGGTGTACAATACAGCTGTATTAAATCTTTCCAAGCAGTATCATAATGTGGAATTTCATCAGCGGGACCTGGATTGGGTTCAATGTCTCCGCTAACCTTAATGATAGGAGGAGCAGGTACCACAGTTTAGATGGAAGAAAGGTGAGGGCAAGGAGTAGTTTGAAAGAGGGGAGTTAAAAAGCGTAAACGCAACATGGTAGGTGATCTTATGTGAGACAATGAGAGGGAAAGTGGCCAAGGATGAGTGGGATAGTGAACGCCTATCGGAAGCACATTAGGATGTAAAGAGGAGCCCTCCCAGGACAGGGGCATCACTAGGAGAAGAGCCATAATGGGGAGTAATAGAGAGATAGCACAGGGATTTAGGGTGATATAGTTAAAAGAGAAGTAAGCCATAATCAGGAAATAAGGTATAAGACAGCTAGATAGCTATCTGAAGAGGCACCAAAGACACTATACAGATCAGAAAAAAATCAGGGCAGAAAACACTAACTGCACAACAGAAAGCAGACAGAGAAAAATATACTGATAATATTGGAGAGGTTTCAGTGAGCCCTCTAGTGGCGAAATTGTATAGGCTGCAAATGAGAAAGTGAGGAGATAGTTAAAATCCTCACATTCTAAAGGAGGCGGTCTACAATGGGCGGGGCATGGACCACTATATAAGAAATGCCGAGAAAGGGTGGGTGTGGTAGGGGACAGCCGCGTAGCGGCTGCGGGGCAGAAACAGTTGTGTAGTCTAAATAGCTCATACAGATATATTTAGTTTTAGGCAGTGTTAAATTAATCAAAATTACAGAGAGAGTCTGATCCCAAGTTCAGCCTAGTTGAGAAAAGAAAGAATACGGCGCTTAACAGCGAGGGGTCCCGGAGAACCCTGCAGCTCTGTTGCCAGTACTGCTACATATGTGGACATCAGATTAGAAATGAGGGTTGGAACACTTTTAAATTATAGCAAACAGACAAGCGGCTCCAGGGAACCCTCAGGCAGGGCTGAGAAGAGTGTAGGGTTTAAATACAGTTTCAGAGAGAGGGTGAGTAATTTGAGGAAGAGTAGGAAAAGGGGTGGGGAAAGGAGGAGACTGACAGAGCAGCAGAAAATAGAGAGAGAAAACACAAGGAGGCAAAAATAGCAAAACTGTAAAACACAACTGTAAGCACAAATCACTCATCTAGCATTTTAAATAAGGTTACATGGAAGGAAACAGTCGTGCAGTCTAAATAGCTCATACAGATATATTTAGTTTTAGGCAGTGTTAAATTAATCAAAATTACAGAGAGAGTCTGATCCCAAGCTTAGCCTAGTTGAGAAAAGAAAAAATACAGTGCTTAACAGCGAGGGGTAAAATATCCTGGTCCCGGAGAACCCTGCAGCTCTGTTGCCATTACTGCTACGTATGTGGACTGAGTCGTCAGATTAGAAATGAGGGTCGGAACACTTTTAAATTATAGCGAGAGCTCCACACACGTCTGGTGAGCTGGAGAGGGCACTTTGAAATAATAGCAGTCAAGCAGAGTTTAAAACTGGCACCCAGGTAGTTCGCATTTCTTTGGACCAAATTGACTGCAAAAAGGCGCCAAGGTTCAAACGGACAAAGGCTGATGAATGTTAGGAGTGGCGCAGCTTCCATGGAGCCATCAGTTGAATCAAAAGATTACCTTGTGGGCGGTGTGGGCGAACAGACCAGTGGCTCCAGGGAACCCTCCGGCAGGGCTTGTGGGCTGTGTGGGTGAATGGACCAGTGGCTCCAGGGAACCCTCCAGCAGGGCTTGTGAGTGGAGTGGGCAAATGGACCAGTGGCTCCAGGGAACCCTCCAGCAGGGCTTGTGGGCTGTGTGGGAGAATGGACCAGTGGCTCCCAGGAACCCTCCAGCAGGGCTTGTGGGCAGTGTGGGCGAATGGACCAGCAGCTCCAGGGAACCCTCTGGCAGGGCTTGTGGGGTGTGGGCGAACGGACCAGCGGCTCAAGGGAACTCTCGGCAGGGCTTGTGAGTGGAGTGGGTGAATGGACCACAGCTCAGGGAACCCTCCGGCCAGACTACTTTTGCTCTGCATTCATGAGGAAGACAGAGAACCTCTGCCCATAAAGTGGTATTAAGGCAGCTGTAAGGGGATCTCTTGAGATGAGGCAGCAAGTATCTGCCAGCAAAAGGGTTTGGAAAGAACTAGCAGCCCTAAAGATAGACAAGGCTCCGAGGCCAGATGGGATGCATCTGAGGGTGCTCAAGGAACTAGCAGAAGAACTAGCTGAACCACTGGTAGGGCTATTCAGTAGCTCAATTCAGACAGAGATATTTTCAAAAGACTGGACTGTAGTGGACATAGTTCCACTCCATAAGAGGGGACAAGGCGCAACCGGGTAACTACAGACCTGTCAGTCTTACCTCTTTTATGGGTAAACTGATGGTGACACTAGTCAAAGAGGACCTTGTGAACTACCCAGAGAGCAGTGCACTCCAGGATAGTAAATAGCATGGGTTAATGGCAGAGAGATCATGTCAGAACAACCTGACAGTATTCTTTGACTGGGTAGGGTTGTGGATAAGGGCCATCCTACAGATTAACTCTGCTTCAGTTTCATCAAGGCTCTCGACTCAGTGCCTCACAGAAGGTTAGGGAAGAAACAAGAGGATCTGGCTGCAGCAAAGGACATAAGTGGGTGAGAAACTGTTTGGGAGGGAGACAGCAGAGGTTTGTGGTTAATGGAGCAAATTGAGAAGGAGGACACCATTGGGTGCCACAAGGATCGGTTCTGGGTCCAGGCCTTTTCAATATGTTCATCAGTGACATGGGAGAAGGAATTCGGTAAGATGTGTCTCTTTGCAGACGGTACTAAACTCTGTGGCTGGGCAGACAGCAAGGAGGGGGTTAGAGATGCAGAGAGACTTGCAAAGGTTGAGAGGTGGGTCAAAATTTAGCAGTTGAAATTCAACATCAAAAGTGCAAGGTGATGCACATAGGAACACAAAATATAGAAACATAGATACTGATGGCAGATAAGGACCACTTGGCCCACCTAGTCTGCCTATTTTCCCTACCTACTATAACACCACAGACCCTACTTGATCACCGGATTTAACCCCTTCTCTAAGGTTCCATTATGCCTATCCCATGTATTCTGGAAGCCTGCTAACATTTTTGCTCTCCACCTGTGCTGGGAGACTGTTCCAGGCTCCACCACTCTTTCTGTGAAGAAGTACCTCACATCTCCCTGCATCCCCCCAGCTTCATAGTGTGTCCCCTGTTCTTGGGCATCTTTTTTCAGAAAAATGCTTCCTATTGAATTTTATTTGTATCCGTGGAAGTATTTGAATGTTTCTATCTTATCCCCACTCTCCTCCTTTCCTCCTGGGTGTACATATAGAAGTCCTTCAGTCTTCCCCATAGGGCTTGTGATGCAGAACCTCCACCATTTGGTTGCCCTCCTGTGGATGGCCTCTACCCTTTTCTCTGTCCTTCCAGAGATGTGATCTCAGAACTGGACACAGTACTCCAGGTGAGGTCTCACCAGTGAGCTATATAGCAGTAACACCACTCTCTCTTCTGTTGGTGATACCCCTCCCTATGCACCCTAGCATCACACTAGCTCGCCACTGCCTTGTCACACTGTCTGGCCACCTTTATGTCATCAGATATGCCTTCTCCCAGGTCCTGTTCCTGCTTGGTGGTGGTTAATACTACCTCCCCATTTTATACTCTGCCTCTGGGTTTCTGTGCCCCAAGTGCATGATTTTGCACTTCACGACTGAAACATAGCTGCCACACCATTGACCACTCCTCTAAGTTTCCTAGTTCACTATTCATTTTTTCCACCACCCCCCAGAGTGTCTACCCTATTATAGATTTTAGCGTCATCTGCAAAGGCATACATTCCTTTCTTGCCCCTCTGCAATGGGAGGACCAGTCCCAGTACTGATCCCTGTGGCACAATGCTTGTTAACCTCCCTTCCTTGGCGTGAACTCTGTTTACCGCCATCCTTTGTCTCTTGTCCCCCAACCCATTTTGCACCCACTTTACCACCTTAGGACCCACTCCTAGGCTTTCTAGCTTGTTTATGAGTCTCCTATGTGGAACGGTGTGGAATGCCTTGCTGAAATCTAGGGAGGCCACATCCACCACTCCACCCTGATCCAGTTCCCTGGTCACCCAGTCAAAAAAATCTATCAGATTTGACAAGATTTTGGTGAACCTGGGTGTTGCCTCAGATCCTGGTTTCCAGATATTCCACAATCCTCTCCTTCAGTAGTGATTCAATTACTTTTCCCACCACTTGTAGTCAGGCTGACTGGCTTGTAGTTGGCAGCTCCTCTTTGCTTCCACTTTTGTGAAGTAGGACTGCATCTGCCCTGCTCCAGTCCTCGGAACCCTCCGTCTCCAGTAAGTGGTTGATCAGGGCTGTCAGAGGTGCCGCCAGTACCTCCCTGAGCTCCCTCAATATCCTACAATGCACCCCTTCTGGCCCCATTGTCTCATCCACTTTGACATTTGTGAGTTCCCTCAGAACCCTCTCCTCTGTAAATGGACTAGTGTCTACCTTTTTATTTATTTATTTATTTTATTTTTATTTATGAAAATTTCGGAGAACACCTTTGAGCAAACAGGGCTGTTTTACAAAGGTTCCACGTCATGGACAATGGACAAGTATAGACAAGAACAGGTAGGTGGATAACAGTTAATATAATTACAGTACATGAGCTGTCAGTGGCTTTGTCCAGATAAAACAAGACAATAGAATTACTAACAGGTAAAACATTACAGAATGCATGAGCTGCCAAAGACGTTGTCAGGATCACTGTGGATGGAAGCAATGGGGCAATATCACCAGACATTATACAAAGAGAGCCTGGGGCAGTTTATTTTATTTATTTTATTAATTTTGTTGACCGGTAGGCCCACTGAGACTAGAAGTCCTTTTCAGGTTGCAACTGGGGATACAGATGGCAACCAACTGAAACTGAACCAAATTAAGCTGTTGGTGGTATTTCTAGTGAATGTGGGAAATTTGGCCAGGACACCAAGGAGATTCCCCTACTCTGCCAGCAGGGGGCTTGACTTCCTGAGAGCAGAATGGAGGAACCCAGTTGGGAGCCAGACAGAAGAGGAGGAGGAGGAAATGCTGATGTAGCAGGGGAGATGGCTGCTGATTTAATCGAAACTATGCTGTATATTACAGAAGATGTTGAAGATATTTCATAAGTATTTGTTTCAACTGAAGACTTAAGCCATCAGAAGGAGAACCAAGAAGATTTAATGTCAGATGTAGAACCATCAGCAGATGAAACGGAGAGTACCTTGCTTTTGCAGCTAAAAGAAGAAACAGCTAGACACTGGAAGGAACAAGAGCGCTTTAAGTGCTAGGCTTATGTCACTTCAAAGGAAATCCGATGTCAAAACAGCCGTGCAGACTTCCGGTGACGTCATGCACTGAAGAGACGCAAGGTCGCGGAGCTCCCTTGGAGAAGTGCCAATTTACCTCAAAATAGCAGCGTTTAACAGCGCAAAAATTAAAATATTGTTAACAGGAGGTAGCACTATGCCTAAGAAAAGGGGAGACAACGTCTATAGCTCTCCGAAACGCCAGGATGGTGAGGGATTTCGGGAGGAGGATTCAGAGAGTGGGGACTCGAGGGCCTCCTCTGCATCGCGCCACAGTAGCAGGCAAACAGACAGAGTCCCGAACTCAATATTGCAGAGACAGATGTCTCAAATGCTGGCAGAGATTCGCGACTTTCGAAAGGAGATGCGGTCCACTGTTACAGCCCTCCGCACTGACCTCAACAAGCTGGAAAAAAAGGCAGAGTGACTGTGAGGAACAACTGACAGCAAGCGATAAAAGAATCGAGGAGGCCGAACGGGCCGTAGTACAAATGCATACACAGCTAAAGGCCCTGCAAGAACGTGCGGAAGACGCAGAGAGCAGAAGCCGACGAAACAACATTCGGCTTTCAGGTCTGCCAGAGGGATTAGAGGGCACGGACATAATACCATTTATTCAGAAATTATTACAGACGCTTTAAAACTACCGCAAGATATTACACTGGAGATGGAGAGAGCACATCCGCACACTTGGACCTAGGCCAGCGAAGCGAGGCTCGCCAGCGTACCTCTAATAAAATTTCTCAGACATCAGGAGAAAGAAAAAGTGTTACATACGGCCTGGAAGCTGGGATCGGTTCAGTATGGATCTCATAGGCTTTACTTGGAGAACGATTTTGCGCCGGAGGTAATGGCTTGCAGGAGGGCCTACATACCAATCATGAGGTTCCTTAAAGGGGTAGGCATACAATTCAGAATCTTATACCCATCTAAAATGCTGATTCGTTTTAAAGAAGGACCCTGTACTTTTGAGAGCGCACCAGTAATGTGGAGCTGAAATCTAGGAAGTTGGAGGTACCTCAGCACCATGATGAGATGACAGTTGCCCTAAACTTGCCCAGAAAGTGTGGATGTGGGCCAGCGTGACTCGCCGTCGCCAGGGTGCTGAAGCCATTCAATCTATCATCAATTCGCTGAAGTCCAGGTCCAGATGTGTCCGAAGTGAGACTGCTACACCGAGCCTTGAGACCTGAAGGAGCGCAAGTATTGAGCGGGACTTTGCCTACTGACTCGATAAAACTAAAATAAAGTAGTAAATATCCAAAGGAATTGATAACATTACAGGCATATGAAAGGTCCTGATTGGTGGGGGAGGAAGGAGTGATGCTGGGCGGAGTTGACTGGTGGGCAAGAGGGGTGGGCTGGCGGCGGGGGTGGGGAGGGGGTTCCATGCAGGTGGTGAGCTGGCGGTAATGTGGGATAGGCGTTGGGGGTGTAGTTTGTCAGCGGGTAAGTGGTGACTGGGGAGATTAGCTTAGGATATTAGTCACTCGATCGGTTAGAGGTGCGAAGAGAAGCCTGCAGTTGGAAGGTGGCGGGGGGATTGGGTGGGTCGATGGTCATGCAAGAGAGCTATGGGCTGTGTGTGTTTTGTGTAGGAAGTGGGGGGCCTCACCGTGTTTGATAGTGATTACAAATTAAGAAGGCTGAATTAGGCAGACAAGGCAGGGCCATTGGGAACATTTTGAGCGAGAGAGAGGGGTCGCACTTTTCTTGGACTCCCCGGTGATTAAGAAGAGAGGAGTGGGGGTGAGGAATTGCTGCAGACCCCGTTGCCCAAAGTGCTGAACCACTCCTCACAGACCAACGGGGAAACACCGAGGTACAAAAGAAAGATGAAGAGTCCTGAACGCCTTACTGTGGAATCACATTATGGCTAGGGGATAAGGTAGAGGGGGGGTGCGGTGAGGAAGGGGGTGAAGAAATGGGCTCACGCGGGACATGGATGGACACAGGAGGGAGAGTAAGGGAATTTGGGGGTAGAATAAATGATAGGTAGTAAAATTACAGGACACAATGCAAGGCCAAAGTCCTCTAACTTCAAGGAAGGTTTCATGTGAGAGCGTCACGAAATATGGCATGTTCAGGGTATCGGAAGAGTTCGAAGAGGGAAGTATGGGTGGGGGTAGGACATAAGCAGTCAAGAGGTTGGATCAACTAAGCTGTTTGTATTTTTCGAGTCTTAGGGGAGGTGATGCAGGGAGACCTGACACCACACCTCTGGAGGAGAAGTCCCTCAGTTTACTAGGGACGTGGGAGGTTTTTCACCCTCACTGATGTGGGCAAAGTGCACACACTGAGACAGTATGGCGTTATCCTCGACCAGTTATAAGTGCTGCAATAGGGGGATCACCTCTAGGACCCTGTCGCGGCTACCTTTTGTCGAGGGGCCGGGGGTGAACCTGTTGCACCTTACTTTAAAGTGGTGTTCTGGTTAACGGTGAGAGGGAGGGAATGCTCCCGGGTGGACGAACCTTCAGTTAAAATCAGAGGAAGTTGCGGGCGAAACAAGGGCAGTGAAGCAGTGGTAGGAGTGTAATCGCTGCCTATTTTATCAAGCCAGGCTCCCCTTTCAGACATCTAAAGCTGAGGGAGTTCGCGACACCGTCATGACGGTTGCCTATCCCGCTTACCTTTTCCTGTAGGTAATGCTTGTTACCTAAGGCCCTAATATAGAAGGGCCGCAAAGGTAGGGCTATTCCCTGCCACTAGGTCTGGGCCAGTCCCGGATCGATGGAAGTTCCAGATTTTGTTGAGAGGGCCACGTTGGCCTCCTGGTGGTATAATTCACCTCAGTTATATGTTGTCTTGTACATGTTACTATGTAGATGTTTGTTGGTAAGTCATAAAGTCACCAAACTCAAGAATTCCAAAGTATGGCTACAAGATGGATATGGGCCTAGGGCACCTCGCTGGGAGCAGGGAGGCCAGGCATTAGCTTAATAATACCTTTGAATAATGTATACCCAGGGCTGAAATTAATGTCCCTGAACATTAAAGGTCTTGCCTTGCCTATTAAAAGGGCAAGAACTTTAGCATATATTAAAAAGTCGAAGGCGGACTTAATCTACCTTCAAGAAACACATATGAGCCCAGCTGAACATACTAAACTGGCTAGACTGAGTAAGGGGCAAGTATTCCACTCCTCGTGCAAGGAGGGCAGAAGAAGAGGGGTGGCAATTATTGTGCCTCCCCACACCCCATTCCGAGCAGACACAACCTGGTCTGACCCAGAGGGTCGACTGATTATCGCACAGGGGAAAATAAATGATTCGGAGGTTACACTTGCAAATATCTATCTGCCACCGGGTATTTCAGTTCTAAATCTGAAACCACTATTAGATAAGATTATCCAGAAAACTAGGGGTGTCCTCCTATTGGCGGGAGACTTCAACTTAACAGTAGACCCAATGGTAGACTCTACTAGCAGGAAACCCTAGAAGCAAACAGCTACCCAAAGGTTTTTCGAAGTTTATAGCGGAGATGGGGTGGTGTGACGTCTGGAGAAGCTTACATCCAAATATTAAAAATTACTCATTTTACTCCCCAGTACATCGGGTATACTCTCGAATTGATTATGCTTACACCCAAGTTGAAAACCTGGGTTCCGTTCAGGACTCCCAGTACGGAGACATCTCGATATCAGACCATGCCCCCTTGTTGGTTTATTGGGATCTGGACCTTCGGCCGAGGAATACCCAGTGGCGGTTAAATCCATTCCACCTCCGATCAGAAAAATTTAGAGAATTCATTTCAGATAAAATCACAGAAATTCTCATAGATAACCCTCCACATGACTCTACTCCATCAATACACTGGGACACAATCAAAACAGTCCTTAGAGGACACATAATCAAGCATACAGCCGAGTTAAGGAGGCGACGTCAGGAACAAAAGGCCAGACTGGAGGAAACCCTTCATTTCCTTCAGATGGCTCATCAGCAGGGGATGAATCGGTCCCTACCCCAACTGCAGCACACTAAACGGAGCTAGATCTACTTGTCCAACAACAAACTGAAATCGCCTTGATGTACTTGAGGCAAAGATTTTATGAAGTTGGGCCACGGGCGACCCGGCTACTAGCCTATCAAATACGCAGGCAGAGGAAGAGTGCAACAATTACATCTATCAGACATCCGGTGGGTGGCCAACCCCTTTTTAAATTACATGATATTGTGGATGCCTTTGCAACCTTTTACAAATCCCTTTACACCCCGGAGAATGAGCCATCTGAAGCCCGGATTGGGGAGTATTTAGATGCAATCAAACTTCCATCGCTCACGGAGGTGCATAGGGAAATCCTGACTGGTCCCATCACCGAGCTTGAAATAATGCAAGCGTTAGCTAGATCTAAATCAATGAAAGCGCCGGGGCCAGACGGCTATAGCGCGGAATTTTACAAGGCCACAAAAACCCAAATCACTCCTTCCCTCATAAGGTTGTTTAATTCTGTGCTGGAGGGAGAGGCGCCGCCTCAGTCTTGGTCCTATGCAACCATCTCTGTAATACCAAACTGGTAACACTCCAAAATTGTGCCTCCTATAGGCCAATATCGGTACTTAACCAGGACTACAAAATTTTTATGAGCATACTGGTGGGTCGTATTGAGCAGATGCTCCCCTCTATAATACATAGGGATCAAACAGGATTTGTTAGAGCTCGAACCACCAAGGACAGCATTAAAAGATCCCTATATGTAGTACACCAGATGCAGGAGGGTGGGGATCCAACAGCCCTGGTGAGTCTTGACGCAGAGAAGGCCTTCGATAGGGTCACCTGGCCATTCTTGTACCATACTTTAATCAAGCTCGGATTCCCACTCCCCCTAGTTCGGATCATTCAAAACATATATTCCGCCCCACAAGCTTGCGTTAAGGTAAGCGGACACCACTCCGGGTATTTTCGTCTTTATAGGGTACTAGGTAGGGATGCCCCCTCGCCACTGTTATTTGCTATAGTCATAGAGCCCCTAGCACAGCAAATTTGAGACTAAGGAAATTCAGGGGTTAATATAGAAGATACAGAGCATCGCACTGCTTTGTATGCAGATGACATTCTCCTATACCTCCGGAACCCCAATCAGACTATTCCCGCTGTACGGCGGGTGTTAGACTCCTATAGCTCAGTATCAGGCTATAAGTTGAATTTCTCGAAGACGGAAATTCTTACTTTTCACTACGCCCCTACACAAAATATCAGAGATATCTTACCAGGTAGGTGGGATTTACAGAAGTTGAAATATCTAGGTATCTACATACCACAAGATGCCAAAAAATATTTTGAGCATAATTACGAGCCGTTTATCACGCAACTAAAACAAGATCTGCAAAGCTGGACAGCTGTGCCGTTAAACCTCACCAGAAGGGCTGACCTAATCAGAATGATTACATTACCGAGAGCCTTGTATTTGTTCCAAAACATCCTCTTATATATACCGTTAAAAATCTTTAATGGAATAAACCGCCTGATAAGGAAATATATATGGGTGGGACAGAAACCTCGGGTCCGCTTTAAAGTACTCTCCCTCGCACGCCAGGATGGGGGCATAGCACTTCCTGATTTAAAGCTATACCAGCAGGCGATTACCCTCACACAGGTCATGGCTAGACAAACCAACTCATCCATTCCGCACTGGCTTGAAGTTGAAAGGACATGGATGGGTGATAGGGCCTTTCTGAGGGCAATTTATCGACAAGAACCAGGGGAGAAAACCCTGCACGACCACTAACCCTTGGTTGAGGCACAACTTAAAATTGGTATCTAATTAAAAATGCAGGGCTGACACCTTTTCAGGCCCTCCTATGCCCGATCTCGAATCTTACTGATTTTCCGCCTAATAATATTGATAATGGCTTCCTTAAATGGGAGGGGTGCGGGCTAAGATACCTTGAGCAGGTGGTTATGCAGGGCAACATTTGGTCCTACGCAGAATTACAAAGGAAATTCCACCTCTCACACAAAGATTTCTTCCGCTACCTCCAACTGTGGCATTATGTCGAGAGACTCCCGAGAATGCTCTGGGATATGCAGGAACTCCCAGCATTGATTCAATGTCAACTACACTTAAATGCCTCGGGAGGCAGGATCACCTGATCTCGCTATATTATGGGGCCCTTAATACACAAAAGGACTCACTCACGGATAATCTCCGTACACAGTGGTCCCAGGAAATGGGGTATCAACTTTCCCTTGAAGAATGGAGGCAGGCGTGCAGCCTCTCGGCACGGGTGACTAGCTCGCATCAGTGGCGAGAATTCACCTGGAAATTTCTGGTGCGCTATTTTAGATCCCCGGTGGTCACCAGTCATTCCTCTGAACAATACAGCAGATTGTTGGAGAGGATGCGGGAACAGCGCCAGCCAACCTGACCTATACTATTTGACTTGTCCAGTCCCGGGTGTTCTTCTTGCAGCTGGAGACTCAACTGCAAGAGCTAATAGATCCGCACTTTAAATTAACACTAGACTTATTCCTGTTTCTCAACTTCCCCAGAGCATACAGGCGACCTAACACTAGGTACCTACTCTCCTTACTCCTGACCGCAGCAAAGAAGGCAATTACTAGACACTGGTTAACTACAAAAACCCCTTCAATTCAAGACTGGTGGGATGTAACGAAACAGATCTACAGCATGGAGAAAATAACACATAACCTGAATGAAAAAGGGGAAAAATTTCTGGATAGATGGTCATGTTGGCAATTATACTACATCTCGAAGGATAGCACCTTCATACCATACACACCCTAAAACTGGAGGGCTAATGGACACCGAGATAAGAATAAGACTGTTGCCCTGGCCTGGCCTCCTGGTCTCCCAAGGGAAGTGTAGTACTATAAATATGCACCAACTAGGTGTTGTAAATATGGGGAGGACAGACCAGGACTTGGGATGGGGCATAAGTGCTCGTAAAGAGAAGTCAATCAGACTAAATCGTAAGGGTCACTAGAATGTACCTTAAATGAGAGGAGAAATAGAGCTTAAAATGGATGTTGCCCGAGCACCACCTTACTGGGAGGAAGGGGGAAGGGGGGAAAAAAAAAGGCAGGGGAAGAGAATAGCGGGGACTATAAGGTATTGTTGAAATTAATTACACATGCATCAACTGGAACTATCGTGACTTTGAATGAAATCTTGCATATTAAGTATATTAGTGAATAGGGTAACTGGCCTGGAAACCCTTGCCCCCTTTAATTCAGGAGGATTTCGGCAAAGCTGGTTTCCCGGGCCGGCAGGCTAAGGACATTGACCTAGAAAATGATATATGCACTGTTGAGGTCTGTACTAATGAATGTTGGAATCTAATTCTTGTATGTGTATTGTATTAATTCAGCAAATTGCCATGCAATAAGAGACTTATGAATGTATTTAGGAAATGTGAGTATTGGTGACTTATGTGTGTGTATATAAGTTAAAAATGTAAATAAAAAGAAGAATTACAAAAAAAAAAAAAACAGCCATGCAGCCTGTCAACCAGTGGCATGACGCAGCAACATCAAAGGCCCAGGTGGGGCCGGGAGAGTCATCTGAAATGCTTTATACTGTAATTTACAATGCAGAGCATGAGCAATCTGTTGCATCAGCTGGCAGTAAAAGCATGATTTTTAGCATGTGCCTGGAGCCGGGAAATCTGAAAGAAAGAATAACTAGCTAAGAAAGAGATCATGATATTATAATAGTTACAGAGCATCAAGGCCAACACAACTCTGAGGGGCCCGCCCACGCTGAACTGTTGGGAAATCAGACAGAAACTTTATCTAAAATCTCTGTGTTTGTTTTTAGACAGGACCCCAAAACAACCAAGACTACCTTAATGCCTCTTACCCACGGAAAAATTGTATATCAGGACAAACCAGAGCACCAGGAAGGCATAACATCTTTTTTATTTACAGCAAAGGGGACTAACAATAAAATATGCCCCAGAGAGGACATAAAAGAGAAATGAATTGCCCTTACATTAGTTAAAAGGCACATTCACTTTGGTGATCCCACCTCTGGTATTCCTTGTAAGGAACCAAATGTTCTTGAAGTTCTGCCCATAGGCATATCAACCTCAGCAGCAATTAAGGAAGCATTTTCCCAGAAAGATGAACCTGTGTCTCCTTGTAACTCTTGGTCACCTAAATAAGCATTATGCAAGGCTGGGTGGAAGCAAACACCTAGCGGGACATGGTTCCCTGATCCAGAGTGGGACCCCAAACTTAACTTTACATCACAGAATCCAGAATGGCACCCAGATATACCCCCTCCGAAAGATTAATTTCATAAGTAGAGCCAGACTTCCAAAAAATGAAGGGAACAGCATTACAACATGATGGTTCAAGTAATAAAGAGATGTTACCTATACAAGGGGGGATCTGTTTCCACAGACCATGGGAGTAAGCCTATCATAGCAGAAGAGCATGAAGGAACTCTTACCAATGACAGGGATCCCCAACAGGACCAGGATCAACCTCAGATGCCTTTACTTTCTGAACTATTTTCAAAAATTAAGGATGCAGCTCATAGGAGGAATGCCGTGCGAATCCAATACAAAGGGGGACTAGAGGAGAGACCGGACAGACATTACGTGGGGAAATGTTTATTAAAAGAATCCCTCCATTTTTCCCCATGTCAAGTTTTTGCATTTATAAATATCTCTGGAGAAGACAACTACAACGTGAGCTTTTGTACTGCATATGCCCTCGACCTCTTTTGGGAGAGGTATAACCAGGTTAAGTTCTCCCCCATATGGACCGCCTTTTTCATTATTCCCTTAACCAAACCTTTAGTGTAGTATATGGTACCTTACCCTAGTAACAGT
Organism: Neoceratodus forsteri; assembly: GCA_016271365.2. Lineage (NCBI taxonomy): Eukaryota > Metazoa > Chordata > Ceratodontiformes > Ceratodontidae > Neoceratodus > Neoceratodus forsteri. Next base: position 134,679,420 of record JADMNL010000029.1, read on the forward strand.
GTAGAATGGTTTAGTCCACATCCCCCTGCAGTTTTGGGCTAATGGTATGTCTTGGGTGGAAACTGGGTTGTAGAAAGTGCACGAGCAGATTGTAGTAGTGGTTCTGCTGAGGCCTGCTGATCTATCTAATGTATGTTTGTTGAATAAACCTCAGAGCTGTTAGAAGTTACTTATGGTGTCCAGTCATTCCTAAAACCAGCAATCCTGTAAGAAGCAACTAAAGTGAAATATTATATTTAGTAAAATATGTTACTATTATGTTTCGGAATGAGGGGGTCCATGTGGAGGACATCACTTACTGGCTTTCACAGAAGTGTGATATCTTGAGTGATCCTGAGGCCATTTTTGACACAGAACTATTTTGGACGGGAGGATGGAAATATAAAGTGAAGCTTTGGAATACAGACGCAGGCATAAATCACATCCCCAACTCCTTCATGTTAGGAAGAGACAGAGGAGTGTGTTTTTATGCAGGCCAGTCTAGGGCCTGCTACAAGTGTAGTGCTAGGACACACTTGTCCCGTTTGTGTGACAGGCCCCGCTGTGAAAATTGTGGAGAGATTGGCCACATCTCCATGCAGTGTGCTTCTCACATGAGATGTGATTTGTGTGAAGGGTTTGGGCATGTTTTCTCAGAGTGTCCCTGGGCAGCTAGAAGTAAAGCATCTTGCAGGAGCCCGGAACTGCTCATTCAACAGGCACAAGATGATGTCTCACAGCAAGATGTACCACCCTCATTGCCCCACCTACAAATGTAAAACCAAGGGACCCCCCCAGAGGTGGTGGAGATACAGGTCCCCGCTCCCCAGAACATGAGCAAACTCATGTCCCCAGTTCCACGGCAGGAATGCTAATCCCGGTGTGCTGCGCTGACCCTGAGCACACAGTTTCTATGTCTGACCAATCCCCCACCACTCCTCCCTTCCTAGAAGATCTTCTAGCAACATTAAGTCAACACCTCTTCCATCTGCAGTTGAAACTGAGATGTCCAACTCTTGTGTAGCTTTGGCCCCTGAATGGGGAGATTCAGAAATGGAACAAGCAGATTCGGATTCTCAATCCCACAGGATGGATCAAGGTGCTCAAACCAAGATCTTGTAGGTTATAGAGGGAAGAAGAAAAAGAAAAGGAAAAAGTAGTTTAGCCTCTCCCTCAACCTATAGCCCCTTTTAGGGTTGGGATTTTAAACGTTCACAGTATATTGAATACTGTGGAACGCCAGGTGGTTTTCAGTTACATTCATGAAGCACAGTTGGATATTTGCTTTATCCAAGAGACATGGATGATTTCCGATAATCAAGCCAGATTCTTTAAGGGGGAATGGATATGGGGACCTTCTTACTGCTTGTTTGGACAAGATTGTGCTGATGGGGTCGGTATATTATTTAACTCATACAGATTTACACTTGTCAAATTAATAGACCTCATACCAGGTAGGGTTTTACTATTAGATGGGAAGTGGCGAAATATGGACTGTAGGCTGATAAATATTTATGGTCCACAATCTGAGGCAGGCAGGGTGGCCTTATTGAATTCTATAAGACCTTATTTGGTTACTACGTATTAAAATATTTTTTTGTGGGGATTTTAACTATAATTTGAGGGTTAAAGGGCACAACACGGATCTTAGTAAAAAAATGCATTGCGATTGCAATGCCCTGGTTAAAGTGATTAGCTCCACAGTCTTATTAAATTGCAGCACTTTCCACACAAAAGGTCCAAAGTTCACCTATAAACAAGATAAATATCCTACAACCATTGATCACATGTTTATCTCAAAAACCTTGTCAAAAATATCATTCCAAACCACCCCAGTAGAATTTGCTGACCACATGGCATTGACAATTCAATTTAGTGATACCCCAGTTTCATCCCCAAAAACTAACATATGGAAATTAGTATTATCAGATTTCCAAATTCAGATTAAATATTGGAATTAATCAGAGAGAGGAACTCTGTAAGATTTCTTTATACAGATTTAGGTAAATGGTGGAAAGACACTAAGGCAGACATTAAATACTGATTGCAAAAATATGGCAAAAAGAAAGAAAACAATACATTTCTAAAATAGTTATCTCTTAGACAACAACTTCATAATTTGGTTTCCTGGTCTAACACCACAAATTATGATTATTCAGAACGGATTAAAATAGTAAAAGAGAATATGATCAAGTTTCAGTATGACAGAGCCAGTACAATGAAAGTAATGTTTCAGATGGGGACTCAGAAAACACCAGCTGGTAACCCATTTGAGGAGTGTAACTCCATGAAAGAGACTACATAAATGTAAAGTTTAATAGATAAGGAAGGAAATAATACTTGTTCTATTAAAGGAATTCATAAAGTTATTAAACAGTTTATTACAGGCCATGGCCCCAAGGTACCCCCCCCCCGAAAGTGCTATAACTGCATATTTACAAACTTTAAATATTCCAAGGTTTCTGGAAGAAGCTGTTGGACTGCAGGAACCCATACAAAGGGTTGAGATAGAATCTGCAATAAAGTCCTTAAAACCATGAAAATCTCTGGGGATAGATGGGCTTCCCATTGAAGTTTATAAAATATTTATACAAGAACTTTCGTTCTGTTTAGAAAAAGTGTTCAAATATTTTTTTATCCAATAACATGCATTCCTCATTTCTAGAAGGTTTACTCATTTTTTTATTTAAGTCACATGACAGAATCCTGCTTCAAAATTGGAGGCCAATTATTATTTTAAATACAGATTACAAGATACTGGGATATGTCTTGAATAATAGACTAAAAAACTATGCAAGCCAGGTTATTTCACCCCAGCAATATTGCAGGCTCTCTTCCAGGAAAATACAGCATGCTCTTACAGTACTAAGAGATATGATAGATCATCTATCCATTTCTGGCACATTTGGAAGCATCATATCTGTCGACCAAGAAAAAGCATTTGATCAAGTCTATCACCCATTTCTATTTTCCATGTTAAATTTTTATGAGATACCCATGAAAATGATTCAACATCTTCAATTACTCTACACCTCAACAGTGGTATACCCTGTAATTAGAAGACAAATCACGTCAGGTTTCCAGACAAAGGTAGGAGTGAGGCTGGGATGCCCACTCAGCCCCCTCCTCTACGTGTTTTCCCTAGACCCTCTACTCAGGAAACTGTCAGACCACCCTAGATGGACAGGAATCACTGGAACTGGTATAAGGAAGAGTCTATAGTTTCAGGCCTATGCAGACGATATTTGTCTCTTCTTCTCAGATCACACACAATTACCTTATTTTATATAAGAAATGACAGAATATTCTTTTCTTTCTAATTCCAAGATAAATGAAACAAAAAGTAAATGACTATCTGTGGGATCTGGATACCCCGAACCAACACAAATTGGAGGTATTACTGTCTCATCAGAATGTCTTAAAATACTGGGTATCACTTTTAGTCCCCAGAATGATGACAAACTTAACTGGGAGATGTCATTAAAAAAGGTAGAAGTAAAAACTAATAGATAGAAACACTGGATGATGTCAAAAACCAAAAGAATACAAGTTATAGGGCAATTTATAATACCTATCTTGTTATATGTGGCCATGATTTACTCTTTACCAGTAGAGTTTGAAATTAAAATTTACAGCCTCTTATTTCAGATATTGTGGAAAAATAGGTTAAACCCTATAAAAAGGAATTATATACATTTACAAATATCAAAAGGAGGTCTTGGAATGATACATCCTGGCACCTTTTTCCACACTTTATTTATATCACAGAGTAAAATGTGGGTTAGGTACCTCTGACTCGCTTCATAAGAAATGGATATTTTATTTTTTTATTTTTATTTTATTGAAATCTAGGATTACAAATACCTTTGAGCAGGAACTGCTCAATTACAAAAGTTCCACATCGAGGAAATGGAAGGTAAACATACATACAAAGGTCGACAGGATTATACATAGTTACACAGTACAAAGAAGCATGAGGATGAGGCATAGTTAATTACAGTATCTCAAAAATGTGCTGAATGATAGGTAGAGAGACACAACATCCAAGGGCAAACTTAGAAATAAACTTATAAATAAGTGCTGCTGGTGAGATGATAGGGAGGGTGGGGGTATGTAGGCTGGCAGGCCATTGTCGAAGGGTAAGGGGTAATCATAAGAGCACACAAGGGGAGGAGGAGGGATAATTGTCAATAAGTGCCAGGGAGGGGAGTGAGGAAGGGGAGTTGGGGGAAGGGGGTGTGCAAGGGGATGCAGAAGAGGGAGGGCATTGCAAGGAGAGTAGCTGACCTGTCTAAAGCAAAGGGCGGTGAGCGTAGGGCCCCAGATTAGGCAAAGCAGTCACAATGACTAGTTGAGCTAAGATGAAGTCAGAGTTGTCTTTTAAATGGGCCAAAAGCAGCAGCTGTAAGAGTTTCTTTGTTGAGTGTACTGTATCACTGTGGAGCTCTGTGAGCAAAAGCCCTCTGTCCCATTGTAGTCCGGCATCTGGGGACAAGGAAGGTTTGATGTTGTGAACTTCTAGTTTGCTGGGTGCTGTGGTGGTCAATGAGGAGCTTTTCAACACCTGGGGGTATGATCCTGAGGAGGACTTTTTTGGCTAAGAGGCAAGTTTAATACTGGATCTGGCTAATGGGAGGAAGCCATCCTGCCTGAATGTACAGATCACATGTGTGAGTGAGTCGGTCAGCCCCAGTTAGAAGCCTGCATGCTTTGTTGAGTGGAACTGCAATTATATGGAGCACAGAGGCCTAGGCGGAGCCATAGATTGCTAGCCCGTAATCAATGATGGAGGTGACAGAGCTGTTAATAGCCAACCAGAGTGTGCCAGGAGCCATGCAGTGTTTGTGCCTGTACAGCTTGCCTATATGGATATTGGCGGTTTTGGTGACAGAATCAATGTGCCGATAGTAGGAGAGGGAACTGTCCAAAGTAACATCTAGGTATTTAAATTCAGGAACGTGATCAAGTATGGTCTCTTTTAGGTTTTTGATGGTGAGGTCATGGGATTTGTTCTTGCTCCTGGTGTTGTAGAAGGTCATTACTTTTGTTTTGCTGTAGTTTAAGACCAGTTTGTGCCTCTTGAACCATTCTTCAACACGCATGAAGTCGAGCTGTAGTTGTTTCTGAAGGAGCTCCACATCTTGGTGGTTGGTGAACAAGACTGCATCATCAGCGTAAAGTAGTAACTTCTGATGGCAGACACTGGGGAGGTTGTTCAGAAGGAGGCCGAAGAGTAGCGGTCCGAGGATGGACCCTTGTGGGACCCCAGAATGGACCAGTTTATCTTCTGAGGTGACACCGACAATCCTGACCCACTAGACCCTCTCCCCAAGATGGCTTGAAAACCAGAGCAGCGCTTCTTTGGAGAGCCCAGACTTGATAGTTGCTTGAGTAGGAGTGGGTGGTTGACAGTGTCAAAGGCTTTCGTAAGGTCGATGAATACTGCCCCCATACAGTTTCCTTGATCGAGAGTGGTATGGATGAATCCCATAAATTCCAATAGTGCAGTGGTGGTGCTGTGTACTTTACGAAAGCCATGTTGCTCAGGACATTGGATGTTATATTTTTCCAGGTACTTGACTAGCTGGTCTGAGGCAATGCATACCAGGGCCTTAGACAAAGGAGGGAGGATGGAGATAGGTCTGTAGTTGGAGTGTAGTGACTTGTCTCCACTTTTATGTGCCGGTGTGATGGTCGCCTGCTTCCAGCAAGATGGGAACTGGGCCGTTCTTAGTGATAGGTTGAAGATCATTGTCAGGGGTACAAGGATTTCTTCAAGGACCAGCTCTGACAACTTCAGGTCAAGGGAGTTGCCACTGTAGCCTGTGTTGCAGATGGCCTTCTGAATATGAGTTCTGGTTAAGTGCACCAGGATCTCTTTGATGTAGAATCATTGGGTAGTGTGTAGGAGAGAAACAGTGTCAGGGGGGTTACTAACAGAGGGGGCATCAAATAAGTCAGATGGGAGGACACTATCCAAGTTGGAGAACGCATTGTTGAAGGTATTGGTGATTGTGTAAAGGTCAGATGTTGGTGTTCCATTTATGTTGAGCATAGTAGGTGGTGACTTAGGATCCTTGCCTGTGAGGTCTTTTAAGTTACTCCAGAATTTTTTCCCATCTCCCCAGGAGCTGGAGAGAGCCTCCTTAAAATATTTGTTTTTGGCGCTCCTAATTGCCATGTGCACTCATTCCTGGCAGTTTTGTATTTATGAATATCCCCAGGTGTGGATGTTGCTTGGGCACAGTGCCAGAGATGGTCCCTTTGTTTGAGTAAAGTGATCAGTTTGGGGGTTATTCAAGGGTTAGCTCTACCCCTAACCTTAAGCTTTTTGAGAGGTGCAAAGATATTGCAGGCCGCAGTGAAGTGCCTGATGAAAAGGTCCAAGGCTTGGTTAACATCTTTGGAGGAGTCGATTGGTGACCAGTCAATGCGGCTTAAGTGTGTTTTTAGTAGCCCAAGGCACCCCTGCTTTAACACCCTCACGTGGATTATTTTAGGAGGGGGCTTAACGAATTTGTTTGTCCAGATGCAGGTAACAGGTGAGTGGTCACTGATAACGTCAGGGAGCACTGTGATTTTAGAAATTCATTCAGGGTGATTAGAAAGGATCCAGTCCAGAAGTGTGTGTGACCCTGTCCTATAGTTACATCTGGTGGGGGTGGCAACAAGCTGGGTGAGGTTCTGTGCCATGACGGCATCCTTGTAGGTGCCGGCCTCCAGTGAGAGCCAGTTTATGTTGAAGTCACCGAGTATTATGATTTCAGAGTTATTGTGTAATCCCCTTAGGTTTTCCAAAATGCTAGCAAGTCCATTGATCTGGTCTTTAGGGGGTAGGTGAACAGAGGCTATGGTGAGCTCCTTGTTGTGCACCCCGAGTAGAACTTTGATAACGAGAACATGTGAGGGGGTTTAGGGTTAGAGAGAGGAAGAATATGACCCTGATAGGAGCTTCTCAGATAGATGGCACAGCCCCCACCTCATTTAGTAACCCTGTCCTACCTGATAATTGTGTATCCAGGGATGGTGACTGCAGTGTCTGGTATTTGGGGTTAAGCCATGTTTCGACAATAGAGAGAACATCAGAGTTATTTTGCTGGACCCAGGTTTGCAGAATGTCAGGTTTGTTGGGGAGGCTACAGACGTTGATTGAGGCTAATGTGAGGGACCCCGCCTGCCTTTTTGGGGCATGGAGGGGCTAGACCAGTGAGTCCCGGGTTGGGATGAATGTTTCCAGATAGTAGAAGTAGCATGAGTAATATCCTGATAAGGTAAGCTTTAATTATTTTGCAGACTAGTTTAGTGGTAGGGCATCTAGACCTCTTGGTCCTGCTGGTCCTCGTTTGCCCTGTGAAATTGCAGAGCACAGTATATATTGCAATGTTATCAGGGGTGCCACATGTTTGAATATACAGAAGGTAGCCAAGGTGCCATATTGGGGTGCAGTGGAGCAAGGAACAGATGGTATGGGCCCTGGTGGTCATGCCTTGCGTGCAGTGCAAGAAATATGCTGGTACATCATGGTGAGGGTTATGGTTGCTAGTGTCTACAGGGACAGTGGGGCAGTGCAGCATCATCACTCCCAAAATTGTCAGCGGAACAGCCACCTTAGCAAAAGTCATGGTTGAGCTGAAGTGGTATTACAGCACTGTAAAGAAAGGAACCTTGATTGGAATTGGTCTACTTTTTTTTATAGATCTTATTTCTAGTGTGACCTGCACAGACAGGTAGGATGGGCTAGAAGTAGTGAAGGCTGGGCCAATAGGGAGGTATAGGAAAGAGAAGGGAAGGGCGAGTGTGTATTTAATGGTGGTCTGCCTGGGGGTGGGAGGCGAGAGAAAAACAAGCAACGATGTGGACCGTAAAAGCAGGAGAAAGTCAAAATAAAGCTCAATTTTCCCAGCTGGGAAGTGCCCAAATAGGAAAAAAGCAGGAGCAGGCAGGTCCAATCATGGTCCACCCAGAAAACGATGCACCAATCGGAGGGCAGCGCAGGGCTTTCAGACTCCTGGCAATTCAAGCGCAATGTCTGAAATTTGGAAAGATATTTCCAGGCTCGGAACATAGTCACTCCAAAAGTAACTACGCACCTCCACATACCCGACTATTTCAAACCCACAGCTTTAAAAATAAACAAATGGGGCATGACAAAGCAGCAAATCTTGTCTAGCACTGGGCAGCAACTATATCAGATTTTAATGGCAGAAAGCCTCCCTGAGGAACCCAGTTTTAAAAACTGTCCCCCTGATAAAATTAAATTTGTTCTTGCACAACTTACCAACCGAAGAATTCCCCCTTACATGTGGGAACACCTCTGGTTGTCTTCATATGGTAGGATCAATATAAGAGGAAATGCCAAACATAAAATAAGAGAGGAAAGAAATTGCCCCTACCCTGACTGCATAAACCAAGAAGAAACAATGGAACATTGTTTATTTTCATGCACATATGTAAAACCTTCATGGATCTTTTTAGCGAATAAATGGAACATGGTGTGGTTGAAACAATAAATAGCTTAATAAACAAATTAGGCAGCCTGGGAGTGGGTCCCAGGGTGGTAGCCTGGGTAAAACACTGGCTGGACAACAGAACACAGCGGGTAATAGTAAATCGAGTCCACAGTGAAGAAAGGGGTGTTACTAGTGGGGTACCGGGATTCAGTGCTGGGCTGGTCCTTTAATATCTTTATAAGTGACATTCTTGGAGGGACTGGAGGAAGGTATGTCTCTTTGCAGATGACACAAAGATCTGCAACAGGGTTGATACACAGGTGGGGTGGAAAGGATGAAAAGGGACTTGGCAAGGCTGGAGGAATGGTCAATGTATGGCAGCTTAGATTCAGCAAAGAAGTGCAAGTAATGCACCTGGAAACAAAACCCAGGGGAAGAGCACACAATGGGAGGTGAGATACTGACAACAGAAATGGAAAGGGATCTGGGGGTAGTCATATCGGATGACCTAAAGGTGGGCCAGCAATGTGAGAAGGCAGTAAGGAGGGCTGGGGGGATACTGGGATGCATAGGGAGAGGCATCATCAGTAGAAAACAGGAAGTTGTTATCCCTCTGTACAGACAGTTGGTAAGACCACTCCTGGAGTACTGCGTACAGTTCTGGAGACCCCATCTCCACAAAGACATAGACAGGGTGGAGGCTGTCCAGAGAAAGGCAACCAAAATGGTGCAGGGTCTGCACCAGAAGACATATGTTTAACATGAAATTTTGATAGTAGGTCAATACTGGCAGACAGGGTTACAATATTACCACGATACATTAATGATTTTCTTATGTTGTATATGGTTTTATGGCAGGCAAGATGCCAATGGGTTCTACATCAAAAGGTAATGCCTTTTGAAACAATGAGTATTTTGGTTCAGCAAGCCACGCTTAAAGTCTAGCTTAAGGATATTGATATTCACTCATCCCACAAGGTATTTAAATGGTGGACAGGGTTTCCTTTTTTTTATAACATATAAATAAACAGGTAGCACATAACAAGGATTTACTTCCTACAAGGATAAAATTATAATTTAGTTAGGAGGGCCAGCGGGGAGAAGGATTGAGCATCCTAAGGACTGCTTTCCTTCTCGGGGGGTGGCTCTGCGTTCGGTGGAGGCTGGGTTAGCCGCCCTGTCACATCGATGCAAGGTCAAGGGTTTCTGGGGCGTGACAGACGCTGGCATCATTGCACACTCCTGCCCCAGACTATAGGGATAAAATTCCCACTCCAGGTGTCGTCTCTATGAAGTCCTGCCCTCAGACTTCAATTAGCCTCCTGGCCAAGTGCTCTCCCAACCAGTTACGGTATCCCAGCACCGATCCCCGCTGTGGCACCAGGACACCGCCCCTTGGGGTGTATGCCAGGGGTGACCGGGAGAGCAAGGGACATATACAGGAAGTGGAAGCCACGGGGGCACTGCGACCAGAACAGAACAATGATGGCCTGGAGTGAGGGGCAAAAAAGTAGACTAAATATAAAAAAAAAATTATAATTTAGTGGTTCAAAATAGCAAGGATATTTGTACAAGTTAGGAGTTATCATTTAGTGCATACAACATTGTTGTTAGTATTGTTTCTCTTTCATGTTATAGAAAAAATAATTAAATTACCCTACTAAATGATGTACTCAAGGATGGGGGGTGGGTAGAGCAAAAGAGGGGTCTGTGAGACAGTACTATGGGTTATTGTATATGTATGTGTTTCTCTATTAAGGTGTTTAGAGACCTCATTAGGTATAGTAATTAAATTTTTAAGTAAAGAAAGGAGACTCTACAAGTTTTGAATGATGTATGTCTGTAATACATTTTCGATTGGTTCTTTTTAGTTTGTTTTATTATTTATGTTATGTAAATTAGTTGTGTGACTCAACATTGCTATATGATTTGTTTTTGATGTTCTACTAATAAAAAGTTCCCCATCTCTTATCAAGAAGTGCAATGGGATCTTTAATGTCCACCTGAACAAGCAGACAGGACCTCGGTTTAATATCTCATCCAAAAGACAGCACCTCAGGAGTGCAGCACCCCCCTCATACTGCACTACAGTGTCAGTATTGGGATATTAACCCAAGTGCCTGGTGTGAGGATAGAACCCGCAGCCTTCTGATCTCCCAACCTCAGAGGTGAGTGTGCAACCTACTGAGTCACTGACACTGACAACTGAAATAGTGACCTGACAAGTGCATGACAGGGTCATAGGTAGTTGAAGAGAGGACAAGATAGTAGGGGACAGGCAAGAACCGAGGGGGTGGGGAATCGGAGGGATAAGGTAGGTGGTGAAGGAGACGAGTAGGTGGTGATGAAGGGGAGGGGAGAAGGGATGGGAGATGTAAATGGGGGTAACAGGATGGGTGGGGGGAAGGAGAGAAGAGTTAGTATGGGCAAGGAGGAGAAAGGAGAGAGAGAGAAATGAGAACTAGAAGGGAGTTAAGGAGGGCCAGGGGAGAAAGGAGAGAGAGAGAATATGAGAGCTAGGAGGTGCAGAGGGTAATAGGTGAGGGGAGGGACAAAGATGTGAGAGGGAATGGAGAGAGGGAGGAGAGAAATCTGGGGGGCAAGGGAGAAGGCTGAGGTGGTTGACATGAGATATTGGAGAGAGTTAATAGGGAGGGAGTGGGGTGTGGGGAGAGTGCATAAGTAATGGAGAGGCCAGGAAGGTGAGCAAGGAATTTAAGTGTAGCAGTCACAGTACATCTCTTCCTTCAATGCTCCCAGCCCTTATCTGTGGTCCCTCTCTATAATATTTCACTTTAGTTGCTTCTTACCGGATTGCTGGTTTTAGGAATGACTGGACACCATAAGTAACTTCTAACAGCTCTGAGGTTTATTCAACAAACATACATTAGATAGATCAGCAGGCCTCAGCAGAACCACTACTACAATCTGCTTGTGCACTTTCTTAAAGGGGCACTGTCAGCTTTTCCCCTACGTTTCTGACTACTTTTAATCTGTAAGCTTGTAGCCACACACTTATTAAATATGTACAGTAGAATGCCCCCATAGATGTAAAAATAACAAATTGTACCTGTTTTTATTAAATTTAAATCAAAATCCCCTTTCACTCGGGCCGTCAATAACTGACCTGCCACCGGAAGCATATACTGGATGTGAACATGTACCATGAACACTCACTGTCCCGAAGTGTGATTTCATACCATGACAACACCAACAAGATAATCCCTTTGTGAAGTCTAGTAATCCAAATCGCTCCTGGTGCTTAAAACCCAAACCGAGCACTGGAATATCACAATTATATCTGCAGACTTGCGAAATCCACGCATGCGCTAAAGCGGCATGTTCTTGCCTGTCTAGCGGGATCTTAGCCCATGTCTCTTTAGCATGTGCAGGATTTCGGCTGAAGTCTGCGAATATAAAGTGTGATATTCCAGAGTGCACCGATTTGAATTTAACGCAGAAGCGATTTGGATTTACTAGACTTCACAAAGGATATCTTGTTGCCGTTGTCATGGTATCAAATCACCTTGAGGAACAGCGAGCATTCATGGTCTTGACGTTCTATACACACTATATGCTTCGGTGGCAGGTCAGTTATCGGCCCAAGTGAAAGGGATTTTGATTTAAATTTAATAAAAACAGGTACAATTTGTTATTTTTACATCTATGGGGGCATTCTACTGTACATGTTTAATAAGTGTATGGCTACAAGCTTACAGATTAAAAGTAGTCAGAAACATAGGGGAAAAGCTGACAGTGCCCCTTTAAAACCCAGTTTCCACCCAAGACATACCATTAGCCCAAAACTGCAGGGGGATGTGGACTAAACCGTTCTACACTGTTACTAGGGTAAGTTACCATATACTACATCTCCCCTTCTAGTGAAAGAAAGCAATTACCTTGATTTCAGTTTGCATGTCAATGCCAAATAATTACCAAGCACTATTATAAAAAGAGTCTGAGAAATGGAGCTTTCTGATTGGCTGCAAACATTCTAACAGCCTTATGTTAATCTTTTATTAACATACATGTAGAGCTTAGCCATATGATGAACAAGGTTTAACACTGTTTAAAAACATGTTTTATTATAATAGCAATAAGGCACTACCAGGGATTATGTTAATGGTCAGTTAATCACCCTCTAGGGGCATGTGGCACTTCGGCTACACCTCGTGCCACAGTACCACTAGAAGGTGATTAACAGACCATTAACATATTCCTTGGTCATGCCTTATTGCTTAATTAACATAATGGTTGAGTCTTACTTTGTGATGAGTTAGGGTCTAAAGTCACTGGTACTGAGCTCTGTTGAAATAAGTCTTTACCACTAACTTAAGTCATAACAAAAGCTCTGAACCTCTCAGGAACTTTAAGCAAACGCCCTCTTCTGGTCATTCGAGTAGACTGCACACTGGGTACAGCATCAGGACTTTCTGGCAAAGTGTCATGAAAAACAACAGGTTCCATCTCAGGTTGCTCATACTCTTGACAAGTGTCCTGTTCCTGGCTGTTGTCCCTGGATTCCACTGTTTGTGACAATACATATTCAATTGACTCATCTGCCTGTTGCTCTTCAGCTTCCAAGGCAACTGTTCGGTCTCTCCTCAGGTGTCTCCTGTTCCTGCGGTATCGCTGTCCTGCAGGTGTAATCACACTATAGGATCTTGGCTCATCACGGATTCTTTCCACTGTAGCAGGTTGCCACCCACTAGAAGTCTCTGAGCATACCCTTTCCCCTTCTCTGAATGGAGTAAGTGGAGCTGCATTCCTGTCATAATACTATTTCTGTCTTTTCTGTAGTCTTTTCAGACGTTTATGTGCGTTCTTTGGTATTTCAGGTCGCAGTGCCCTTGCACTTGCAGGTAATGTTGTCCTCAACATTCTGCCCATTAACATTGAGAAGGTGTACAGTTCAGTCCTGTGACTGGTATATTTCTGAGACTGAGCAATGTGAGATGTGGATCGGTTTTACCTTGCATAGACTTCAGAAAGATTCTTTTTACTGTCTGGATCATTCTTTCAGCTAAACCGTTAGATTGTGGGTATCCTGGGCTGGAATGAGTCATTCTGAATTCCCACAACTTTGCAAATTGCTTCATTTCATGACTTGCAAATGGTACATGATCCACTACCATTTCTTTTGAATTCCATGGCCTGCTAACAGCTTTCAATTTTGCAATAACTGTAGCTGCTGTCTTGTCAGGCATTCTGAGAACCTCAGGGTATTTTGAAAAATAGTCCACTACTATTAAGTAGGAGTGTACCCTAAAGTCAAAAATGTCTGCACCAAGCTTTAACCATGGCATGTCAGGTATTTCATGTGGACACATTGGCTCTTTATGGTTGCTGGGTAAGAGTTCCTGGCAAGGTCCACATGCTTCAACCATCATTTCTACTTCTCGATTCATGCCTGGCCAATACATCACAGCTCTGGCCTGTCCCTTCGACCTTTGTATTCCTTGATGTGCTGCGTGAAGTCTTTGTAGCATATCTGTTCTCAGCTCTTTGGGTATGATGATTCTTTTACCCACCATTAAGAGTTCATTTTCTATGTATATATTGTGTCTCATGGGCCAATAGTGCTGAAGTTTGATGCTGACTTGTTTTTTCCTGTTAGGCCATCCTTTGAGGTGCATTTCTTTAAGCAACTGTAACTCACTGTCCCTCTGTGTGGCCTGTTTTAGCCCCTCTAACATGCTGTCAGGCAGTGTCTCTGTTGCTTGGATTGAGTATATGACCTTTTCACTACTTAGATCAATGTCTCTCTCTGTTGGTTTTCTTGGTACTGCCCTGGACAGAGTGTCTGCAATCAGAATATCTTTTCCTGGAGTATATATTACCTGTATGTCATATTTCTGTATCTGTAACAGCATCCGCTGCAGTCTTGCTGAAGCCTTTCCAATTAGTTTGTTCAGTATGGACTGTAGTGGCTTGTGATCTGATTGTACTTTCACTGACCTTCCATAAACATACTGATGAAATTTCTGTAGAGAGAACACAATCACTAGCAACTCTTTTTCTATCTGTGCATAGTTTCTTTCAGCACTGGACAATGACCTAGATGCATAAGCTTTTGGGGTCTGTTTCTTTGTAGTAGACAAGCACCTAGTCCGTCCTTAGATGCATCTGCTTGGATTTCAATGTCCTCTTTTGGATCAAAGAATTTTCATACTGGTGCAGAAGAAATAGTCTCTTTCAGCTTTTGTAAGACTTCTTCCTGTGCTGGCTGCCACTGCCACATGACATCTTTTTTGAGTAGCTTCCTTAGTGGTGCAGTGAGGTTTGCTTCATTCGGAATGTACTGCGCCAAGTAGCGAGTCATTCCTAACAGTCTCTGTAGCGCTTTTTATCTTCGGGAGGGGCATCTGCTACTGTTTCTACTTTGGCTTCATCAGGCCATAGCCCATTTCTGGCTATGATGTGCCCATGTATTTCACCTCACTCACCAAATACTGTATTTTGTCACTATTGAACTTAACATTGAGTTCCACTGCTCAGTCCATTACTTTTCTCAGAATATTGTCATGCTGTTCCTTGGTAGCTGCAGCTATAAGCATGTCATCAGCTATTACAAAAACACCTGGTATGTCCCAAGTGTTCACAGCTTTCTCTGCTGGAATACTTCACTTGCAGATCATATACCAAAAGGAAGTCTGTGAAATTTGTACCTTCCCCACGGACTGTTGAATGTACATAGGTCTGCAGATTCGTCATCTAATTTGATCTGCCAGTACCCATCTTTTTCATCTAGAATTGTAAAAAACTTTTTACCTGCACGTTTACTCTAAATACCTCCAATGTGGGATGGAGAAGTGATGTCTTTGATAGCTTTATTTAAGTCTCTAGGGTCCAAACACACCCTGATCTCACCATTTTCTTTTCAGTAATTACAAGGCTATTTACTCATGTTGTAGGTTTTCTTACCTTGCTAATCCCCTAATTTGCTCCAGTTGTTCCAGTGTCTGTTTTAGTCTGTCCAAGATTGCATATGGGACTTTCCTGCACCCATGTATCACAGGAGTAACATTTGGGTCAGTATGTATGTGGTAAACTCCTGAGAATTCTCCTAGGCCTTCGAACACTGATTTATATTGTGCAAGAAGTTCCTCTTTTGTGCTTGGTGGCTTGGTTTTAAGCACCTTTACTTTGCGAATCAGGTCCAGGATGACATGTGCCTGTTGACCCAGTAGGAAA
Source organism: Neoceratodus forsteri (assembly GCA_016271365.2). Classification (NCBI taxonomy): domain Eukaryota; kingdom Metazoa; phylum Chordata; order Ceratodontiformes; family Ceratodontidae; genus Neoceratodus; species Neoceratodus forsteri. Next base: position 134,695,043 of record JADMNL010000029.1, read on the forward strand.
GCTTGCGATGTATTAGTGACATAAAACTGCAGATTGGCCTTTCTGTCTTGTGTCTTACACTTTAGCGTCACCTCCCCATCAGGATTAATTTGTGCTCCTCCATATGCCATTAGGATAGTACTAGTCGGCCTGATTTGTACCTTGCATGGAAACTGCGCAATCACTTCTTTAGTCAGTATATTGGCTTCAGCCCCAGTGTCCAACTTGAACTTAACTGGCTGCCCCATTATCTTCAAGGTAGTGTACCACCCTTCATCTGGTACTTGTGTCCGCACCATTTCTTGCTTTCTTTTTACGGCACCCACAACTAGTGCTTCTACCCCTTTGGTCATTTTCTTATGAGGTTTGTTGGACTTTTTGGACCTGCACATTTTTGCATAATGGTTGAGGCCACCACATTTACGACATTCTTGTCCATACGCTGGACAAGCCTGTAGCGCATGTCCCTTGTCACACCTCCCACACGTGTTTGATTTTTGTGCATGTGTTTCACGTGTTGGTAGCTGGCGGTCTGGTTTTCGGCCTGTATTACCATCCTGCCTTGAACAATAATTCTCAAATGCTTCCATAACCTCAGCTGCTTTTTCAGCTTGTGGGTCAGCATATGTTATATTGAGGGTATTGTACACCTCGAGGGCCTCATCCCTGATCATGTATAGCAGGACTGCAATTTTCATTTCCTCTGACTTATCTAATCCCGTGGCTGTGAAGTACAGACTTAATCTCTGTGCCCCACCTTCTCCAGTTTTCTGCAAGATTTCCGGTCAACAATAGTGTTGGAGGTGGCTTAAATTGCTCCATGCTGCCAAAAATACTTTGTTATACAGTCTTTTAGTAAGCTTTAGGTACTCACATATACTGTCTTTTGTTTCTTTTCTTGGCAGCACAAACTTTTCTTCTGTCTTGCAACTGCAGCACTGCAAGTTCACTTCTGACACCATATAATATTTCACTTTAGTTGCTTCTTATCGAATTGCTGGTTTTAGGAATGACTGGACACCATTAAGTAACTTCTAACAGCTCTGAGGTTTATTCAACAAGCATACATTAGATAGATCAGCAGGCCTCAGCAGAACCACTACTACAATCTGCCTGTGCACTTTCTAAACCCAGTTTCCACCCAAGACATACCATTAGCACACAAACTGCAGGGGATGTGGACTAAACCATTCTACACTGTTACTAGGGTAAGTTACCATATACTACACTCTCCTTCCCTTTCTGTGAGAACCAAGGGTGCGGAAGATGGTAAAGCTGAGGGGCTGAGAATCAAAAGGGCACTTATGAGGGTACAAAGGGCATGTTTTCTATACTAGTTTTTGCCATACAGAAATAAAAAGTGGAGGGGCTACCGCCCCTTCCACCCCCCCCGGTTCCGGCACCTATGCTGTGAACACTGAACAAAAGTACTTGTTTAAGATGTCTGCTTTTTCCTAGTCCCCCTCCACACACTCCCCTCCTTCCATCCTAAGCCTTACTATCCCTCCCCATGTCTTTCTTTTTTCACTTCCATACCTGAAAAATACCTTGTCACCTTTGCACTGGCTGGGCAATTTTTTCCTCCATCTGTGCCTTGTCACTCCTATTTGCTTTCCCTGCCTCCCTCTCTTTCTCCTGATACCCCTCTCTATCTTCCTCTCTCTGTGTCTTCTTATACCTCCTGAATGCTAATTTTTTGCCCCTACCTTCCGGCCACCTCTTTTGATAACCATAGCAGTCTCTTTTTCCTCTTGTTTTTGCTTACTTGTCTGACACAGAAGTTTGTTGCCTTCTCTATCCCTCTTTTTAGACTTGCCTACTGTTCCTCCACTCCTCCTTCCCCATTTCCTCCTGCCTGCCAGGGCATCCCTGAGGCATTCCCCCATCTTTTTAAAATCGGATCTCCTGAAGTCCAAGACCCTCGCCTTTGTGTGCTTCGATCCTGCTTCAGTACTTACACTGAACCACACTGTACAGTGGTCACTGGTCCCCAGGTGGCCATCCACTGTGACATCTGCAACACTGTCCCTGTTGGTGAGTACAAGGTCCAGTATTGCCCCCTCATGAGTGGACTCCCTTACTAGTTGCCTGAGGAATGCCCCTACAAGAAGTCCAGGATGTCCCTGCTCCTAGCTAAAGCTGCAGCTGGGATGCTCCAGCCTACATCTAACAGGTTGAAGTCCCCACCAGCAGCACTTCCTCTTGTTTGCCATCTTTTGGATGGATATTCTGTGATAGCCCTAAACTCGGTATGCTGATGCTCAGTATACTGAGTAAAATTCTCAAAATCACAGCCCCAAATGAATCTCCATGCCCAACAGACACATTTCAGACAGTACGCATGACACAAATGTGAAATACGGGGGCTTTTGACCCCTGTACCACCCATGTGGCGGCTACACCCCGTAACTAAAATATCTAACTCTGAAGGGAGTGGACCCCAGAGTAAAATTATAAGTTGTTATGGGGGTGCAGTGTAAAGCGACATGACCCAAACCAGAACCGGGTCACACACAGCATGCCGGACGAACTACTGGTGGTATTCCCCTCCACACCACCGGGGCAGCTTGGCCAACAACCCCGTCCAGCTATCCTTTCCAGTGCATTGGAAGGGGTAAGGTAGCATTCCATCACATCCGCTACCTTACACCATCAGGAGTAATAGTGTCGGTTGTAGTAGCGTTGGGTTATCTCCTCAATCGGGCAATGGTAACCGGGGTAAGGCTTGTCAGGATCTTCAGCTTCTGGATAACGTAAGTATACCTTTTGGATGGCTTCCATTAGAACCTTATCCAGCTCCCCCCCATGCGAATAGCGGCCCCTTTCCCTGTTTCTAGGGTGACCCATAATACCTCCACCCCTACCTGATTCCCTGTATCTCAGTAGCCTTTATGCTATCCTTCACATAAAAAAAACACTCCCCCCTTCCCTCCCCTTCCTTTCTGAACAGAGTGTAGCCTGGTATGGCTATATCCTAGTGATGGTTCTCATTGCACCATGACTCGGTAATGGTGACAATGTCCAGGTCAGCTCTTGCCATGATGGCCTCTAGGTCCGGATTTTGTTTCCCAGACTTCAAGCATTTGCACATGGCCTTCCAGAATGTGCTACCACCCTGTTTGTCATCATCTCCTGTCTGCTTTTGACATCTCTCTTTACCTCTCTGCTCTCAGTCCTATCTTTCTTCACTTCTACCACTTTGTTTCTTTTGTTGTTGGAAACCCTTCAGATTTCTCTCCCTTAGGTCTCCCCCACCGCCATTTCAGTTTAGTGGGGACAGTTTATGTCTCCCTATTTCCTTCTGCCACCCCTCAGCTAGTTTAAATATCCATCAATGTAACATTTAAACCATTCATTGAGGACTGTGGTTCCCCTCCTGGAGGATGCAGGCCATCTCCCTTGTACAGGCCTCTATCCCTCCAGATGGGACCCCAATCCCCAATGTAGCTGAACCCCTCCTCTCTGCACCATTCCTTCAACCATGTGTTGAAGCTCCTAGTACGGAGTACCCTATCCTTCCCCTGTCATAGACAGGTAGCATTTCAGAAAAGGCCACTGTGCATGCTACCTACCTAAGGCCCCTCACCAACTCCCTGAACTCTTCATGTACTATCCTAGCCTCCTTTCTAGTTAGGTCATTGGTCCCAAGGTGGACCATGACATCCAGCTCTCCCACCCATCCTCCTTCCCTAGCAATCCTCAGGATCAGCTCCTCATACTTCCGAGCAGTGGCACAGGTTAGGCACCTAACCTCCCTCTCCCTTCCCTTGTCCCCAAATCTATCCCCCTAACAACTGAGTCCCCCACCAGGAGTTGCTTCCTCCTCCTCCTCTGGGTTCCTCTATTACCCCCATGGGGTCTCCACTAGGGAGGGCCCCCACATCCATCTTGGTCACTACTGTGGGTGCCTCTGTGGGACAGCCCTCCCCACCAGAGTGGCATAGGAATTTGTGTAGTGGTACCATGTGGGGATGTGTTTCTGACCCACCAACCCCACCCTTCCTGAGCCCACTGCAGTCCAGCCACTCCTCATCTTTGGCATCCTTTAAGACTGCAGCAGCAGACTTGGTGTTCCCTGGATGGGGATGGAGGCATCCCGAATCCTAGCCAACTCAGCCTGGAGTCTAGCAACCTCCCTCCTCAGCCCAGAGAGGTGCATGCAGATGGGGCAGCACCATAGTCTCCAGAAAATCTCCCTGAAGACTACCGCCTCACAACCAGTGCACTGCATCACTCCCAGCATAACTATGTTGAACTTGCCTGTTTTTCTGTTTTGCTTCCTTTAGACCCTTTTTACTCCTTGCCCAAACTATTGCTTGACCCTAATGTGTCTCTACCCTGTCTGTTTTTTGTTTTGCTCTCTTTAAATTCTTATTTATTTCTACCCTAGATAGGGTTTTTCACTTATACTGAAACTACTGCTGGACCCCAACTTGCCACTACCATTTTCTTTCCTTACTCCTACCTGTACCCTTCTTATTTCTTGTCCCTGACCCTTCTCTGTTCCTTGCAATGTGTGTAGTTACAGAAGTTTAAACAGGAGCTTACCTCTGGTATAGGGTAAACCATCCTGATGTCCTGCTTACTCCTACTGTACTCCTTCATTGCTCCCCTGCCAGCTTGCTGAGCTGCAGAGTGTCTGGCCACCAGCTGCCTCATTGGGCTCACTCTGGTGAGCAGACTCCTCGGTGCTCTCCTTATCTCAGGGGTCCTTTGTGCAACGGGGGCCATTTGGTGGATACTTCTTTATGTACTGCTCAGTTGCTGGTGGATGCTTCTAAAGTCACCCTGACTGGTGGTTCAGAGGGTGGGGGCATGCTTGTGGTACCGATTGACTCTCTGCCTAATACCCCATCACCTCTGATCACTGGTTCCCCAGAGTGTTTTAACTGCTCCTATAGGTGGGTGGGCTCCTGTCTTCAAGAGCCCTCCTCTTGTCCATTGGCTGCTAGTGCAGTGTTCCTTCTGGCTACAGTGGTTTGAAAGCCCAGGAGCTACTTCCTGTTTCTTCCCTGATTGGTGGTTCAGTGGGCAGGGGGTGTGTTCGTGGCATCGATTTGCTCAGTGCCTAATGCCACTTCACCTCTGATCGCCAGTTCCCCAAAGTGTTTCAGATGCTCCTATAGGAGGGCAGGCTCCTGTCTTCTGAAGAACCCCCTTGTCTTGTACATCGCCACCAGACCCGAGGACAGAGTACTGGATGGGGGTAAAGCTGGGCATGACCTCTGAGGAAAGAGACCTAGAAGTCCTCATCAGTGGCGCTATAAAATAATCAAATCAGTGAAAAGGCTCACAGTAAGGGCAAACAGGATGCTGGGGTGCATAAGGTGGGGCACGGAAAGCAGAAGGAAGGCAGAATTACTGCCTCTATAGATCATTGTGAGGCCCCACCTGGAGTACTATGCCCAGTTCTGGAGTCCACACTAAGAAAAGATAAGGGCAGGCTGGAGACAGTCCCAATGTAGGGTGACCAAAATCATTCAGAGCCAGCAGGGCAGATCTTATGAGGATCAACTCAAGGCAGTGAACATGTACTCATGGAATCCTGATGAGACAGGAGATAGAGACCTTCAAGTTCCTGAAAGGAATGAACAAGGTAAATGCACAATTCCACCCTTTCCTCTTACTTTCATCTAGCAAGGGAACTAGACAAGGCTGTCCCTGTCACCTTCCCTGTTTATTTTAGCCATGGAACCCCTGACTGCCTGTTTACATCAATCTTCTGGCATTATGGGCATACCTGTGAGCAATTCAAGATATGTTTCTCTCCCATGTGGATGACCTCTTAATCTTACTCAAAACCTGAATGAGGCTGGACCCTGTTGGCTGATTTGCTTAATAATTTTACTAACATTTCTGGCCTTGCTTTTAATTATGGGAAATCACAAACTCTGTCCCTTAATGACCACTGTAAACCTTTATGAACCTACCTCTTGATTCTGCTGGTCACCACAGGGTATAACACATCTAGGAATCAAAATAACTAGTAACTTAGGAAGATATGGGACATTAACTTTAACCCTTACTAGATAACATCAAAACAATTCTGGACAGATTAAGCTTCTTAATCTTCCTTCATGGGAAAATAGCAGCCATCAAGATGTCCATATCTCCCAAGATTCTTTACCTCTTTGCCAATATTCCTTTAGTCTTACTATCCTCCTTTTTTGCTAAAATTGATAAATTAATAGGCAACTTTATCTGGGATGGGAAACCACCGAGATTTAACCGCAACAAACTTCAATCACATTGGAAAAAAGGGGGATTCAGACTCTCCTGGTTCAAAGGCTATCTCTGGGCTTTTCGAGTGGCCCAAACCATTAAATGATTTCAGAAACCCTCCTCTCACTCACCACTGTGGGTTGCAATGGAATCCACATTGTGCCCAAGAGGAGTTCTCACTTCCTTCATTTTTAATCCCATTTCCTCTAAATTAAAATCTAACCCACCAATATCATCCATTGTTCTTTATTGGAAACTAACCCACAAATTCCTGAAATCCAATCCAACACCCTGGTTTTATGCCCCCTTATGGGGCAGTCCACTGCTCACTCTAGAAGATCACCCAATTTTCTGTCGTACATGGAGGAACAGAGTCATTTTCTTTCTCGAGGATATCTTGGACCAGAATTTACTCACTCTTAGATCATTCTTAGACTTACAGGACAGGTCACATTGAAACTTCCTAAACAGGACTTCTGGAGTTTTACAAATTGGCAGCTTATAACTCTCTGTAGTTTAGTGTATAGGCATACTCTTCTAAACCCATACATATCGCACTGGACTAATTTATCAGTAAAATTAAATAGCTCCATTTACAAAGACATTATTGATAATCTACCTGATCAGTCTATACAGGCCAAAAATAAATGGAGTCCTCTTCTTAACTACAATATTTCAGACGCACAATGGAGTAATTGTTGGTGTATTGCACATAATACCTTTAAAGATGCCTGTAGTTCTTTAATACAAACTAAAATCCTACATCTTTGGTATAGAACCCCCTCTGTGCTTCAACGAATGGGCCTATTAAATAATAATAATGGCTGGTGCTGCAATTTGGCCAACGGGGATCTACTTCATATCTTGTGGTCTTGCGCTCCCATTAATAAGCTCTGGCATAAAGTCTGTTTACTTGCCTCCAGAGTAACAGGACAAAAAATACCTTTTGACCCCAAACTATTCCTTCTAGGCATCCTTATCCCCAATAGCTCTCTCCTCTCACATGCATATTTTAGATGGCTAAACATATTTTCTCTTCTGGTCAAACGTCTGATTCGTATGAAATGGAAATCAACTCTGGTGCCTTCTCTTTCACATGTTCTTTAAAGCCTCTTTCAGTATGCCTCCCTAGACCGATTATCTCATGTTACTCATAACCGACTCACTGTATATGACAGATGTTGGCAGGATTACTTCAAGTACATCGAACCTAGTTCTTTTAGACCCTAATTCTTCGGGATATTTAGCCCTCCTTCTTATTTTGCTCTCAGATTAAGGTTTCTCGAAACTTTTGTGCACAGATTTCTCCTCTTTTTCCCTTCTTCCCTGTTTTCTCCCTCTCTCCTTCCCTTCCTCCTTGCTTTTTTTCTCTCTTCTTTCTTTCCTTGCACACTTTTCTCTTATCTTCACCTCGCCATTTCTGAACATTGTTCATATTACCACATTTATCACTTTTGCAATTTACTGAATGCCTTGCCATAGCCTGCCCTAGCATGTATTTCATACATGGTTGCTATTTCTGATCCTATAATACCCTACTGATTGTAAGAATTCTGCTCTCCACTTACATCCTGTCTAGGTTTGTGTTTTATTATCGATACATGTATATAAGGCTTCTCCAATATGTTTACCCTAAATCCTGTGTTTTGTTAAGTGATATTTTATACCTTACATGGAGGATAGTCTTCTATTGTATTAGATGTGTGCTTTCTTATATACTCGAATTTCAATAAAAAGATAAAGTGAAAAAAAGGTATATACAAGGAACTATTTATCATAAGTAATGGATCAAGAACATGGGGGTACAAGTGGAAACTGAGAGGGGGAAGGTTCAAGAAGGAAATGAGAAAGTTTTATTTTACAGAAAGGAGGGTGGAATCACGGAACAATCTGCCAGCTGCTGTGGTGGGTGCCAAAACTATCAGTGGTTTCCAACATGGCTGGAACAGAGTGAAGGGCTTAGTGGTTGCTCAGGGTGGCAGCAGTAGGGCAGGGAGCAAGGGCGTGAATCGTGTTTGTTAGAACCTTGTACGGACAATAGGTCCTGGGTTTGTTAAGGCTTATGGTCAGACTAGATGGACCAGGGTCCTTTCGGCTGTCATTGTCTATGTTTCTATGCACATAGAAATGATATGAGTATCTGGCCCTACGGTGAATCACAGAATGGATGGAACTGCTGATATCTGGCCCTAGGGTGAGTCACAGAATGGAACTGCTGATATCTGGCCCTAGGGTGAGTCACAGAATGGAACTGCTCATATCTGTGCCTAGAGTGAGTCACAGAATGGATGGAACTGCTGATATCTGGCCCTAGGGTGAGTCACAGAATGGAACTGCTCATATCTGGCCCTAGGATGAGTCACATAATGGAACTGTTCAATCTCTAGGGAAGGGACTGCAAGTTGCTCTGTGTTGTAGTTCCCCCAACTGGCAGGAGAAAGAGTAGCACTGGCTGAAAAGGCTACTCCTTGCCTGCACTCCTTGCTGAAGAACAGGCACTGAAGGCAGTCCATTTAGAAAGAGGGCAGTTAGGATGTATTCCCCATGGGGATTGTGCCCTTGAAGAAATGACTCCTGGTCTCCCCCCCAGGACTGTCTGCAGTGTGGAGTGTACTACTGTATCTTACCTTTTGACAGACACAGCCAACAGATGCTGAGGGGACCAGACATACTGCCCCCTGTCCCAAAGACTGACTCTTCCTCCAGGCGCTAAACAGCCGCAAAGCCTGCTTCTCTTCTTTGGTCAGAGACTGGCAATACCGCTCCTTCATCAAAATTCAAGGAAAAGAAGTAAATCATGATGTGTTGAAATAAATGAGTTATAAACTGGTATAGATAAATGCAGTGATCTGATTAGCTGCAGGAAATCACATAACTGTGAACTAAGACATTCCTTTTTTTTCCTTTTTTTAATTTATCTCTTTATACCCACTCCTGTGCCATGGTCAGACCTTTCCTTCAGGGTTCCCTAAGGTGTCATGGCTCTGCCAATCTCCAGTCCCTCTCCAGCTACTTACCTCCATGCTGCCTTGGTTGCAGAGTTCCCCAGGCAGGAAAGGGAGGGAGGACCCCTCCCTACCTACCCAAGCATTCTTCGTCAGATCAGTGACTGAGGGTTCTGGTTCAGTCAGTTCGGATCACCAGGGCTGTTGTCGGCTGGCTGCGGGGGCTTTCTTCTGTTCTCCCATCCCCAAGGCATGTGCTCTCTGAGTATCCAAGGCATCTGCGCACAGAGGCATGCTGCTGCACTCGATCTTGGCGTGCATCTTTCCTCCCACGGCACCATCAGCTGCACTGCCACCTGTAATCACCCAAGTGGTAGAATTGCAGCAATGGTGGTGACCCTCCACCCCGAGGAGGAAAGTGTCCCCTGGATTCTCAATCCTCCTCCCCGGATAACCCTGATGATCAGAGCTTACCCTGAACTTTGGTCACTGGCATCATGGATGGTAGCGATTGCTGCCCCAATGGTCCAACCATGAAGTAAGACATTCTTAATACACAGGCTCTACTTTTCTATACATTTATGCTATAAGCCATTTTACAAGAGCTGTAACCCACTCCAGGGTATGCAGTAAGCCAGATCTTGCTGCTTTTCCACAGTGGATGAAGGCACTTAGCTTTGCCTCATGTCACACAGTGCAGTGCATTCAGGGCATGCAGCAAGTTCTGTTTTACTGTGTGCCACTTTGTTGGTTTTTGCTGACTTACATACTGCCTATATTTCACCTACTGGACTCCTGCTTAGCTAGAACACCTTCACTGGTGCTCACAATGACATCTACTGGTAGAATCTGACACTGGTGTACACTTCTCACAGAAATGCCCCTATAGGGTCTGACAATGGTTCTAACAGTGTTGGCCACCTGAGCAGTACTGATGCTTTTGCTGTTATGTACTCCTCCTCCAGGGAAGGCACCTCTCTAATGAGTGACCATCTCTGGCTTGATGTTCCAAAACTCTGAGCATGTCACTTCTCCAGGGTCCACAGCGCCATTCTCCCATCCTGCCCTCCACAGATCATTGAAGAAGCCCCACTCCTTCTCTAGCCCCTGAGAAATGTCCCAACACTGAAAATCTGACTGATTGAATGAATGAGTATGTGCTTGTACAAGCATGCGCTCATTCATTTCATTACAGAAGAAGTCAGTCAGGCTCCAGGCCATGGAGGTGAGTGGAGGGCTGTGCTGGCGGCCCACTCTGGGTTGGGGTATAGGCCATGGGGGAGTGGAGTGGTGGCAGGGGATAGGCACTACCTGAATTGGTGGGGGAGCAGGGGGTCCACCACTAGACACCAGGGATTTCTATTATTTTATACTATTATTACTGGGGCTGGTGATCGGAGGGTTGGGGGGTCCACTAGACATCAGGGATTTTAATTTTTTTTATTATTGTTTGGGCTGGCGATTGGCAGGTGGGGGGTCAACAAGACACCAGGGATTCTGATTATTTTTTTTTATTATTTGGACTGGTGATCAGCAGGTTGGGGGGGTCCACTAGCCACCACTTAATTTCGATTATTATTTTTATTATTTGGGCTGAGATCAACAGGGTGGGGGTTCACTAGACACCAAGAATTTTGTTAACATATATAGATATATATATATATATATATATATATATATATATATATATATATGCATTTGTAACATGGCAATTCATTTTTCCCACAATAGAAACAACTTGATTGGGCTAAATACACCATGTGATCTAAAAACTAGACTGCATTAATTCCCTAGATATGCCCACTGAGGTAATACCTGTAACAGCCACATAGAAATACAGCATTTTCTGTTTCCCACCCACCCACCTGGTTGACAGTGTTGCTACCATAGCCATATTACTAGCACCCGCAAACAGCGGTGTCAAACGAAATACCGAGTTTACTTGCAGTCAGTCCCCTGCACCATCAGCTGCACGTCTGATCCCCTGAGTTGATAGATTTCATGCTGTGCGTTAATTTGCCCTCAGACGTAAGGTTAGTAGGGCTCCCTTGACTTGCTGCTCCCTTGCTCTCCAACCTTTGTACTGCCTCCGTTATTTCCTCCTCCGGTTGAGACAGAACTCCTGTAGTGCCAGCCTTTAGCACAGCACCCTGTTCTGGTTGAGTCAGTAATGTTATGCCGTGTCACACAGTTGCCTGTAAGTGTTTCTTAATGTAAATCACAGTTTGCAAAGCGTTATTTTACAGAAATGTTACAACGATCATGTGTAGACTTACGTGCTGTTAGGAAAGAAAAGAGAACTCACTGCACTGTAACTAAGTTATGCAAATTTCATATACAGTAGACAAATCATTGCATGGCTGTGTTCAGTATTTATGAGTGTCATAGCAAGTTAAATATAGTTTGTTTGAAACAATAATGCATCAGCATACTAATATTACAGCTTGATTATTATATTTCTAGTGTTATTAACCAGTGAATATTTAAGCAATCGCAATATTAATGCACACCGTGTGCTCTGTTTGTTTTTTTTCACTGTGCCACAAAAAAAGATTATAAAAACATTAAATATGCAACAATGTTCTTGCTTTATTTATAAAAACTGCAAATAGCACTTGCCATGTTACAAGCACATTAATCCCCTGGAAAGGAGGCATTTCCTAGGAATTAATGCATGGTTGGGTGGTGGGAGCACTCGGCCTTTTATATATGGGGAGCCGGCGCATCGCGTCAACGGGTTGAAACTAGCGCAAGGGCTGCCGCTTGGCTTTCAGTCACACTTCCTCACTTTGGCAGGGGCAAGCGGCACTCACTTCACAAGCCATGGCCACCAGACACCAAATGCCCAATCAGGGGCCTGGCACTGGGGAGGCAAGAGACTAATTTAAGCAGGGAGATCAGTGGGTGTGAGAGACTAGAGGAGACAGAAAGGCAGCAGGGGTAGTGAACAATGGCTATCTAAATCTGGGGTGGGAAAGACAGGATTTGAGACAGTTTAGTAAAAGAGCATAACAGGACTGTAGGGGAAGAGATTAAGCTGGGGGAGGGTAGACAGCCAAGAGCTAAAGATTTTCGGTCTAGAGATTCCAGGGAGTCCGTGGAGGATAGAATGGCAGGGCAAAAAGTGGGAGAGGGCAGAGACAGAAAGAAAAGGTTAGGTCACAGTGAAATAAACTTTAAACAGTAAAAACTATGTGCATTTTAAACAGAATTGCTAAGAATTTGCAGTAATTAAAACATTTTAAGTACATCAGCAGTAGTAGGCTGGTCAGGCAGTACAATTATAAGCAGAGTTTATCAGAATTAATCTGAGCAAAAATATAAATTAAATTAGACTGAATGGCAGAACAGAGCTAGAGTCCAGGACTGGGTTTGAGTGCCAGCCAATCGGCAGCGCCTGGAGAGGAAGGCGAGCCAATCCTCAGAAGTCAGCGCTGGCGCCCTTTTCAAATTGGTAGCAGAAGAGCTGCCATACCTGGGAGTGGAGGAGTCTTGAATCCCAGGCAGGAGAGGAGCATGCAGGTTGCCGCTTGGCTTTCAGTCATGCTTCCTCGCTCAGCGGGTTGGGCGGTGCTCTTTCACAACCGCAGCTGCCGGACACCAAATGCCCAATCAAGGGCCTGGCACTGGGAGTGAAGGAGTCTTGAATCCCAGGCAGGTTGCCGCTTGGCTTTTGATCACGCTTCCTCACTTCAGCGGGGCAGGCAGCACTCGTTTCACAAGCCATGGATGCCGGACACCAAATGCCCAATCAAGGGCCTGGCACTGGGACTGGAGGAGTCTTGAATCCCAGGTGGGAGAGGAGCCTGCAGGTTGCTGCTTTGCTTTCGGTCATGCTTCCTCGCTTCGGTGGGGGCAAGCAGTACTCATTTCACAAGCTGCAGCCACCAGACACCAAATGCCCGATCAAGAGCCTGGCACTGGGGGCAGAGGAGTCTTGAATCCCAGGTGGGAGAGGAGCCTGCTGGTTGCCACTTGGCTTTCGGTCACACTTCAGCGGGGGTGGGTGACACTCGCTTCACAAGCCACAGCCACCAGACACCAAACACTGATCAAGGGCCTGGCACTGGGAGCAGAGGGTGTTAAATCCCAAGGGGAGGAGCCTGCAGGTTGCTGCTTGGCTTTGGTCATGCTTCCTCGCCTAGTGGGGGGCAGGCAGTGCTCGCTTTCCACCAGGCACCAAACGCTTGATCAAGGGCCTGCACTCGGAGCAGAGGAGTCTTGAATCACAGGCAGGAGAGGAGCCTGCAGGTTGCCGCTTGTCTTTGCTCACACGCCTTTGCTTCAGCAGGGCGGGCGCTTTGTTTCACAAGTTGCAGCCTTCAGACACCAAACTCCGATCAAGGGCCTGGCACTGGGAGTGGAGGAGTCTTGAATCCCAGGTGGGAGAGGAGCCTGCAGGTTGCTGCTTGGCTTTCGTCACACTTCCTTGCTTCGCAGGGGTGGTGCTCATTTCACAAGCCACGGCCGCTGGACACCAAACACCTGATCAAGGCCCTGGCACTGTGAGTGGAGGTGGACAGGAGCCTGCAGGTCACCGCTTGACTTTTGGTCATGCTTCCTCGCTTTGACGGGCGGTGGTGCTTGTTTCACAAGCCGAGGCCACTGGACACCAAACTCCCAATCAAGGGCCTGACACTGGGAGCACAGGAGTCTTGTATCCCAGGTGGGAGAGGAGCCTGCAGGTTGCCACTTGGCTTTTGGTCATGCTTCCTTGCTTCGGTGGGGGTGGGCAGCGCTCGTTTCACAAGCCGCAGCTGCCATACACCAAACACCAGATCAAGGGCCTGGCACTGGGATATATACATATATATTTTGTTTTTCAAACTGGGGCTGGCAATGGGGGGACACTAGACACTGGGGATAGAGCAGGGGTGGTGCTGGGGGGTCCCCATTTGTAATCTCTGCTTGCTTTGGGGTTTGTAGGTGCAGTTTGCACTTAAACCCCCCCAAAAGCAAGGCGAAGTCACAAATGGTGAATTTTGGGTAATTTAGAAATTTACGCAAAGTGCAAGGTGGGGCCAATTTGCTGACAATGCGGCATATTCACCTGCGAATTAAAACTTCGCTGCATCTCTAGTCACCACAGAGCTGGAGCTGGAAGAGATCAGGTGGAAACTGGAGATGCAAGAAAGACAACATCAGAGGGAGCTTGCCATGCAAGAAAGTCAGCTTCAGAGAGAGTTTGAACTGGAGAATCTAAGACTCCAATGACCAGTGCCAGAGGAGGTAAGTGGCAGGTGAACCTGAAACCCAGGGCTGCAGTATAAGTTAAACCCCAAATTAATAGCGGAATTAACGAGGAGGATGATATGGATGCATTTTGAATTTGCTTGAAAAGATCTGTATCCTGGCCAAAATACCTAGGGATTCCTGGAGCTTCCAGCTATCCCGCTACTTACTGGTAAAGGTGGAGGTGCTAGCCAAATTAATAACAAGCATTTGTCAATGCCAAATGTTTGCTTGCTGGCATTGGCAGTGGTAGTGTAGAAGTTATAGAGCTGCATAATAGGAATGGCAGTGAAGTATTGAACTGAAGCCAACACCACCACCACCCTGCAGAGAGTGACAGGCATTGGGGTGTGCCTTTGGGTCATCAGGCATAACGGCCACGCCATTTCACCACACCCCACCCTGCAGACACTGACAAGTGTCACGGTGTTCCTTGGGGTCTTTGGCCCTTATGCGCACCCCATTCCATTAGGAAATACAGTGAGATGGGTGCGATATAGGAGAATGGGTTGAACTTTGGGGCCGAAGAGTCCAAGGCATACCTCGATGCCTCTCACTGGCTGCAGGGTGCGGAATGGTATGAGCATTACAGGCAAGAATCTCAAGTCACACCCCTGATGCCTGTCATTCTCTACAGGGTTGGGCGCTATGGTTGGAAACCCAAATACCTCAGGCATTCGTTGGTATTTTCACTCCAAATTTTCAACATGATTTTTTTGTGACCCCACCTCATGAACAGTGGCAATATCAGTTTGTTAGCCAAAAGCTGCTTATGCACAGCAACTACGGCATTTAGCACCACAGGTGCAAAAACATTCAGAACAGGATGTAAAAAATGACAGCTGTACTGTTCATGGGGAGGTGTAAAAAATGGCAATGTTGCAAATCTGCAGTAAAAATATTAAAAACTGGTGAAGTCAAGAGTGTACATAGAAACTGTGCAATGCACACCCATAATATAATTAGGTTGGGGATTTTTTACAGCAGATTGTCAACTCAGGCATTTTGGTGCCTCCGATCATGAACAGTGTCACTGTGATTTTCTTTATCTGTCCCGAACAATGATTTCCCACAGCAACCACGCATCTCGCGCTGAAAGTGAAAACACACTTGCCATGTTGTGAAAATGACAGCTGTACTGTTCATAAGGAAGTGCGGAAAAATGCCACTGGTGAAAATCTGGACTGAAAATATTACAAAGTCATGAATTTACGAGGGTGCGTGGAAACTGCGCAATGCTCACTCATAACACAGTCATTTTATGGACTTTTGTCACCAAATTTTCAACATAGCCATTTTAAGACCTCTGCTCATGAACAGTGTAACTGTGATTTTCGTAATCTGTCCCAAACATTGCTTTCGCACACCAACAGCAGCATTGTGCGCTACATGTGCGAAAACATTTTGAGCATATGAAAAATGGCAGCTGTACTGTTCATAAGGAAGTGTAATAAAATGGCAATGTTGAAAATCTGCAGTGAAACTATTAAATTCGCAAACTTAGGAGCGTGCATAGGAACTGCGCAATGCATGCTCATAAAACAGTCATTTTTAGGAATTTTTTCACCAAATTTTCAACATACCATTTTAAGACCTCTGCTCATGAACAGTGTCACTGTGATTTTCTTAATGTGTCCCATACATTGATTTCGCACATCGACTGCGTCATTGTGCGCTACATGGGCGGAAACACATTTTGGGCAAGATATGAAAAATGACAGCTGTATTGCTCATAAGGAGGTATGGTAAAATGGCAATGTTGAAAATCTGGAGTGAAAATATTGAAAATTAGCAAACACAAGATGCGTAGGAACTGCATAGCGCCGGCTCGTCAAAACAGTCATTTTTGGAGTTTTCACCATTCCAACATAGCCATTTTAAGACCTCTGTTCATGAACAATGTCACTGTGATTTTCTTAATTTGTCCCGTACATTGATTTCGCACACCGACTGCGCCATTGTGCGCTACATGGGCGGAAACACATTTTGGGCAAGATGTGAAAAATGACAGCTGTACTGCTCATAAGGAGGTGTGGTAAAATGGCAATGTTGAAAATCTGGAGTGAAAATATTGAAAATTCGCGAACTTACGAGCGTGTGTAGGAACTGCGCAACGTCGTAAAACAGTCATTTTTTTGGAATTTTTCCACCAAATTTTAAAAATAGGCTTCTTGAGAGCCCACCTTTTGAAAACTGGTAGTGTCATTTCATTAATCGTTCCAGAAAGGTGATTTCACACAGTGGCTGCGAAATCACCCTTCAGGCCCGAGTAATGCCATGACAGTGCAAGAATTCATGAGGAGGGGTCCCGAAAACCCCATGTTGAAAATTTGGTGCAAAAATTCCAAAAAATGCCTGAGATATGCAACAAAGTTAAAAAACCCTTATCTATCCCATTCTACAGCTTACCAGCATTTCTCAGTTCGCGGTCGGCTTTGAAGAGTGCAGACGGCCTCGTCCACCAAGATCGCCGCTACCGGACTTCGGAGGTAAGTATGGGGCAAGGAGGGTGTGGGAGGCACAGGGTGCAGTGGTGGGTGCGGGTTGTGGGAGGGGCCAGGGAAGCGCCGAGACAGTTTTTATTTACAGGTTGTTTTTTTCTGTGATGACGCGGGACGTTTTCCACGCTGGGGTGGGCTCCCAGCGTGCACAAGGATGTCTGGGCGTGGAGCCGACGGGGATTGGCACCCACCGTCGCCATATGTCAGTTGCCACGCTGGGGTGGGCTCCCAGCGGGCACCCGTACTCTGGGGAAGGACAGTGGAGCCGACGGGGATTGGGCACCCCATCGGCTATAACATGAGTTGCCACACTGGGGTGGGCACCCAGTGTGGCATGTGGAAAACTTTGTGGGGAGCACAGCACAAGCTGATGAGGGATTGGGCACCCCGTCGGCTATACAAGGTAATAGTGCGTGAAGGAGGCACACGCAGTATGCGTGCGTGTGTTTTTGTGTGTGTGTAGGGGGAGCTGCGCATGAGCAGGTGATATCTTATCGCTGCTCACTGAAGCGTAGCTCCCCCTTTCAATTGTATGCCACTGCATTTTGGAGCTGTCATAGACAGCTCCAGCATGCATTGGCAGACTGGGGCCGCACCTGCCAACACACTAACTGAATTGGAAGAGGGGGTGACACACCTCCGAAAACTCGGATGATGGCACTATGTTTCTTGCACATGCGTGCAAGCAAACATAATAATAGCCAAGATTATGAGAAACTTAAAGCTGTTTTGTGTAAAAAGCATGAACTGACTCCTGGGACCTACAGGGTTAAATTCTGTAAACTCCGATAAAGCCCTGACATGAGCTTTGAGGAACTTGCCACAAAGCAACATCAGTTTTTGAAACATTGGTGGAAGGGGGTGGAAGCAAACTCTGTGGGGACAATTGAGGAGATTCTACATTTAGAGCAGTTCTTTTGGCTTGCCCAGTTGAAAACCTGGCTAGAGGACCAAGATCCAAAAATCGCACAGCAAGCTGCTGAGCTCTTGGATAGCTATGCCGGAGCAGGCCTGCTGTGAAAGGAAGTGGGGCAGGTGTGGCAGGGTAGAAAGGGAAAAGTGCACCTCCAGGGCAGCTAAAACCCTCACTGCCTCCACAGAAAGGGGAAAGCCCCAAGTTATCCAAACAGGATTCCTCGGATAAAAGACATGATGAGTGCTGGTTTTGAATCACTGTTTGTTTTGTCTCTCATACCTCTTCCTATCATGCTGGTCACCCCCCTCCCCCCACCTTGCCTACTTGCCCTACCTTTTCTAGTCCTCTGACTGGGTTTAATCTAAAGAATAGGACTTTATCACTGTATTTTATGAATCATCCTGTTTCTCAGACGTGTTATGCACTATTTGCTTTGCACTTAGCTTGATCTATCAGGTATTTTTGGCATTCATTGGCTTTTGCTCCTTCATATTCTGTCAACATGTTACTCACTGTAATTGTTGTAACTTTGTTTCCTGTACTGTATCAAAGCTGCTATTCATTGTTATGTGTTTCCTAACTACCTGTCATTTATCTTGTAACCTCCCGGGTTGGGACTGAAAATAGTCACAGATGTGTCTAGTGCCCCTACCTGGTCAACAAAAACTAAATAAAAAATAAACAGCCAGGGCATCTTGCTAGACAGTGTCTTAAAAAGGCACAGAGTGAACAAAGTGGTGCTCAAACAGAGCTGGGTGCACTGTGTATCCCTGAAAGCATGCCTGTAAACATGAGGGAGCACATATACCCGGTTACTCTAAATGGGGTGCAAACCCATGGGTTAAGGGTCACGGGGTCTCTTACCTTAGTAAAATGGGATCTGGTTGGCCTCAGCAGCTTATACCTAATCAGTTCATAACGGTGAGGGGATTCACTGGGGAGGAGAAACTCTACCACTAGCTAGTGTTCTCCTGGACTGGGGAGACAGGAGAGCGGGTAAGAAGTGGCAATGGCAGACAACCTCGCCCTGGATGAGATTATAGGAATAATCTACAGCAGGGGGTGGTGTGTGTGGTTACCCACAGTCAGATGGCTAAGGCCCTTTGTAATTCTCTGAACCCCACAGAAGCCACTGTGGAAAAGAATAGAAGACTGATTCCCCAGCCTGTGTCACCTGACATGGAGAGTAGTGAAAGGGAGGTAGGAGTTCCCCAAGTAGCCATTCACAAAACAGCTACAGATGGTTACTCTGAGGAGGTAAGGGTACCAATGGTCAGAAAGTTAGGGATGGCAGTGACAGTGCCCTAACTGACACTAGAGCTATGGACCCCAGTTTAGGGACTGAGGGGGACATGTCCCATGCTTTGGGAAAATGTGAAGAATTTGTCACTGCTCAGAGGACTGATCCTAGTTTGGAGAGGCTGAGGGCTTGTGCAGAATCTGATGGGACACAGGAGGTGACATGGAGACAAGGGTATTTTGGGACAATGGACTGTAATATGAGGACAGAGGGAAGAGTGATGGGCAGGCAGCTTGTCATTCCCCAAGGGTACTGTGAGCAGTTGCTCAAGATCGCTCATGATATCCCCATGTCTGGACATCTGGGCATCATGCACACTGCACAGCGGTTGGCCCAAAATTACTATTGGCCCACCTTCACCCAACAGGTGAAGGAATATTGCAGGTCTTGTCACCAGTGCCAACCAATAAGGAAGACAGGTAGTAAAACCCAAGCTGCCCTAATTCCCTTGCCCATTGTGGAGGAGCCATTCCAGGGGGTAGGAGTGAATATTGTGGGGTCTTTGAGTACCCCAAACTCCTCTAGGAAAAAGTTTATCCTGACAGTGGTAGATTACACCACCTGATACCCAGAGGCGGTCGCCTTCTCCTCACTTAGGGCAGACAACGTGGCAGACGCCTTGCTAGGGATTTTCTCCCATGTCGGGTTTCCGTAGGAGGATATCTCTGATCAAGGAGGTAGCTTCATGTAAGACCTGATGAAGAGTTTGTGGGAGAAGTGTGAAGTGGTGCAGAGATGCATGACACCTTATCATCCACAAGCCAATGGACTCGTGGAAAGGTTTAATGGTACACTAAAATTGATGCTCCAAGCGTTTGTTGAACAGCATGAGAGGGACTGGGAGAAATACCTTCCCCACCTGTTGTTTGCATAAAGGGAGGTGCCCCAAGAGTTAACAGGGTTCTCCCCCTTCAAACTCTTATATGAACGTAGGGTGAGTGGGCCCCTAGACCTGTTTTGGGAGGACTGGGAAGGCAAGCACACCACCCAGGGAACTCCCATAGTGGAGTATATCCTTAAGTGTAGGGAGAAGATGATGGAGCTTATGGGGTGGCCCAGAAGCAAAACATCTGGTACGACTGTGAAGCCAGAGCTCGCTCATACAGTGTAGGTCAGGAAGTAATGGTCCTAATTCCAGTCTGGAAGGACAAGCTGCAGGCCAAGTGGGCAGGACCATATAAGGTAGTCTGACAGGTCAATGACGTAAATGATATTCTGGAACTGCCTGACAGGAGACATACCCATAGGATGTATCATGTCAACATGATGAAGCCATATGCAAATAGGGCTGACATGGTATTTGCAGTGTGTAGTCCTGGGAAGGGGATGAATGAAGAAGACCCCCTCCTGTACTTGCTAGGGGAAAGCCAGCGGGAATCATCTGTGGAGGCAATCAAGCTGTCGCCCAGTTGACCCTGGAATAGTCCCAGGAAGTGAAGGAGGTTTTAGAGGACTTTGCCCTTTGTTACTGCCAAGCTTGGACAAACCCTCTTAGCAACAAACAATGTAGACACGGGAATGCAAGCGCCCATATGGTGGACAGCCTATCGGGTGTCTGAGGCCATCCTAAAGGACATTAGGAGGGAGGTGGAGGAAATGCTGGATTTAGGGGTAATCCAGAGATCCCACAGCCCCTGGGCCTCACCCATAGTTCTTGTGCCCAAGCCAGATAGCTCTACTCGCTTTTGTGTGGACTATTGTGGACTCAATGCAGTCATGAAGTCTGGCAACTACCCAGTGCCACAGACGGACAAACTACTGGACAAGTTGGGAGAGGCAACATTTATTTTATTTTATTTATTTATTCATTCTTGGATTACAATATCTCTGAGCACAGACAGCTCATTTACAAAGGTTCCATGTCAGTGGGAAGGGGAGACAAAACGTAAAAAGGAGGTAAAAGTACAATGTTTCCAAAACAGTAAAATACAGTGAGCAAAATATATGTATCTATATTGGTTTTATCATTCTAATAGAAGGAAAGCATAGATGAGAGGGGGAAGGATAAAGATGGGGGAAAGAAAGAAAGGTAGGAAGTGGCAACCATTGGCTTTGTCAAGCTGGTGTGGGGGGGTAGGGACAGGGGATGAGGTGGGCAGGGCGGTAAGAAAGGTAGGAAGTGGCAGCCATAGGCTTTATCAAGCTGGTGTGTGGGGTAGGAACGGGGTGACGTGGGCAGGGAGGTAAGAAAGGTAGGAGGTGGCAGCCATAGGCTTTGTCAAGCTGTGTGGAGGTAGGGACAGGGGCGAGGTGGGCAGGGGGGTAAGAAAGGTAGGAGGTGGCAGCCATAGGCTTTGTCAAGCTGGTGTGGGAGGGGAGAGGCAGGGGGTGAGGTGGATGGGGTGGTAAGAAAGGTAGGAAGTGGCCTGTCGGCGCAGTGGTTGGATTTCCGCTTGCAATGCCAGCGACCCGGGTTCGGGAATGGACCCGAGTCGTTGGAGGGTCGGCTGGGAGGAGATGGATGGAGCATCCCATGGCAGCTGTACTCCCGGGAGGGGGTGTGCTTAGTGCATGAGGGACCCTGACGGAGGCTGGGAGTTCCACAGCAACCAGCGCCAGTCTGATCCAGGAGGCGGTGCGGACACTGGACGTCATTGCACGTCCCTGCCTCCCAGAAAAACACAAGAAAATACCTCTGGGGCACTCTGAATGATGCCGCTGCCCCAGCGCCTGGTCTCCATTGCTCCTCACCATGCTGCCACTGACTGAGTCCCAGTTCCACTAGCCTCATGGCTGGCCCCAAACCCTGCCCTGGGGGGAAGCCAGGGAGGCAATGTCGGCTTGATGACACCTTACCCGATGTAGACAGGCAGGTTGTGGAGCAAGTGGCTCCACCCTGGGGGGTAAGCCAGGGAGTATCAGTGGCAGATGGTGGTAATGGGGGAGTGAGACAGGTGCAGGAGTGAGGCAGATGAGTGAATGTCCAGGGCCAAAACACATACTAAATAAAAAAATGAAAAAAAAAAGAAAGGTAGGAAGTGGCAGACACAGGCCTTGTCAAGCTGGTGTGGGAGGGTGGGGCAGGGGATAGGAGGTGGACGGGGGGTAGCCAGGGGCATTGTCAAAGTACGAAAAGGGGGGGTAGCCTTGGAATTATAAAGATAACAACAGAGATACAGGGTTATCAGTTATGAGGAGAAGACTGAATGCTAGTAGATGGGAGTCTGAGGTGAAGCAGTCACAAGAACTGTTGGCCATGAGATGTTGGCATAATTTCACTTTGAATGGTCCCAATTTAGGTAGGGTAGTTATATCACTATGAAGAGTATTAAACCAGTGAGGTGCTCTGTAGGCAAATGAGTGTTGTCCCTGGGCTATCCGGCATCTAGAAACATGGAGATGATGGCTGTTTAAGCTTCGCGTATACTGTGAACTACAATGGGGGCTTAGCAGGTTTGCGGTGCCTGGTGGCAGGAGGCCAAGAAGTGCTTTTTTGGCTAAAAGACAGGTTTGGTATTGGATCCTCTCAGAGAGCTGTAGCCAACTAGTCTCAACGTAAAGATCACAGGTGTAGGTGAAACGTCTGCACCCCATGAGTAGTCTGCATGCCTTGTTCAGAGCAATGGATATCCTGAGCAACAAAGACATGGGGGTTGTGCCATAGATTACAAGACCATAGTCTACAATGGCTATGATGGAACTATATATAGCAAGTTGGAGGGCTTCTGGAGTAAGGCAGTGTTCATGTCTACATAGGAGACCAATCTTGACATTGACAGCCCTGGATACATTATCTATATGTTTAGGTATAGGATAGACAGCTGTCTAAGGTGACCCCAAGGCATTTGAAATGTGGTATTTGTTCAAGAGGGACTCCAAGACAGTTTCTGAGGGTAAGTGTATGGGATTTCTGCTTGTTTTGGGTGCTGCTGAACATCATTGCTTTGGTTTTCTTGTAGTTGAGGATCAGTTTATGTTTAGAGAACCAGTCCTCCACTTCAGCAAACCCACTTTGAAGGTGAAGTTCCAGTTGCTTGGGGTCATGGCCACTGGAGTAGATGACTGTATCATCTGCATAGAGGAGGATCCTTTGGTGGCAGAAATGAGGAAGGTTATTAAGGAAGATGCTGAATAGGAGTGGCCCCAGGATTGAGCCCTGTGGCACGCCAGAGCGGACGGGCTGTCGGTCAGATACGACGTTTGGCTATTTTCACCCATTGAGAGCAGTCTTCAAGATAGCTTTTGAACCAAAGTGTTGTGTCAGAGGTGAGGCCAGTAGCAGTAAGCTTTTGGAGGAGTAGTGAGTGATGGACAGTATTGAACGCCTTAGTGAGGTCTATGAAGGCAGCTCCTACTAAGGTGCCCTGGTCCAGAGATTGATGAATAAAGCCAGTGAATTTCATCAGGGCTGAGGTAGTGCTGTGCTCCTTCCAGTACCCATGCTGCTGCAAGCATTGGATAGAGTATTTTTCAAGGTAGTCCACCAGTTGGTCAGCAACAATGTGCTCAAGTGCCTGGGATATTGGTGGGAGGATAGATATGGGTCTGTAATCTGTGTGATGGGTTCTGTCTCCACTCTTGTGTACCGGGGTGACTAGTGTTGATTTCCAAACTTGAGGAAATTGCGGGAGTTGTAGTGATAGACTGATGATCTTAGAGAGTGGCATCAGCACTTCCTCAAGAGTAAGAGCTATGATCTTAAGATCCGGTGAGTCACTGCTATGCTGTGATTTACCTAACACTTTGGTAAGGTATTTCCTGGCCATTCATGCTGAGACCATTTTGAAGTAAAAAGGAGGTGGTTCAAGGGGGTTATTAGCTTAGCAGGACAGTAGGTACTGGGCGAGTCATTATCCATGAAGAAGTCTGAAGGGAGGACATTGGATAGGTCTGTGAATGCATTGTTGAATGTGTTTGCTATGGTTAGCGGGTCCAGGGTTGGAATTCCATTGATATTGAGCATGGAGGGTGAGACCTTAGAGTCTTTCCTGGTGACATCTTTTATGTTGCTACAGACATTTTTTGCTGTTTTCCCAGGTATTGGCAAGGATTTCCCTATGATGTTTGGATTTCATTGTACAGATTTCACGTGTACAGGCGTTCCTCACATTCTTGTATTGCTGAACATCTGCTTGTTTGCCTGATGCCCTGGCACAGTACCAGAGGTGATCTCTGTGTTTCATCTTAGCAATGAGTTCTGGTGTAATCCAAGGGTTTACAGTGCCACAAACTTTCATTTTTTTAATGGGAGAATGGGTATCACAGACATTGTTGAATTGTTTTATGAAATAATCCAGTGCCAGGTTGACGTCACCAAAGGCATTGAGAGGGGACCAGTCAATGTTGCTGAGGTCATTTTTTTTAGATGTTCCAGATGTCCAAGTTTTAACAATCTATTAAAGACAGAGATGGGGGCTTGCAGAATTTATTGCACCAACTGCAGGAAACAGGGGAATGGTTACTCATAGAATCTGGATGTACAGCAACGTTGGAGATTCATTGTGGGTGGCTGGAGAGTATCAGGTCCAGAAGGGTACTTGTTCCCATCTTATAGTTAGTCCTTGTTGGGAATGTAACAAGTTGGGCAAGGTGGAGCGATGAGATAGCATCTTTGTATGGAGAAGCACTAGCAGATAACCAGTTGACATTTAGATCACCCAGTACTAAAGTTTTGGGATTTGTGGTTGAGGCTACAAATGTAGTCCATTAAGCTGTGGAACATAGGCAGAGATTACTGTCAAAGCTTTATTTTGGGCCCCAAACAGTACTTTAATGGTTAGCGCCTGGGCCATGCAGCCCAGATTGGCAGCAGGCAGGGTGTATCCTTTAAGTGTCTCTTTCACGTAGATGGCATAGCCATCGCCTTTGGTGAGCCTATCCAGCCGGTAAAGGGTATACCCTGGTAGAGCAACTGCAATGTCAGGAACCTTTGGGGAAAGACACGTTTCCACCACTGACAGAATGTCAGGGCTATGTTGCGAGATCCATACCTGGAGGTTATCCAGTTTAGTCTGCAAGCTGTAAATGTTGACAGGTGCCAACTTAATAGATCCTTTTTAGGGCGGTTGTGTGTGGACACAGGTCCAGCAGGGCCAGGGTTAGGGTGAACGTTGCCTGACATAAGCAGTCCTTTCACAGGAAAAGGGTTCTGAAAAGAACTCATAAAACTGAAGGTGGACAAAGCAATGGGGCCTGATTGGATTCACCACAGAATTCTAAAAGAACTAAGGGGAGAACTAGTGACACCACTGACTACCCTTTTAACAAATCATGGAGGATGGTGTGGTACCTGAGGGCTGGAGGAGGACGGATGTGATTCCCTTCACAAATGAGGAGCAAGAGAGGCAGGAAACTACAGACCTGTCCGTTTGACATCTGTGGTATTGAAAATGATGGAATCACTTCTGAAGGAAAGAATTGTTGAGTGCCTAGAGGCCAGTGGGGCACAGGACCCAAGGCAGCATGGATTCATAGTGGGAAGGTCATGTCAGATGAATCTAATCGATTTCTTTGACTGGGTGACCAAAGTAGTAGACCAGGGAGGGGCTGTGAACATGGCCTACCTAGACTTTAGCAAGGCATTTGACACAGTCCCACACAAAAGATTAATAAACAAATTAGCCAGCCTGGGAGTGGGTCCCAAGGTGGTAGTCTGGGTAAAACATTGGCTGGACAACAGGACACAGAAGAAAGCGAGGTTGCTAGTGGGGTACCACAGGGTTCAGTACTGGGTCCCGTCCTTTTTAATGCCTTTACAGGAGGCAATATAGCGCAGTGGGTTAAGGCTCTGAGCTGCAGATCTGGAGACCTGGGTTTGAATCCCACAGCCACCTAGGTGCATACTGTGTGATCCAGAGCAAGTCACTAAACTTTCTTGTGCTGCCAGGTCGCATCTGAAAACAAGCTTTGGCTTAGTGTGCTACTCCTGGTTAAACAATGTTCCCTTTCCCTTATAAGTGACATTGCAGAGGGACTGGAAGGAAAAGTATGCCTCTTTGCTGATGACACAAAAATCTGCAACAGGGTTGATACACAAGAGGGGTGGAAAGGATGAGAAGGGACTTGGCACGGTTTGAGGCATGGTCAGAAGTATGGCAGATTGGATTCAATGCAAAGAAGTGCAAAGTAATGCACCTGGGAAACAAAAACCCAGGGGAAGAGTACAAAATGGGGGGGGGGGTAGTAACAACAACAAAACTGGAAAGGGACCTGGGAGTAATCATATCAGATGACCTAAAGGTTAGCAAGCAATGTGAGAAGGCAGCAGGGATGGCTGGGGGGATACTGGGATGAATAGGGAAAGGCATCACCAGTAGAAAACAGAAAGTTGTTATCCCTCTGTACAGATAGTTGGTGAGACCCCATCTGGAGTACTGCATCCAATTCTGGAGACCCCATCTCTGCAAGGACATAGACAGGATGGAGGCAGCCCAGAGGAGGGCAACTAAAATGGTGCAGGTTCTGCAACAGAAGCCATATGAGGAGAGACTAAAGGAGCTTAATGTGTATACCCTTGAGGAAAGGAGGGAGAGGAGGGACATGATAGAAACTTTTAAGTACCTCAAGGGAATCAACAAAGTCCAAGAGGGTAGCATATTTCAGAAAAAGAGATGTGCAAGAACAAGGGGACACAATTTGAAGACAGATGGGGGACAGCTCAGGGGCAATGTAAGGAAGTATTGTTTTTCACAGAGGGCGGCGGACGCATGGAATGGCCTTCCTGAGGAGGTCGTGGGTCAAAAACAGTGGGGGAATTCAAGAATGCATGGGACAGATATAAGGCAATTCTGGTGGGGTGGTAGGAAGAAGTAGGCTGTTGGTTAACTAGGATCTGCAGCTCATCCACTAGGTAGGGAAATGAGCAGACTAGGTGGGCCAAGTGATCCTTATCTAACAACAAAGTCTATGTTTGGGTGTGCAATGGGTGGGCCTGCTTGGTCATTTCATACTGCAGAATGTGAGTAATCTGTGATACAGTACCTGTTTTTTATCGTGGGCCCTTGCCCATTGACTGCAATAAGCTCATTATTGGTAATTTTAATCATTAACTGGAGATCGTTGTCAGGCCTTGGGGATAGCTAGAAGGAGGAAGAAGTGGGAACCGGCCCTGGTGGGGAGTGGAGGGTGGGCGATCTTGTTGGTACAACTGACCTTGCTTGCATTACGAGACCTGGCTGGACAAAATGCTGGCCCAGCATTGGCAGCAGCAGTTTCAGTCAGATACTATGTGATACACACCGAGGGTGGAATGTAGGAGCGGGGGGTAGCCATTTGTTTTAAACTGGAACTGTGGATATTTTGGTGGGGCCAACCAGAAGCTTTGAGTGTATCCTTTGATATGCTAATTAATGACACCTTTTGCAATAACCCCCAGACTATTGTCAATGCCTTTAACACCCTGTTTACCAAGGTTCTCTTTATCTCCCCTCCTGCATCCTATGGCCCACAGCTCCCTCATCCAGCTCCTCCTGATGCATCTTCTGCCCTGGCGCTTTCCCATGTCACGCATCAGGAGGTCCTAAGGTTGCTAAGAACCATTCCCTCCCATGGCTGTGCTGGTCTGGATGGTCTCAAACCCAGGATACTAAGACTTGCTGCCCCTCTTCTAGCTATCCCAGTTACTCGGCTTTTCAACCTATCCATCAGCACCTCCACAGTGCCTTCAGCCTGGAAAACAGCTAGGACTATTCCGGTGTTCAAAAAGGGTAACCCCAAAATGATACCTAACTATCATTCCATTGCATTACTGCCAACTCTCAGCAAGTTATTGGAGAAACTTATCCACCATCAGATCTCCTCTCACTTAACTTAATTTCAACCTTCAATCCCCTGTTCAGCACAGGTTTAGGACTGGTCATAGCACTACTACTGCTCTCGCCCTTTTTACCAGTGAGGTTAAGTCCAATATGGATAAAGGTCTTCTTACTGGTTCAGTGTTTGTAGACCTCACCAAGCCATTTGACTTGGTTAATCACCCCCTGCTCTTGGATAAGCTTCACTCACTTGGTGCTTCTGAATCCACCTTAGCCTGGATCTACAGCTACCTGGATAACAGATCCCAATCTGTCTCCTTCTTTAAGGTTCTTTCATCTCCTGCCCCTATTACTTGTGGCATCCCACAAGGGTCAGTCCTTGGACCCTTGCTCTTCTCCATCTTTGTTAACGATATTCCTATTTCTATTCCCCACTGTCACTCCATCATGTATGCAGAGGACCTGGTGCTGTACTCTGCCTCTTGATCCATTCCTGAACTTAATGCTCATCTGTCATCTGCATTCCAGCAACTTCAAACCTGGTTCTCCTCTAACTTCCTTATTCTCAATCTTCCAAAGACTCAGGCTATGCTCTTTGGGTCCTCTAGAAAAGTCCATGTTGAGTCCCCCAAGCTTCCCCCCAAGCTTCACGTACTTTGTTGTGACAGATCACCAGTCTTGACCATGGACTCCTTTAAATACCTGGGAATGATGCTGGATCCCTCTAGATTTCTCCTCTCACATAAATGAGGTATGCAAATCCATTAACATGAAGATCGGTGCTGCCTACCATGTCGTCCTCTATCCCTTCCAGCTAGGATCTCTGTGGCCAGAGGTGTCTTGCTCTCCAGGCTACTATATGCTATTCCCTATCCTTTCCCAGGCCAATGCTGGTATTCTTAGAAAGTGGGACACCACTTACTGTACAACATTTGTAGAGTTGCCCTTTTGGCCCCTCGCCTCACCCATCATTGCCTCCTCTACTCCGCCCTGCATTGGTTGTCTCCCAAGTCCCTTCGTTCCTACTCGTTGGAATGTTTCATTTACTCCATGACCAGAAAGCCCCACCCTGATTATCTTGGGGCTATGCTAAATCCCATGATACACTCCCGCCCTCTGAGGTCTTCAAACTCTCCTCTGTTCTCTGTACCACACTGCTTAACAAGAATGGGTGAGCAAGCGTTCTCTCATTTTGCCCCCAAACTCTGGAACTCCCTTCCCCCAGTTTAAAGTGCTCCTTATCTTACTCCTCCTTCAAGTCTGCACTTTTCTCTCATCTCTATGCACTTGATACTTGGGCTGTACCCAACCTCACTTTGCCCTTTGATTTGCTTTGAGACTGCCTAGGCTTTATGGTTTCTGTGTACTCCAAATGTTTCTCTTATCCTGTCTTCATCTGCCTCTTCATCCCTGCATGGATGGTCCTTCTTGTATGTATAATTCCATAACTATCCCTGCATGGATACCTGTTGTAAACATTCAATGTCTGTATACATGTTACCTGAGTTTTGTTTGTAATGACTGTAGCTTGTACTCACCCAGGTCATGTCTGAAAATAGGCAGGATTATTGCCTAATGCACTTACCCAGTCATCAAAAGCTAATAAATAAAAAATAAAAAAAAATCAAGGGTGCAGTTGTAGGGTAAGGTTATTGAGAAGGTGATTGTGTTGCAGCTGGATTATCATTTGACCACCCATGAGGTATATTATCCTCTTCAGTCTGGATTTAGGAAGAGGCATTGTACTGAGACAGCACTTGTTGGTGCTTAATGATCTCCTAATAGCGAGAGATCAGAGGACCCATTGTCTTGGTCCTCCTTGATCTCTCCGCAGCATTTGACACTGTGGACCATGGTGTTTTACTAGAGCACCTGTGGCTGATCTGTGGACTGTTGGGTACAGTCCTCAGCTGGTTTCAATCTTTCCTCATGGGTAGGACTCAAAGAGTGGTGTCGGGATTTATTCCTTGGCCCCTCTCCCCATATCCTGGGGCAGGGAAGGTCCAGACTACGGGGAGGGGGAGAGTTGGACAGCTGGATTAGGGCTGTGGTGCCAAGAAGACGCCTTGGGGTGAAATGGCATCTTGACAGGGGTCCTCCCTGTCTGGTCCCCATACCCAAGGGCTCCAGTTTCAGTGGGCAGCCTACTCAATCAGCTTCAGAATCTCATCCAGCTCAGGTGGTGTTACGCAATGCTAGGTCCATTAGAAACAAGACGCCATTAATTGCCGATCTTGTTGAATCATCGGACCTAGCTTGCATTACTGAGACTTGGCTGGATGGAAATGTTGGCTGAATTCTTGAGTCAGCTGTTCCAGACAGTTTCTCGTCAATACACCACCCAAGGCTGGATCGTAGGGCCGGGGGTGTGGCCATTTGTTTTAAAATGGAATTGGGCCTGCTGGATGTTCCAGTGGGGGAGACCAGATCCTTTGAATGTATCCTGGGTGCAGGCGGAGGTGTAGAGTTCTTCTTGTCTACTGTCTACCCGGAGATGGGAAGCACTTTCTGCAGGAAGTTGCAGACTTCATTGTCGAGATGGTGTTGGAGTCTCCCAGACTGATGGTGCTGGGTGAATTCAATGCCTGGATCGACGATGAACTCTCGCAGTTTGGTCAAGACTTCCTCCAACGTATGATCTCATTGGGCTTCTCACAGGCGATTTCCTCTGCAACCCATAATTCTGGGCATTCATTGGACCTGGTCTTCTTCCTGGGTATGGAGATCTTTAATTTGGTGGTGGAGGCGAGTTGGATGATCGACCATTACACTATCAGATTAAATTTCCAGGCCCTCTATAGGCCTACCACTTTGGAAATGGTCGGTACCGTCCTTTAAGGAGTAACCCCAGAAGGTCTGTTGATGGTACTGGACCTATAAGGACTTCCAAATGCTAGCATGGGTCCAGAAAACCTACTACAAGCTTATAACATGGCAGAGGTGGCAGCCCTGGATTCCATTGCTCCTGTTCGTGTTCGTCCCTTCTCTCTTCACCCTCGATCCCCCTGGTTTGATGGGAATTTGAGGGAGATGAGAGAGGGGCGAAGGATGGAGCGTCGCTGGCAGAAATCTGGCCTTGATGCTGACAGCATAGATTGTTGGCCCATTATTTGGACTATCAGTTGGCGATCTCATGTAAGAAACCAGCATTCCTGTCTGGGGAGATCGCCACTGCAGGGAATTGACCTGCTCAGCTCTTATGAATGGTAGACAGACTGTGTAATCCAGCCTGTCTACAAGTTGTTCTCACAGGATAAGTGTGATGAGTTTGCTCACTTCTTGGTGGATAAGGTTGCCGACATCAGGTCAGTGATCCAGTCAGCTAGCTCCAATGGGCGGGGCAATGATCAGTTAGAGGCTGCAGAACCATAGTTTTCTTGGTTGGCTTTCATCCAGCTGGCAATTGTGGATGTCATAGGGATCTTCCAGAGTATGTGGCCGATCTTCTGTAGTTTGGACCCAGGCCCAATGTGCCTCCTTGTGGGGTGCGTTGAGGTCATCGGTAGTCGGAGGTCACTTTAGATGGGAGAGTTCCTGACTCCCTGAAGGAGGCGGTGGTTACACCTCTCCTTAAGAAATCTTCTCAGGACCCCAGCTGCCTCGCCAACTACAGGCGGTTTCTAACCTACCCTTTGAGGGTAAGGTTATTGAGAAGGTGGTCACACTGCAGCTGGACAATCATCTTACCATCCATGACATCTACGATCCTCTCCAGTCAGGGTTTAGGAAGAGGCATAGCACTGAGACCGCCCTGGTTCGGGTGCTCAGTGATCTCCTGATAGCGAGAGATTGAGGGACTCATTCCATCTTAGTCCTTCTTGATATCTCTGCAGCGTTTGACACCGTGGATCATGGTGTTTTGCTGGAGCGTCTGCTGGTAATCTATGGACTGTCAGGTATAATCCTCAGGTGATTCCATTTATTCCTCATGGGGAGATTTCAGAGAGTTACTTCAGGAATTTATTCCTCTGATGCATTCTCTTTACCTTGTGGGGTTCCCCAGGGCTCTGTGTTTTTGCTTATGTTATTCGCGGTGTACATGCTGCTGTTAGGAGACATTGTGAGGTGGTATGGTTTGAGTTTTCACTGCTATGCAGATGATACTCAACTATACATGTCCTTTGTGCCTGACCAGGATGATGCGGTTTCTGTGTTTAGCAACTGCCTCGCCGAGATCCAGGGCTGGATGAGTGCCAACTGGCTGAGGCTGAATCCGGACAAGACTGAGGTGTTGGTGGCGGACCCAGATCACCCAGTAGAGAGGTCTGCGGCAGAACAGGCCTCTGGGCTCATGCTCAGGGACTGTCAGCAGATGTCCTCTGAATGGGTGTGGAGTTTGGGTGTTATTTTTGATGAAGGGTTGACCCTGAAGTCTCAGGTGTCATCCTTCATCAAGACCTCATTCTTTCATCTAAGGAATATCACCTGGATTAAGCACCTAGTTCTGCCCGGTGATCTTTTGACTTTGGTCCACACCTTTGTGACCTCACGCCTTGATTACTGCAACACCCTGTACCGAGGGCTTCTGGGGGTTGATATCCACCGCTTGCAGCTGGTGCAGAACGCTGCAGCCAGGTTGCTGACTGGGCTTTCTAGATCTAGCCATATCACACCTTGCTGGCTGCCAGTTCAGTGGCGGATCACCTTCAAGGTTGACTTGCTAACCTATAAGGCCTTACACGGACAGGGACCAAGTTACCTGCAAGAGCTCCTCTGCCTCTTCTGACCCCTCCAACTGCTCCACCAAGGAGGGATTGCTAGAGATTCAAAGGGTTCATTTGAAGAACTCTGGAGCCCATGCATTTGCTTTTGCAGCTCCTACCCTGTGGAATTCTCTACCTCCCCAGATAAAGGGGTGCCTGAACGTGGAGAGTTTTAAATCTGCTCTCAAAACTTATATCTTCCAACTCTGGTCCATGCTTTTGTGACCTCCTGCCTTGACGACTGACCTAGGGCTTCTGGCGGTTGATATCCATCACATGCAGCTGGTGCAGAATGCAGCGGCCAGGCTGTTGACAGACTCATAAGACCTTGCCACATCATGCCTGTGCTCCATGGCCTGCATTGGCTGCCAGTACAGTGGCGGATCACCTTCAAAGTCAGCTTACTGACCTATAATGCCCTACACACGGTTAGGGACCCTGGTACTTGCAAGATCTCCTTTGTCCCTACCGCCCCCTCTGCTCCTTCAACGAGGCACTGCTAGAGGTTCCCAGGGTTCAACTTAAGACCTCAGGGGCCTACTCCTTTGCTTTTATGGCCCCTAACCTGTGGAACTCTCTACCTCATCAAGTGAGAGAAAGCCTGGCTGTCGAGAGCTTTAAGATCGCTCTTAAGGCTTATTTATTGATTCGGTCTTGCCTTTTCTGACTATTTTTTAGATCTATTGATATGGGTTTTAAATAACTGTATTATTTTTAATTATGATTCTGTTTGTATTTAAGTTGTTATGTCTTATATTGTACAAGCACTTTGAACATATGGAATTGCACTTTTTATAAATAAATAAATACATAAATAAATAAATGATTGATCAACTGATTTTTGATCCTGGGATCCCCCTGAGAACGTAACACTAGGTTAGCGACCAAGTATTCTGCTTTAACTCTTGATGAAATGTGCTATAATGTACAAATCTCATAAATAAAAAGTATAAAATTGTATTATTTGGATCAGTACACACGCTAAACTATGGTTTTGTTCATTCTGTCAGCCTAATACTGCAGAAATTGTACTTTGATGTAAATGGCTTTCCATACCTCATGCAGTACTGTACAACCATACTTGGTGGTCTAGTGCTATGACCCGATGTTAACCCATCTAGCTCAGACAAACGTGCTCTGTATCTTTCTTATTGGGAATTGTATGTATTTATTTAGTTTTTGGTAACCAGGTAATTGCATTTGGCAATAAAATGTCTGTTTTCAGGAATGACCTGGATAGTTAATCAGTAAGGCATGACAGGGTGTGGGTTATTTAAGCAAGAAACCATGGCAGGGTGTGGGTTATTTAAGCAATAAACCATGACAGGGTGTGGGTTATGCTGGGATTTACCAACGCCTGGCATGGTTCAGTCATGAGGCCACAGGCTAAGTGACCAAACTATGTCAGGTGTGGGTAAATCCCAGCATAACCCACACCCTGTCATGGTTTATTGTGGTTATACAATGTCCACCTTCAGTTTTGTATTAAAACATTTAAAAAAAGAAAAGTTTTTGGCATTTCTAAATTATTTTTTTAAACATATTCCTATGCCAGAAAAAAAGTCCAGTTCTCACAGTGTAAGCTTTTCTGGATTAGTCATTTTAAATTGTTTTTTAAGTTGTCTCATCATGGCGCAAAGCAACATTGTGGCAGCTTGCTGGAGTAGCAGGTTGTGGAGGTGACAGGGTTGTGGCCAATGCTGCCACTGCTTTTTGGCTGATCTCTGTGGCACCAATGAATCAGCATGCTTGTCTATGACATCAGTTGAAAAAGTGTGCCACCAACTTGAAAGAATTTCGCCACCGCAATGAGGAAGCACCCCATCATTGCAGGGCATGCCTTCCTTGCTGAAACATTTCAGTAAACATGGCAGTGACTGCTGCCGTCCGCCTCTCACAGTGCCTAGAAAGTCGACATCAGGGGTGCCCAATCCCTCTGTCGGCATGCTCCCTCCCCAGTTTGTTTGCCGACTGGGGAGCCCAATCCCCTTCAGCATAATGTTCCCCCTTATTTTATTTGTCTGCCGAGGGATGCCCCTCCCCAAACACAGACATGCTTTCTTTGCCAATGGGGGGCCCAATCCCCATAGGCTTCAGTCCCCTGTCCCCAAAAAACACAGGTGGCACACTGGGAGCCCACCCCGGTGTGCCCAAAGCAAACCTGTAAAAAAAAAAACCTTCCCGTGACATCCTTTTTGTTTTTGTTTCCTGTAACACAGAAAACAGTCCCTCATGGTCATGATGATGGGAGTTCAACTTAAGTAGATATCTCTGCCATTTTTGTGACTTTTGGCTCCAAATTTTCAACATGGGGATCTTGGGACCCCACCCCATGAACTCAGTCACTGTTATTTTGTTATTCGGTCCCAAAAGGTAATTTTGCAGTCACTGTATGGAATCACCTTTCGGGACTGACTAATGAAATGACAGTGTCAGTGTTCATGAGGTGGGCACCCAAAAAGCCTATGTTGCAAATGTGGTAAAAAAATTCCAAAAAATGACTGTGTTGCGAGTGTGCATTGCGCAGTTTCCACGCACACTCATAAATTTGAGAATTTTTAATATTTTCACTCCAGATTTTCAACATTGCCATTTTTTCACACCTCCTTATGAACAGTATAGCTGTCATTTTTCACATCCTGCCCAAAATGTGTTTTCGCACATCTGCCGCACAATGGCACGGTCGCTGTGGGAAATCAATGTTCGGGACAGCTTAAAAAATCACAGTGACACTGTTCGTGAGTGTAGGTCCCAAAATGCCTATATTGAAAATTTGGTGAAAAAATTCTACAAAATGACTGTGTTACGAGCGTGTGTTGCTCAGTTTCCATGCACACTCGTAAGTTCGAGAATTTTTAATATTTTCACTTCAGATTTTCAGCATTGCCATTTTTTCACACCTCCTTATGAACAGTACAGCTGTCATTTTTCACATCCTGCACAAAATGTGTTTTCGCACATCTGGTGCAGAATGGTGCGGTTGCTGTGTGAAATCAACATTCGGGACAGATTAACCAAATCACAGTGCCATTGTTTATGAGTGAGGTCCCAAATGCTTTCATGAGGTGGGGTCACAAAAAGCCCATGTTGAAAATTTGAGTGCAATACCAACAAACGCCTGCGCTCGGTTTCTAACCATAACGTCCCCACCCTGTAGAGACTGACAAGCATCAGGGTGTGGGATTTGGATTGTCAGCTGTAATGCAATTCCACCCCACCCCTACCCTGCAGCCAGTGACAGGCATCAAGGTGTGCCTTGGACTCTTCATTCCAAAGTTCACCCCATTCTCCTATACTGCACCCATCTCAATGTATTTCCTTATGGAATGGGCTGAGCGTAAGGCCTGATGACCCCAAGGCACAATGTGACACTTGTAGGAGTCTGCAGGGTAGGGTGAGGTGAAATGGCATGAGCATTATGGCCAATGCCCCAAGGCACACCTCAATGCCTGTCTGTCTCTGCAGGCTGGGGTGGCATTGGCATCAGTTCCATACTTCACTGCCATTCCTATTATGCATCTCTCTAACCCCTGCATTACCAGTGCCAATACCAGCAAGACAACATTCGGCATTGACATATGCTTGTTTTTTACGTTCGCTTGCGCTCATGCGCAAGGAACGTCTTGGAAGAATTGGGACACTTTGGAGGTGTGCCCTTCCTCGGCAATCCCCTGCTCCATTGAGCAGGCGTGGCAGTCCTGCACCAATCGGATGCGGTGCTGTGTATGACAGCAGTGGTCTTCTCTTCAAAACCACCTGTCACACACAACACTACTCATCCGCCCCCAAATCTTTGCTGCCGCGCTGGGAGCCCACCCCAGCGTGGCAAGCATCGCGTCGTCTGCCGACGGGTGCCCAATCCCTGTCGGCTCCACGCCCCCAGCCATCCTTCTGCCACGCTGGGAGACCACCCCAGTGTGGCAAACATCCACGTAGTCTTTTTTTTTTTTAAACCTGTAAATCAAAAGCGGTCCCCACGGCGCTTCTCCCAGCCCCCACAACCCGCACCCACCCTCGCACCCTGCCTCCCTCACCCCCTCACCCCATACTTACCTCCGGAGCTCGGCGCGATGATCTTCGGTGGACCGGGAACACGTCTGCACTCTTCAAAGCCGGCCGAACTGAGGAAATGCCGGTAAGCTGTACAATGGGCTAGATAGGGGTTTTTAACTTTATTGCATATCTCAGGCATTTTTTGGAATTTTTGCACCAAATTTTCAACATGGGGTTTTTGGGACCCCTTCTCATGAATGATGTCACTGTCATGGCATTATTCGGGCCTGAAGGGTGATTTCGCGGTCACTGCGCAGTCAGCATGAAATCAGCCTCCGAGACCTGACAACACCATGACAGTGACATCATTCATGAGAAGAGTCCCAAAAACCCATGTTGAAAATTTGGTGCAAAATAAAAACTGACTGTTCTGGCGCATGGCGTGCGCGGGTTTCTCACGGAGGCTCGTAAGTTTGCGAATTTTCAATATTTTCACTCCAGATTTTCAACATTGCCATTTTACCTCACCTCCTTATAAGCAGTATAGCTTTCATTTTTCACATCCTGCCCAAAATGTGCTTCTGCCCATGTAGCGCACAATGGCACAGTCGGTGTGCGAAATCAATGTATGGGACACATTAAGAAAATCACAGTGACACTGTTCATTAGCAGAGGTCTTAAAATGGCTATGTTGAAAATTTGGTGAAAAAATTCCAAAAGATTGACTGTTTCTGACGTGTGTTGCACAGTTCCCTCATGCGCTTGTAAGTTCTTAATTTTCAATATTTTCTCCAGATTTTCCACATTGCCTTTTACCACCCTCCTTCTGAGCAGTACAGCTGTCATTTTTGCATCCTGCTCAAAAGCGTGTTTCCACCCATGTAGCGCACAATGGCGCAGTCGATGTGTGAAATCAATGTATGGGACATATTAAGAAAATCACAGTGACACTGTTCATGAGCAGAGGTCTTAAAATGGCTATGTTGAAAATTTGGTGAAAAAATTCCTAAAAATGACTGTTTTACAAGCGTGTGTTACACAGTTCCTACATGCGCTAAATGAGTTAGAATTTTCAATATTTGCACTCCAATGACTTCCAAATACCTAAACAGCACATAGAAGCAAGCAACATTCGGCATTGACAAATGCTTGTACTTCTTGTCACTGATTTTAAGCCATGTCCAAGTGCCAAATACCACTGCAAATACCTGCAATGACGTTCGCCATTGACAAATGCTTGTTTTGGTGGTGGTGTTTGATTTTTTGCTGCTGCTAAGAGTCGTCTGCCCCCCCTCCCCCACACACACACTTGGTGTTTTTTTTTTTTCTTTAACTAAGAGCCTGATGCGAGGACTGATTGTCTCTGTCATTTACTATGTAAAAGAGACCATGTGGCTGTGAATGCTGACAGTGACTGTTCACTGTGTGGTCCTGACGTCTGTGCAGGTTTTCTACTTGGGAGGAAATATCCAACTTTCTTTTTATCAGTTCGTAGCATTTTATTTTTGAAGATGTAGGGACAGGAACATTTACTTTTATTGTGGTCATGGTGCCAACGGCCGAGAGGAAGGGGAGGGGTGATTGCTGTATGTATTTATTTTTATTTCTAAAGTTTCTCAAGGAAAAACATGTGTTAATAACATGCTTTTCATTTGTTATTTCAGGACCTTTTCTTTTCCCCCAGTAATCTTTGTCTGTGTGCCGGTTGTATCCGTCATGCTTTGCACTTCAGGGGCAGTCAGTCAAGTGCACTGTTGACACCTCTGCTGGGGTTACAGAACTGCGCTTGGTGACAGTTAGAAAAAAAGAAAAAAAATTCCCTGCTATTTATAAGAAGGAAGTGGAATACTTACTGTAAGCAGGTGAATTATTTTACTTGAGTGCGACTTGAGCCCTGTTTTATGTTTGCCAACAGTAGCTGTTTGTTTATTAATTTATTGTGTTTTGGTTGGCGGGGAGGGAGTGTTGAGAGCGACAGAGTCAGGAGACAGCAAGTGTACTTGTGCTGCATTGAGTACAATGGACTGGAGAGGGAGTGAACGTTAAGGGAAATGTTTTTAAAAGGTTTGTGACCATATTTTAGGCTGCAGCAACATTTTTTTACAAATGGGACTGTGGAATTTGTTTTACATCTACATGGACTGCTGGTTCATACTAGGCAGTGTTGAGTCTCACGGCTTTCAGTACCACTGGTTTAGTGGAGGAACAACATGGTGGTTTGGTTTCTCAATTTTCGGGGGTCGGATTGAATTCTGTTGGAGATGCGGCTGACTGGCGCTTTTTGCGTGGGTAATGCCAGGATTTACCATGGCAGAAATGTGCCAGTCAGCTAATCAGGGACTCAGATTCTCAGACCCCATTGTATAATGAGGGATTTACCCTTGCCTCATGTCGTATGTCAAGAGGTGCAGCTGAGTGACTTAACCACATGAGAAGTAAGTAATCCCCCAACTACCCACATCCTGGAGTGCCTTATTGTGATTATACAATGGACCAATGTATAAAAAAAATTCTAAATATGTTTTTGTTTTTTATAAATGCCTTTTCTCAGTTGTAGGTTACTGCAGGATTTACCCATGGGTAAAGACCTTAGCTGACCAATCAGCTTACAGGATTTTTTTAATGTTGATTGTGTGATACAGAGTATACAATACAGCTAGTACATAACAATAGCAGGTTACCTAGTCAGTACCATTTAGTAAGTTCAGAGTACACTCCACATAAACAACAGCAACAGTACAGATTTGACATTAAATAATGCTATCTGCTTTTAAGGATTTTGAAGCAAATGTAACACAGCGTCAGAATACTGGACATTATGTAAGTGGTGCTGGCTGGCTGCTCCCCCACCAAAGAACTAGACTTACCTCACTGTCATGAGGGGGCAATTGGTGAAGCAGCTCTTTCATGCTGGCCCACTTTTCAGGGACTTTGGCACAGGGGATCTGTCCCTCCGGAAGGCCATGGAAATACTGTTGTACCTGAGAAACACAACCCAGTGTTGAGATAAGAACAGAAGGAAAACTAATACAGAACTTCTGGAAGTTTTTGCTACAGACATAATTCTAGCCCTTCAGTGTTCCCAGAAGGTTATTACACCCAGGTCACAGTCATTCTAATCTGGATGGGCACACTCTCAAAGGAACCTGCCAACAATATCCACTCCGCTAGGCTGTTCTGCTATCAGGCCTCCTCCAGAGAATTATTAGCTATGCTTAGGGCTGTACATTTGTCATGGACACATTCAAAGAAAATCATGGTATTGTCATGGTCAAAATTAAAGAAATCATGAAAATCATAGTAAATGTTATGGCTCCATTGTGTGTTAAGCAAATTTCCTCTATTCTGACATATTTTTATACAAGCACATTAGGAAAGACTTCAATGCTCTAAAAATGACATTGTTCGGCTACCCTGTGGCGGGATGCCAGGGCTCACATGCATGCACCAGCATTCTGCACTGGGGCAGACTGAGAACCAAGGGCACCGTAGTGGTGAGACACTAAGCTAAAAGATGTATCTGATATTGGCAAACACCAAAAAGTATATATTTTATGGGTACAGGGCATATATTTCCTATGTTTTCTCTGAAAACAATCATATTCATGTAAGAGGAGGAAAAGGCACCATTAATTCTCTTCATGAAGAACCAACCAGATCATCCACATATTCAATATTGTGCCATAGTTTCTCATACAGAAATTTCCTTCATGATTAAACACCTTTTTTTCTCAATGGACTGAGGAGAAGCATTAGTATTTTGATGTTCTAATATTATTCTTTTAGTTGCCATAGTAGCTAAATATAATATATTTTCTTGATTATTACAGGTCAAATTTATGGACATAACTTTATTAAATAAAAACAAAAATTAGGTGTTTATGGATTTCAAGAAGTTTTGATATCCAGTTCCTTATATCTGCTGATCATTTATTAGTATATGTGCAGCCCCATAAGCAGTGGGAAGATGTGCTGTGACTTCACAGCCATGCCAACAATTACTAATGAAGGGGATACTCATCTTTTATATACTTACTTGGGTCACATAAGCTCTATCGATAATTTTTTTTGGACTGATTTATTTTTTGCAGAGACATAGACCATACTCCCTATTTAATTTTAATTCTTTTCAGTTGCTTGACAGTCCAACTAAGTCCCAGTTCCTTTTGCTATTTTTGTTAGTCTCAGTTCTTGGCTCCCTATGAAATGAAAGATCCCAACTATACATTCTAAACAGATGTTTTTTTATAGTTATTATTACCTGTTAACTTTTTAACCTATTAAGTTAGTGTCAGTGGCTCAGTAGGTAGCACACCCATCACTGGGTTCAAAAGATCAGAAGGTCATAAGTTCTAGTCCCACACCAGGGATATAAAGGGTGTGTGTGGCAGGGGGGAAGCACTGCTTTGTTGAGGTGCCATCCCTCAGAGGAGACATTAAACAGAGGTTCCTTCTGACCATCTCTGGCTACTGTCTAGGTGAAAGTAAAAGATCCCATGGCACTTATCAATGAATAGTGGGGTTATTTTTTTATTAAAAGAAAATATCAACAAATCACAGTACTGAAATACATCACGTAATTAAAACAAACACCCCTTTCATTTTTTTACATCAGTCTTTATTATAAAAATTTTGCAACTGTATAATAGAAATACAGCAGATGCAGGCAGTTACAGTCTGGTCATTTGGAAGCAGTACATATCATTATAGTATAGACACAGCAAAGTAATGACTACACAGTTAAAGATAAATCTGTCTATAATGGGCTGAAATACCTTGCAATCTCTCATTCAGGTGCAATTAGTATACAATTAATGTTCCATACTGAGCCAGAAATAATTCAATATATACTGAGGTCCAGCTATAAATAAAGCCTGGGGAGTCAGACTAGGACCCCTAGGGGATAAATATGGAGTCCATTCCTAATTGATACATCACCCATGTACATGTAACAATCACACTGGAGTGTGGTGTACATAATTATGGAACACATACAAACAGAAGTGAGAAAGAAGTGCGTGCCTGGGTTCAAATCCTAGCTGAGGCACTTACATCTTTCTCACCTCTGTATATATCACCCATATACTCCAGAATTCCTCACACCGTGTCTGATGATCTCAGATGGAGGATGTAAGGGTCTCCATTCTATACATAGTGTTAACTGTTTGAGCCCACATTTATTTGTTTGTTTATTTATTTTTTTAATTGGTAATACCTTTGAGCTGGAAGCTTGCTTTCAAAGGTTCCACGTCAAGGCAAGCAGAAACAATACAAGTAGCAATGGAATGATGTAAGTGCGAGTTACAGAGGATAATTAACATACAGGTAAATACATATTTAGCAAACACACAATGAGGCAATCAGAAGTTGAACTTTGTCAGGAGTGGTGGGGGAGAGAGAGGTTGAGGGAGAACAGGTGGGAATGGGGATAGGGATGAGAGGGGTTAGGGTGTATAGGTGGGAAGGAGGGGTAGGGAGCAGAATAAGTAAGGAGATTGGGTGGGAAACAAGAGGTTAGGTCAAGTAGGCAGGTGTGAGGGGAGAAGCAGGCCAGAGGGTAGGTAAAATTAGGGTTAGCACTGGAGTCACGGCTGCTTAAGGTGGTAAGGTGTTGGAGTTTTCTCTTAAATGGCTCAAGCTTAGGCTCATTGGTAATGTCTGGGGAGATCATTTAGCCAGCATGGTGCACGGTAGGCAAAGGACAGCTCGCTTGTGACATTCAGAAGAAAGGACTTGCAGTGATTGTCTGGACATACCTCTTGTCTGTTGGGATTGGATGCTGCGTTTATGAGGGTTCTGGATAGCTGGTAGAGTTAGGCCAAGGCAATTTTTTCCCCTTGGAGACAGACCTGGTAATTACTCGGTATTACTCGGTTGATAAAGGTGAAATAAAGCGTAAGCCCATTGAGACCACCTTCCCCCACCTGCGGTATATATATTCCCATTGTCAAGTAGCTAGCTATCCAAGGCTTTTTGAAACATTTGAATTAATATATTAACTAGATAAGGTGGCAATGAATTCCAC
This sequence comes from Neoceratodus forsteri, assembly GCA_016271365.2. Taxonomy (NCBI): domain Eukaryota; kingdom Metazoa; phylum Chordata; order Ceratodontiformes; family Ceratodontidae; genus Neoceratodus; species Neoceratodus forsteri. Next base: position 134,737,552 of record JADMNL010000029.1, read on the forward strand.
ATATTGGTAACCCTAACGGTGAAAAAATTCTCTCTTTTATTAGTTCTTATTTTAGGTACCTTCAGTTGTTTGCTATGACATCTAATGCCATCAGGTTTATCTACCCATTCTATGTTACAATCCCTTTCGAAGTTGGGGTCTTTTAATATGTTAAATAGCATAAGTATGTCCCCATCTGATCCTACGAGTCTCAAGGTTGTATAGGTTCAATGCATTTAACCTTTCAGGGTAGGGAAGAGTCTTTAGGGATGTTACCAATTTTGTGGTTTTTCTTTGTACTGATTCCACTAGCTTGACATCTTTAGTTAGACAGGGAGCACAAAAGGAGGCAGCATAATCCAAATGGGGTCTAACATACATACTGTAGTATAAAGAGGGAGAATACATGCTCTGCTCCTGTTAACAAAGGCTTTTTGGATCTATGTCAAAATTCTGTTTGCTCTGAGAGTTATCTGTCTGCACTGGTCTACACATGTAAAGTATTTGTTTACAATTATCCCAAAGTCACTTTCTGATTCAACTGTTTTAATCATGGATGTATCAAGTATATACATGGTATATGGATTCTTCTTTCCGAAGTGCATAACAGAACATCTGTCAATTCTAAATTCCATTTTATTGGTCTTGGCCCATAGATCTATTCACATGAGATTGTGTCGAAATAGATCTATTTTAGAGTTGAAGAAGAAGAAGAAGAATCAGTATTTATATAGCGCTTTTCATACATCCCAAAGTGCTTTACAAGCAATGCTAGACTGGTAGTGAAGTGACTGAATGTGTGGTGGCGGCCATATCGCACATCACCACCCTCACACAGCCTGGATAATTGCATGAACTGGTTTATGGGAAGGGGAATGTTGGCCAGGACACCGGGAATGCTTCCTACTCTTTGTGAAGAGTGCCCTGGGTTCTTTACTTCCACCTGGACACCCACCAGGACAACACCAGGATGGGCAGAAGGGATCTCGGTTTAACGTCTCATCCGAAGGATGGCACACCCCAGCAGTACAGCACCCCCTAGTACTGCACTCAGATGCCAGCTATTTTTAGGTGCAAGTCCAATCCCAGTGTGGGACGAGAACCCATGACCTTCTGGTCAAGAGGCGGATGTGCTACCAACTGAGCCATGCTGACACCTAGAGATGGTTTCTACTTCCGAGCATACCTTGGTGTCAATGGTAAATCTGGCCACCTTACATCCTAGTTCCTCATTTAAATCCCTAATAAAAATGCCAAACAGGACAGGGCCCAGCACAGATCCCTGAGGGACCCCGCTTGTCGCCTCAATTTCATTGGACAGAAAACATGATATTTGCACCTGCTGTGGCCTATTTGCCAGCCACCCTGAGACCCATCTGACTATGAAAGGACTCAGTCCTAGCTTAGCCATTTTGGCAACAAGTTGTGCGTGTGGGACCTTGTCAAAAGCCTTCTTGAAATCAAGAACTACATTCACTGGCATTCCCTTATCCAATCTATTACTGATACTGTCGTAGAATGAAATCAGGTTAGTGGGGTCAGCCAGTTGGTTTGGGCATAAAGGTCACAGGTGTGTGTAAGTCTGTGCGCACCTAGTACTAGTCTGCAGGATTTATTTGAGGCCATGCTAAATCATTTGAGGGTAATGTCAGAGGCTGGACCATACACCTCAAACCCACTGTCAATGATGGAAAGTATGGAACCTTCAACAGCGAGTGACAACGCCTCTAGGATCATGCTATGGCGGTGCCTGTATAAGAAGTCAGTTCTGAAACTGACAGCCTTAACAATATGGTCAACTTGATGGACAAAGGATGAGGAGCTATCAAGGGTTACACCTAAGTATTTAAAGGTACACACTTGTTCTAGGGGAGTTTACATGCTGTTTAGGATTGTCATGTGATAAGCCTTGTGTTTATGCCCTGTGTTGAGTTAACTGATGGATGGGGCTATGTTTAATAACCACAGTCTGGTTATTACTTCTTTAGCTGCTAATATCAGCAATAATAACAATTTCAAAGTCTTGGCTTGTATTCCTCCAAAGGGAATAGACATGAGAACCAAGGATGGGGTGAGCAGATCCTGGTCTGTACATACCCTGTTTAAAGAATTGTTTATGTCTTTCCAATACTCTGCAAGCACAGGGCAGGTCCAGAAAACATGAGTGTGATTGGCTTTCTCTTCTCCACAGCCTCTCCAACATATCCTCATAGGGTGCCCTATATATGTTGCTTGTAGAGCTGGGATGCAGAAAAATAGAAACACAGAAACATAGACTTTGATGGAAGAAAAGGACAGCTTCACCCTCCCAGTCTGCCCATTTTCCCTTCCTTTTGGATAAGCTGCAGATCCTAGTTAACCAAAAGCCTACTTCCACCCACCCCCCCACTAGAATTGCCTTATGTCTGTCCCATGCATTCTTGATTTCCCCATTGTTTTTGACCCACTGCCTCATCTGAAAGGCCCTTCCATCGTTCACCACCCTCTCTGTGAAAAATACTTCTTCACGTTGCCTCTGAGCCATCCCCCTCTATCTTCAAATTGTGCCCCCCACCTATTCTTCTGCATCTTTTCTGAAAGATGCTACCCTCTGGACTTTGTTGATTCCTTGAGGTACTTGAATATTTCTATCATAACCCCACTCTCCCTTCTTTCCTCTAGGGCATACATATTAAGCTTCTTTAGTCTCTCTTCATATGGCTTCTGGTGCAGACCCTGCACCAATTTAGTTGCCCTCCTCTGGACTGCCTCATCCTGTATATGTCCTTGTGGAGATGGGGTCTCCAGAACTGCGTGTAATACTCCAGATGGGGTCTCACCAACTGTCTGTACAGAGGCATAACAACTTTCTGTTTTCTAGTGGTGATGCCTCTTCCTATGCATCCCAGTATCCTCCAGCCCTCCTTACTGCCTTCTCACATTGCTTGTCTATCTTTAGGTCATCTGGTATAACTACCCCCAGGTCCTGTTCCATTTTGTTGTTGTTAGTACCTCTCCCCATTGTGTACCCTTCCCCTGGGTTTTTGTTTCCCAGGTGCATTATTTGCACTTCTTTGCATTGACTCCTAAGCTACTATACCTTTGACCATTCCTCCAACCTTTCCAAGTCCCTTCTCATCCTTTCCATCCCCCCTGTGTATCAGCCCTGTTGCAGATCTTTGTGTCACCTGCAAAGGCATACTTTTCCTTCCAGCCCCTCCATAGGGTCACCTATAAAGACATCAAGAGGACTGGTCCCAGTACTGAACAGCAGGGTACCCGCTAGTAACCCCCTTTCCTCAGAGTGGACTCTGTTTACTAATTACCATCTGTCCTGTTGTCCATTTACTGTTATCCTCCATGTCCTGTTGTCCAGCCACTTTTTACCAGGTTACCACCCTGGGACCCACTCCCAGGCTGGCTAAATCACAGCCAACTTTTCAACAAAAAATCCTGCCATTGCACAGAGGATGTAAGTTGGTAGTAAGGGATAGAGTATTTATTCCACTTTTTGAATGTGTGGTCTGTTACCATTTCTGAATTCCACCAGCTAAGAACATCTGCCGTGGAATGTGGTGCAAGCTCGAGCAGGTCTTTATAAAGGCTGCCTATCAAATGGGACCAGTGCATGCCTTGTTGATGGTCTTTAAGTATAGCACAAATACAAGGGACCTTATTGAAAAGTTGTTTGACTGTAAGACCTAAACCCATGAGATAAGACCTAATTTGCAAACACCTAAAATACACATTTCTCGGAAGGTGACACTCCTGCTGTAAGTCCTGGAATGTTCTAAAACACAGAGTTGTGTAAAACTTATATCTATAGATATATATTTTTTCTGCAAAAAAACTTTGTTAATGCAGCATTAGTGTTCCAGTGACAAAGTTGGGAAATGTGGTTTTAGGGTTTCCAACCCTAATATCCCCCCCCACCCTGGCTTTCCAACCCTAACACCCCACCCTGATTTTCCAACCCTAATACCCCACCCCCACCTTGCAAGCAGGAACAGGCATGGAGGTTTGCCTTGGGGTTGTGAACCTAATGTTCACCCCATTCCACGAGTAAGGAAACTGAGATGGGTACAGTATAAAAAAATGGGGTGAGAATTAGGGTTCACAACTCCAAGGCACCCCCCATGCCTGTTCCTGCATACAGGGTGGGAGGAGGTGTTAGGGTTGGAAAGTCAGGGTGGGGATGAGGTATTAGGGTTGGAAACCCTAAGACCACATTTCCCAACTTTTGTCACTGGACCTCTAATGGCACATTAACAAAATATTTTGCAGAGAATTTCCTTACTTTTTGGTATAATCATAGGCTTATTTGCTTCTCCTAACAATCCATAGTTTTTGAGAGATTGTAATTGTATCCTTCCCTCATCACTCCATAATCCTCTGCGCATTTTCATGTGGGAACGCAGGGCCTCCTGGGCCCTGCACTGCCATGTATACATAAAGCCTGCACTCCCACGATTCAGAGGAAACGTGAGAAAGAATTTCTTCACAGAACGGGTGGTGGACAAGTGGAACACTCTGCCAGAGGAAGTGGTGGGGGCTGAAACAATCACGGGATTTAAGAATGCATGGGATAGACATAAAGGAATTCTGGAGGTCAGGGGTAAGGGGCAACAGACTTCTAGGAAAACATAAACTGAACTTACAAGCTCAAATGGGCAGACTGGGTGGGCCATAGGCCCTTATCTGCCAACACTGTCTATGTATCTATGTATCCCAGCACTCCATAATGGTTTTCATATTTGCTTCTGTGAGTGCACAGTGCAATCCATCCATAATGTCTGAGATATTGTAACAGTATGCCTATTTCCTTGTGGGAGTGCAGGACACTCTGGGGCTAAAAAAACATATAAAAAAACTGACCCCAGAATCTGATTCTACGGGCCCCAGTTAGGTAAACACAACTATTTACTAAAGCCCTGTATTTTTTTTTTTTTTTGCAATTTAATTTTATTTCCCTCACTAACTGAAAACAAGATAGCAGTAGCACAAAAAAAGATTACGCATTTGCAGCAAAAGATCCCGCATTTGAGAAAAAGGATTCCGCATTTGCGATAAATAATTCTTTTTGAGTGGGACATCTAATTGTCTCATAGGAAATAATTTGAAAATTTAAAATGTAATAACTTTGGAACAAATTAATATTTTTTCAATAAACCTTCAAAAGGCACATCTGTGACCCAAGACCTATATACCTTCAACATTTCAGAACAAAATTTCATACCATTTGTGATCCTACCCACTGCTTTGTCACACTGCCCTGCTACCTGGAGGTCATCAGATATGATAACCCCAAAGTCCCTTTCCTGTTTAGTGACTCAGGCAGTGTCAGTTTTTTTTCTTGCTTGTTTGTTTGTTTGTTTCTTTGCTCCTTGCTTCCTTCAGCACTTGGTTCCCCAGAGCACCCCAACCCCATCACCTCACCTTCTCTGGGAGCTTCCCTGACTCTTATGTTACTCCTGTGGTTTGCCCCACATGGCAGAACCCTCAGAATGGGCCAGGTTCCTTGGGTACACACATCCAGCCATCAGGGAGGTGCCCAGGTTGGTGAGTACATGGCCTGCGGCTGTGCTGAGGCCATCATGTTGCACTGAGTGGGGGCGGTCCACTTTTCCATTTTTGAGATGCAGGTAGCTGTGTTACACATGTCGTGCATGGGAACATGCATGGTGGCACCAGCCTCTGCTTCCCTCCTTGAGCTGCTCCGTTGCACCGCTATCTGAGGTCACCCAGGTCATAGAATGGCTGAAGAGTTGGTTGCCCTCCTCCTCCCTTCCCAGAGAGGAGAGCATCCTCTGGAATGCTGGACCCCCAGCCAACCTCAATGACCTGTGCCCATTTCTGAACATGAGTCACCGTCATCGCAAGCAGTACTGCTACTGCTGCACTGACGGAATGGCATCAGCTTGTTTTCCAGAAACAAACACCAAGAATTATAGTATTTTCATGGCAAATACTGAAGTCATGGGGTTGTCACGAAAATTACCAAAAGCATGGAGTTTTCATAACAATGGGAAAATCATTGTATCCATGACTACTGTGACAAAGGTATAGCCCTAGTTATTTATTTAGTTTTTGTTGACTGGAAGGAGGACTAGACAATTTTTGCCTATTTTCAGCCTCGTCCCGGGGGAGGGGGATATACATGTAGATGGATGCTGACTGACATTGAACCAGATTAAGCTGTTGGTGGTATTTTTAGTGAATGGGGGAAATTTGACCAGGGCACTGGGGACATTCCCCTACTGTCCTGTAGGGGGGAACCTCTGGCCATTTGGAGTATGATGGCCACTTGTCCTGAGACAGTGAAGGGAGAGGATGTGTTTGTGGCAGGAGAGCAGGCCTCCTCTTCTGGCCACATAAATCTAGAGGCTACAGAAAGACAAATGTTGATACAGGAATTTCAGCAAGAGAAGGATATCTTGGAGGAACAAAACTTGCAAAAGGATGCTTTAAATATGGATATATTTATATATATATATTATATATATATATATATATATGGAATCAGATCAGGAGGTATGTCAAACTATAGATGTAGCCACAGAAAAAGAGGATGCTGCCTTTATAATGTATCAGATGCAGGCAGAAGAACGTAAATATTTGCAGAAAAAAGGACTTACAGAAACGGCTGGATAAAGCAAAATGTGTTAGTAATATTGGAGGAAAGAGCCATAAAACCTTTAAAACACAAAATCCAGGTGATATTTCAAAAACTATAACCCCAGTATTAGTGCAGACAGATATAGGAAACCCACTTCATGCTACCGCAGCTGGCAGTGAAAACAGGAGTGCTTCTGTGTGCCGAGAGATGCGTGGGCCTAAACAGCTGCAAACATTTCAATCCGTGGATCACACAAACACCAAAAATCTTTAATTGATACACCTTCTCGAGAAGAAACAGTTTTTAGAAACCTTGACTGTCCACCTAGAAAACAAAATGAAATACTCCAAGAGTCGAATAACTGTATATCTGACAGATGCCAAATTGTTTCTGATACTCAGGCTGGTGACTTAGTACTTCAAAGGCCATGCCACTTGATGATTCAGCTGGTAAGAATTTTGAAACAGAGAACAACAGTGAGCGATTGGAAACAGAGAAAAAACAGACATAATGCTAGTGGAACAAGGTAAAGACATTAACTCATTAAAACAAAATGCACAGCAAATTAAAACTGCATGCCGGCCCGGTGGTGCAGAAGGCTGAGGCACTGGTGCCTCACCTCACACCATGCCAGCAACCACGGTTCAGGAACGGACATGGGGCGCCGGGGGCTGGCAGGGGAAGGAGAAGATTGAGCATCCGGAGGAGTGCTCTCCTCTCCTAGAGTTGGGTTGGGTGGGAAGTCCCGCTCTGTGAGTGTCCCCGGTGGAGATCAGGGTACTACAAGAAGTGGCGCACAAGAGGGACCAGAAAAAGCGTGAAAAAGCACACATGCCATCCGGATGATGGCGGCCCGCCTCCTTGCATCTCTAGCCGAGATACCTCCAGGCTGCATTATGTACCCGGTAAAGCTGCAAGGGCGCTACATTATGCTCTGGTCTCGCGTCGATGGCCTGGCGGATATGAGGGCCCCCCCCCCACGAAGAGATACGTCGGGGACGACCGGGGCATCAGAGCAGCTGGATGGTGGATCGGTCAGAGGAGGCAACAGTAGGACTTGGCCGCCCAAAGGAGAGGACGACAGCGGGCACATCAGGGGAGGTATAAAGAAATAATGCAAAAAAAAAACTGCAAGCTATAAACTGGGGCTTAGAAAGGGAAGGTCTGAGACACTTTCAGGTCTGATTACAGGGAAAATGCCGCGATCACTTGAACAAACACTGCAAGAGGCAGGATGGAAAAAAGGGGATACTGGTCAGTGGTTACCTGACCCACAGCATAGTCCCATTTCTGGTGTCTCCTCACAGAAAAATTCTAATATCAATATAGAAGAGGCACAAAACTTTACAGAGAACTTTTCTACTGATTTTGATATAAATCTCCATGCTGAGGACATGGATGTATCCCCAGCAAGTACTGAGAAACTAGAGAAAGTTACAGCCATCACAAATTCTTCCTCGGAGGAAGAAGGGATAAACAATAGACAGCAAACATGGGGTGAGCAAATGGAACAGGACAGTACCCCCCCTTGATTCGAGGGAACAATCTAGAACAAAGTGGGAACAGTTTTGTCAGAAGATCACTTCCCCAGCAGCCACCTCCAAATCAAAGAAGAAACGCTGTACGCTGCAGTGTCTAGGTGGTCTTGATGTACAACTGGACAGACTTTATGTGGGAAGCGTGTAATTAAACAGTCGAAGAGTTTTTCACAAATGAGATTTTGCATTAATTCATGTTTCGGAGATTGCTTATTTGATATAAGTTTTAAAACCCTCAAAACTTAAATAGATTTTGAGTCAAATCGACAAATTGAGATATTCTGCTTTGTGGTTACCATTCCATGCCATCCATTAACAAAACTTTCCATAAAATGGTAACAATCTTATTCAGAAATGAAACTGTATCAGTGCAAGATATTTCCCATTGGTTGCAGAAAGATGTGAACTCCCCTCCCAACCCATTTTGATGAAGTGCATTTCTGGACAAGGGGTGGAAATATAAAGTAAGATTAAGAAATAATAACCTGGCTAGTACACCTCCTAACAGCTTTTTGAGGCAGGAAAGAGGCCATTGTTTTATTTTGGACGGCTGAAAACCTGTTTTAAATGTGGATCTGTCGACATCTGAGTTTTGCATGTGATCACTTAAAGTGCAATTTGTGTTTCGCCTATGGGCATGCTAGTACTGACTGCCAAAATGAGTTAAGATGCAATCTCTGTGATGAGGTGGGACATGCATTTAGAGCATGCCCATGGGCAGTGAATAATAGAAAGGATAGTCTTGATCAGGATAAGATAGTGACAGAAGCCCAAAAAAGGATATTTCAGCTCAGAAACAGGCACCAGAAGATCCTGCATCCCCCCCAAAAAAAAAAACCAGAGGAAAAAGCTCCTCCAGAACAAACATCAAAATTGCAAGAACCCCAAGATTTCCTTCTGGAAACCATAAATATTTCTCAGAAGCTTGATTCAGCTACTATGAGCCATGAAATAACAGAGTTAGAAGTTAAGGAACAGGCTGCTATGCCCTCTCCTGATATGATTCCGGTGTCAAGAAAGAGAGCCATGAAACAAAAAAGATCTAAAGCAAAAACTGCCAAAGCTGCTTACCCTGTTCAGGCTATTCCACTACAGAATAAATATGAGCTACTTTCCCAGGAATTTGAACAGGGGGAGACTCGGAAACATCTTTACAACCCCCGATTTCATCGGACTCAGAGAAAGAGGAAGAGAATGATACTAAAATTAGAACTAAAAGATTGGGGTAAGAACCAGAAGCAGTGTTCGTGTAAATAATCCAGCATGAGAAGAAATGACAGAAAGGGATTTCTCCATTCTGGCATACTATTTTTACAAATTATGTCTATCCTATATACAGTCTCATTAAACACTAACAGTGTTAAAAATGCAAGGAGGCGATTAGTGGCCTTTAACATTTTAAAAGAGCTAAATGCTGATATCTATTTTATACAAGACACCAGATTAAATACAACAACTATAATACAATCTGCTCAGAAACATTGGTGCTAGGGACCTTCATATTTTTCCTTTGGGACAGATGCATGTGATGGGGTGGGAATTTTGTTACGAGGTGATAATTTTAAAGATTCTAAAATCCTGGATATAGTACCAGGGAGGGCACTATTGATAGACTTCAGCAGAGATCGCAAAGAATGGAGAGCAATTAATATCTATGCCCCATCTAAGAAACAAGAGAGAGAGAGTACAAATATTTAATTTGATAAAACCATATTTATTCACAACTGAAAATATCATATGGGGGTGATTTCAATTGTGTAATATCAAAAAAAGATAGAGGGGCATGAACAGACAAAGATTTTGTGACACCCACTGTTTAAAAAATATTGTATCTGTTGTATGGTTACAGGATGTAAATAGAAAATGTCATGAACAGGGTGGGCATACTTTTTAAAGGAACACTTTCCACAAGAATTGATTTATTTGCATCAAGTTTAATTAAGGTTCATAGTGCTGAGACAATACCTATTCCTACACTCTGGAATAAGATCCAGAAAACCTTAGCTAAACGCTTGCCCTGTCACATTCTTCCTCTTCAAATCCTTGTTCCTGAGGACCTTCTCGAGGTCTGTCATTGCTTCAAGTCAAGCTCTTAACATCACAATTTGTTACTGCCGTAAATTCTGGACTTAAACCTCAACCATTGCCTGAGGTGTCATCTGAGTCCTCCCTTCTGTCATTGTCAAATCAGGTCCCAACATCACGATCTGTCTTTGCTTCAGATATTGAACTTAAACCCCAGCCATTGCCTGTGGCATCTGTTGTGTTTCTCCTTAGAACAGTCATTCCTCCCTAGGCCATCATGTCCAACCCTCCCCTATCTCATCTGACCTTCCCTCCCAACTCCCTATATCCCCCCTCTCCTTCCCACCCCACTTGCCAGGCCATGCCTACAGTACTTATCAAAGGACTCTTACATCGCAATCTTCTTCGCACTTTCATGCTAGAGGAACTGCCACTCCTGCTCACTATGACTCCTCCAATGATGTTTACTGTATAAACCTTAGCTCATTACCTTACATCTATATATCTGTATCTATGCAATGTATTTAAATGGCACTACCTCCTGTTGAACCTATTGCTATGTTCTGGTGGAAGTATCTTGTCACATATGATGGTTATATGTTATTATGTTGTTATTATTACTATGTAATTGCTATGCACATTCACTCAATCTGTTATGTCTTAACCCTGTTGACAATTGTTTTGTCCCAGGTCCATCTTGTAAATGAGCTTGTCTCAATGATGTTCCGCCTGGCAAAATAAGGATTTTGATTGATTGATTGATTGAAACCTCTGATCATGTTATTATATTAGTAGCCTTAGGTTTACAGGAGAACATATCATATGGAAAAGGATATTGGAAATTTAATGTTATTATGTTAAAAGAACCTCTAATTACTTCTCAAATTCAGGATCTATTAAAAGCAATGATGACTATTTATGGATTATATAATGATTTGAGCCATTGGTGGGCAGATACTAAGAATTAAATCAAAATTAAGCTTTCTCAAACTTCAGTATTTAAACACACAACTCAGTATAAAAAATATGTACTTTTGCAATCTCAATTACATAAGTTATATAGTGCTGGTAACACACAAAGGACTAATCTTACATCACAGATAAACAATATTAAAAAAGAGATGGAAAACATCCAGTATTGCAGAGCCTCCTCAATGTTATTACAACATAGGATTTGTTTCCCAGGCAAAAGTGAGTTTGGAGATCCTTTTATTTCAAGCACAAAGAGAATAGCAGATAAGAACATGACAGAAATTAAAGATCAAGAAGGTAAAACCTTAACTGCAACTCAGGACATATTGAAAGAAATTTCCAGATATCTTGAACAGATGTATGCTACTCCTCAACTAGATGAAGGAAGAATGAAGGAGTTAATACTTTTCTTATCCCTCCCTACTGCCCCTAGTGAAGTACTTAATATATTACAAGATCCCATTAGTAAACAAGAAATTGATTGCGCTATTAAAACATTAAAAAATTATATTTCCCCACAGTTAGACGGCCTAACATCTGAATTTTATAAACATTTTAAAAATATACTATTGGATATATTAGTGGAAGTTTTCAACTGGATTTTCTTAAATAATAAAATAGATTTTCATTAATGTACATCTGTACAAATTTTCATTCATAAAAATAATGAACGCTGTAACTTAGATAATTGGAGACCTTTAAGTTTAATAAACTTATCAGTGTCAGTGGCTCAGTAGGTAGCACACTCGCCTCTGAGGCCAGGAGATCAGAGGGCTGTGGGTTCAGTTCCCACATCTGGCACTTGGGTTAATATCCCAGTACTGACACTGTAGTGCAGCATGAGAGGGGTGCTGCACTTCTGAGGTGCCGTCTTTCGGATGAGACGTTAAACCGAGGTCCCATCTGCCTGGATTGGTGGTAGTTCAGGTGGATGTTAAAGATCCCATGGCACTTATCAAAAAGAGTAGGGGAATTTCCCCGGTGTCCTGGCTAAATTTCCCTCATTCACTAAAAATACCACCAACAGCTTAATCTGGTTCAAGGTCAGTTGTCATTCATCTGTATCCCCTTCCCCCGGGTCGTGCCTGAAAATAGGCATGATTTGTCTAGTGCACTTACCCGGTCAACAATAAATAAATAAATAAAATAAATAAACTCAGACCAAAAAATATTAATGAAAATATTGTATAAAAGACTGTCTAAAGTAGCCCCATATTTAATTTCAACAACTCAGACATGCACAGTAGCAGGTAGAAACATTTACAACAACCTTATGCTAATTAGAGAATTAGTGGAGCAGGGAAAAGAGAATCTGATATCAGGATATTTAATGTCATTGGATCAACAAAAAACCTTTAATAGAGTTCCCCATCAGTTTATAATACAGGTTTTAAGAGCATATGGTATTCCACATACAGTTTGTGAATGGATCAAAATGATTTATAAACAAGCTGCAACTATTCCTTTAATTAATGGACATTTAGGGTGTTATGTCCCAGTGACATGTGGGGTGCAACAAGGGTGTCCACTAAGTTCCCTTCTATATATTTTCTGTCTAGACCCTTTATTAAGGCTAATAAATCAGGATGAACATATTAAAGGTATATCTCCAAGGGATGGAGCTATTGAACTTAAAACTTATGCATATGCTGACGATTTATGTTTATGTAAAGCCAATTAAGATTCAGGGGGAAAGGGCGTTGGAAATGGTGGAACGATATTCTAACATAGCAGGTGCCAAAATAAATAAACACAAAAGTGCTATATATTTACTAAGTGACACCACATAACATATAAATTCACTAGGTAACATTCCAGTTACAAAAGAACCTCTCAAAATTCTAAGGATTTATTTTTGGGAAAGGGAACAATAGTGAACTAAACGGGGGAAAAAAGTTAGAATATGCGAAATAAAAAGTTCAAGTCTGGAAAGCATGGCAGCAAACAAAAAGGAAAAAAAGTACTGATTGTGAAAACTTTTTTACTGTCCATTTTTACTTATTTAAGTGTTACATACCCTCTTCCCCCAGCATATGAGGTAACAAAACTTAGTTTAGTATTCCAGGTTACATGGGGGAGTAGATTGAACCCTATTAAGTGGGAAACACTATATCTTCCAATCAAACAAGGTGGACTAAATTTAATTAATCCAATATCTTTTTTCTATAGTATGTTTTTTAATTGGAATTTGAGAGATCCAGATATTCCTAATATAGCTTAATGGTCACTATTTGCTGCCTCATGGACACATTCTTTTTTTCAGGCCTGGAACCAGCAGATGACCCTTAAAACAAGGAATATACATAGTCCAGAACTCTGTAAACCAGCATTAACTAAATTAAGAAAATGGAAATTAGAAAAGAATCAGAAAGTCAATAAAAATAGAACATTTATATATCAACATATACAAGAACGAGTGTTTACAATAAGTCCAATACATAAAGGAGTACCAGAGAACAATTATAATAAGATACAGATACTGTTAACAGATAAATTAATTCCCCCACGAATATGGAACACAACATGGTTGACCTTCCATAAATGTTTGAGTGTTAAGGTGAATGCCAAACACAAAAGTGTGACAGAAAGGATGTGTCCATGAAGTACATGTATAAAAAAGGAGACCGTGGATCGTTTTCTGTTACTGTGTCCTTTGTAAAGCAGTTCTGGTCTCAATTGGCAATACATTGGAAAGAGCAAAAATGGGCAAATTAACCTATGAGGAAATAGTAGGGGTTATTCTGTACAAGGCTTAAAAGTTGAAAAGAGAGTATAGTACATGGTTAGGGCTTATTGTAAACTGAAATCAGTGGCTTTTCAAATGTTGTTGTAGGACAGTTCAAAGGTCAGAAAAGTTGTTGTACTATCGATCTGACATCACATCGATAGTACAACAACATTCCTGTTAATCAAACACAAACGCACTCCCATGTCGATGCTCCATCAAGAAAACCGGCAAAAACATGGCGGCAATGCTTAGCGAGAACCTCCGACTCCGAGACAGTTGACGGAAAGAGCCTCATACTGCTCCATGCCCCAAAAGTTATTTTTTTTATTTGGTTTTTAAAACATCACCACCAAAACCCAAAAAAGAAATGAAGGACAGAGCGACTCAACGAGTGGGAGCACCGAGAAGTGGGATCAGGGAGAAGCAGACGTTAGTGCGAGCAGCAACAGCTAAAGCAAAGCGACAATGGAGCTGGCGAGTGTCCTGCACTTTGAAACTATATACTATATAAAATAGTATATGGACAATCATACACAGACAAGGCTGTGTTTCCTTCTTGAGTTGAGGATGACATGGGCCTCTCAGAGCCGCTCTCGAGGTCCCTGTGATGTCATCTCAGCCCCTCGATGGAAACACAGCCTTGTTGTGTATGATTGTCCATACACTATTCTATATATTTAGACTAATATTGTCCTGCATCAAATTCATTCTATGGCAAGCTTGAGTCAAGCTTCTATTACAACAAATAAATCAGACTTCAGAACAACTGTTTCAAATATTGGAATATGAATTAAATATGCAACATAAATATGAGAAACAGATTCTAAATAACTCATTATGGATGTGTAGACGGAAAACAGTACCATTTTTTGAAAGAAGAAATAGGATAAAGATAATAACATCAGTGTTATTTTTGTTTGAACAACTGTTTGTTTGTACCTAAAGAATATTTATTTCTTTCTGACAGAAATACTTTCATTGTATTTTGATGTGTTGACTTAATCGTTGTAAATACTTATGTTGTGTATTTTAATAAAACATTCCCCTACTCTTTTCGAGAAGTGCCATGGAATCTTTAACATCCACCTGAAATACTACCAGAACAGGCAGATGGGACCTCGGTTTAATGTCTCATCCGAAAGACAGCACTTCAGGAGTGCAGCACCCCCTCATACTGCACTACAGGGTCAGTATTAGGATATTAACCCAAGTGCCTACATTCATGCAGAAATGGCTAAACCAAGACCAGCTAAGCCATCTAGTCATATCATGATTGTTGATATACTGTTTAATAGGACAGGGCAAACATAAATAAAAACAAGAGTTTACATGCTAGTGATTCACGTTGTTATACAATAAGGGTGAGACAGCTGAGAGCTGTCACTCTTACAGTAGTGCGAGTGCATTCAATGAAAACCAGCAGCCACTGAAACCATGGCTGACTGCTACAAATGCTACTGGCAGCATTAGAGAGTCCCAGGCACCAGGGTAGGCAGTGAAGTCTGGACCAGATGTAAGGAGACTAAGACAATTTGCATGCATTTACGATTTTCTTCCCAGCCCAGCAGGGCTAGGAAACAAGAAATATTCAACGCTCAGCACAAAGCACAGCAGGCCACTGCAGGAAACAAACTGGAGGTCAGTAGAGTCAGCAATTGTAAAAAATAAAGTAGTGGTAGGGGAGTAAGTTTTTTTACACACACCCTTGTGTGTGATTCCTTGATTAACTGCTCTAGAGTCACTCATGGGGTTTAGAAGGCAACACACCTTAGGTGTGTATAAAGTAAGCAATACGACACAACAGAGGTGGCTGTCATAGGTTAATGCACATCCCTGGGGTGTTGTGAGGAACAAGATGCATGTGCTGAGTGCTTGCTGCCCCGAGGCATGCATTAACCCATGTCACCCACCATCCCGGAGTGTCTTAGTGCACTTATAAAATGGATCCCTCTGTAACAAGGAATAAAAACTCATGACAACAGCTTTTAAATTTGAATAACAATTGATTTAATAAAAAAAAAAAGTCCAAGTTAATTAGGAAAGAAATAGTTACAGTATGATAGGTAGCACCCCCCCCCCAAGAAAAAGTACCCGTTTATTAAGTTGTAATTATCAGCCTTTATCTGTTTTCTGTTTTTCCCTTTGGTGGGCTGTGGCACCGCTGAGTGCTGTGGCTTCTACTGTATTTCTTTTTTTTTTCCTAGATCAAGATAAACTTGCTGTGGCTGTGATTATGGATGCCTGTTTCCATGTGGTGCCAGGTTGGGGGGGGGATCAACCAAGTGATTTGGCAGTTCATCAGACTGCCAGTTTAATTTCTTTATTTTTATTTGAGGGTTACTGTTGAACCTCTTTTAGTGATTTTAAATACTCTGTGGATTAGATTTTGGCCACCAGAAACAACTGCCTTGTCTATTGTGGTAGTGCCAGTTAAAGCGCTTGAAGAGAGAGCGCTAGTGTGAGGCAGGGTGAGCATCCCATATGCTGCCATGGTGACCAGAAGCAGGCAAACAAAGATGATTGTGAGCGTTACCAGTCACAAGAACGTGCTTTTTAAAAAAACTGTATTAATTAATGCTGTAGTGGAGCGTGCGGCCAAGTGACGGGGATGGGGAATGTCACCAATGCAGTGGTGCAGTGAGCAACTGAGTGCCAGGGGAGCGACAAGCCTGTCAGTTAGAGTTGGGGAAAGCCTGTCACTTCAGGTGGGTGGGAGCAGCAGGCTGGAGAGGGTACACAGGAACACTCTTCACTGAGAAATTAAGGCCTACCAACAAGAAGGTGGCATGCCTAACAAGTAGATTCATCTTACAATATTATTTGTCAATGTTAGCAACGTGAATTGTGTTTGCTGGATGGGGAGTTATAGAAAATGTTTAATAAATTACTTCTAGAAGGTTAGGGCATATATCATGTCTACTGTACTTAACAAACATGGCTGCTAGTACTCTTTTTAATAAACAGTTCTAACAGGCATGGATATGTGAGTTGCACTGCATCCTACTTACCAAAAGAGCTCCCAAACCAGTGGTTGTCACCTCATAAGGCACCAGGTTCTGAACCCTCTTAGCCAGTCAGGACACAGGAAGTTCCTTACCTAATTATAAAAACATTCACACCTCTTCCCATACTTTATTCTCTATGTAGAGGTGGAAACATTTATTATGGTTCAAAATGAATTTTTTTGGTTAGTGTTTTCTGTATGTCCTATTGCAATGGAAACTGACCCAATAACATGTTTCTGCTGAAGTCCTTGTCTGCTGTTAACATAACTACCTACAAACCCTAATTACAGAGCACTAGGTTCACTTAGTGCTAATACGGTGCAGAGGAGCCTTACATCCCTCTGTACCTTTAGACACTGCAATATAGTTTTTCTTTCCAGCATTAAAAGAAGGGAAAATATTATATTTGGGCTCTATGGCGTAGACAGCCAGGTCCTGTCCCCCTCCTGCAATGACAACCTCATCTCAGTTTTTTCAGACTAGATGGTCTTTTTCTGCTGTCATTGTCTATGTTTCTATGTATCGATATTTTGACAACTTAGTTTGGAGGGCATGCTAGCATGCCCAATAGAAGTAAATAAAAGTATTTTTTAACCTGGATTTGTAATATTAGATTATGTTAAAAATTGGTGATGTTTCCATCCTGGCCACTTTATATTCTACTACTGGCAACCAGCCAGCTCTATTGCTGTTGCTGCATTTGCAGCCCCCACCTTTTAATTCTTTGCTGTCTCCCAAGGCAGGGCCTGGGAGGAGGTCTCGCTTCCTCCTGAGACCCTATGTGTGCTGGGGGCTGTACGGTAGGCTGTGCAGAGTCCAAGTTCAACGGATGTCATTTATATGAAGGGCTCCAATGCATGCACATTATTGTGTGATGTCATGTGGAGCTGGTGAACTCCCCTCCCTTTGCTGCTCAAGCTGAACTTCCACCTGTGGACAACAAAATAGCAGTGTTAGCATGGAGCAAAGCAGCTTCTAGCCTGAGAAAGTGAGCGTCCACTGGGATGCTCATTCCCTCCTGCCATCCTTGGAAGTCCCAGGAGCATTCCTGAACCCAGGTTGTTGGCATTATAGTGGCAATCCTGCCATTGCACCATGGGGCGGCACAGTGTTAGATTATTTAATGTTTTAGATGGTCATTTGGTTCAAGATAAAGTCACCACTCAATTAACAAGGTTCCATGCCTCTGGCTGCATAGATAGCCTTTGCAACTGCAGTCCTCAGTGTGGCATTCTTCCCTCTTGACTGATCTACATGCACTTGATCCAGAAGTCCTTTGACCATTTTTATACTACACAGGCATGCTTCATGCCTTCAAGAGATTAGATGTCAGTGTGGCTCAGTTGGTAGTACATCACATCTGGACCAGAAGGCCATGGGTTCTCCGTCCCATACTAGGATTGGACTCATACCTAAAATGCTGGCATCTGAGTGCAGTATTAGGGTTGCTGTACTGCTGGGGTGTGCTGCCTTTGGATGAGATATTAAATCGAGGTCCCTTCTACCCATCCTGGTGCTGTCCTGGTGGGTGTCCAGGTGGAAAACAAAGAAGCCATGGCACTGTTCGTAAAGAGTAGGGGACATTCCTGGTTTCCTGGCCAACATTCCCCTTCCCATAAACTGGATCATGCAATTGTCCAGACTGTGTGTGGGTGTTGATATGTGATGTGGCCACCACCACACATTCAGTCACTTCACTACCAATTTAGCATTTCTTGTAAAGCGCGTTGGGATGCACTATATGAAAAGCGCTATATAAATGCTGATTCTTCTTCTTCAAACTATACTATTCTGGTGGGGCAGAGATCATGAGAGCAGTATCAAATGCCTGAGTGCTGGGGCAGATTATAGAATGGTTGGGGGGCCTTCATAATGCATGCAGGTCAGGTTGGAACTATATGTAACAGTGGTGCATGTGACCAGTGTAGGTGGAGAGCTGGCAGAATGCTGTTGGCCCAGTGCCTGCAAAGCTTTAGATCAGGCAGCTGTGACCTGCAGGAAATCTTGGGCTAAGGAAGGACTAATAGGGAGAGAATGGATGAGAACAGTCAGGAATGGCAAGAGCTGGAGAAATGGACACAAGCAGGTGGAAAGTGATGCGATAAGAGGGAAAGACTGAAACAAGAAGGAAGAAGATGAGCGGATGAAGAGGGTGATGGTAGGCAGAAAGATACAAACAAGATGGAGGCAGGAAACTCAACAGTATGAAACAAACAACTCACCACAAGTAATTTTTTTATTGTGAGAAACAGGTTTATCCGGGATGGTGGTAGCAGAGATCAGGGCATGGAGGAGATCTTTGACCACCAGAGCAATACCAAGTCTGGGTGCATGGTGAAATCTTTTTACCTCACCATTTGTCTCCGTTTTGTCTGTTTCTCTTACTTGTCTACCTTCCTGACTTCCCACCATACCCCCATCTACATCTGTTTTCTCCCTTAGTCCTTCACTAACCCAGCATGTCTTGCAATCTATATTTTCTTTAGTAAATTATTTTACTTAATGTCCATGATTCTAGGACCAGAAATTCATTTTCCCATAGGACCAGGATATAAGTGGGATGAAGGAGGGGAGGAAAAAGAAAATAAGGAAGAATCCCATCCATGAGCTTTAAAGGAAGGATCATAGAATCATAGAATCATATCATAAAATCATAGAAGCATGACAGCAGAAAAGGACCACACTGGCCCATTTAGTCTGCCCTTCCCCCACACCTCCCCCTCCCTGCTTGTTTGGTAGTCTGTTCCTGGGTTTCACTACCTTCTCCGTGAAGAAATGCCCTCTCACATTGCCCCTGTATCTTTTTCTTTGCAGTCTGAGGCTGACCCTCTAGTTTTGACCCCCATCCTTCCTCTTGAGTAAACCCTCTTCTCCCACTTTATTGAGCCCCTTTACATATTTAAAACTTTCAATCATGTTTCCCCTTTCCCTCCTTGTCTCCAGTGTGTACAGATTCAGCTCCTTACACTCTGCTCATATGACTTTCCTGCATACCCTGCACCATCTTGGTTGCCTTCTCCGAACCCTCTCAATCATCTACAGTATATCCTTGCAGAGATGTGGCCTCCAGAACTGAACCCCTTACTCAGGTGCAGCCTCACCATGGCTTTGTAAGGGGCATTATTACCTCCCTCTTTCTGCTAGTCATGCCTGCCTATGCATGCCAACATTCATTGGCCTTTTCCGCCACCCTGCTACATTGATTCCTACCTTAAGGTCTAGGGAGGCTATGATTCCTAGATCCTCTCCTGTTCTGTTACTTTAATTTCCTCCCACCTAGGATGTACCCTGCTCTTCTGTTCTTACTCCCAAGTGCATCACAGTGCACTTCTTGGCATTAAGATTCAGCTGCCACGTCCCAGACCATTTTTCAAGCGTCTTTAAGTCCTCCCTCATGTCCCCGGTGTCCACCTGACTGCATATTTTGTATTATCAGCAAATAGGCACACCCTCCCCTCAAACCCTCAGCAATATCATTGATGTAGATATTGAAGAAAGTGGACCCAAAACTGACTCTATTTTAAATTAAGACCTGATTTTGCCAAGCAGTGACCTCAAACTGCGTAGTCACTAAAATGAGTGACTAGAGCGGTGTCCCGGTTTTATAAACTGAGCCTGAACCCAGGCTTTGTATTCCTGTACCAGCACACATGCTGTGTTGTTTATGTGTACACCATGCAGCTCCCAGAAGGCTGCACTGCAGGACAGGATGATAAAGGGCCATCCTGTGGTCCCATTAAAATCTGCGGGCCCCCCTAAGTCTGGTGGAACAGGCTGGTGGAGCATCACTCCACCATAAGGGAATCCTGGGATCAAGCTCTGGTCCCAACTTCCTTGCCCTGGGCCTCTGGGGTCTAGAGTATGATGCAGAAGCACTGTGTGACAACACCAGTGGGAGAGTGCAGAGCAGCAGCGCCTCCTACAGCACGGATGGTGGTGGAAATGACATCATGAGTGACCACACCACATCAGTCACCCCCCCGCCTACAGGAAGAGCATCTCAGGGGCTCATTGGCTTTGCCTGAGAAGGTCATAGGGCACAAAAGCGGTGGGAAAAAATGCTATCAGCTATGAGGATGAAGATGGCATCCTTGACCATCCCAGACTACATGGTACATGTGGAGCACTCTGCTGCACCTCGGCAGATTATGGCTGCTGCTCAAAGGCCACCAGCAAGCAGGTTGCTTGCCAGGGCTCCGGCCCTAGAAGGCAGGCAATGGAGGAGTCGGTAGGTGCAGCAGGATCAGGATGGTCAGGGAGGCAGTATAGCTCAGTGGTTTAAGGCTCTGAGCTGCAAATCTGGAGACCTGGGTTTGAATTCCACAGCCCCCACTTGCATACTGTGTGACCCTGAGCAAGTCACTTAACTTCCCTGTGCTCCCAGGATGTACCTGTAAACAAGCTTTCAGGTTAGTGTCTCTCACCGGGTTAAACAATTGGGAAAAAAAAAGGATGGGAGTACCTAGATAAGTAAGCATGCATGGGGCAAGCTAATCGAAGCTTCTGCATCTGATTGGAACACAAGCATCAGGTGAATAAAAAATATTTTTTTTTTTACAAATTAATAGGACCCAGGGATGACCCAATATCATCTTGTCCTGCAGCTCAGCCTCTGAGTAGCTGCAGAGAGTACATATACACAAATAAAATGCTGAGCTGGTACAGAAATATGGAGCCCAGTTTTGGGCTCAGTTTATAAAAAATGGACAACTGGAGGCCGGCCAGGTGGCAGTGGGTGCTGAGGCAACCATGTCTCATCTGTCATCATGCCAGCAACCTGGATTCAGGAATAACCAAGGGCCGCTCAGGGGGTCAGCCGGGGGAGAAGGATTGAGTGTCCTAACAGACACGCTCCTCCTCTGGGGAGGGGAAGTTGCTTGCTCCGCCGCAATACCACCACCTAGGTGACCATGGGTGGTGGTGCAGGCAGGAGCAGCAGTTCTGGGTGGGGGAGGCTCCTTGCAAAGGCATTCACACATCCGTGCATCTGTCATGCTGTCTCCCCTACTGATTATCTGAGGGTTTGGGGTACCAGAAAAATAGAAAAACAACATGGTTGGCAGGATGATGCTTGCCTCTCCTCACAGGCTCTGCACTCACCCAGTGGGCCCATCCCGACCTGCACCTGATCTAAACATCTCCCAGTCTTAGCGAGGGGCCCAGGAGGCTCTGCCATGGGGTAATCCATCAGGCACTGCAATGGGTCAGATGGGGTAAGTCCCAGAGATGGTGGGGTGACAGGCCTGGAGGAGAGGAGGTGGATAGGGCAGACCAGGCGTGCTGGAGGAGAAAATCAAATACAAAGAAAATGGAAAATTGTACCAGTTGCTCATCTTAGTGATTAGGAAGTCTGAGATCAGTACTTGCAAAACTGTGTCCGATTAAGAATCTGGGCCATTTTTTAAGGGCCTGATCTATGAAGACAGCCCAGGTATGCACCAAAGGCCTGCATCCAGGCTGCAGAGCTCTGCAAGTGGCAGTATCCATAACCTCCAATCTCCTCATTCCGCATGCATCAATGACTTGAAGCTCAGGTGTCATCCGTCTTCTGGTGTGGGTTTTATTACCTAAGGAATGTCACCCAGATTAAACCCTAATTCTGCCTGGTGACATGCCCTCTCTGGTAGATATGCCTTTGTCATGTCAAGGCTTGATTACTGTAATGCTCTTTACTTCAGGGTCAGTGGAGGAATTTCTGTCAACTACAGCTGGTGCAGAATGCAGCGGATAAGTTGCTGACAGGCCTTTCTAGGTCCTACTGTGTGACCCTGGTCCTGCGTGATCTGCACTGACTGCCAGTCAGATGGAGGATTACCTTCAAGGTGGAATTGCTCACCTATATGGCTCAGGCCCCAGCTACCTGAGTGACCTCCTGACACCAGTCTGTTCAGTGCACTCCCTCCACTCCTCCAACGACAGCCTCCTGGTGGTTCCAAGAGCCAGACCTTTAAAAATAGACTTTAAACCTGGTCTGATTCTATTAATGTTTGTTCATGTATTTGGGTGAAAAAGTAGATCTTGAGTTATCACCATGTATGTTTTTAATAATTGTACTTTAGTGTGATTGTTTGTACATTTATGTTATTTAGTCATTTTTGGCTGTCTTTTATGTAAAAAACTTGTCGCTTGTGAAAACGAGCAGTAATGCCCATTATGCTAACAAGTATAAAAAATAAAAATGAAAATGGAATGAAATGAAATGAAGCTGAAAACCTCGCGAGCCCATGCATTTGAAGTGGCTGGCCCAGCTCTTTGGAACTTGTTCTCAAAGTCCTTGAGAGTCCCCTTAGTGGAGGCTTTTTAGCGGGGTCTGAAAGCATGCCTTTTTAAAGAAGCATCTGGAATTTAGTTACTGCCCAGCTTAGTGTTTTTACTGTTTATATTATTTATTAATTTGATTTATTGAATTGTATTTATTTTGTTTTGAATCTTGTTGTAAATGTTGTGACTGTATCTTTTTATACATCTTTTGTAAAGTACCCAGAGCCTCCGAGATTGGGTGCTTAAGAAATTAAAGTTTACTTACCTACTTACTTACTTACTATAGAAAGGCACTTATTCAGGCTGCAGAGCTCTATAAGTGGTGGTATCCATAACCTCCAGTCTCCTTACTCCACGTGTGTAGAAAGGTACATATTCAGGCTGCAGAGCTTGGTAAGTAGTGTTATCCACAACTTTCGGTCTCACACTACACACATGTAGAGGAGTGCTAAAGGGCCTGGAGCATACTGGTGGATTAGTGGGTCAGTCCGATTGGTATGCCCTCTGTACAGTGATACTATTGCAGCGAACTGCGTCGATGCAGACAACGATGATGGTTCACTGAAATAGTCCGTCCGAGACCCGGCACTCTGTCCCCGGTCCTGCACCCTCCTGAATCAACTCTCACTCGGAGTTGATAATGCATAAGTTCGGGGGGCAAAAGACAGACAAGTGACAGAATAGATCCTTGCCTTTTAAATCTTTGTGCATAACAAATGAGACTGGGTCTTACCCAACCCTGTCACAATGTGTCAGTCTTGAACATGACAGAACAAAATGACACTCATTATGATAAGCAATTTTTACTCTATTTAATGTCTTCTGTGCTTCAGAAGACTAAATCAGAAGTCCATATTCAATCACTGATAAAACCAAAGACTGTACTAGCGCCTTCTCAAATTACATGAAACAGTCCCTAATTCAGTAGAGCAAACCCATCTGAATATTTATAATTTTAACTACATCATCAAAATGAAAATTATATGAAAATAACTTATCCAGATAAAAACCTAAACATTTGAAGTAGTCAACCTTCTCAATTTCAACATTATATTCATCCTTAATTACAAGCTGATTGGATATAGCAGATAACCAATTCCTCACTCCAAAGTACATCAGTTTAGTTTGTCACATTTAAAAGTAATCCATTATTACTTAGCTGCTCATTTACCAATTAAAACTCATTCTGTAAATCGAAAGTTAAACATTCTCAATCTGACCTGCTATTATACAGAACAATGTCATCTGCATAAAGTAACATCCTAGAAACAAAAGTAACCAAAGGTGAATCAGTAACAAAAATACTAAATAACAAGGGGCCCTGGACTGATCCTTATGGGACCCCTGTTTCAATCCCTTCCAGAAGAGACATAACATCATCCAATAATATTCTGTTTTTTACAACTCAGATTTAATTTTTAACCCAGGAAACCACACCATCAGTTAATCGAATGTCCCTGAGTTTGGCGAGCAGGTGACCGTGGTGCACTTTGGTCACCCAGTCAAAGAAATCTATTAGATTCGTCTGACATGACCTTCCTCCTGTGAATCCATGCTGCCTTGGATGCTGTGCCCCACTGGCCTCTAGGTACTCAACAATTCTTTCTTTCAGAAGTGATTCCATCATTTTCCCTACCACTGAGGTCAAACTGGCAGGTCTATAGTTCCCTGCCTCTGCCTTGCTTCCGCTTTTGGTTTGGGCCTTTGCTATTCTGACTGCCTTCCCCGCTTCCTTCTGCTTTAACTGATAAGAGTTCTCTTTCCTGCACCTTCAAGTGAAACGACCTCTGGCCGGAAGCTGCAATACTGAACATAGGATTTGCAAGAAAGCGAGTTGTGCTCACAACAGAGGGAGGTGAACCTTACAATTGTCTTTGGTTTGTAGCAGATATTCTGCAGGTGGAGGCTACTTCTAACTGAAAGGTGAAATAAGGAACTTAGAATTATCAGGAAAAGACAGTCTTTCAAGCAACAGAGGGAGGTGGATCTAGCTTTATGTTTGTTACAATTCTTAAGATTTTCAGTGCAGGAAGAGTTTAAAGCACAGCTGACTTATTTTGGGGCTGACTGCTTTCAAAGCACAAACCACCAGAGCTGTTTTGGGGCTGGGAGGTTTACTGTGACTGACTTGGATGTCTGGATTTTCTCTGTTTGATTAGCAAGGTATTTTCTCTGTCAAATTGTTGTGTGGGCATCTTGCTGACAGGAAGGCACTCATCACAGCGGTGGGTCAGAGCTTTTAGCTGATTGCTTTGTGAGGGCACAGTTTAGGCTCAACCCTTCCCACCCACCCCTGGAAATAGTTCCTTTATATCTGGGGTTCTGACATCATTTCCTCAAAAGTGCAAGGTGCATATCACTGTCATATCCTCTCTAGCACACTGCACTGACAATATACTGTAAACATACAATTGTATAATATATATATTTCTATATAACAAACCAATCACACACACAAACACACACAAAAAAGTAGATAAGCGTGGGGAGTAGTGCAATGTAATGGCCGTGGGGCAGCAGACTTCCAAGGTCTTTCTGGAGGCTGAGATGCTGCCTATTTGCAGACAACTCTCTGCCCTGAGGGAGGAAGTTGCCCATATTCAGGCCACACTGGACAGTAGTAAGGGAACCTTCCCCCAGGCCACACTGGATGGTAGGAAGGGAACCTCCCCATCCAGGGAGCACCAGAGCCACCACCACTACCTCAGAGGTTGCGAAGAAAGCACAGCAGTTGGACCACAGTGGGCTCAGGGAGGGTGAGGATGGTGAAACAGAGGCAAACCCAGTCAATTGTTCCACTCCACAATCCATACACCATTCTGGGGGAGCACAGCTTCCCTATGGATGCACCCGCAGAGGACAACTGTCACAAGGGAGGCCCACAGGAAGGAGGCAGAGGACACCACAAGGAAAGGAAGCAGCTCCTGGTGGGGGACTCAGTTATTAGGGTGATAGAGCTGGGGGGAGCAGGGAAAACTGAAGTAAGGTGCCTGCCTGGTGCCATGGCTTGGAGGGATAGGAAGCGCATCCTCAGGATCACGAGAACAGCTGCACGGGAGTCTGAGCTGGATGTCATTGTCCACCTAGGGACAAATGACTTGGCTCATCATGAGATTAGAGCAGTGCAGAAGGACTTTGTAGAACTGGGGAGGGGCCTAAGACAAGTAGCACACAGTTTCCTTCTCAGAGGTGCTGCCTGTCAATGGCATGAGTGAGGCGAGGGTACTTTGCACCATGCAGTTTAATGAATGGCTGAAAAAATGGTGTGGAGCACAGGGGTTTGGCTTCATTGGGGACTGGGGTTTCACCTGGAAGGACACCAGCTTATACTGGCAGGATGGTCTGCATCTGTTCAGGAAGGGAACAAGTCTTTTGAGCAATCGGTTTAAATGCTTCATTGGCAAGCTTTTAAACTAGTCAAGGGGGGAGGTACTGATAAGCAGCAGGAAAATCCCAGCCTCTCCCTGCAAAACAGGGTACTAAATGAGAAAAAGACCGAGGAGAAGGTCAGTGGGGATGCTGCAAAAGAAGGTAAAGCCATCAAAAATGGAGAGCAATGAGTACCAATGCGTAGTCTGAGTAACAAGCTTCCTGAATTAGTGGCCTTGATGGAGGAGGAACATCTGGATATCGTGGCAGTCACAGAAACATGGTACACACAAAGCCATGACTGGGATGTAAACATACCAGGATACACTATCTACAGGAGGGACAGGAGGGTAAAGAGGAGGAGGTAGCTCTTTACATAAGGAAGGAATCAAAGCAACAGAACAAAAGGGAAAACAGGGAGGAGAAGAAGCACTTTGGGTAAATTTGGAGACCGGCAATGGCACCACAATCCGCACAGGGGTTGTATACAGACCCCCTTCTCAGGGGGAGGAAATGGACAAGGAAATGATAGAATGTATACTTAGAATGGCAGAAAAAGGGGAGATATTGCTGAAGGGTGATCTGAATATGCCAGATGTCAACTGGAGTGCAGTTGCAGCAGCCACTTCGAAGAGTGGGGTTATTCTAGATGCCTTACAGGGGACATGCCCTAGACAACTAGTATTGGAGCCTACTCGAGAGGGAGCAATCTTAGACCTGGTTCTCTCAAATGGAGATGAAGAGAGGATCACAGACGTAGAAGTGGGTAGCCATCTGGGAACTAGCGACCATCGAACAGTATGGTTCACAATATTCACAGCAATAGAGTCAAGCCATACAAAGGCAAAAGTACTGGACTTTAGGAGGGCTGACTTTGCCAAAATGGGTGAGTGCCTAAGGAATGCACTAGCAAATGGGCAGGAAGGAGGGGTGGAAGAACAATGGGGAATAATAAAAACTGCCATCACAGCGGTAACAAGCCTCTGTGTGAAGCAAATAAAATGAAATGATGTAAGAAACCACTATGGTTCTCAAAGGAAGTGGCAGTGAAGGTTCAAGAGAAAAAGAAAGCATTCAGGAAGTACAAAGAATCACAGAAGGAGCAGGACAGAGAACTGTATCAGTTAAAGCAAAAGGAAGCTGGGAAGGCAGTCAGAACAGCAAAGGCCCAAACCGAGGAAAAGATAGTCAACTCAGTTAAGAAGGGATAAAACCTTTCATAGGTACATCAGGAGCGAAGAAAAGACCAAGGGAGGATAGTGAGGCTTAATAAAGAGGAGGAATGGTGGGCAGAGGGTGACTGTGAAAAGGCAGAGATACTAAACAAATATTTTGCTCAGTATTTACAAAGGAAGAGGAAGTACCTAAAAGAAACAGTAGAAACACTCTGGATACAGAAGTTGATACCACCCATTTACAGAAGAAAGGGTTCTGAAAGAACTCAAAACTGAAGGTGGACAAAGCAATGGGGCCTGATGGGATTCATCCCAGAATTCTAAAAGAACTAAGGGTAGAACTAGTGATGCCACTGACTACCCTTTTTAACAAATCATGGGAGGATGGGGTGGTACCGAGGACTGGAGGAGGGCAGATGTGATTCCCCTTCACAAAAGTGGGAGCAAGGCAGAAGCAGGAAACTACAGACCTGTTAGTTTAACCTCAGTGATAGGGAAAATGATGGAATCACTTCTGAAGGAAAGAATTGTCGAGTATCTAGAGGCCAGAGGGGCACAGGACCCAAGGCAGCATGGATTCACAGCGGGAAGGTTATGCCAGACAAATCTGATAGATTTCTTTGACTGGGTGACCTAAGTAGTAGATCAGGGAGGGGCTGTGGACATGGCCTACCTAGACTTTAGCAAGGCATTTGACACAGTCCCACACAAAAGATTAATATACAAGTTAGCCAGCCTGGGAGTGGGTCCCAAGATGACAGCCTGGGTAAAGAATTGGCTGGAGAATAGGACACAGAGAGTAATAGTAAATGGAGTCCACTCTGAAGAAAGGGGGGTTACTAGTTTGGTACCGCAGGGTTCAGTATTAGGACCGGTCCTCTTCAATGTCTTTATAAGTGACATTGCAGAGGGACTGGAAGGAAAAGTATGTCTCTTTGCAGATGACACAAAGATCTGCAACAGAGTTGATGCACAAGGTGGAGTGGAAAGGATGAGAAGGGACTTGGCAAGGTTAGAGGAATGGTCAAATGTATGGCAGCTTAGATTCAGTGCTAAGAAGTGCAAGGTAATGCACCTGGGAAACAAAAACCAGGGAAGAGTACACAATGGGGGTGAGATACTAACAACAACAAAATGGAAAGGGACTGGGGGTAGTCATATCAGATGACCTAAAGGTGGGCAAGCAATGTGAGAGGGCAGCAAGGAGGGCTGGGGGATACTGGGATGCATAGGGAGGCATCACCAGTAGAAAACAGGAAGTTATTATCCCTCTGTACAGACAGCTGGTGAGACCCCATCTGGAGTACTGCGTGCAGTTCTGGAGATCAATCTCCTCAAAGACATAGACAAGATGGAAGCTGTCCAGAGAGGGCAACTAAAATGGTGCAGGGTCTGCACGGAAGATATATGAAGAGAGACTTAAGGAGCTTAATATGTATAGCCTCAAGGAAAGGAGGGAGAGGGGGACATGATAGAAACTTTCAAGTACCTCAAGGGAATCAACAAAGTCCAAGAGGGTAGCATCTTTCAAAAAAAGAGGTGTGCAAGAACAAGGGGGCACAATTTGAAGATAGAGGGGAGATGGCTCAGAGGTAATTTAAGGAAGTATTTTTTCACAGAGAGGGTTGTGGATGCATGGAACGGCCTTCCGGAGGAGGTTGTGGAGTCAAAAACAGTGGTGGAATTCAAGCATGCATGGGACAGTCATAAGGCAATTCTAGGGGGTGGGGTAGGAAGGCGTGGGCTGCTGGTTAACTAGGAACTGCAGCTTATCCATTAGGTAGGGAAATGGGCAGACTGAGTGGGCCAAGCGGTCCTTATCTGCCGTCAAATTCTGTTTCTATCCGCCTTCTCTAGTCCTCAGGTACCACACCATCTTCCCATGATTTGTTAAAAAGGGTAGATAGCGGTGTCACTAGTTTTCCCCTTAGTTCTTTCAGAATTCTGGGGTGAATCCTGTCAGACCCCACTGCCTTGTACACCTTGAGTTTTAGAAGTTCTTTCAGGACCCTTTGTTCTGTAAATGGACTGGTATCACCCCCCCCCCCATCCAGAGTGCTTCCATTGTTTGGTTTAGGTACAACCCCCTCCTCTTCTTTTGTGAATACTGAACAAAAGTATTCATTCAGTGTCTCTGCATTTTCACTGTCGCCCTCTGCCCACCCCATCCCCTTTATTAAGCCTCACTATTCCTCCCTCAGTCATTCTTCGCTCACTAATGTACCTATAAAAGGTTTTATTCCCCCTTCTTAACTGAGTTGGCTATCTTTTCTTGGTTTGGGCCTTTGCTATTCTGACTGCCTTCCCTGCTTCCTTCTGCTTTAACTGATAAGAGTTCTCTTTCCTGCACCTTCTGTGATTCCTTATACTTTCTGAATGCTATCTTTTTCTCCCTAACCTTGCCCGCCACCTCTTTTGAGAACCATAGTGTTTTTTTTCCTTTGTTTTGTTTTGTTTGCTGCAACAAAGGCTAGTTGCCTCTGTGATAGCAGTTTTAGTTTTGCCCCATTGTTCCTCCACCTCTCCTTCCTGCCATTTTGCTAGTGCATTCCTTAAGCACGCCCCCATTCTGCCAAAGTCAGCACTTCGAAAGTCCAGTACCCTTGCTTTGTATGGCTTGACTCTATGGCTGTGTTTATTGTGAACCACACTGTCTGGTGGCCGCTTGTTCCCAGATGGCTACCCACTTCTTAATCTGAGATCCTCTCACTGTCCCCATTTGAGAGTACCAGGTCTAAGATTGCTCCCTCCCGAGTGAGTTCCAATGGTAGCTGTCCAAGGCATGCCCCCTGTAGGGCACCGAGAATGACTCTGCTCTTGGATGTGGCTGCAGAAAATATGCTCCAGTTAACATCTGGCATAGTCAGATTCCCCATCAACAATATCTCCCCTTTTTCTGCCATTCTAAGGATGCCTCCTATCATTTCCTTGTCCATGTCCTCCCCTGAGATGGGAGTCTATATACAACCCCTGTGCGGATTGTGGTGACATTTCCTGTCTCCAAGGTGACCCGCAATACCTCCTCTCCTCCCTGTTTACCCTTTAGTTCCATTGCTTTGATCCCTTTCCTTATGAAGAGAGCTACTCCTCCTCCTCTTTTACCTGCCCTGTCCCTCCTGTAGACTGTGTACCCTGGTATGTTGACATCTCAGTCATGGTTCTCTGTGTACCAGGTTTCTGTGACTGGCATGATATTCAGGAGTCCCTCTTCCATTAAGGCCACAAGTTCAGGAAGCTTGTTATCCAGACTATGGGCATTGGTACTCAGCGATCTCCATTTTTGATAGCGTCTTTACAGGGATACAGTGATATGTGGGGTGTGTGTAAATTTTCTAATTAGTGGGTCCAGAGTGATTAGAAACAATAGGAGAGAGACACCCCTGCCTGGTTCCTCGTTGTAACCTAAATGGTAGAAGTGTCCTTGTTGGTGACAATACAAGCTGAGGGTGAATGGTACAATGTGGAGACACAGGAGCAAAGGGTCCCCAAACCCATATAGTTTAAGAGCGTTATGGAGATACCCCATTCCACCGAGTCAAATGCCCTTGGTGAAGTATATGGCAAGGGCAGCTGCTGGGATTTTAGACTGTAACGCTAACCATTTGAGATTTAAAACTAGCCAGATGTTATCTGCACTGGATTCTCCTTTCTGAAATCCAGTTTGTGACGGAGTGAAGAAGGAAGGCAGGATTCCTGATAGCCTGTTCACCAATACTTTTGCAAGTATCTTAGTGTCTACAGATATCAAAGATATGGGTCTGAAATTTGCACAAAGTAACACATCTGAAGCTTTTTTGGGGATTAAGGTAAAGAGGGCCTCATGCATAGTGGGGGTAGAATACCATCTTTTGTGCCTCATGTAGAGCCTCTAACAGTGTAGCAGTGACTTCATCTTTAAGGATTGTAAAGTTCACTGACATCCCATCTGGTCCAGGGCTTTCCTTTAGCCATCTGGGATATAGCAGCGATTAACTCTTCAGTTGTGATCAGGGCGTCTAAATCCTTGCAGTGGTTGCTGATAGCTGAGGAAGCGGGGTGGTCTGTGAGAAGACCCTCAGTCGCTGTGAAAGCACCTCTGCGGATATCATGTTCTGGTACTGATAGAGCTCCTGATATAAGTTGAACATCTCTTCGTTAATGTCCTTTGGTGTCACCAGTAATTTGCCCTGTCTATTCTTAAGGGCCAAGATCCTAGAGGATGCCTGTTGCCTCCATAGCCAGTAGGCTAGGAGCTTCTCGCCCTTTTCCCCAGTGAAGCATTTAAACCTATTACCTAGGATCCTGGTTCCTATCCTGGACAGATGCAGACCATCATGCCAATATAGGCATGTATCCCTCCAGGTGGACCCCCCAGTCCCCAATGAAGCCAAAACCCTGTGCTCCACAGCAGTTTTTCAACCATTCATTGAATCCCAGGGTGTGGAGTACCCTAGCTTCACCCATGCCATAGACAGAGCAGCACCTCTGAGAAGGTTACCATGCTTGCTACTTGTCTAAGGCCTCTCCCCAACTCCACAAACTATTCCTGCACAGCTCTGATCCCATTCCCAGTTATGACATCCAGCTCCCTCTCCTGTGCAACTGCTTCCGTGATCCTGAGTATTAAGCTTCTGTCCCTCCATGCCATGGCACCAGGCAGGCACCTTCTGTCTCTTGCTTCCCCCCCCAATGATTGAGTCCCCCACCAGGAGTTGTTTCCTTCCCCCGTGGGAATCCCATGCCACCCTCCTGTGGGTCTCCTTTGTGGAGGTTCCCAGCATCCTCCTTGGTCTTCACTGTGGGTGCCTCCATAGAGGAACAAAGCTCCTCCAGAAAGGCATATGAATTGTGGAGAAGTACAAATGGAGGGATGCCTGTCTGTTCCACCACCCTCACCCTCCCTGAACCCACCGTAGTCCAACCACTCCTTATTCTTGGCAACCTCTGAGGCAGAGGCTGTGGCCCTGGTGGTCCCTGGGTGGGAGGAAATTCCAATCCCTGCCAGGTCCTGGGTGGGAGGAGGTTCTTACTCATTGCCAGATCAGCCTGGAGATGGACAACCTCCTGCCTCAGAGCAGAGTGCTGTCTGCAAATAGGGCAGCATCACAGCCTCCAGAATGTCTCCAGGAAGACTGCTGCCCACAGCCAGTGCATTGCACCACTCCCATGTTTCTCTCCCTCCATGTTGAAATTGTGTATGCTGTTTTTGCCGCTATTAGGGAACTTCACTTCCCTTAATGTGATATCCCTTTTCCAAGAGATTATGTACTAGGACCCCCCCCAGGTTTTTTCTTTTTTTTACAATAGCAATCACAAGAAGATATCCTCCAGCTTATGCAACACTGCCTGGCTGCCGTTTGTGGCACATCCCACCCTGTTTTGTGTCTGAGCAGGAAGTTGTCACACCTTCCTGCCTAACCCATAAATCTAGGTTAGCAGGGAGGAGGGATGGGAGGGTTTGGGCAAGCCACCTGTTCTGTGCTGTGAGGACAATCAGAGCAATCCAGTTTGAACCTTGTGAGGCTGTGTCTGGTTCTAATGCACAACTCAACTGATTGCAGGAATTAAAGAACCCACCAGTGAAAACTTAAATGTTTGTTGCAAAAATGCACCAAAATACTGTACTATCAAGCTACAAACAAGGCACCAGATTCACAGAAAAAGAAAAATCAGCAGTATTGTAATCCCTCTGTATGTAAAGTAGCAATCTACAAAAAGATCAGCAGTATTGCAAACCCCTTCTTGATTCAAACAAGCAAAAAACAGTGAAAAATTAAAAGTAAGGCCCACTTCCATCAGAAATCAAGCAAGATCGTGCCTTCCTCCAGTTTCCTAGTTCCTAGTTCAAGATTGTACGTCCTTCCTGGCTCAAGTTCATATTTGCAAAAGCAACCTTTAAGGCCTTTTAGTCTCTCATAGGACCTTTGATGCAGACTCCTCACCATTTTAGTTGCCTGCCACTTTCCATGTGCTACAGCATTCTTCCAGCCGCAATAACTGCAGCTGCATTCTGCTTGATGTGATTTAACCCCTTCCCTTCTGTCTCTGTGACCAGGGTCCCTGGTGCTCTGCGGCACTTTGTCCCGATTTCTGCAGTAGGACTCTTAGGCTTCTGCGGCAGTATGTTTTGATTGCTGCAACATGGTTTATTCATGTCTGTAGCAGAATTCATTCCTACCATTGGCTAAAATATATTGTCATGTCATTGATGGCATCACATGCTGAGCGTAGAGTAAGGGCTTCAGGATAAAGAGATGGAGAAGGGCCAGGCACTATGGAAAAACTGTACATTTGAATAAAAATTCACCAAGAACATTGAATACTGTTGCACTCGCATATTCTGCGGCATTATGCAAATCCTGAAAAAAATCCATGGCTGGTGAACTGCAGAATTCAGGGACCTTGATTAAGACCCCCAGGTCCTTTTCCTCTACCAGTGCATCAAGAGAACCTCCACAGAGTGTGAGGTCCTAGCTTTGTTTCTCCTCTCCTGTGCAGCGGCTTGCATTTGGGTAAAGTGAATCTAGGACTCCCAAAAGTCCGACTAGTCATCCTGCTTGTTCATGTCCTCCTGAAGTTTGTCCCCATCCGATGTCTACCACCCTGGCCATCATAATGCCATCAGCAAACAGAAGCAGTCTTCTGGAGAAACCAGCATCCAGAATATTGATAAAAAAGTTAAAGAGCGAGAACCCCAACACTGATATTTGATGGACACTACTGAGTACTCCTCTCCGCTTGGAGTACTGGTGTCCCATCAGTCACAATCCTGTTTCCTATCCCCAAGCCAGTTAGCAATCCACTGTGTGCATGCAGTGTGCACACACACACACACTGATGTACTTTAACAGGAAGTTTAGCATGTGCCACAGTGGCACAATGTAGGGATAGTCTGAGTTATATCATCCTCAGGAACATTTCCATATTTTTCCTGGCATTGATAGTATTTTCCCATTCTATCTAAGTTAAATTCTTTTCCATTTTTTTTCTGTATTTTCTCATTGTGAAGGCCAAGAGCTCCCAAAGCACCAGGCGTTATGTTGACTTCTATACCACTGTATGCTGATGCTGTTGCTGTTTGTTAACTTTTGCCAATAGAAGGCTACTTAGATTTACTTCACGATATCAGAGCTATTCATTTTTCATAGAACTTTTTATACTCCACCACTGTCTGCCCAGTCTTCAGGTCTGGGGTGTACTCCTGGATGCACCATCTAGCCCCGTTCTAGCTTAGCTACCACATCCTCTTCTCTTTCCAGTCCACAAACTTGGCATTTCCTTTCCTTGTTGTTTTCCTGGCCTGTT
The DNA here is from genome assembly GCA_016271365.2 of Neoceratodus forsteri. Taxonomy (NCBI): domain Eukaryota; kingdom Metazoa; phylum Chordata; order Ceratodontiformes; family Ceratodontidae; genus Neoceratodus; species Neoceratodus forsteri. The sequence goes on from JADMNL010000029.1 coordinate 134,772,483, forward strand.
GCTTCAGCTCCCTCTTTTGTGCCCCTCTTTCTCAATTTAAAGCAGCCCAGTGCTTACTCATCCCCTCTAGTCATCCTTCCTCTGTCCACTTACACTAGTTCACCCTTTTCCTCAATTCTCTTCCTTTGCCTAGCCATTTGCCTCAACAGCATATTGTATTTAGTGCTCTGTTTTATTTTCATATTATTTGCACTGTGACTGTATCCCTTTTGCACTATTGGCACAGCACTTTCGACTGTAATGATAATTACCTGTATTTTTGAGCATTGTTCTCACCTCTTTTACCACTGTATCTATTGTAATCTGTCTCCCATGTACTAGAGGGGGAGCAAGCCAGATCAGGCTGGAGCCTGGCTCGAGCTTAGTGCTTGGCTTGACTCGACTCGGCTCAGCTCGACCTCTACAAACAACTGAGAGACAATGTCAAGCGGAGCCAGTTATGGTCAAAGCAAGCATTTATGTCAGCTTGAGCGCTTAGTGTAGTGAATGGAATGTTCAACTCCTATTTAGGGAACAGCCTGCAGTAGCCAGGGCTCAGCTCATGTTTTGGCTTGTAGAGTCAAGCTAGACCTCTGGATTGGCTCAGGTTTGACCCTAGGTGAAAAATTCCTGGCTTGCCCTCCTCTACCATGTACCCCTCAGTGTGCCTTTCACAGTTAATGTATATATATATAATAAATAAAGGGTAAGAGTGCTATACAAGGATAAATACCCATCGAGGAGTCTAATGAGGGTTATAATGCCACAAGCCTGAAGGATGCATGGCTTTATTGCCCTAATTAGCCCCTGAGATGAGTATACTTGGAGTGTTCCACCTTTACCCATTGTTTGTTACATATACAGTGGCGTGAAAAAGTATTTGCCCCCTTCCTGATTTTCTCTATTATTGCATATTTGTCACACTGGATGTTTTCAGGTCTTTAGACAAAATATAATATTAGATAAAGGGAACCTGAGTGGACAAATAACACTTTTTTTTTTACTTATTTCATTTATTTAATGAAAAGTTAACCAACACCAACTGGCACTGTGTGAAAAAGTAATTGCCCCCTAGTTAAATCAACCCAATTAAAGGGATAATTAGAGTCAGCTGATTGAACACAGCCAGGCTTGATTACAGCCAGCCCTGCTCAATATAAACCTCACTTATTTTGGCCCTTACCATCAGAGTCACATTGCCAGGACAAAGATTCAACAAGCACATTATGCCATGATCAAAGGAAGTTCCTGAAAAGATCAGAAAAACATTTTGTTGCCTCTATCAGTCTGGAAGGGTTACAAAGCTATTTCTAAGGCTCTGGGACTCCATCGAACCGCAGTGAGAGCCATAATCTCCAAATGGAGAACACTTGGAACAGTAGTGAACCTTCCAGGAGTGGCGGCCTGCCAAGAATTACTCCAAGGACGCAGTGTAAAATCATCCAATAAGTCTCAAAGGATCCTAAAACAACATCCAAGAACTGCAGGCTTCTCTTGCCTCAGCTAAGGTCAGTGTTCATGACTCCACAATCAGAAAGAGACTGGGCAAAAATGGGCTTCATGTGAGAGTAGCAAGTGAAACCACCTGCTAACCAAGAAGGACATAAATGCTAGTCTCTCATTTGCCAAGAAACACCTGGATGATCCACAAGCCTTTTGGGAAAATGTTCTATGGACAGATGAGTCCAAAGTGGAACTTTTGGACAACATGGATCCCATAATGTCTGGCGTAAAGCAAACACAGCATTCCACAGTAAGAACACCATACCAACAGTCAAACATGGTGGTGGTAGTGTGATGGTGTGGGGATGCTTGCTGCCTAAGGACCTGGATGACTTGCCATAATTAAAGAAACTATGAATTCTGCTCTGTGCCAGAAAATTCTTAAGGAGAATGTCCAGTCATCCTTCCGTCAGCTGAAGCTGAAGCGTAGTTGGGTCATGCAGCAAGACAATGATCCAAAACACAAAGCAAGTCCTCATCAGAATGGTGAAAAAGAAGTAAAATTAAAAGTTTTAGGTAGCCTAGTCAAAGTCCAGACTTAAACCCAATAGAGATGCTGTGGCAGGACCTGAAGCGAGCAGTTCATGCTCGAAAACCTACCAAATGTTACTGAATTAAAGCAGTTCTGCGAGGAAGAGTGGGTTAAAATTCCTCCACAGCGATGTGAAAGACTGATATTGAATAATAGGAAGTGTTTGGTTGCAGTCATTGCAGCTAAATGTGGAATAACCAGTTATTAAGTGTAAGGGGACAATTACTTTTCACACAGTGCCAATTGGTGTTGGTTAACTTTTTTCATTATATAAGTGAAATAAAAAAAAAAAAAAGTGTTATTTGTTCACTCAGGTTCCCTTTATCTAATATTACATTTTGTCTAAAGACCTGAAAACATCCAGTGTGACAAATATGCAATAATAGAGAAAATCAGGAAGGGGGCAAATACTTTTTCACACCACTGTAGTTCATTAGGATGGTTACTGTTATGGGGGTCGCAGTTGTAATCAGATTATGGCAACTGAAGGTCTCTTGCAGCAAGGAGGGAATGGTGTGTAGTGAGTGCAGGTAGGAGTCTGGGGGATTTCTGGGTTTGAGAGGGTTTTGTGTGTCGTTTTTTCATGTTCTTTTGCAGCTTGTTAATTGGTTTGGCTCGCTTCCTATTGATGTGTTAATTGTGTTACTAGTATTGTCCTATTAATTGTTTCATTAGTGTAGGTATGTACTTTTATTTGATAGATTGGTCACAGGTGTACAGGGAAATAAATGATGGTCGATTCTATGGGGAAAGTTCTCATCCATGTATTATAAAGAAATAAATAACCTGCTTATACAGGGGATCCACAGCGCAGGTCATGAGACTGTTCCTTGCTGTCATCATGAAGAGCAATGATTTTACCCACTTTCTTATGGTTGCCCACCTCTGACATTGGTGATGGGTCTGTTGGGCTTGCACATCATGAACACTTGTGGGCAGGCACCACCCATCCCTGAGGGATATGGCTGCCCTGCTTACTATAAAGGTGTGGCTACCATGGATGTGGAAACTGGACATTTCCCTCCTGGCTTAGGTTACACTGCACTCCCCAGCCCTGGCAGCCATGATCTCCCGGCTCCCGAGTCCACTCTCAAACCTGGATCACTAGCATGAAAGCCAACTTGCTTCTGCTGGGTCACTGGGTGGCCTTGTCACTACTATTTTGACCTTGTCGACTGCACATTCACTTGTGCTTCTACTTTATTTAGTCCCTGGTGCTTCCACAATTTCTGTTTACAAAATGTACCAATTTGTATGTAAGTTCATGACATTTTCTTGGCCACTGTCCCTGACCCTAACTTTCTTACCATGAGAACCACTGCTCCCCATTACAACATCCTACTTATGTCCCTGGCTCAGACATGGTTCAAATCTCATCTAGATAATTATAGTGAAAGCCATTGGTACTAACAAGGGCCAGATCAGACAATGAGGCGGAAGGCTCAGACATGGGTCAGACCAGAAATCGATAGGGGTAACAGGGCCTATGGCTGCTCAGACATGGGTCTAACCTGACACAGATAGTGGCTAGGGATCAGTTGCAGTGTGGTGCCAGAGATTAAAACTGGATAAACCAGCAGCAATGATGGACAATATTTTCAGTCAACTTTGTGTAACTGGCCACACATACTGTACATCTTTTCCTGTAACTGGAGATTCTGCAACTGCTACAGAGTCTATAGTTTAGGGATAACAGAAAAACATTCCGAGCACCTTAATTCTAGATTCTACAGACCTCCTTAGAAATGAGCAGTTTACCTCCTCTTCCTTGAGGCCCAGTGAAACTCTGCCAAACTTCTCCAGGGTACCTGCGGAGTCATTATTACTGGAGAGAAGAGGCGAAAGGTCACCTCCTATCATCATCATCATCACAGCAGGGGAGGTTGTTGTCTTGTTCTTGTTTTCCTGACATGTAGGTCCAAGAAGAGACATTACCCACACATGACTCTAAAGGAAAACAGGAGATTATTGGTTGCAGTTACCATGTAATTGCTTGAATCAGGAGGGTTGATTTGGAAGAAGGTAAAGAATGTATGATAATGTACTGTACTTAAAACAGAGTGCGAAAAGATGGTTACTCATTTTGTAATGGTCTATGAGCACTGTAGCTTTGCAAAGTATTACATTGCATTGATGTGTTTACTGATAAACCCAGATTGATGTTTAGTATCAAATCCAGGCAGGCTCTGTGGATTGGTAGCAGGTTAAAGAGCTTTTCATCTCTAGGTCACTGGTTCAAAATATGGCCCAAGCTGGTAGTGTCTGATAGTCATTATAGTCTAATAGGCTGTACAGTGGCCTATGTGAAATCAGTTACATAGGTACCTAGGTCTGCCAGGATGAAGCTACACTGGGCCTAGTGACAGGTTCCCTCATGTCAATCAGTATCTTTTCTACTTGCCGGGCCTCAGCCATTGCCCTGGAGGGCCTCATACCCCCCCGACTCTTTCCTAAGGTCGAGCGTATCGTGTCCCAACAATCGAGCTTGGTGTCTGGATTTTTCTTACATTTATCCCATTTTGTCCCTATCCCTGAAATTGCCAGTGTGAAGGACATCGTCCAGGCAGACATCGTCCTGATGCCGTCACTGTCAAGTGCTCAGCAACAAGCGCCCAGTGGCGCTGAGGGTTGAGGTGCAGGACACCACACCCTTGTACCACGCCAGTGACCCAGGTTCAGGAATGGACTCTGGTGGGTGGGGGGTCGGCGGGGAGGAAAAGATTGATCATCTGGAGGACTGCTCTCCTTTCCTGGGAGGGAGGGGACATTGATCCCACTGTCTGGTGACCCCTAGTGGAGACTGGGGTTCTAGCAGCAGGTTGGAATCAAGCACAGGGGATTGGCCATGGCGCTCCTGTGGGCATGGTGGGAGCGTGCACATGCCGCTGGAGCACATTGAACTACAGGACCAATGTGGGGACAGAAAAACAAGGAAAATCCCGACTCCCTGGATGAGTGGCCAGGCACCTCCAGTGCCCCACCACAACACACCCAATGCAGGAATTCCACGCTTGCTCTCCCAATCCCCTGCCTGCCTTGGCTTTGATGTTGGAGACCTGCCAGCCCAGGTAGACAGAGTGTCTGTCCCGATTTCTCAGCGTGGGGGCTTCAGGCAGGTTGTATGCAGGGCGGCGAGAGAGGATGCCGAGAGAGTTCAGGTCAGAGAGTAGAAATAGAGTTGAAATAAATAAATAAATAAAAAGTGCCAGCAGCGCCCTCCCTCCCTGACTCCTTTGAGACATCGCCCTACCACCCGTGCTTCCACCTGCGATAGTGCTACAGGTGAAATTGGCCACCGGTAACCCACCCACCTTTGGAGAGGAGAGCATCCATTGGGACGCTCAATCCTCCTCCTCCAGCCAACCCTCAATGACCCTGACCTGTTCCCGAACCTTGGTGTAGCATGAGGTGTGGCATCCAGGGCCTCAACCCTTAGCGCCGCTGGGCCGGCTCGTCAATCAGTATCTTGAGTGAAGAATAGTCAAGTTCAGTCAAAAACATCACTTTGCAGTTGTCAGTCTTCTACCAGTTTGCTAGTTGACTACCAGAGCCCACAGGCTTAAAGGCTTGTGAAGTCAGACACACACACACACACTTGTGCCACTGTACACCATCTGCTGACTCTTTAAAGCGATTTTCTGATTTGCATCAAGCAGTTGACAGCTGACATCAGCAGAACTTGACTACACAAAATTCTCCCCAAATTTGAATTTGTGAACACTTAATTTTTTATTATTGAAGGCATTTTACATGAAAACAGGCTCTTAGGCCTTTAGACTGTATCTTTCCCCTCTGCTTTTCTTGCCTTGAAGTCCCGGTCTTCTGCTTGTGACATCAGAATCATACCTATGGCAACAGGTTGTGATGTCACAGCAGAGGATTAGGACTTCAAGGCAGGGATATTGACTAGAACAGAGCTAGTCTAAATGGCAAAGAGTGTGTGTCCATGCAAATACCTTTAGTAATCAAGACCACAGTGTCTTAAAATTCACAGTTGGGAATGTTCTGAGATCTGAGTCCCACTGATGGTAACTATCAGTGTTTTGCTAAAAACTGGAAAATCCCATTAACAGCCCTGCAGATATTGTGCATTCTCAGCATTACTGACACAAGAGGCTGCCTGATGGCCCAGCCGGTAGTGGGTCACGCTCCTGCACTGATGCCCCGGTTCTGGAGTGTACCTAAGAGCTGAGTTGGGTGGCTGAGAGTCCTGGAGTAGTGCTGCCATAGGGGAACACACCGAACTGGGGAGGTACGACTCTACTGCCACAAAAGCCCCTACAGTGGGTTGGGCAGCTTGTCTTCTCCACATTGGTTCACTGTGTGTGTGTGTGTGTGTGTGTGTGTGTCTGTGTGTGTCTGTATGTGTGTTTGTGTGTCTGTGTGTGTCTGTGTATGTGTATCTGTGTGTCTGTGTGTGTGTGCGTGTGTGTGTCTGTGTGTGTGCGCATGTCTGTGTGTGTCTGTATGTGTGTTTGTGTGTCTGTGTGTGTGTGTGTGTATTTATTCAGAAAGTTAGTTTCAGCTGTAGTTAATAAAAATGTTAAAGGAACGTCCTCTCAACCTATTTTCTGTATACCTGTGCAGTTTTTAAGTATGACTAATGATCCTTCCCTTACAGTCCCCTAATTTCATACTAATTAAAATGTAAATGAAGATGCTTATTCACTCCATTGCAAAGGTCATGACACCACTCTTGTAAGGCATCATGGGAGTTCATGATGCTTACATGCATAAGCTAGCGGAAGTGCTACTGTCAGTCAGTTCTGTTGTATGTCTTCTGTAGTCCCTATATGCTTGTCTTGGGATGGCCATCAAATTTTTAAAGTCGTTCCCCAATACTTTCTGTTGTTTAAAGTATGTCTGAGTTGGAAAAATGCAGTTGGAAGGCTGCTGGTGCTTGTAAAGTTCTGTTATTCAGCTGATTAATTCTTATGTGCTAGGAGCTCTTTGCTTACTCCCAGTCCCTTTGATGTGCAAATACATTATCAACTCCCATGATGCCTTGCATGAGTGGGGTCATAGCCTTTGCAATGGAGTGAAACAGGTTTCCACACCAGGGCAGAACAGAGTGAAGCAACTTCATTTAAATTTAAATTTAAATTAGGATGAAATTAGGGGGATGCAAGAGAGGGAATCATCGCTCATGTCTACAGACTACACAGTCAAACAGAAAACAGTTTGAGGGGATTTTCCCTTTCATATATACTTTTCTTGGTACCTCCTATGCTGTACACCATGAGTTTTTTTATTTTCTTGATCCTAACTCTTGCCAGGCTTACAATGCCACTTCTAAGTTAAATGTGGTAGTCATCTGTTTTTCTGAGAAAATTATTATTTTTTTTTTAATAATGCACTCAGATTTTGGAAAGAATATTTTGTAAATGAGTCCCTGACTCAAAGGTTGTAATCCTAAAGTCTGTTAAATAAAAATAAATAAGAAGTAGAAAATGTCAGCACTAGAGAAAACTGGAAGGTGACTGGAATATTTTACAGTGAAAAAAATGGTGGGGTTAAAATGTTTGCCCAGTTTCATTGCACTGCTGCTTTAAGGGGCTGGAGAGAAAACCACAAAAAAAAATCCTTGGCTGCCTATGTGATGGAAGCTGGTACTCTTGGGCCGTGCTCCAAGTGGATCCACACTGGTCTAAAGGTGGGGGGGGGGCAGTTGATGGGGCTGGGAGGTCACTGGAAAGCCTGGTGTCTGGCAAAGGTGGCAGCCAAAAGGCAAAAAGCTCACTGACAAAAAAAAAACACAGTGACACCGAGCATTACAACAAATTGAGACAAGGACATTGTGGCAGCAGGATCTGCACATCTTTAGTTATGCTGAACACAATGCTAGGCCCCACTATAGTTCGTCTCAGTGTTATCCTGATTTGAATAACCAGAAATACCTTTCACGACCAGGTAGCTGTCTAATCTAGTCTTGAAACTGAACAGTATCTGATTTATTATCACCACCTCTGGTAGTCAGTTCAATAACTGTATCACTCTGTGGGAAAAAATGTTTCTCGCATCCCTCCTGACTACCCCCCAACCTTGAACTGAGGCTTTCCATTTAAAATCTAATGATAAAACAAACTCAGACTCCTAACTGTCAAATCCACCAACATGTCCCAAGAGTTCACTTTTGTCCATTGATACTAACAAACAATGGATGCATTGTCAGTGGCTGGGATGTACGGCCAGCTCTAAACAGAAATGGTGAGTTAAGAGAGAAGGTTATTGTAATCTGAGTGTTTAGCTGTGTCTTAAAGCAGCAGCGCAATAAAATAGGCAAACAAAATGTGACCCAACCTTTTTTTCGCAATAAAAGATTCCAGGCATCTCCCAGTTTTATTTGGTGGTATTACCCGGTTATCAAATGCAAATAAATAAATAAATAAAATGTTCATGTTCCATCAAAATCCGAGTGTCATAAATATTTTCATTTAGTTTTTTTCTCAAGAAAAAAAGATGGCTGCAACATTTGACTTAGAAATAGCACTGTAGATTTGGCAAGAATTAGGATTGAGAAAATAAAAAGAGCTCATGGCGCGCAGCATAGGTGGTACCTAGAAAAGTGGATTTGAGAGATACACTAATATTTTTTATTAATTGTAGCCAAATCTAGTGTTCTAGAAAAACATTTCTTGTTGTACTGCTGCTTAATGTTTAAGTATGTCTGCTGAACTTTAATTATATACTGCTGGTATTACCTTCCCCCCCAATGGAAACAGTTTGAGGGGGGGATTGATAATATTTCTTCTTATATATCAAGTTCAGATTATTTATTTATTTATTTATTATTGCACTTTCGGGTTTACAACCTTTGAGTCACAGACTCAATTCCAAAACATCACATCATAGAACACATATACAAAGGTAAGGTCAACATACAGAAGTGGGTACATAAATGTGATTACAGTAGATAAACATAAGTTGAGTACATAAATGTGCTCACGGGAAAAAAACATATGTAAAAAAACATTTTTAGCCAGGACGTAGGCCTGACAGTGTCAAAATACTACAAAGTACTATGAGAGCAGCGAACTACTCAATTAATTGGGTAATAGGGCTGGGGCAAGGAAGGGTGCAGGAGGAGAATCCATTGTCAAGGGCATAAGGGATTAAGGACAGTCACATCCATTGTTGGTCTGAAGGTGGTCCTTTAGGAGTCTTTTAAATGGGCCTAGCTTTAGTTCAGATGTAATGGGGTAAGGAGTGGCTTTCATCCAGAGCGGGGCATGGTAGGCAAGGTTAGCTGACCAAGTGAGGTTCAGAGTTGAGGACGAGAAATAGGGATTTACGGGTTGTGGGTGATTTTCATAAGGGGGGCAGGTGTCAGGAGGAGGGCAAGCCCAAGGGGGGGGGAAGCCCCGTGGCGATCTTTTTGGCCATGAGGCAGGTGTGATATTTGAGTCTGTTGTCGAAGTTGAGCAGCTGGACTGCTGGTAGAGGGAACATGTGTGAGTGTAGCGGTCACAGCTTGATATTAGGCAGCAGACCTTGTTGAGGGTTACTCTAACTCTCTGGAGGGATGTGGTGTCGGCTGCGCCATAGATTAGTATCCCGTAGTCAATGAGGGCAAGGACAGAGGAGGAGACCACAAGGCGGAGGGCGTCAGAGGTGAGGCAGTTTTGACCCAGTGAAGTAGGCCGATCCTGGTATTGAAGTGGTGCAGAGGTGATTAATGTGGCTGTGGAGTATGGCAGGGTTCATGTGGACACTGAGGTACTTGAAGGAGGTAACCTGGTGAGGGGTAGAGACTGGGAGTTGAGGATACTGATGGTATGGTCCTTCTGTCGACTCTGTGGGTTGGCAAAAGCACTACCTTTGTTTTTGTAGTTTAGAACAAGTTGGTGTTCTGCAAACCAGAACTCCGCTTCAGAGAAGGTTTTTGAAGATAGAGTTGGAGTTGCTGGGGTTCTGAGTGGGAGGTGAACAGGACGCGTCATCCACGTACAGTATCATCTGCCCTGAGCATGCCATGGGCAGGGTGTTAAGGAATAGGCTGAAAGAGGAGGGGCCCAAGGATGGAACCCTCAGACCCTGGACCTGACTAGGGAGAGAGGAGGAGAGAGCAGAGCCTATCCTGACTTGCTGTGTTCTACCTGAGAGGGTAGTCGGCGAACCAGCTAGTAGCATCAAGGAGAGGGCGGAGTTGGTTAATGCAGATAGAAGGAGAGCATGGTTAACTGTGTCGAAGCTTTCAGAAGTCCACAAAGACCACCCCAGCGAGGTGGCCTTTGTTGAGAGCAGACTGAAGGGGGATGTGAACTCCAGCAATGCCGAGGTGGTGCTGTGGCCCTGACAGAAACCATGCTGTTGCTGGCAGAGCCGATTGTACTTAGTGATATGATTAGTCAATTGGTCAGAAATGATTCCTTCCAAGGCTTTAGAAAGGGGGGGGATTGAGATAGGATGGTAATTGCCTGCATTGGAGCGGTCACCACTCTTGTGAATTGGCATGATGACCGCAGCCTTCCAGATGAAGGGTAAAGTCCCATAACAGACTGACTGATTGACAATGAAGGTGAGGGGGGAGAGGACGTTGTCAAGAGTGAGGCGTAGAAGCTTGAGGTCGAGGGGGTCAGCGCTGTAGCGAGCATGCCATAAGGCCTTTAGAAGGTAGGGCCTGACTTCGGCCGGGGAGACCATCTTGAAGTGAAGTGGTGGTGTGGTGTGGGGTGAGGTGGCCTGGGGGGGGTTGAAGAAGTTAGAAGGGAGAGTACCACTGAGGTCAGAGAAGGAAGTATTCAGGACATCAGCTATGTATGTGGGTCAGAGACAGCAGTGCTGTTGTTAATGATGGGGACTTGGGTTTACCATTCAGTTCTTTGAGATTATCCCAGAACTTTCTACCTGAGCCCCAGGTACAGGTGAGGGAGGACTTGTAGTGTTAGGCCTTGGCTTTACAAGTCTCCCAGGTACATTTGTTTCTCAAGGCACGATACATTTGCCTATTGGCTGGTCTATCTGAGTCGAGGGCAAGCTGCCATAGGGAGTCACATTGGCGCATCAAGTTCAGAAGGGCCTGGGGAATCCAAGGGACTGAGTGACCCTTGACGACACATTTCATAAATGGTGAAAATATGTCGCAGGCAGAAGTGAAAGCGAGGATAAAGTTATCAAGCACCAAGTTGACGTTAGGGGTGTTGTAGATGGGTGACCAGTCTAGGGACTTGGGACTTGAGGTGCAATTTAAGGCGTTGGAGTATGCCTGGCTTAAGATGCCGTTAAAAAATAAGTTTAGGTGGAGATTTTGGAGTCTTCCAGGACCAGGTACATGTCACAGGGGAGTGATCACTCATGGGGTTGGGATGCACTGCCACACCTGAGATTCTGGAGGGGTGATTAGAAAGTATCAGGTCAAGTAGGGTGGCAGTGCCAGTTTTAAGGTTATGTCTGGTGGGGCTGGAGACTACTTGGGTGAACTCCATCACAGCGATGGCATCCTTAAGGGGGCAGCTGAGAGGGAGTGCCAGTTAACACTGAAATCTCCAAGTGCTAGGTACTCAGATTTAGTGGGCAGCTAAGAGAGGTAGGTTAGGGTAGCGAGGAAGGCAGATTTTTGATTCCTTTGGGGAAAGTAGACAGCAGTGACCAGAATGATTTGCAGGGTGAGGGGCTTGGGCACCGTGTTCGAGATGTGCAGGTGGGAGAGTGAGGCACTACAGAGAATCATGCAGATAGATGGCGCAGCAGCCTCCACGTTTGCCACACCTGTCAGCCGGAAGACCGAGTAACCTGGGATGGAGATGGCAGTGTCTGGGGTATTTTTAGACAGCCTGGTTTCAACCAAGCAGAATATGTCTGGCTGGTGCTGTGCAATCCAAACTTGAAGGGAGTCAAATTTTTTCAGTAGGCTGCAGATGTTAATCAAAGCTATTTTCAGGCCATCCTTTGTAGAGTGGCTGGGGGTGGCGGGAGTGGGAGGCCCTGGGTTGGGGTGAACATTGCCGGACATTAGTAAGAAGAACAGAAGCAAGGACCTGAGCAGTGACAACCAGAGTTGCCTATCAGATCAATGACCACAGAAGGTTGGGTGGGGGGTATTAGAGCAATGAACAGGGATGGGAGGGAGAGTATGTAGAGAAGCGAACATAAACAGGTAATTTCTATACTGTTTCTCTAGTACAGTAAACTAAAAAAATTGGTTTAATACAATTTCTCCTTGAATTTTTCCATATAGGTGCTTATTGTTGGAGCTGCCCGGCTGCTGCCCTCTGACTGACCCTCGCCCGCCCATCACCCAGCTTTTCTGGGACTTACCTTCCTGTCATTATCCTCTGCCACAGGACTGTAGGGATGCCCAGTCACTGGTGCAGGACCCGTGAGGGGTCGGTCATCAGCATCATGCATCCGAGGTGTTTTACATTGATTTTGATCCCGGGCCCACAGGACATGCAATGAGTGTGATGTGCGGAGCTCTGCCCTGAACCTGAGATCCCTTCCCGCTATGTGTGGATCATTTGCACTACATAGACATCTCCAGATGAAGAAGAATCTTAGATACACAGATACATAGACAGTGTTGGCAGATAAGGGCCTATGGCCCACCCAGTCTGCCCATTTGAGCTTGTAAGTTCAGTTTATGTTTTCCTAGAAATCTAGTTGCCCTACCCTGACCTCCAGAATTCCTTTATGTCTTTCCCATGCATTCTTAAATCCGTGATTGTTTCAGCCCTCACCACTTCCTCTGGCAGGGTGTTCCACTTGTCCACCACCTGTTCTGTGAGAAATTCTTCCATACGTTTCCTCTGAATATCCTCCTCCAACTTCATCCCATGCACCATTTATGAGCACTTTTCATATACATTGTATTGAAAGTTCTTTATAAGCAATGCTAGACTGGTAGCTAAGTGACTGAACATGTGGTGGCAGTCATTTCGCACATCAACTGCCCCAGACAGCCTTGGATAGCTGCGTGAACTGATTTTATGGAAGAGGAATGTTGGTCAGGACCCTGTGAAAATCCCATAATCTAGTGAAAAGTGCCTTGGGTCCTTTTACTTTCACTTGGACAGCACCAGAGATGGACAGAAGGGACCTTGGTGTAATGTCTCATCCAAAGGATGGCATACCCTGAAAGTATAGCACCCCCAGTACTGCACTTGAGTGCTAGCATTTAGGTATGATCCCGGAGTGGGATGAGAACCCATGACCTTCTGGCCCAGAGGTGGATGTGCTACCAACTGAGCCATGCTGACACATACACACATCCAAGAGGTGGCAATCAAGCAGTAATCCACAGCACACACACCCCCGCCCCATGAGAGGAGGAGAGCAGTCTTATGGACACAATCCTCCTTCCTGGCCAGCCCCTGAGCAGCTTGCTTCCATCTGTGAACTCAGGTCGCTGGAATGGCAGGAAGTGAGGCGCACAATACCTCAGCCCTCCATGCCACTGGGGAATGGATGGTACTGAGGGAGGGTGTACAGGTGGCCAGGCTGCACCACATACTAGGTGCTGCCACACAGCTGGGCCATCCACACAGTGCACATGTGCCAGTGACAGAATACCCCTCACATCAGTGTGCCTGTATGATGGTATCTGTCTGCCTCCCGGGTACATACGCACATCTGTCCAGGCTCCCGTCTCACACACACAGCCAGCCATGTGTATGCTAGTGTGGGAATCCCATGCCACTGGCACAGCATATTGGGTCACAGGACAGTATGACTGTGGTGTCACTGTCAGAACACAGTTGATAGCTGTGCATGTCACTGTGTAGATAGCAGCAGCCATTGTTGCCTGATACACCGTAAAGCATTGCTGTGTCCCTCTCAATGCCAGCTACTATGGTAGCGTGCCATCTGATACACACTGTAGCAGGAATAACAATATGTCTGTAGCATGCAGCACACACCCGTTCCTGTGGTGCTAGTCCCTGGGCCACAGTAGTCTGTGCTTCTGTGTTGAAACCCAGCCTGCAGCTACCGAACTGTTTATCATGTCTGACATACAGGTGGAGCTTTGAATACTCCCAGCCTGCAGCTTCTGACCTGCAGTTCCAGTCTGACATACAGGTGGAGCTGTGTGCACCATGCAATAGCACAGGGCAATCTACATGGTATGCTTGCAAAGCAGCCCATAATGAGATGCTAATGTAGTTGTTTGCCCATGGATTGCCTAAGTAGGCCCATTTGTATAGGAGCTTTGAATATAGCAACATTTTGCACTGGGCTAATGTGTTAGCGCTGAGCAAATGTGTTAGCACAGGCAAATGAGTTAGCCTGCAATGTTGCTTGCAGTTGTTGTGCATCACTTCATTGCTATCACCCACTGGTCACCTACTGCAACTCTGCCTTACTCCACCTCTGTGTGCACTGGGCTGCTGTTTCAGTTTGGCCTTCCAGGTTGCTATATTCAGAGCTATCTTATTTTCTGGGCTATTTCTGCTGCACTCTCAGCCCTGTTTGCCTTCATTTGCACATTATATTAAACTTATTTAGCCCAGGGCTATTTCTTTGAATATAAGCGTGTAAATGGCTCCAGCTAATTTTGCACACTGTGCAGTGCTAATTTTGCCATGGGCTAAGTTTTGAATATCTGGCCCTGATTTTTGAGTAGTACCATGATGTAGTACAGTGCAGTAATGTCATTTTAACTTGGCGCCTGGTATTTAATAAAGCAGATTGCAGAATCAGTGAAATGTGCCTGTAAGTGATTTTCTGATTATTATGTACAGCCTGCATAAGTGCAGAAAAACCTTTTATAGTGAGGGTGGGCACTTAAGAGGGCTCCACTGTATCTGGCAAGAAACTCATCTCTCAAATAGCGAGTTTAGGAAATTTGCTAAGATATGAAGGAAAGAGATAGAATTTCTCTTGGGATACAATAGGAAATCTAGAGGTACAGCTATTTTATTCTCAGCTAAAGTAGGGGTTATGGTAGAAGATCACTACAGTAATCATGAAGGGAGATTTGTATTATGTACAATTAAATATAAAAATAACAAACCAATATTGGCAAGCATTTATGGTCCAAATTAACAGATTTATAGTGTTATCAAAACACAACTATATATTCTTTTTATTCTGATAGGCATCAGTCATAGTCTAGGATACACTGGCTATGGGACTGTATGAGACTCGTACAAGATGTTAATAAGAACTTGCATGAAGGAATAACAATTTCAGATCAGTCTCTGATTGCATTATAGAGAAATATTACAAAATTAAACATTGGGCTTGTCTGGAGGATGGATCCCATATTAATCAAATGCAACAATTTTAAAAAGGAGATAAAGGAAGAAAATAATTACCTAGAAAATAACATGAATACTAATACAACAATAAACACTGTTTGTGATACTTTAAAGGCTGCATCAAGGGGAAAATAACAGAATTCTGAATTAGAAAAAATAGAATTACCTACCGGGTCAGAATGTTGTGCGCTTAATAGCGTATGACATTCCAGCTAACCTGGACCAGCACTCTATGGGTAAGCGAAAGGTGCAATACCGTGTATACTGCTGTATGCAGTATTGCACCATTTGCACTATCCAAGGCACAGGATAAGACCTCTGCTGGGACTGGGTTCTTGTGGTTTAAGATTTTTATTATTTTCCGACAAGGACACATACATCTGTAGGTGAAAAACTGCAATAAGATGTAGAACCATGTCATATCATTGGAATGGGAGTGGGTTCTGCTGAGCAGCTGCAGTGGCTCACTGGACTGAGCCACAGCAGCAGGAACCCAGGTGCTGCGTCTGGGAATGGGGTTCATTCCGGTCCCAGAAACTTTTTTTTAACGTGCGCTCCGTGAGTTGAACCCCAGGTTGAGAATCTTTATTGGAGGTTTGGGGTCACAGCCCCCTGTAATGGGGGGTGTGGGGGTGGAGCCCCACACAAAAAAGACAGTTATACCGCATGGCACAAACTGCACTGTATTGACAGCTCAATTTTGCCATGCGGCATAATGTCTTGCTACATTATGACCCAGTGCCTAGAATTAGAATGCAATAAAATAACAAATTGTAAAAATACATTAAAAAGCAGAAGTTAGACATAAACACATAGGACAGGAAACAGACTTAAAAAATTATACATTTAAAACATGAATATAATGCATTAACAAATAAAAAAAAACCAGAAAGACTAATTTTATATATTAGATCAAAATATTGCAGTCAACCGGATAAAACCAGGAAATTATTAGCATATGAACTCCAAAAGGGAAAAAAAAACAAAATAAGGAAAAAATATTAAAGAAATACATACTGGGAACTCAATTACTATAGACTCAAACATAATAAAGAATCTAAAAAATACTATGAAATTTTATATAAAACTGAGTTTAAAGTTAATGAATGAATTTGAGATACCACAGATAGCACAAGTGGATAGAGAGAAACTGAATGCACCATTCTCAGAAACAGAAATTGAAATGTGATTAAGAAAATAAGACAAGGCAAATCACCAGGCCCGGATGATCTCCCAATAGAATTGTATACTCTGTTTAAAGAACTATTAATCCCAATTCTGACATCTTTGTTAAATTCCTTTCACAACTAAACTCACTCCCAAAGTCCTTTCATGATGCATTAATTTCAATTATCCCTAAAAAAGGAAAGACCCACAAAGATGCAACTATTATTGTCCAATATCATTATTAAACACAGATTACAAGATATTTACCAAATTATTATTAGCCTCAAGACTTGCTACAGTATTCCCATCAATAATAAATAACGACCATGCAGGATTCATAAAACCGTTCTGGTTGCACTAACAACTGCACCACCAAGTATGTCCCAGTATCCAGTTGTCTTGGTAGTGCAGCTGGTAGCACAACTGGAATGGTATTTTGGGTGGCCTGGGTTCAAGTCCCAGCTAAGGCATTTCTTTCTTTCTTTCTTTCTTTCTTTCTTTCTTTCTTTCTTTCTTCTTTCTTCCTTCCTTCTTTCCTTCCTTTCTCTCTTCTGTTTGTATAATTTCTTTAAATGTAGAAAACATCTTTGATAGGGTAGATTGGGAATACCTCTGTTACATTATGGATAAAAACATTTGAGGAAAAATTTTAACTGGGAAAAACTCATAACAAAATCATCAAAAGCTATAAGTCAAACAAATGAAACACTCTCAGACAGATTTACATTAACATGGGGAACTAGATAGGGCTGTCCAATTCCCCTGTTTTTTGCAATGACTATCAAACCATTGGCCAGTGTTATCTTGGAGCATGAGGAAATACATGGACTAACAGTAAAAGATAAATGGCTTAACATTTCATCATATGCCAATAATGTCCGTCTATATTTAACCAACCCAGACAGAGCAATCCAAATTATATCACAATTAAAAATACGTTTGGGAAGATGTCTAGATATAAAATTAACTCATCAAAATCAGAAAGCCATAACAATTAATCCTCAATCAAATTTACCAGATGAAAGCCTTGATGTTCAAAATAGTTGAAAATTAAATAAAATAATCAGGAATTAATATCACAAGAAAAAAGTATTTATTCAATGAAAATGTGACCCTTGAAACAAAATGAAAAACAACAAACATTGGAATAGCCTTGAACAAATAGATGGATCTCCCACTAACCCTGACCAGTAGGGTACAGGTAATAAAAATAAATACTCTACAAGCGTTTTATATATAATGCAGACTCTACCCACAGAAATCCCCAAAGAATGGTTAATTTCTGTGGAAAACTAAAGACCATGGATAACCATGGGGAGACTTCAAGTTCCATACAACAAAGCAGGTCTAAAACTACCATCATATGGCACTAATTAATTAAATGAAGGAATTATATGAACAAGATCCGTCATGGTGGGTAATCTTTGAAAAACAAACTAATCAAACAGGAGAAATTATACCACATTTTGTTTGCAAATTTGAAAAAGAATGATATAGACCAAATTAAAAGCAATTTTGCAAGCCACTGTGAGAGTCTGGCAGCAATATCATAAGAAGAATACAGCAAACTTCTAAACTGCTATACATACACCAATACATCAGAACATGAATCGTCCCCATTTAAAGCATCAGTTTATAAAACTTGGATGGGTAAAATTATAGAAATATAGGAATCTTCTATGAAAACAACTCCTTTCTGTCCTTTGAACTAATCTAGTAGATTTCTTTGACTGGGTGACCAAGTGGTGAACGAAGGGGGTGCAGTTGATGTCACCTACCTTGACTTCAGCAAAGCTTTCAATACTGTTCCACATAGAAGATTGATTAATAAGCTGGGTAGGCTCGGGGTGGGTCAGAAGTTGGTCAGCTAGGTAGCAAACTGGTTGGTGGGCAGAAAACAGAGTGGTGGTAAACGGTATACAGTCAGAAGAGATGCAAGAGATGCAAGTCACAAGTGGGGTACCTCAGGGATCAATCCTGGGGCCAGTCCTCTTCAATATCTTCATCAGTGACATTGCAGATAGACTGGAGGGTAAGGTTTGTCTGTTTGCAGATGACACCAAGCTCTGCAACAGAGTAGATGATCCAGATAGGGTGGGCAGAATGAGAAGAGATCTGGATAAACTGGCAAAATGGTCAGAAGAGTGGCAACTGAGGTTTAATGCAAAGAAGTGCAAGATCATGCACATAGGGAAGAGAAATCCTGAAGCCACCTATAGGTTGGGAGGGGAGTTGTTGGCAATCACAAGGGAAGAAAGAGACTTGGGCATCATCATCATCATCATCACAGATGACCTGAAATTATCCAAGCGGACCACTAAAGCAGTAGGTAAGGCTAGAGGGAGGTTGGGGTGTATTAGTAGGGGTATCACAAGTCGTAAGAGGGAGGTAATAATCCCTCTTTACAAGACACTGGTTAGGCCCCATCTGGAGTATTGCATTCAGTACTGGAGGCCGCACCTGCACAAGGACATTAACAAAATGGAGGCAGTCCAGAGAAGGGCAACCAAAATGGTGCAGGGACTGCATCAGAAAACATATGAGAGCTGGCCCGGTGGTGCTGAGGGTTGAGGCGCTGGACACCACACCTCACGCCACGCCGGCGACCTGTGTTCAGGAATGGGCATGGGCTGCTGTGGGTCAGTGGGGAGGAGATGGACTGAGCGTCCAATGGACTGCTCTCCATCTCTGGGGAGGGGGGATTCGGGCGGCCGGTGCTTGCCTGACCCCTAGCGGAGGCTGGGGGTCGGTGGCAAGTAGCGGCAAGTTAAGGGGGCGGGATGTGGTAGACGCCTGACTGGGGCACGCACGGCAGCGTGCATGCACCCAGTCACTGGCGTCATGGCACGCCATGTCCCGCAGGGAGAAAAAGTGGAAAAAGAGAGAGAGAGAGCCCGGCAGAATGATATGCCCTGCAGCGCCATCCCCGAGAAGGCACCTCCCTGGCATGGATCCGTTGGGGTGGGTTGAGTTGCTCCCCACCACCCTGCCGCAAAGGGTAAGTCACGGGGTGCATAAGGGAGGGGGTCTGACCTTCGGGGATGGCGCTGGGGGATAACAGACAGCAGGCTTGCAGCCGGAGCTCTGGAGGAAAAATAGAAAGAAAAAAAAAAAGAAAACATATGGGGACAGATTAACATAGCTCAATATGTATACCCTAGAGCAAAGGAGGGAGAGAGATGATATGATCAAAATATTCAAACATCTTTAAGGCATTAACAAGGTGAAAGAGTCTAACATGTTTCAATATAAGAAAACAGCAGGACAAAGGACACGGCATGAGGTTAGACTCAGAGGGAGGCCAATTAAGGGTAATATGAGGAAGTTATTTTTCACAGAAAGGGTGGTGGGTGCATACAGTGGCCTACCTCAGGAAGTGGTGGATATGAGTACAGTGCAGGGCTTCAAACAGGCATGGGATAGGCATAGGGAGCAATACAGATGAGTATGAATAGATGGGCCATTGACTGAGTACAGGCCTATAGGCACATTCATAAGGCAGAAAAAATGAGCAGACTGGATAGGCCTTGTGGTCCTTATCTGCCATCAACTTCTATGTTTCTATGAACAGATGAAATAAAATATAATATTTCCAGTAAGGATCATTTTACGTAAAGATCACTTTAAATACACACAGCTAAGAACTTGTTGTGTCAAAGAACTTAGCTCAAGTTAAAAAAAAAATAGCAGACAAACCAAACATTAATTCAAAAGGTTTTAACATCAGTATGGAACAACAGAATAATATCAGAAGCTTTCAGTACATTATAGGTAGGATTGGCAGTTTTTTTATTTTTATTTTTTTAGAATTTCGATGGAAAATATCTGTTTTTATTTTTTAAACCTTTTTCCCCGGTTTTATCAATTTACATTTTCACAGTTGCATGAAATTATGTTTTTTAAAGTATTTAATCTATTTGTATCAATTTAACTTTCACTGTTGCATTTAATGACAGCAAATACTGAGGATTTACAAACTGATAAAACACAGATTATCTTCACATGTCAAAATAGCAATATAGCTTACTTTTTCTATCTATAAATTTAGATTATTATCGATGGAAATATTTTTTCATCAGTTTGTGTGTGCAGTGAAATCAACATTTATCAACATTTACCGATTTAAATCTAATACTACCATACTATAATTTATAGGACAGTAAACATCAATACTGGAAATCTGAGATCAAACTAGGAAAAGGATATTAAACATACTGTTAAAGATGATCAATGGATGGAAAGCATAAAAAATAGTAGACTATCATGTAACAGTAGACTTGATCAGATATAATTCAATATTTTTACAGGATATACTACACTCACATTTATTAAATAAAATTAACCTAACCATATCGTCAAGATGTAGCATATATGAAGATCACATAGGAACCCTGACACAAGTGATAGCTACATGTAGAGATATTAATCCATTGTGGGAGGAAGTAACAGAAACAATCTCAGAGCAGAAATTAACATTAGATATGATGAAGAGATCACTTTGTTAGGCAATAGTAGTAGATCACAACTACTCCCACAAGGTCCTCTGAAGAAATTAATTAATATAGCACTGATTGATGTATGGAGATGTATAGCAAGATAATGGAAATGTAGAGACCCACCAACATTCCAAATGTGGAGGAACCAGTTCCTGGGCTGTATGACACTAGGGAAGCTTTAAGTATCTGAGCCAGCGCCAAATACATTATGGTGGCATGGTAGTGCCACCATAGTTGGGGCTGAGTACCCCATTTAAGGTTAAAGTGTGAAATTTTGCATCTTAATAATTTTGCCACCGTATGACAGATTTGCCTGAAATTTGGCAGCCACAGAGCGATACCATAGATCTCTGGATCTGCCAAGTTTCGTAACAGTCAGATATACAGTTGTGAAGTTATAAAGCAACATTCCATAGTGCATTTACGCTTTTTTGCACATTCTTTGCATGTACCTACTGGTCTGAAAACTTCAGAAAACATGCGGCCGGGGTCCCCAGTGTGTCTCTTGAAGATTTCGTGAAAAAATATTAAACGGTTCAAAAGTTATTCAAAAAACAAGTTTCCCACTATAGTCAATGGGAAAAGTTAACAAAAAGTTCGACAGTGTCGCAAATACGGATTTTAGTGTCGCAAATGATGCCTGTAGTGTCACAAATCCACCATTTTGTTTCAGTTACTGATCACAGAAATGCTTGGCATTTAAAATTGGGACCCTCTAGGAACACAATTCTTTTTGTGTTCACCTAGTCAGACCCTGAGGATGCTAGCCATGTCTTTTTTGGGGGGCAAAACTAGCCAAGAAAGTCATAAATCATATGAAATTTAAATTTTTTTCCTACGTCGTACAGTTTCTGAGATATAAGCAATTTAGTATTCCAAGTCCTCATTTTCTGCTCCGAGGCCGATTATAATGCATACATTCTTTGTTTTCACTGTGTTTCTTAATGCAGCTTTTGGGGAAAAATAAGGGTGTATGCTTTCATTACTATTACAGTTAGCATTTCCACTTGCATTTCGTAACAGCTTGCGTTATCATTACCGTCTACACCACACGTGTGCGTTACACTTCGTTTTCATTTGCACTTGCATTTGCATTACTGTTACCATTTGCGTTTCCATCACTGGTTTCTGTTTGCATTTCATTTTCGTACCGTGTGCATTACCATTTGCGTTTGCATCGTGCTTCCGTTGCATTTGTCTTTCCTTTGGTGTCATCATTGAGTGTTACCATTAGCATTTGCATTTCCAATTGCGGTACCATGACCGTGCACATTACCATTTGTGTTTCTGTATGTGCTTGCGTTTGCGTTACTGTTCGCTTTGGCGTCATCGTTGCTGTTACTGTAACTGTTTGCATTTCCAATTGCGTTACCATTACTGTTTGCATCTTCGTCGCCGTTTGCATTTCTGTTGGCCTTAGCGTTTGCGTTTTTGGTTGCGTTTCTGTTGTTGATTGCATTACTGTTTCCTTCTGCGGCCCCATTGCCTTTACTGTTTGCATTTCTGTTAGCATTTGTGTACCATTTGCATTTTTATTACCGTTTGTGTTTCCGTTGGCATTAGCGTTTCCGTTACTGTTTTCGTTAACATTTGCATTTCTGTTGCCGTTACCATTTGCAATACCATTTCTGCTTTCATTAACGTTTGAGCTGCCATTTTTCTTACCATTTGCGTTATCATTTATATTTGCATCACCGTGTGTGTTACCATTTGTACTTGCATTTGCGTTACCATTAGTGTTACTATGTGACAACAAATCAGATGGTGGGCTCCGTACTCCCACCACCACATTCCATTCACTATTTATAGTGCTCATTCTCAAAAAGTAGGGAAATTCATGGCAAAAAACTCCATTTAATGCATCAGTTAGGGTTGTTCCACAGTGACAAAAGTGAGGAAATTCGGTGTTAGGGTTGCCACCCCTTGCTCCCCACCCCGTCCTCACCAACAGGCATCAGGGTGTGCGTTGGGGTCATCGGTCCTAACTCTCACCCCATTCTCCTCTACTGCACTGCATCAGCTTGTTTACACATGGGATGGGGTGAGAGTTAGGGTCGATGACCTCAACGTACACCCCAGTGCCTGTTGGTGGGGACGGGGTGGGGGTGGGGTGTAAGGGGTGGCAACCCTAACACCGAATTTCCTCACTTTTGTCGCTGTGTAACAACCCTAACTGATGCATTAAACAGTGTTTTTTTGGCATGAATATATATAAAGATATATGGGACCCAATGCAAAATTACTAGAACCAGATCTGTCATGAAGGGACTAAAGGGGTCAAGATAATAAGGAGGTAATTACATAAACCAAAAGTTTTCAAATTAAAGAAAGGATACGCTAGGCAAAAAGAAGAAGGAAGGGATAGGGGATTTAAAGAGCAAGGGTGGGGGAGATGAGGGTAGGAAGGATGGGATAATGATGAAAGTATTAGCATCTTTGACTTCAAAAGGGTGCCAGTAAGTATTTATTGTAAATGGATTGGAGGGAGTAGGTCTGTCTGTATTTAGTATGGGTTGACTTGTTAGTCTTATCTTATAAGTTAATCTCTTGAGGCTGTTGTTGTTTCATGCTTTGAGTTTTTTTCTATCTTTTTATGTAAATGTGCTACTCTACAGGAGAGTCATTCTTTTTTAACACTATTGATCAGAAAACTGATTGCATTTTATTGAACTTCCTCCTGTATATCAACTTGGACTTATTAAACTTATGTTTAAAAGGGGCCAACAGCAACAGTGATGATAAGATAGGCTGCACTTGTAACTGGCGTAAAGAAGCAATGATAAGCATCTGAACCAACTTATTTAAAACAAGAAACTAAAAGCTATAAAGTATTAAAATGCCAAAATGGCTGGAAATGATGTCTGTACAGATTGATTTTTTATGTATTTAAAGAACTGTCATCATGCCTTTAAAAATAGATATTAGACATACAACAAGGCAAATCTCCTCCTGTGTCACTTCCTGAAGCCAGAATTATTTTAATCCCCAAAGAAAATACAAACTCTAGTCACACAGAAAATGATCACCCTGTGGCATTATTAAATATTGATTATAAAATAATCACAGAATTACTTGTTATTGGATTGGAACCACATATTAAAAGGCTCCGCGCCGGACAAATAACTCCTAGAATTACCCAGGACTAAATCCGCAGCTGGCAGTAAAACATTTGCCCATATAGCCTCTCGCTATGGAATAAGCTCTGCAGTCACCTTCAGAAGCCCCTCCCTAGCGACATTTTGGAAGGGACTGCACACTCACCTCCTAAACCGTAGCCACTGCTCCTGTCCTGAAGGCTAGCTGATCACACCTCCTGTAGTCTGGCTACAAAAAGTCAAATGCCCTGAGTAAATCAGCTGCCATTGTTGAACTGTGTAAATGTGCTGTATATAAACTGCTCTCTTCTTCGAAAACTGCTCACTGTCATTGTAATTCCCGTATCCTATGTCCTACACCATAGTACTTGTATGTATCTTCAAAGACTAATGCCCTAAGTCTATCATCTGCCACTGTTGAATTGTGGAAATATGTTGTATAACACTGCCTTCATTTACAAAAATGTACACTGTCGCTGTATTACAGTATGCTGTGTCCTACTCTGTATTACTGCATGTATTTGCTCAGCTCTATGTAACTAACTCCGGGTCACTCCTGATAAAGGGACCTTGAGGCTCAGTGGCTTACCAGTTAACAAAATTTAATAAATAAATAAATATTCACCCAGATCAGTGGGGATTTATAAAGGCAGACACATTTTGAAGGCTTGTCTCAAGTTCAAATCCTTACGGAAACCATTAAAAATGACACAAATGGATACATGGCACTGACTTTTCACGCCTTGAAGGTTTTTGATTTTGCAGTGGCCTTTCACATTTCAGGCTTTAAGGAAGTGGTGCATCCCTGAGAAATTATTATCATTTAAGCACTTGATGCCAAACCTAAAGTTATATTTAGGATTAACCAGTTAAAATCCGAACCACTTACCATGCTGAATGGGGTTAGACAGGGTTACCCACTTTCGCCACTTTTATTTATTTTGTCACTTGAGCCACTGTTAAATAACATCAGGAAGAGTAAAGAAATTACAGGAACTTCTGGGAAGATCAGTTTCACAGATGCTCCTTGTAGAGCAAGTTTGGACTTAACGTGGGATATTCATTTTGTTTAAAGGAACCAAGTGTGTACGTTGTATGCAAAAATTAATCTGTATTTATTGTGACAAAAGCAAATGTAATACATTGATAAGCCACAATAATACTATTGTAACCCATACAAAACAATTCCTGTAATCCTACTGCCCCAAACTTGATAATACCATCGTTGATGACTGATAATACTATCGTTCAGAGCGCGTAATACCATACAAGTTCATTGCTCTGAACGACAGTATTATCAGAAAAGTAGAACAGCGCATGGTCGGGACTCCCTCCCAAGCTAACCTGGTTGCCATCCTGCCAAATGTCATTCATACACATGCAACATTATGTTTTTCAAACTGTGCAGTCTGATTGGCAGCTTTTCTTCTGTGGGTGGGCCAAACAGTATTCAAAACATGGGGGCTGTCTCTCGTTTAGTGAGAGGAATGTCCATGGCATCCTACATTCTGTGTTTTTTTTATTTTTTTAAATTCAAAAAATATTTCTGGCTGATCCTGCTTTCAGTCACATCTCCAGGCAACAGGTAAATGGCATGGGTGAGGATTCACTGTAGTCGAGCCCATTGTTGACCAAGTGTTTACTGAAGTAGTTGGGGCAGGTGCCCATTGTCAACCCAAGAATTTTTGTATCTGGCATGAGTCAGTGTTCACTGTAGTCATGCGCTGGTTGTTGAGTGAGTGTTCACTGTAGTCGGGTGCCCGTTCTGAAGCCGAGTATTTTTTTAAACTCAGATGCAAATATTACAAAAAATAATAACTAAGAGATGGTGTATCACAAGGGAGTAATACCATCGAGAAGATCTGTGGACATGGGAACCTCTCGAGCTTAGCTCTCGAGGTTCCCATGTCCCCAGATTCTCTCGATGGTACAACTCTCTTGTTATACACCATTTCCTATCTATTATTGTATATGTAATTCTCCCTCCTTTAACTAGGTGTAGTTGTATGTTACTAATCCCCTGATTTAATTGTGAATAGAACAGAGTAGATACCAAAAGTTAAATACCTAGAGCAGTGTGGTAGGAGGGGCTAAAGGCTATAAATAGTCAGAACCAGCCGTGTCTACAGAGATGCTGGTCCCAGGGTGATTGGTTAGAAAGGGTTTCCTGGTGACCCACTGAAATTTAGACTTGGCTTTAATGGCAGCAGAAGCAGGGAGCAGCTAAAAGCCCTACGAGGCATGAGCCAAAAGCAATGGGGGGTATGGAGCCTCTGCAGACAAGATGAAGCCTCCCCATCCGCTTCCAACTGCCACTGGTAAGAGAAAGCTTGCCAGGCTTAGGATGGTGGTAAGGTCCTGAACCTGGTTGTGGCACTTGTTTTCACCCAACTAAGTCTCCTGAGCACTAGACTCAGAGTTGAGAAGTGAAGCAGGAAAGCACAGAGGCTGTGGCAATGTTCCAGAGTCACAGCTGAAATGTATGAGAAAGGCATAGAGGTAGCCAAGAGCACCTGAACAGACTCCACTGCACCAGCTGTAGAGGCCTTGATGATCTGAAGAAGCTTGTATGAACTTGAGGAGAGGATGTATGTACCATTTGTACTGACTGAGAACTCTGGGACAGTAAAGCAGCATTGATGTACACAACTGTGTCTGGCTAACTATCAGGAACAGAGTGAACCACTGCCCCAGTGCAACCCCTTCATCCACAGTAAAGCTCATAGTAGGGGCATTAGGAGATCCAAGACCAGGGTGGCCAGCTACAAGGAAGACAGAAAAGCAGAATTGTGTGGAGGAGAAGAAACAACGAAAGGAAGACCTGGCCATAGTGCAGCATTTGGTGTGTCTCTCCTTTTTCAGACCCATGGTGGTAGAATAAGGTGCAGATCAAGTGATGTAATGGCCCCAACACTGGATGAAAAGTGACACTGAAGTGCAGGAGTCGTGATGGTTACACAGTATATAAAAGGTTTTAAAAAAAGGGATTCTGCATATTGCCATGGTAAACATCCTCCTCCCCTCCTACATCACACTCGGGCACCTACTAGTTATAAAGTATTCCATCTCTCACATGCAAGCTACATGTGTGGAAAGTCTCATTTCATTCAGAGCTGTCTGCCAACATCCTAGCTTTTTCCCGGAATGGACTGCCTGCTGAGTTCTGATGTACTTATCACAGGTACTGTAACAGTTTGGTGCCCCAGTAGACAAACTGTAGCTGTGGTGTCCTGTCCATCAGAACAGACCTCCCCATGCAGCCTGCATTTTCATTTTGCCACTGTAGTGACATGACAGAGGGGACTGCTGCCTCACCCACACAGTCTTCTGCCTCCTTTAGTAGGACAAGGAACTTATCAGTATTGCTACCCTTAATCGAGACCCATGATTAGCACTCTGGTCTTGCCGTGGTGGACAAACTCCATGCATTCCTCCTGGCTTCATTTTATCTGCAGCTCCTGGGTTTGCAATTTATTCCTGTTCTGCACTTGACAGGCATGATACCACTAGTTATTATCTACAGGAGTCCAAATAAGTCCCTAGAATGATGTCAGAGGGAAGCTCTTTAACCGAAACTATTTTCCTGGGTCTGTTAACACATCTGCAGCTTAGTGACGCCATAGCCATAGATATTGTTAAATTTCTCCCAATAGCACTTTTAGGAGTCCGATCATTTCACTGGCAAAACAAGCCAATTTTATTTCTAGTCTAACAGGTTCAGAGCCTTGTGCAATGGATGATACAACATAAAATAAATGCAGAAAAAAGATACAAAAACATGAATACTTAAAGGGGAACTAAACATTGCAGGGGTCACTCACATTGTGAAAGCCCATGAAAAGATCATTCAAATGAGTACTGGGTTTACCTGTAGGGGATAGGAGTCTTGAGCTATGAATAGCTAAATAATTTGTAAATCAAAGCAATAGCCATTTCCTGTAGTCTTAAAAACAGGAAGTGATGTCACTGAGGAGCAAGCTGTATGTTGTCAATTACAGCTTCCCCTCAGTGACATCACTTTCTGTCTTAGATTGCATGAAATGGCTGCTGCCCTTACTTTGATTTAAAAGATGATTTAAATATTCATATCTCAGGACTTTTGACACCTATAAGGAAGCCCAGTACTCTTTTCTTCAATATAACTTTTCATGGCTTTCACAATTTGAGCAATCTCAGTAATGTTTATCGTCCCATTAAATTCATAATATGACAACAAATAAATGTAATAGAGAAGTAGACTATTATATGCATAGAATCACAGTGGAAAACAACAATTACAACTGAAATTCCAAAATGTCACTAAAATGCTTGTTGGAAAAGATGGCTTTTAGCCCCTTTTTAAATGCCTCCGCTGAGGGAGCAACTCAA
This sequence comes from Neoceratodus forsteri, assembly GCA_016271365.2. NCBI lineage: Eukaryota > Metazoa > Chordata > Ceratodontiformes > Ceratodontidae > Neoceratodus > Neoceratodus forsteri. Next base: position 134,800,819 of record JADMNL010000029.1, read on the forward strand.
AATCCAGAGGGGAGGGTATTCCAAATGAATGGCACTGTTACCAAAAATACCATATCCCACATTGCCTCAGTCTCATTTTTGGGATGGCCAGCAGACTTCCCTTGGTGGGGTGGAGGGGGTAGCCTGGAGGATAAAAGACTGGGAGGTCTTTGAGATAGTTGGGACTAAGCCCATGCAGGTCTTTGTCAGCTGACAAGGCAATCTTTCGGGGGGGAGGCACCACCAAACTAGCAGTGCAGTTTGTGCAGCACTGCAGAGATATGCCACGGGGAGGGGGCCCCAGCATTCTGGAGTGCCTGTGGGTGGCACACCAACTTACAGGTTAGACATAGGTAGACAGCTTCGCAATTGTCAGGCCTCGAGGTCAGAAAGGGATACACCAGGGTCACTGGGTCCCCATGCGCTAAATAGGGTTTAATCCTAGCAATATTCTTTAACTGGAAAAATCCACTGCAGACATCTGCTGCTACCTGATGTTCTAGTGATGGCTTGCAGCTCACAAAACCCCCCAGACTCTTCATCCTATCCACAGCTCATATCATGACCCCATTAAGAGATACTTGGGTGCAAACCTAGTTATTGCGACAAACAAAGACACGATTCCACCAGTAACAACTCCATCTTGTCTGGATTTTCAATCAACTGAATACCATCTAGTTAGAAATGTTGTATAGGATGGTCTAGCAATGAAATTGCATCATGCTTGTCAGAAGTAAGCGACAGATACAGCTGGAATGGAATGAAGTCTGCATAGCAGTGAAACTCCAACTTATACCTTCTAATTAATCCCTTAATGGCAACATGAACATGTTGAATACCATGGAGACAGAATCAACCCTCCACCCCCATCCATGTGGCACCCTACAGCATATAGCAGTAGACTGGGGCTAGGAAAAGTACCTAATGCCACCTGCTACAATGTACCAGACAGGAAGGACTCAAACTATGTATAAGTAGAACTGAAAAGTCCTCTGCATTGCCTTAGGTGACCGATCAAAACCCTATGATCCACTGTGTCAAAATATGGATGACAGATCGATGAGAATAACAGCAGAATATTTCCTTCTACAGTGTCTCTCACAGGAAGGTCATTTAATGCCCTGATGAACACGGTCTCAGTTCTGTACTGGGGCCTGAAACCAGACTGGAATGGTTCACAGATGTCAAGGTGAGCCTCAAGCTGCTCCACAAGCACCCTGTCAATTAGGGGTGATCAGACAGGGTAAAATCCGAAAACCAGATTTTGGACTATCCTTACATATCCTAATCTGAAAATCAGAAATTGAGTTGTAAAGATAACCCCCCTTGCAACAAATACATTCGCCTACCCCCCACCCTGTAATTAGGTAACACCCACTCATCCACCTTCTAACACTCAACTTCCCTCTACCCCATCCCCATGTGAGCACGTTTGTTTTCTAACTAGCTTATTGTAAGACTCCCTGCTTATAATAAAGCCCTTTCCCATCAACCGTGCCAAATCATGAGCCACCTGCCTCCCCGCACCCCATCACCTTTCTTTTTTTTTAAAATAACATTTTTATTGAGTTTTGCAGGAGTCACACATCAGACTTCTGTACACATAAAATGATTACACAGAGGTGAATGCTCACCACACTTAATATCTATGATCTTATTATACACACAATAAGCCTCTTATCTCCAGTTATATCTAAAACCAATGTTCAGTGTAGAAAGAGATACCTTCTTCGGTCAATGTAGCCTTATAATTAAAGGTCAGTATTATAATGGTCATCAGCCTCCCTGGCTTCAAACCCCCTCCGTTCCCTCAGCGAGAGCAGCACCTCTATGTCCAATGAACCTCAGGAATGCCTAAGGGAAAACTCCAGCTCCTCCTGAGCCATATACCATATCCAGGGTTGCCATTTAGTAGTGAAGGAGGGCACCCGGGCATGTAGTCCAGCCACTACGGGCCATCATGTATACATTATCAAGTACTATAGCTCATTCAGGTATGGAAGGAAATGTTAGTAGTCATCCATTTCGTGTCATCAATTTTTAGCTGTCAATAAGTAAAGAGGTGACAAGGTGCAATGCCATTTTGGGTTGTGAAGGATTAGGAAACATGAACAGCAGGACCACCTGCCATTAATTCAAGAGATTCTCCCAAGCATTCCCTTTAGCCCAGTCTGTAGTAAACACCAAAATGGTGTTAGTAATGGGCATAACCAAAAATTATGGCCCAAATCAGCTTCTGTGCATTTACATCCTCTCCAGCACTTTCCATATTCTGAAGACATGTATTTCGTTAGTATCACTGGGGATCTAAAATATCTATAGTGACATTTCCAAGAATATTCTAACCATATTGAGGAGAGAGTTATTTCGATAGCCGATAAGGCTGACAATGACCATTCCTCTGGGGAGATAATTAGCTCAAGGCCTGCATTCCATCTACTCAGAATTGTCATGGTGGAATCCCCCAATTTAACCCTGTCACCTTTCTTGATCTTCAAGTTTAAAAAAGGTCAGGGTGGCCCATGCAGTCTGCTTGTCCTGGTTCCATGTCATAATACTGATTGCAAAACAGCGATCGCTATTATGGTGAGTGTATATTGCCAAAAAGCAAATCAGCAATATACACTTCAATGCAACCCAGCATCCGAATTTTTAAAAGTGTTTTTGTTGGGGGGGGGGAGCTGTGGCTCTCGTACCCCCTGAATTAAGATTCTCAACTCCAGGGGTGCATGTCGGGAAGGGGGCAAAATCTGGATTTCAGCAAAATTTAAGTCCCACAGCCACAGGCAAAATGTACTCGCTCCCAGTCCCGAACCCAGTACCTTTTGTGCCAGAGCTAGCCACCCACATCACCATGCCACATGGCTAGCTCTGTGGCAGCAGGTACACCAGACCCCTAAAACCCCTTCCCTGCCCCTCCCTTCTCCTTGTTATTCTCCCCTCCATTCACCCTTCCCCACGGCAGTATTCCCATACACTCGCTATTGTGCAGGGTAGCCCAGAGTGATAGCGCCCAAATGAGTCGCTATTTTTGTAGTCGCTTATTTTGGGTCGTTATTATCACTGGATACCCTTGTCCTACCTATCTTCCCAGTGTAGGTCCTAGTGGCCTCTCCTCCCTAACCCCTTGCCGCAACCCTTAAATGACAGCCACATTCCTCCCCAGCATACTTTGAAGCCATTCACTGTTCTGGTATTCCAGCTGCTTCAGGCAAACTAGTTTATTTTTCAACCATTCTTTCAATGAAAAAAAAAACACTTTAGCTTTGTCTATTGATTGACATCATAGGAGAGGGAGGATTGTTCTTAAAACAACATGGAGCAAAGAGGATCCAAGGAGAAACCAATATGCCATACAGATACTGTATTTTCCCCATCACTTGGAACCTTTTCCTTGTTCTCCCTCCCCACTTATACCCTTTTTCTGTATCCCCCTCCCCCAGGATGCATCTCAAAAGAAGTGGGTATCACCCTCAGTGTGCCTTCCTGGACGATGACAGATAAAGGAATGTGCTAACTGTGTTAGTCCAGACAAAGATGCAGGGAAAAACAAATAAGTGAGAAGGATACCTTTATTGGACTAACAAAACTGTTTTGAGGTTATAAATCATGTCTATTTTGTTCCGTTAAAGTGCATGGGTGAGTCTGGAACACCTGAAGACTTCATATAAGTTTTTGGGTCTTGTTGGATGGCCTCTTATGGATATAAGAGTATCACCTTGCACATTTTTATGACCACAGGACTGTGAACTGAAGGTGGGCAGTTCTGGAGTCCTACAGACACTAGAGGTGACACTCTTAGATCCACAAGGAGACCTCCAAATGGACCCATAAAATTATTATCGATTGGCCGTCCCAGTGGTGCTGAGGGTTGAGGTGCTGGATGCCACACTTTGTGCCATGCTGGCAACCCAGGTCCGGGAACTAGCCCAGACCTCCGGGGGTCAGCAGGGGACAGAGAGAATTAAGCATCCGGAGGACTGCTCTCCTCTCTATGGGGGAGGGGGACTAATTGTCCTGCTTACTGACTGCCCTCTGGCAGTGGCTGGAGGGCAGTATGTGTCATGAGGCTTGATCCAACGTCCCTTACATCAGCGGGGGTGGAAGAAAAAGGAAAAATGAGCCTGGCAGGCTTGATGATGGTCCGCCAATCCTGGAAGTGGTCCCCGGATTCTATATTGAGTCTCCAGGAGGGTGGTGAAGCTGGCAACCTCCTCTTGGCCCCGCCAGAGGGACAATCAGGGGGACTCCTGGGGACCGACTAGCATGGGAGTGGTGGGACCAGAGAGAGAGTCCCTCCATTCAGAGGACCATAGCTGCCTGCCAAAGCTCGAAAACTAAAAGTACTTACGAAAAAAAAATATATTATAGATTGCTAACTCTTTAAATTTAAAAAAAAGTTGTTTTTATATTTAAAATGCTGACGGCATGAGCAGTCAACAAGAAGCCCATAACATTACAGTGACTCAGCACATAAGATTACAGTGACTCAGCACATAAGATACAAAACTCTTATAGTAATAGGAGCACCTCATGCATAACTGAAAGGAGAGCTGTGCTGAGCTTGCAAATCCTTTGTTTGCCAGCAGAAGCTGTTTTGTAAGTTACTGGTTCACATTCTGCTATTGTTCCATCTACACTGGCCCTTTATTTTTTTTTAAACTCAATTTTATTGAATTCCAGAAATTTAGGGTACACATGTATACAGTTATGCTTTTACAGTTTAAATTCGCAGTCTGACTTTCTGACTGAAGAATATTCAGGTATTCGCTATAACCTCTTCAAGTACACAGGCCTTTTAGTAACTTCATTGGGAGTTTCTGCACTACAGTTTGGTGGTAAGTGCCATTTTAGAATTGGTTGATGTAGTTTATGTCCCAAACAACCACAGAGTTCTGCAGTAGTACATGCATGCATTGTGATAAGAGAAGAGCAGAACATGGACATAAATTACATCATACGGTTCTAACATGTTTTTTACTAGTAGCAGATAAATAAACAAGCATTTGTCAATGCCGAATGTTTGCTTGCTGGCATTGGCAGTGGTAGCGTAGAAGTTACAGAGCTGGGTAACAGTAATGGCAGTGAAGTATTGAACTGAAGCCAACCCCACCACCACCCTGCAGAGAGTGACAGGCATTGGGGTGTGCCTTTGGGTCGTCCAGGCATAACAGCCACGCCATTTCAGTACACCCACCCTGCAGACACTGGCAAGTGTCACGGTGTTCCTTGGGTCTTTTGGTCCTTATCGCACCCCATTCCATTAGGAAATACAGTGGGATGGAGTGCGATATAAGAATGGGGTGAACTTTGGGGCGAAGAGTCCAAGGCATACCTCAATGCTTCTCACTGGCTGCAGGGTGTGGAATAGTATGAGCATTACAGGCAAGAATCCCAAGTCACACCCCTGATGCCTGTCATTCTCTACAGGGTTGGGGGTTATGGTTGGAAACTCTAATACCTCAGGCATTCGTTGGTATTTTCACTCCAAATGTTCAACATGGTTTTTTTGTGACCCCACCTCATGAACAGGGGGAATATCAGTTTCTTAGCCAAAAGCTGCTTAAGCACAGCAACTACGGCATTTAGCACCACAGGTACAAAAACATTCCGAACAGGATGCAAAAAATGACAGCTGTACTGTTCATGGGGAGGTGTAAAAATGGCAATGTTATAAATCTGCAGTAAAATATTTAAAAAATGGTGAAGTCATGGCGTACACAGAAACTGTGCAATGCACACCTGTAATATAATTGGCTGGGATTTTTACAGCAGATTGTCAACTCAGGCATTTTGGTGCCTCCGATCATGAACAGTGTCACTGTGGTTTTCTTTATCTGTCCCGAACAATGATTTCCCACAGCGACCACGCATCTCTGCGCTGAAAGTGTGAAAACACACTTTGGCCATGTTGTGAAAAATGACAGCTGTACTGTAAATAAGGCAGTGTGGAAAAATGCCACTGGTGAAAATCTGGACTTAAAATATTACAAAGTCATGAACTTACAAGGGTGCGTGGAAACTGCACAATGCTCACTCGTAACACAGTCATTTTATGGACTTTTGTCACCAAATTTTCAACATAGCCATTTTAAGACCTCTGCTCATGAACAGTGTAACTGTGATTTCTAATCCATCCCAAACATTGCTTTCACACACCAACAGCACCATTGTGCACTACATGTGCGAAAAAACATTTTGGGCGGCATATGAAAAATGGCAGCTGTACTGTTCATAAGGAAGTATAATAAAATGGCAATGTTGAAAATCTGGAGTGAAAATATTAAATTTGCAAACTTATGAGCATGCATAGGAACTGCGCAACCTACGCTCGTAAAACAGTCATTTTTAGGAATGTTTTCACCAAATTTTCAACATAGCCATTTTAAGACCTCTGCTCATGAACAGTGTCACTGTGATTTTCTTAATGTGTCCCATACATTGATTTCGCACATCGACTGTGCCATTGTGCGCTACACGGGCGGAAACACATTTTGGGCAAGATGTGAAAAATGACAGCTGTACTGCTCATAAGGAGGTGTGGTAAAATGGCAATGTTGAAAATCTGGAGTGTAAATATTGAAAATTCGCGAACTTACAAGGGTACGTAGGAACTGCACAACATACGCTCGTAAAAGTCATTTTTTGGAGTTTGTTCACCAAATTTTCAACATAGCCATTTTAAGACCTCTGTTCATGAACAGTGTCACTGTGATTTTCTTAATTTGTCCCGTACATTGATTTAGCACACCGACTGCGCCATTGTGCACTACATGGGCGGAAACACATTTTGGGTGAGATGTGAAAAATGACAGCTGTACTACTTATAAGAAGGTGTGGTAAAATGGCAATGTTGAAAATCTGGACTGAAAATATTGAAAATTTGTGAACTTACGAGCATGCATAGGAACTGCGCAACACATGCTCATAAAACAGTCGTTTTGAAATTTTCCACCAAATTTTCAAAATAGGCTTCTTGAGAGCCCACCTTATGAACACTGGCAGTGTCATTTCGTTAATTGGTCCCGAAAGGTGATTTCACACAGTGACTGCGAAATCACCCTTCCGGCCCGAATAACGCCATGACAGTGACATCATTCATGAGAAGGGGTCCCAAAAACCCCATGTTGAAAATTTGGTGCAAAATTCAAAAATGCCTGAGATATGCAACAAAGTTGAACCCCCATCTATCCCATTATACAGCTTACGGCATTTCCTCAGTTTCCGATCGGCTTTGAAGAGTGCAGAGCGTGTTCCTAGTCCACCGAAGATCGTCGCGCTGAGGTCCGGAGGTAAGTATGGGGTGGGGGTGTGTGGGGAGACAAGTGCGCAGGTTGAGCACGGGTGCAGGTTGTGGGAGGGGGCCAGGGAGACCACGTGGGACCGTTTTTCTTCACAGGTGTTCTTTTGTTTCCAATGATGGCGGGACATTTGCCACGCTGGGGTGGGCTCCCAGCGTGGCACAAGATGGTTGGGGGCATTCAGCTGAGGGGATTGGGCACCCTGTCACCCAAAGCATCGATTGCCACGCTGGGTGAGCTCCAGCGTGGCACCTGGTCTCGGGGGGTGAGGACAGTGGAGCCGGCGGGGATTGGGCACCCTCGGCTATATCATGAGTTGCCACACTGGGTGGGCACCCAGCGTGGCATTTGGAAAGCTTTGGGGAGGCGCAGCACAGCTTACAGGGGATTGGGCACCCCCGTCGGCTATACAGTGTGTGCGTGCGTGTGGGGGGGGCATGCACACCTGCGTGTGCGTGTGTGTGTCTGGGGGGGAGCTGCGCATGAGTAGGCGATATCTTATCGCTGCTCACTGAAGCGTAGCTCCCCCTTTGAACTGTATGCCACTGCATTTTGGAGCTTGTCATAGACAGCTCCATCATGCATTGGCTTACAGGGGCCGTGCCTGCCAACACACTGATTGAATTGGAAGAGCAGGTGACACACCTCCGAAATCTCGGATGATGGCACTATGTTTCTTGCACATGCATGCAAGCAAACATAACAAACATAATAAATGTATCTCAATGTTTGAAGACCTTTTTTTTTTTTGTGCGTGCATATGAATGAGGGATTCACTCACTGTAGATCAAGGGAGGATGTGAAATGGTGCAGGTACATGAGGGGGTGAACAAAGTGGTAGACAGTAACCCCTACCAGAGCTTCAGGCTGATGTAGCACAGCTGGACTAAGGCAAGGGAGGATGTGAAATGATACAGGTACATGGGGGGTGAACAAAGTGGTAGACAGTAAGCCCTACCTGAGCTTCAGGCTGATGTTGCACAGCTGGACTAAGGCACAAGCACCCACGGCATGTTCTTATAGTCCCCATTTATATGTCCATTTATGTCCTTACAGCGCTGACTGCCTAACTGAGCCAAGATGTAAAACAGATACTAAAATGTCAGGTTTATTTCAGGTGACCATGTTCTTATAGTCCCCATTTATATGTCCGTTTATATTCTTACAGCATTGATTGCCTAACTGAGCCAAGATGTAAAACAGATACTAAAATGTCAGGTTTATTTTAGGTGACCAGGATCGTAGTGGTGAGAGGGGGCAAGTGAAACAATGTCCTGAGAATGTGCTTAAACTTATTAACCGTTGCTGTGCCACGGAGTGATACACCGGTCCAGAATCCTTATACATACAAATTATGTTTGCAGCCTAAAGGTGCTTAGGTGGATTGGCATTTACATTACTCAGTGGCAAATCTTTTTCATACTTTTTGTGATCATCGGTTAAGATATAACCACTAAATGATGAGACACTTGGGGGCATGAAACTGTGCTACCAGCAAACTTGCATTTGCAAAGCCCTGAATATTTATCTGTTGATAATGAAATGAAAACTGTCAGCTGATAACATTCAGCCACTGTCCATTGCACAGAATAGACATCTCACTGATAGATCTGGAGCAAAGGGACATGCACTTGCCAATGACACCACTACAGCTCCAGACATGGAAGAAAAGTTCATGCACTTTCATCGCTGTTAACTTTTCATCATTTTAAAACAGTTACTTAGCATCTGCACTATGATGTTACACGTCGCTGAACTGAATTGTGACACCAGAATCCCTGCGATCAACATTTGTCAGCAAAAGTGAATTGAAAAAATCAATAGATGTATAAAATGGTAAGTGACATGAGTCAATAACAACATATCTGCATGTAATACTTGGCTTAAAATTTGAGCACCACCATATTCCATACCACAGCGTCAAACAGGGATGCCATTTATAATTCAGCTAATGTCAAGCAGTTTTCGAGCCATAAAAAGTATTATTGTATCAGTATGGTGGCAGCAACGGGATCAGGAAATTATTAAATAAAATGCAACAGCACCCCCATCAGCCATATGTTGTGCGGGTGGAGGGAGTGCATGAGTACCAAGGGGTGGGCTGTTAGCGGCTTCAGATTCACCGGAGAAAAGGGTGGATTTGATTGTGAGCTACTGCTGAATTTGTGTTTTCTTTTTCTATACCTAGGTTTCGCTATTTTGTTAGGGCACATGTCCAACCCTAAGATGTTTAGGGTCACAAGGTGATGTGACTTCATTGAGCATCTGATTTGAGAAAGAGCTATGTGATTCTATCTAAATGCCAGCTCACGGCAATTCAGAGAAAAAAAAAATATTTTGAAGCTGCATTACCAGACTAAGTGTGCAGTTAGTGAATTACCACACAGGGGTGTGTATATGACAGCACTAAAAGGTGCATTAAAGTGCTTCAGTCATGAAAACCTCCCCCACTGGCTGCTGCTGAAATGCTTAGCAGTATGTTCTCCTTTGTGCTTTCTGGCTGTTCTTTGCTTCAGTGCAGGTAGTACAATGCGCTCAAGTTCGTTTGCATAGGTTTTAGCAGCGAGGAGTTCACATTGACAGAGTCTAGTAAGAGAAAACGCTTGGAATTACACATACAACGAAGTCTGAGTTTTCACATCAAATGCTGAGGTGTTTTTTTTCTGGAGTATTAGAACCCACGGAGTCCATGAAGGTGTGCTTTGGAGAGCTGGCGTATGTAAGGACTGTTAGGCACCCACACATTTTGGTGGTCCTGCTTTGGCAGGGAACAGTTTATTAAAGTAATGATATGTGGCTTGTCTCTCTAAGCTGGATGAGACTACACCATCCTATCAGGCAACCGTAGGGTTACCACCTGTCCCTATTTTCGCAGGACAGTCCTGATTTGGGCAGCTCGTCCTGCAGAAAAACATGAAAAATGCTAAATGTCCTGACATTATTGTAGAGAGAAATATTTTCTGATTTTCCTCTAAATGTTGCAAGAAACTATAATACCTTAACTAAAATACCTTAAAATAATAAAAAGCACAAGAAACAACTGAAGAACTACAACACATAGTCTTAATTCTGATTATTTAGAGAAAACGTGCATGTTGCATTGGTTGAGATGACATATTGTCCTGCGAAAAATCCAGTTTCAGTAAGAAATGTCCCACTTTGGGCTTCTTAAAAGGTGGTAACCCTAGGCAACCAACACAGTTGATCTGTGTGTGTGGGGGAGCTGCTCACTGAGCGTAGCTCCCTCTTTCAACTGTATGCCACTGTATTTTCAACTGCTGTCATAGACAGCTTCAGTAGTGACTGGAGAACTGTGACCACGCCTGCAAACACACTGACTGAATTGAAGATGCTGACACACCTCTGAAAAACTCAGATGATGGCACTATGTTTCTTGCACATGCAAGCAAACATAAAACACCCACTAGGAGAACTGAAAAGCCTGTATAGCTGGAACAACAACAGAATTTGAGCCAGTATATTAAAAAAATGCTTCTACTGGGAAAAATGTCTTACAGATTCAGCACAGTTCTCCTTGAAGGAAGTACTGTGATTGGTCAGGGATGCTTCTGCGATCTACAGTATAATACAGCAATGAGGCCTTCACATGTCTCTAGCATTTTCAAAATTTCAGCTCCACATTCCACATTCTGTATGTTTTTGTTTTCTGTACAGTACTTCATTTAGTGCTGAACTGTTGCAATAATGTCATTCACTAAAATACCACCAACAGCTTAATCTGGTTCAAGGTCAGTTGCCATTCATCTGTATCCCCCTCCCCGAGTCATGCCTGAAAATAGGCAGAATTTGTCTAGTGCACTTACCTGGTGAACAAAAACTAAATAAACAAGCATTTGTCAGTGCTGAATGTTTGCTTGCTGGTATTAGCATTGGAAATGCAGGAGCTAAACAGATGCAAGTAGGAACGGCAGTGAAGTATTGAACTTCACGCCAACCCCATCTCCATCCTGCAGAGACGGACAGGCATTGGGGTATGTGTTTGGGTCATTGCCAGTGATGTTCATGCCATGTCACCTCACCCTATCCTGCAAACAGCGACACGTGTTGAGGTGTGCCTTGGGGTGTTCGGCTTTACAGTCACCCCATTCCTTAAGGACATTCACTGAAATGCGTGCAGTATAGGAGAATGGGGTGAACTGTGGGGCCGAAGAGTCCAAGGTACACCTCAATGCCTGTCACTAGCTGTGGGATGGGGGTGGGATGGCATGAGCATTACAGTCGGCAATCCAAAGGCACACCCCGATGCCTGTCAGTCTGTACAGGGTCGGACGTAATGGTTAGAAACCCTAACGCCCCAGCCGTTTGTTGGTATTTGCACTACAAATTTTCAACATGGCCTTTTTGTGACCCCACCTCATGGAAGCATTTGGGACCTCTTCTCATAAAGAGTGGCAGTGTGATTTTGTTAATATGTCCCGAATTTTGAGTTCCAACAGCGACCGTGCCATTCTGCACCAGATGTATGAAAACACAGATCAGTCAGGATGTGAAGAATAACAGTTGTACCATCCATAGGGAGGTATGAAGAGATGGCAATGTTGAAAATCTGTAGTGGGAATATTAAAAATGCTCGAACTTCCGAGCATACATGGAAACTGCGCAACGCATGCACGTAACACAGGCATTTTACGGAGTTTCATCACCAAATTTTCAACATAGGCATTTAAGACCTCTGCTCATGAACAGTGTCACTGTGATGTTCTTAATGTGTCTCAAACACGGATTTCCCACAGTGACCGCGCTATTCTGCACTGGAAGTGCAAAAACACATTTTGGGTGAGATGTGGAAAATGACAGCTGTACTGTTCATAAGGAGGTGTGGAAAAATGCCAATGTTAAAATCTGGAGTGAAAATATTAGAAATTCGCGAAGTTATGAGCGTGCATGAGAACTGCGCAATGCACGGTTGTAACAGTCATTTTATGGACTTTCATCACCAAATTTGCAACATAGGCATTTTAGGACCTCTGCTCATGAACAGTGTCACTGTGATTTTCTTAATCTGTCACGAACACTAATTTCCCACAGCAACCGTACTATTCTGTGCTGGAAGTGCAAAAACACATTTCAGTCAGCATGTGAAAAATGACAGCTGTACTGTTCATAAGGAGGTAAGGAAAAATGGTGATGTTGAAAATGTGGAGTGAAAATATTACAAATGTGCGATGTTACAAGCGTGCGTGGAAACTGTGCGATGCTCGCTCATAACACAGTCATTTTATGGACTTTCCTCATCAACTTTTCAACATAGGCATTTTAGGACCTCTGCTAATGAACAGTGTCACTGTGATTTTTGTAATGTGTCCCGAACACGGATTTCCCACAGTGACTGCGCTATTCTGTGCCGTAAGTGCGAAAACACATTTCAGCCAGGATGTGGAAAATGACAGCTGTACTGTTCCTACAGAGGTGCGGAAAAATGGAAATGTTGAAAATCCGTAGTGAAAATATAGCAAATGTGCGAAGTTACCAGCGTGCGTGGAAACTGCGCAATGCAAGTTCGTAACACAGTCATTTTATGGACTTTCATCACCACATTTTCAACATAGGCATTTTAGGACCTCTGCTAATGAACAGCGTCACTGTGATTTTCGTATTGTGTCCCAAACAGTGATTTCCCACAGTGACCGTGCTATTCTGCACCGGAAGTGCTAAAACACATTTCAGCCAGGATGTGAAAAATGACAGCTGTGCTGTTCATAAGGAGGTGTGGAAAAATGGCACTGTTGAAAATCTGGAGCAAAAATATTGCAAATGTGCGAAGTTAAGAGTGTGCATGGAAATTGCGCAACGCACACCAGTAACACAGTCATTTTATAGACTTTTGTAACCCAATTTTCAACATAGGCATTTTAGGACCTCTGCCAATGAACAGTGTCACTCTCATTTTCATAATGTGTCCTAAACATGGATTTCCCACAGGGACTGCACTATTCTGCGCTGGAAGTGCGAAAACACAATTCGGCCAGGATGTGAAAAATGACAGCTATATTGTTCATAATGACGTGTGGAAAAAAGGCAATGTTGAAAATCTGGAGTGAAAATATTTCAAATTCGCGAAGTTACAAGCGTGCGTAGCAACTGCGCAATGCACACTCATAAAACAGTAATTTTTTTGGATTTTTTCCACCAAATTTGCAACATACACTTTTTGAGAGCTCACCTCATGAGCACTGGAAGTGTTGTTTCATTAATTGGTCCCAAAAGGTGATTCTGCAGTGACACGCAAAATCACCTTTCAGGACTGTATAACGCCATGACAGTGCCTGAATTCATGAGGAGGGTCTCAAAACCCCATGTAGAAAATTTGGTGCCAAAATTCCAAAAATGCCTGAGATATGCATCAAGTTGAAAAACTCTATTTATGCCATTATACAGCTTACCAGCATTTGCTCAGTTCGAGGTCAGTTTTGAAGAGTGCAAAGCGTGTTCCTGGTCCACTGAAGATTATCGCTGGACTCGGAGGAAGTATGGGGTGAGGGGGGTGTGGGGAGGCAGGGTGAGCAGTGGGTGGGCACGGGTTGTGGGAAAGGGCAGGGGACCATTTTCTTTTTTCACAGATTAAAAAAATAAAATCACAGGATTTTTTTTTTACAGGGCATGTGACACACTGGGGTGGGCTCCCAGCATGCCAACAGAGTGTTTTATTGGGGGGACAGCTGTAGCCGACGGGGGATTGGACACCTCCGTCAGCACAAAAGGGGTGGGTGCAAGAGCCGAGGGGGATTGGGCACCCCCTCGGCACAAATTTACTGGGTTTTCTTGGGGGGGCATTATGCTGATGGGGAGTGGGCTCCTCATTGGCAACTTTAACCAGAGGGGGGGACTGAAGCCAACGTGGATTGGGGTCCCTGTCGGCAAAAACACTGTTGTGGGGGGGCACATGCTGTCAAGGGGGATTGGACACCCCCTCGGCAGTGGGGGCTAATTAATATTATTTGTGAACAGGCAGCAAGCCACCCGCCATGTTCACAAACAGTATTACAGTCGGCAAGTTCTGCCCAACAATGACGGGTCACTCCCCCATTGCAGCAGAATGGCTGACACTGCAATGACGAGGAGGCCCCTGATTGCTGCAGCGAAAACGTTAGAACTTGGTGGCATTTTTGGAAGACAGTGTCATCAGCACACTGTGCCTCCATTGGCCCACCACTACCAAGCTCCCAAATGCAGTGCCTCCCTTGGCTGCTACAGTGCCGCGCCTCCACAACCCGCTTCTCTCCTAAGCTGTCACGTCATGTTTCTTGCACATGAGCGCAAGCAAACATAATAAACGGTTCACATTGTACAGCATTTTAGTCCTAAATTCAAATTCCATTATGTTAAACAAAGGTATTTAACATGATTTATAGTATGTTTGTATGTGCAGTTCCTATGTCTCAGGGTTATCAGAGTTTTTTCTAAAGTTCTTCATGTGCAGTTCTCTCACCCAAAGAATTTGAGAATGAACTCTTGTAACCATAACAGACACAGTAAATATACATACAGTGTAAACATATCAAAGATAATTTACAACTAAAATGCTTTACTTAGCAAAATATTAGATAATCCCCTACATGGGAAATGGTCAATGCCAACTTAACTTAGACATTCAGAATTTTAGAGCCATGTACATGAAACCCCCTCTTATTTGTATTTTGTGTTTATTTATTATACTGGAAAAGGCTCTGTTGAGTGATGCTCATTTACAAGAAGGTCCTGTTAGGACAGCAAAAAGGTTCGAGCATCCACAGTGAAGCATATACAGAAAACAGAAAATGTTACAATACAAACGAAAATATGGTGCAAAATACATAATACATAATGAAGAATACATAATGAAGAACGCAAGATAAAAAATGATCCTGATAATACTAAGCAGTAGATACAAAATAAAAGCATGAAAGCACAGTATGATGGGGAATATTTAGGGAGGCAGTATAGTGCAGTGGTTTAAGGCTCTGAGCTGCAAATTTGGAGACCTGGGTTTGAATCCCACAGCCCCCACTTGCCTACTGTGTGATCCTGAGCAAGTCACTTAACTTCCCTGTGCTCCCAGGTTGCACCTGTAAACAAGCTTTCAGCTTAGTGTGTCTCACCTGGTTAAACAATTGGAAAAAAAAATATATATGACTGGCAGGTATATATATAAAAAAACAAATCATAATACGTGGTTATTTAATTTTAAAGCTTGCTATATTGGAGGTTACAAATATAATGCAAGACACTAGGGACATTATGGTCAGTGGTCGCTTTCAGCAGTTGCAAATGGTTACAAGCATACCTAGAGTATTTAGAAATAAACAATCCTGATTAGCTAAGAATGATGTCATGATTTATAATTGGTCAAAGATTGTAACTTTATAAAACAATAACTATATACTTACATACGTACATACTTGCATACATACTTACATACATCTATAGGGAGAGGCATCACCAGTAGAAAACAGGAAGTTGTTATCCCTCTGTACAGACAGTTAGTGAGACCCCATCTGAAGTGTTGCCTGCAGTTCTGGAGGACCTCATCTCCGCAAGGACATAGACAGGATGGAGGCAGTCCAGAGGAGGGCAACTAAAATGGTGTAGGGTCTGTAACAGAAGCCATACAAAGAGAGACTAAAGGAGCTTAATATGTATACCCTTGAGGAAAGGAGGAAGGGGGGGACATGATAGAAACTTTCAAGTACTAATCAACAAAGTCTAGGAGGGTATAGCATCTTTCAGAAAAAGAGATGTGCAAGAACAAGGGGACACAATTTGAAAATTGAGGTGGGATTGCTCAGGGGCAATGTGAGGAAGTATTTTTCACATACAAGGTGGTGAACACATGAAATGGCCTTCCTGAGGAGGTTGTGGGGTCAAAACAGTGGGGAATTCAAGAATGCATGGGACAGACACAAGGCAATTCTGGTGGGTGGTAGGAAGATGTAGGCTATTGGCTAACTAGGATCTAAGCTACTCATTAAGTAGGGAAATGAGCAGACCAGTGGGCCAAGCGACCCTTATCTGCCGTCAAAGTCTATATTTTTATGTTTTCATACATACATGCAAACGTATATACATGCAAACATATGTTTTAGACAGTTCAAGGCGGGGTTATGAAGGAGGGTTTATAGTTCAGGAAAGATGAGCATCACATCCTCACCAACCAAAAAAATGAATTGTAAGCTGATTCAAAGTTCTCGTGCAATCCGTTTATTGAAAGTGTCTCAAACAGTGCAGTATCATGCAGACCATCAGAACTTCCCTGCTGGCCTGACTGATACTGCACTGTTTGAGTCACTTTCAATAAAGGGATTGCATGTGAACTTCAAATCAGGTTACGATTCATAGCTGGTTAGTGCATGTGATGCCGGGTTTTTCCTGAACTGTTAAGTACTTTATTTACCTTGAGGGACAGCTCTGGCCAGTCATGAAACACACACATCACTAGATGGCCAATCATGAAGCATGCATGTCACCAGATGGCCAATCATGAAACACGCATGTCACCAGATGGCCAATCATGAAACACGCATGTTGTCAGATGATCAAAATAATTAAGGTAGAACGTGAGGAAGGAGTCTTAGGGAGTAGTCTGAAAGGGGGAGAAAGAGACAGCACATTTGGGGGTCTGCCTGAGAGAGAGAGGGAATTATAAATGACTGACAACTCAAGTTCCATAACCTAGAACTACAAAGAGATAAGCGCTGACCTGGAAATTGTTAAACTTGTGTAAATAATCCCCCAAATAAACTATCCACATCTTCTGTGTGGACAGACTGTAATTGCAATAACTACAGCTGACCCACTTACTGTAACTAATTTGAAAGTGTGTTAGACTTCCATTGTCTGTGGTTGACTGACTGAATTGTGTAACCCTCTACTAATACAGCAGCTTGTTACAAAGCGATTTTATTTCTTCGAATGCCTCAGTTTGTAATGATCAGTCCATCTGTTTATCAGGTTGGCCATATCTAGAGATGGCACAGCTTAGTACTTTAGTGCCTTTTGTCACTGATTCTAGGCTTTGCCTATTTGCTGCAGGTGATCAGAGCTGTCCTTATGTTTCTGGGGCCCCAGAAGGGTTAGTCATTGGAGGTCCTTGAATGTATCTTAGTGGATATTCTTACGAATTTTGATGCATAATTGGGAGGTTCTGCCAGCCTCGTGAGGTCCCTGGTGTGATTTTTCAGCAGTGCACAGGAAATGAAATGCATAAATTAAAGCAACCATGAAATTTGAAAGACTGATGACCTGCACAGCTTCTGCCGGGGGCCCCTATATGTAGGGGTCCCCAGCAACCGTTGGGACTGAGGGTGCCAAAAGCCAGCCCAGCTGGTGATTATTAAAATCTTTTGAAAATGTCAAGCTTCAACAGTTCATAATCATTACAATTTGCATCTTTCACTTGGGCATATGCCTTAAGACACCGTAACTCCCTGAAAGCAACAGTTCTAAGTGAGTCATTCAAGAAGAAAGGTCTAATTTATTTATTTTATTAATGTATGTATGTAGTTTTTGCTGACAAGAAAAGGAGGGCTACACAGTACTGCCTATTTTAGCCTCATTCTGGGGAGGGATGATAAAGATGCAACCAACTAAAATGATTCTATGTCATAACGCGATGTGGAAAGGTGATCGCCATTAGGGTGAGTACATCACCGAAAATCAATTTCAGCGCTGTACACTCATGGCACACAGCAAAAGGTACTGAAGACAGATTTTGTTTTTGTTTATGCAGGTCTGTGCCCCGCATTTCCCCTACTAAAGGATTCTCAACTCCAGGGGTGCATGTCGGGGGTAAAACAAAAAAAAAGAGTAAATCACAGACCGGAAAAAAACAACGTGCCCAGATTCAAACCCAGCACCCTCCCAACCTAGCCTGCCACCAACCCACCACACCACATGACCAGCTTGGCAGCCCACCACCACCATGCTACACCTCACAAACCCTCCCTCTCCTTCCACCCATTGCATGGCATGCTCGCTCCCCCCCATGCGCATGTAGATATAGCAATATCCTGTGGCTATATTCACCGTCCCCATATCCGGTCACCCTCCCTGTCCAGCAGCTCTGTGAAAATGGCGTTGTTATTGAGTCGCCCTTTTTGAAAATGCTCAATAGCGGTTGCCCTCATCACAGGATACCACACAAATTGAACAGGATTAATTCAGCTGGTTGGACAAACGTTCAAAATATGTTAAACTGAGTCTACATTATATCATCTTTCTTTAAGTTAAAGAATCAATCTAACATTTCTATCACTATTTATGGAATGGATCGAGAAAATCTAGAAACCTGATTGGCTGAGGACCTCGGATCCCCGTGTTGATATCCCAGCACAACGGCACAGGAAGAAGGTTCAGTCACCTAGGCAGCCTCAGCACTCTTCCCCAAACAACATCCCCACCACCAGATGACTCACACTTACATTTCTTTTCCTTACATTCCTGGCTTCTGTTCCACCCCCCTTTACTGCAAAACCACATGATACCGCAGCAAACGTACCGTTAAATAAACAGCTTCATGGTTTAACCTTTCTTTCCTCATGTTCCTAACTCTATTGCTGCTCCTCTGGTGTTTCACTTCAGGTTGCAATTGGTGGCCAAAGCTGAGCTGCCAAATACAACATTAATTCAACACTCTCCCGCCTGAAAAAACACACCAACCATCGAGGTGCCAGTCACAGAAACGGAGGCAATATACATGCCTCTAATCCCAAAGGGAAACTGCCATCACGTTGCAGCTCCAAAATGGAAAATGTCAAGATACACGCTGCCCGCCCTGATACTAACAGCACGTGGCACACAGAATTCAAACCACCGAGTGCGGCTTTTTCTCAGATAAAACGCACAAATCAGAAAGTCCAAGATAAATGCTGTTCATCCAGATGCTAATAATGCATACTGCAACCATATTAGAACTGCCACAATTGAAACTCTCAAGCGTGTTTCTTTCAGAAATCAGGCAGGCCGGGAAAAATAGTACAAGAGGTGTGCTGAAGCCATGTAGCAATTGCACTGCATGTTGGCTAAACTCCAGTACATTAAAACTTCAGCAAGACTACTTTTCTTCTCTTTTTTTTTTCTCTGTTTTTTCCTTTTACTAGTAATTTAAAGGAAAAACAACTTAAAAAAAATGTATCTATTAAAACTAAAATTGACTGATTTCATAATCTCAGTAAGGCCCTCCAGGGTATGCATTGTGCTAGGATAATGGCACTTATTGGGTGGTGGAAGCACTCGGCCTTCAGCGTCATACTTCAGGCCACCCAAGACATGCCATTATCCCAGCACAACACACACCTTATTGTGCCTTATGTAAGCAATAATACCCAACAGGATGGGCATTACTGGGATATAACGGACGACCCTGGGGCATAATGAGGCCTGACGCCACAGACAGAGGGCCTTATAGCCCCTGGAAGTCCATTGGAAGGTCTGTTATATCCCAATAACACCCACCCTGGAGGCTATTGTTGCACTTAGAAAATTGGTTTACCTTATTTTTTTTTAAACAATGATTAATAAAAAAGAGTGTAAAATATTAATAAAACGAACAGAAACTTTGGATTCTGTAAAATAGCCCCTTTACTAGTTTAATGCCACTAGAGTGCTGCTGCTTGTGAGATCCCTTTTCTGTATTAGTTTGGAGTGTCAGTTTTTCAGCATATTGTTAGTTGACCCAGGACATTGTTAAATTTAATGTTTCATCACCCCCCCATGAGCTTCCTCTTTGTGGTATAGGGATAAACAGGGTTTTGGTTGCAAGACTATGAGTGGGAATGGCACGGTGTCCTGTAACACACGATCGGGGACAGGGAAGTCGGCTGATGAACGCTGCAGAAAAAAAAGGAGGTACTTTGTATTTCTTTAAAAATATGAAGGTTGCTGTTGTGGTGGCGAAGAGACACGGAAATGCTGGCATTCTGTTCCATGTTTGTTTTTCAGTTTAGGGATATCACTCCATTCC
Source organism: Neoceratodus forsteri (assembly GCA_016271365.2). NCBI lineage: Eukaryota > Metazoa > Chordata > Ceratodontiformes > Ceratodontidae > Neoceratodus > Neoceratodus forsteri. Next base: position 134,821,057 of record JADMNL010000029.1, read on the forward strand.
CCTGCCCCACCCACACACACGCTGAGGATTGGGAATGGCATAACTTCTGCCACTGAGATAATGGAGTGAGAATAGACTAAGATGTTTTTCCCACTGTTGGCAGCCATTTTTTAGCCTTTAGTTATGTTATTCCAGAGGATGGAAAATGGGGAGGGCAAACGCATATGTGTGTGGGGGGGGTGAAGTGAGCGGGGAAAAAAGTTTGCGGCTAGCGAGTTAAAAAATTTGAGAAGTGTGGGAGTCTTGTCCACTGGCAAGCGGGTGGCATGGTGGATCAGGCAGCACAGATAAATTCCTGTTTTTGGTTTCTAACTTGAATGTCTACGGGAGATGGGGATTTGAGATTGTGTGTGAACTTGCCAGTAGCAGACGCAGTTAGGAGCAATGGCTTCTGTGACCCGAAATGGGTTGCCACAGAGCACGATGGTAGTGAGAGAAGTGGTGCTTTCATGATTTGTGTATCACAGATGGAGACGTGCTGCTGGGTTGCGCTATAAGGGATGGTGGCAACTAGGTGGGGATGAGCAACTATGTGTATTGAAATGTGTACCTGTTTTCAGTCAGAAAAGAAAATGGTATAGTTTGTGGTTAAATGGAACTTTGGTTCGGTTTATTACTGCACTTCAGCTTCAGGGGCCTTACTCATTTGCTTCTGTTGGTTAGCGAGAGGAAAAATGACAGATCGACTGAAAATTTGGGGTGCCCAATGATATCCTAAATAATGGGGCACCCTGAATAATTGCACTTGTTTTCACTGGGCATTGTTTTTTTGTTTTTTCTAATTCTATCTCTGGCCCTCCAGCCTGGAACTCTCTCAGGCCACTGCACTCACCATGTAGCTCTACTGCCCGCTGTGTTCCTCGCTATCTTCAAGTTTGTTATGGTTCCCGGGTCGAGAGGACTACAACCGGAGAGATTGAAGGGGCAGTGGTGGGGAACCAGCATTGGGCATGCGGCAACAGCACTGGCAGGGCCATTGCCGATTCGAGCTGGAGGGATATCTCTGAATGTAACCCCGAAGCCCCCCCCAGGCGTGGTGCACGTCCGACACTGTGGCACACGGCAACCCTGCCAGCATCAGCCGTGCTCCTTACGTGCAGCCCAGCATCTCTTGGTGCCCCTTGGTCTCCACCAGGGGTTGCCAGAGCACCAGACAACCTATGCCCTCCCACTGGGCAGAGGAGAGCAGCCCAGCAGGCACTTGATCCTTCTCCCTCCCCTGCCGACCCCCAAGCTCGCTCCTGATCTCTGGTCATCGGCATGGTGCGAGGTGTGGCATCCAGCGCCTCAACCCTGAGCACCACCGGGCTGACCTCATGGGGCATTGTTGAAAAATAAATGCATGCCTGACCACAGCTTTCAGTTAATCAGCATGCTTTATTTTTCAAGCCCATCTTCTAATGCTTAATTATATCATTGCTAGCATACTGATTACTAACTCGAACCCCTACATACTTGTTTATGACCTCTTACAGATTCCATTTTTCAATCTCAATCTCTCTCCCTCTCCCTCTCCCCTCCCCTCTCTCTCTCCTTCCTCCTCCCTCCCTCCTCTCTCTCCCTCCTCCCTCTCTCCTCTCCTCTCTCCTCTCTCCCTCTCCTCTCTCTCTCTCTCTCTCTCCCTCTCTCTCTCCCCTGCTGCCATTTCTCACTCTGTTTCTCTTTCATCTTCCACTGGCACATATGCTCCTCCATCTCCACTCTTATTTTTTTCCATGCAAACTAGATGGTTAGATCACCAGCATGGGAACCAGAAGATCACAGGTTCAGACCCCACCGGGGCCATTCTAACTGTGTGACATTGATTAATTCACTTAACCCCTTCAGTTCTCCAGTCCATCTAACTGCAGAAATCAGTAGAAGCAGGATCACACTAGAAATGAGATTTTGCATCTCAGCTGGGCTATCCTATGTAAAACAAAATATGTAAAATAAAAAGGATAAAATAAAATAAAAATCCCTGATCAGAAAGTACAATGCAGCTCACCAGGGTGCAACATAATGTCACAGATGTCTACTTGACAAAGGGATTAACTGCCATGGAAATTGCACTGTTTCCTGAAGCAACTCTGCAGAATGCTGCAGTATTGAGTAGGATCCTGACAGGCTCCACTGCATTTTTCAGTTAGAGATGGTTTGGATACTGCGAACCATCCAGGGATCTGGAGCATGTAATCAGTATGCCCCCCCATACAGCGACACCAACACAGCGACCAACGTTGCAGTCAACAAAATTAACAGTTTGCCAACAGGTTGTTGTGTTGGTGTGCCTAAGACAGGGGCACATTGTCTCCCGGTCCTGCACCCCCGACCCGAATCAACTTTGACTCGGAATTGATTATATTTAGTACGGGGAGTGTGGGGGGGCATAGAAAAATCAGACAAGAAGACAATCGGGATTTATGTCAACTGAAACCTGCGGTCAACATAAATCCTGGCGCTGTTATGCCGATCGACAAAAGTGTTGCCGAACTGGCATCATAGAGCCCATGTAATCCAGGATCAGAATACAACTCGGTTGTATACAGTAGATATATTTGGATAGTTCATTCTGAGCTTTCATACCATATGTCCTGGCACACTAGACAGTACATTATCCATATAACCATAATGCAACCTTCTGCTCCATCTGCTGTTTTTCCAGTTGCAAGTGGTCATTTTGTTTGTTGTCTCTGTGGCTCAAATCATCCTCAGTATCGATATATACATTCATAGAAACTGACAGCAGGTACAAGCCTGCAGGCCCTTAAACTCTGCCCATTCTATCTGACTACTCTGCTCTGGCCCGAGTGGCCTTTCTGCCACTTGTGTCTGCCCTCACCTCTGTCTATGGCCATATCATATGCCTGTCCCTCCCCATTTTCAGCTGCTCACTGATTTGGTCCTTAAGACTTCTTCCGGTAGCTTACTTCACTTGTCCATCACTCTTTCAGTGAAAAAGTGTTTATAGACATCCTTCTTAAACCTCTTTCCTGTTTCAATGAGCTTCCCTTCATCCCTGTGTTTGCACACAAGGAAAATATGGCCTTGTTAACTGATCTAGCTCTTTAATTGTCACTCTAGGAGACTCTGCTGCCAGTGATTCTCTGCCACCCTCCTTGGTTTACTTAATGCTTTTACAAAGAACTCTACAAGTTGTAGTTTGAGAAAGTTCCTTTGGGTCTATAACCTATCAAACCCAGGTTCTTGGATTGCACAGCTTCTGTGTTTCTGAACACCTATTCTACCATACGGTCAGGGAGCAGTGTTTGTTGCTAGTTATTTATTTATTGAATTTTGTTGACCTGGTAGGCCCACTGAGACTAGAAGTCCCTTTTTCAGGGGCGACTGGGGGAAGGGGGATACAGATGGTAACCAACTGAAACCGAACCTGATTAAGCTGTTGGTGGTATTTTTAGTGAATGGGGAAGATTTAGCCAGGACACCGGGGAAATTCCCCTACTCTGTAGGCAGGTGGCACTGTCCATCTGTCTGCAGGGATAGAGGACCTCAGTTCGGAGGAGGTTGTGGAGGACAGCAGATGTGATTTTGGAGCTCCTGAGCTCTTGATGGAGCCTTCTATATCTATTATGCCGGCTTGTTTCATAAGCCAGCAGAAGTGGCTAAATGCCATTTTTTGGTCTGACTTCGCTACAGGGGTAAAGCCCCACTGCTTCTGGACAGGATTTGGACCAGGAAAACTCTGTTAGTGGATTCTTTAGGATTTTCACCTTCTGAAGTATATGCCTTTATCTAACCCCCTGGTGAACATTCTTATGATATCAGCTTTGTAACTATGAAATCGCTGGATAAATTCTGGAGGAAGTATTACGAAGTTAAGGACACTGAGGTTTGGAGAGATTTTTTGGCTATACTGATTACTAAGCCAACTATTAAAACTGTGGCTGTCCTTTTTCGTAATGAGGGCGTAAATGTGGCTAACATTACATTTTGGTTGGAAGAACGGTGTTCGGTGTATGATCATCCAAGACCAATGATAGATGACAATGGTTTTGGGACTGGGGGGGTGGACAATAAGGGTGCAATTACATCAGACTGAGGAAGGCATACAACACCTACCAAGTTAAATGTTTTTGGGGTCGAGACAGGGGAATAGTTTTCTGTGCAGGTCAGCCTAACAGCTGTTACAGAAGTGGATCTTTACAACATTTGAATACTGCATGTGACCAAGTGAAATGCTTTCAGTGTGGGATGTTGGGTCACACTGCGGCCCACTGTGTTGCATCTTCTGTTTGTCATTTGTGTGGGGATCAAGGTCACTCTTATGCCAACTGCCCATGGGCTACACATGATACTGATACTTCATCTGACCAAGAGTATTTTTTGTATCAAGCTAGGAAATCCTTTCCTCCTCAAGAATTTGAGCCTGGAAACTTAGACAAAGGTAGATGATGAGGTAGAGGTAGGGGAGGGGGTACAAGAAGTGAGAGAGTTATTTCGAGGCCCTTAGGGGTTGGGACCTCACCAGAGGTTAATATTACTGTACTGGAAGCCATGGAGGTGTTTCCCCTTCACAAAACATGGTTGATACTAGTGAACGAGAAACCCCCTTTGCAGCCCCACTTGGTTCCCCGGTAAGAGAGAATAGAGGACGTTTACCCTCTTCCTCTTCAGATTTACAAAACCAAAAACTCCTTCCAGTATCTCACGCAGCAGAGAATTTGACCCAGGTTTCAGATGCACAGGAACAGGGAAAATCTCCTTTACCATCTGAGTTTGTGGAAAGAGAAGGTATTGAGATGCAGAGGGTGCCTTTTTCTCCTTTACCTTTAACCAATAGATTTAACCTGTTTTCTACTTGGGGAGACCAAATGGAACAAGAAAGTCCCTTGCTTGATACTGAAGGTAGTCAGGAGAGTACTGGTGTTCAATTATCATGTGTGCAATTTCCCCCGAGAAAAGTACAAGGATTAGAAACAAAAAAATGTATTACAAGATCTAGTGGGAAAATTTTGAAACCCCCTCCGTGAACTATCTTCTATACGCATTGCAAGTTTAAATGTAAATAGTATAAAATCTTCAGTCAAACGTCTTACGACCTTTGGTACTTTATCCCTTTTGAAATATGATGTTTTCCTATTACAGGATACGAGATTACATAGTTTGAGTGAGGTAGCTCAAGCAACAAAAGACTGCCCATGGGCCTCTCCTACTGGTCAATGGGAGAGGAAACTTGTAGTGGGATTGGGTTTTGCTTTTTGACCTCAGATGTTCAGGTTTTACGATCAGTAGATGTTGATCCAGGGAGACTTTTTTTGTTAGATGTGATCCTTCACGGTTTACAGTGTCGGCTTGTTTCCTTTTATGGTTCTCAGACGAAGGCATTAAGAATTGCGTTGTTGAAAAAAATACAACCTTATTTGTATACAAGCCGCCAGATTTTCTTTTGTGGGGATTTAAATATAAATTTACATCAAAGAACAGAATTAGGAAAACAATATTGTGATAAAGTTTTTTTTAAGTCAGTTCTTACCCAAGCAAATCTGGTGGATGCACATGTTCAAAATGGCTTAAAAGCAAGACCTACATTTTCAAAAGGGCTTCTAAATTCTAGGATTGATTTTATTTTTATACATAAATCTGTAGTGATTCATAAAGTAATGAATACACCAATGGAAACTTCTGACCATTCACTGATAGGAGTTGGTATTGAAAATCCCCTCAGATGTAAAAGAGGTCCTGGGGTATGGCAGCATAATTCTTCTCTGTTAACAATACCAGATACCGAAACTGATCTAAAAATTATTATACAGGGCAAACTTACAATAATTGATTTATATGACAATATTGCAGAATGGTGGGAAGATTTTAAATGTTATTTGATTGGGTGTTTTCAAACTTTAGGTAAATTGCAAGTTAAAACTAAGTTGGAGGAATATAATAGACATAGACATCTATTGTGTTCTTTACTATCTCGGCAAGAAGAAGGAGAAGGTGGTCTGACCGAGGAGATTGCAAAAACTAAACGTTTGATGAGTGAATACCAGTATGATAGAATTTCTTATTTAAATAATGAGCAGACTTTTGGAACACAAGGGAAAACGGCATTTGTTAATCCCTTCATAGCATGTAAAGACCGTATGGGAAAATGTGTATTTGAATATTTAAATACCCCTTCTGGAGTAAAAGTTTATGATAATATTAATGTAATGAATATCCTTGATGATTATATCAAATATAAATTTGGAGAACAAGCTGAGGATTTAGAATTTTTACCACACTTGTTTAGTGCAGCAAACCTTCCACAGCTTTCATCAAGTTGGCAAAAGTTATTAATCGGGAAACTTACCTTGGCAGAATTAGAAAAAGTTATATCTTTAAAAGTAAATGTATCTCCTGGGTCAGATGGGTTGCCAGGCAAAGTTTACAAAATCTTATGGCAATTAATGCCCACCATGTTATTGTCCCTGTATAATTATTTTTTGATGGAGAATTTTTTACCATCACAGATGTACAAAGGATTATTAGTTTTTCTGTATAAATCCAGTGACCGTGCCAATATTGATAATTGCGGCCTCTCACACTATTAAATGTGGATTTTAAAATATTCTCAAAGCTATTGGGGAACAGGCTATCTTTAGCCATGCCAGATTTAATTTGTCAAGAGCAATATTGTTCAGTACCCGGAAGGTGCATCACAGATGCATTATTGCTGATTAGAGGACTTTTTGATATATGAGATGGAAATAAGAAAGGAGATCAAAACTCAGGGTATTTAGTTAGTTCAGATCAGGCTAAAGCCTTTGACGAGGTTTCCCATATATGTTTATGGGAATGTTTAACTGCTTACGGGCTACCTGAAACTTTTGTTCAATGGATTACATTTAGTTATGTTCTAGCTAATGTGAAACCTTATGATAATGGGTGGATAGGGTCTAGGCATCAGATTTTGAGAGGGGTATGTCAGGGGTGTCCACTTAGCCCCCTTTTATATGTATTTTAACTGGACCCTTTATTAAGACTACTGAGTAGGTCTCCTAGAATTAAAGAAATAGAGAGGAATTTTTGTACTTTTCCCAAATTATTGGCATATGCAGATGATCTCTGCTCATTTTTAAAAGATGGTAAATCTATACTAGCAGCTTGTGATTTGATAAATGGGGTAGGAAAGATAACGGGGGTACGAATAAATCTGAGTAAAACTCATTGTTTACGCATAGGTGGGTTCCCTGTAGAATATGAAGTAGTGGGTGGTTTATCTGTAGATAGGGTTCCTTGTCAGATTTTAGGAATCTATTTTGGGGGTATTAACATGGCAGAATATAATTGGCAAGAAGCTTTGGTTAAAGGGAATAAATTAGTGGTAAGTTGGACTAAATGGAAAATGTCTAAATTGAAAAGAGTTTATTTGATTAAAACTTTTTTGCTTCCAGTTTTTTTGTTTTTAAGTTCCGTTTTTTTATTGCCACAAACTTTGGAAACTCAGTTGATGGGTTGTTTTTTTTGTAACTTTTGGGGGAGCCGCTTAAATCCGATTAGATGGAATATTCTATATTTATCAATAAAAAAAAGAGGGTTAAAAAAGGTTAATCCAGTTCTATTTTTCTTTACAGTTTTTTTATATAGCAATGTGGTACCATTAATTAAAGGAGAGACTAATAGTTGGAGTGGCCTAATAAATAGGCAAGTGTCAGGAGTTTTGTCTGAATGGAGCTCTGGTTCCTTTTTGCATAAAAACAAGAGACGCCCGAGATTGGCATTTAAATGGGAAGCAGTGTCTGATAAAATTAAAACGTGGCAGATTGGCTGGACCTTTGTAAAAAACAGTTGCAAGAAAAGCTTTATATTTAGACGTACTTCAGAAATGTTTTGGTGAGTCACTATTTTTGAGTTTCACATTGGTTCATCAGCAAGATATTTCAGATTACATTACAGATTTTAGAATACCCAATCATATTTGGGATACAGTATGGTTGGATCTCCACAACAGGGTGAATGCTTGAAGTAATCAAAAACATAAAAGTCTTCAGGAAAGATATTGGCCTAGGGAGGGCTGCATTGAGGTATTAGAAACCATGTTACATCTTTACTTTTACTGTCCTTATGCAGTAAAATTTTGGGATGTGGTAAAAAACCGGTGGAAAAATAAGATTCCAGTTCCTCCAACTATAGAATTACTTTTTTATGGTATTGCTAACGTATCTATGGCTGAAGATAGTCTTAGTACATTGAGGATGATAAATTGCAATTTTCTCTACTAGTTATGGATCAGTAGATGCAGATTGTTATTACAGCAACAATGGATCTCTCCTGAAGAATTATTCTATATGGTAATTTTTGATTTACACTGTTTAAAACACATAGAAGCTTTGCATTTTAGTTCTATTCATTGGACTAAATTATGGAGTGGGTATGATTTTCTTTAAAACTGCTTAGAATTTAGGGATGAATAGAGCAGATTAGTAATACTGTATTTTTGTTTTGATAATATAGCATTGATGATTAGGATAAATGATATTGTTTCATTCTTTATAATTTATTTCTCAGGATAAAGGTCCAGGAGGTTGGCAGGTGGTTAGGAGGGGAACATCGGGTGCCCCATCACTCTCTGCTCTCCAACATATTACCTCCAAAAACCATATAAACACTACAAACAGGTATCTGCCTCTATCTCTGAAATCAAACAAAGAGGCAGAAGACACTGCAGAGCAGAACACTGCAGCACAGGAGCTAGCACAACAAAACTCACCCAAATCAGGAACCAAAACAAAAAAAGCAAAAAGGAAATCCAAAAACCTTCTGATCATAGGAGACTCCATGATTTGGGGAGTTGATACCCATCTCCAGCCAGGGGTAATGGTCATTTGTCTCCCAGGTACATCAGCATGGAGAGACACTGACCGCATTGCTAAAATTGTTCACAAAGCAGGAGAAAACATTGATGTCCTAGTACACATAGGGACGAATGATCTTGCCAGCCGGTCAGTTGTGGAGACCAAGGAACACCTGACCAGGCTGGGTGACAAACTGTCATCTATTTCATCCGGCATCTCCTCTCTGAGATCCTGCCAGTCTGGGAGAGGGAGCAGATGGACGGAAGGTCAGAGAAGGGAGATAGGGGAGCTAAACACGTGGCTCAAGGGCTGGTGCCAGGAAAAAGGACACAGATTTGTAGGGAACTGCAACAGTTCTGGGGTGAAAGTTCTTTAAATTTGATGGACTGCATCTGACTAAGAGGGAGTCAGTGCATTGGGGCAGAAGTTCGGCGTCCTTTGCAGAATATTTAAACTAGCAAATGGGGAGAGGGGTGCAGCACCACACAAGTCGAATGGGAAGAACACTCCTCCCCCCTCAGCTAGTGGTCAAACAGGGATTCAGCATGTTTGCAGTTCATTTGCATCACCAGGTCAGAAAAAAGGTTTGTCTCCCCATACAACGCACAGAGGTAATGCCAAACCTCACCCAACAACTAACACACCAAAATCTGGCCAATGGAAAATCATGTACACAAATGCTCACAGCCTGGGAAATAAGATCCCAGACCTGAAGGCAATAATGTCAGAGGCTAAACTGGACATAGTAGCAATTAGTGAGGCGTGGTTTACCAGTAACCACATGGAGACTTCAGTACCTGGCTATGTATTGTCTCAGAAGAGACCGAGGTGCAAAAGGGGAGGAGTGGCCTTGTATGTCAATGAAAATATCAAGCTACAGAAATTCAGAATACACATAAGGAGCCAGAAGAACTGTGGGTCACCCTGGAACCAAGAAATGGGACAGCCATAAGAACTGGGGTTGTCTACAGGCCCCCAGACCAGGGGGAGGACATAGACACATTACTGTTAGAAGATATACAAAACATGACAGCTAAAGGGGAGGTTCTGATAATGGGAGACTTCAATATGCCGGATACAGATTGGTCAATACCAGCAGGAACATCTGCCAGAACTAGACACATAGTGGATTCCCTGCAGGGGGAGGGCCTCAAACAACTGGTACAGCAACCCACAAGAGATAGGGCTATCCTAGATCTAGTACTGACTAACAAGGAAGGGATCACAGATCTCCAGGTAGAAGGTCACCTGGGGGCCAGTGACCATCACATGGTATGGTTCAATTTGGCTACTACATCTAAATCATCCCATTCCAAGGCAAAAATATGGGACTTCAGAGGAGCTGACTTTGATAAGATGGCCAACAGAGTTAAGCTAACCCTGGCAAAAAGAAACACAGGTGAGGGGGTACAGGCAAAGTGGGCAAGCATTAAGGATGCAATACTTGAAGCAACATCCCATTGTGTTAGACAGAAAAGGAAGTGCAAAAGAAGGTCAGAGCCAAAAGGCTGGCCTTCAGGAAATATAAGGGAACACAGCGGGATGAAGATAGGGAGGCATATCAAACTGCCCTAAGGGAAGCAGGGAAGGCAGTAAGGCAGGCAAAGTCCCAAAACTGAGGAAACACTAGAACGAACAGTAAAAGAAGGTGACGACTTTCTATAGATACATTAGTGAAAGGAGAAAGTCCAGAGGGGGTATTGCTAAGCTTAGTGGAGAAAAGGGAGCATGTGGAGGAGGAGGACCTGTAAAGGCATCTATCCTAAATAGATACTTTTGCTCAGTATTTACTGAAGAGAAGGTAGGGCAGGGCCCACAGCTCAACATCATGGACACATGGGGAGGGAGGTGAGCACTACTCCTTCACAAAAGAAAGAGTCCTACAAGAGCTTGCTAAGCTCAGGTGGATAAGGCAATGGGACCTGATGGCATACATCCCAGGGTACTTAAGGAGCTAAAGGTGGAACTAGCAGAGCCATTAGCAGAACTGTTTAGTGAGTCTCTGAGCACAGGAGAGGTCCCAGAAGACTGGAGAAGGATCATATGATCCCACCCACAAGAGTGGTAGCAGGGAGGAGGAGGGGAACTACAGACCAGTCAGTCTTACCTCTGTAGTGGGCAAGATTATGGAGGCACTCCTTAAGGAAAGGATAGTGCAACACCTGGAATCCATAGGGGCACAGGATCCAAGACAGCATGGGTTTACAAAAAGGAAGGTCCTGTCAAACTAACCTCATAGGTTTCTTTGACTGGGTAACCAGAGTGGTGGACCAAGGGGGAGCAGTTGATGTTGCCTACCTTGACTTCAGCAAAGCTTTTGACACTGTTCCACATAGAAGATTGATAAATAAGCTGGGTAGGCTTGGGGTGGGTCAGAAGTTGGTCAATTGGGTGGCAAACCGGGTTGACGGGCAGAAAACAGAGAGTGGTGGTAAACGGTATACAGTCAGAAGAGATGCAAGTCACAAGTGGGGTACCTCAGGGATCAGTCCTGGGACCAGTCCTCTTCAACATCTTCATTAGTGACCTTGCAGATGGACTAGAGGGTAAGGCTTGTCTGTTTGCAGATGACACCAAGATCTGCAACAGAGTAGATGATCCAGATGGGGTGGGCAGAATGAGAAGAGATCTGGATAAACTAGCAAAATGGTCAGAAGAGTGGCAACTGGGATTTAATGCAAAGAAGTGCAAAATCATGCACATAGGGAAGAGAAACCCTGAAGCCACCTATAGGTTGGGAGGGGAGTTGCTAGCAGTCACAAAGGAAGAAAGAGACTTGGGCATCATCATCACTGATGACCTGAAATCATCCAAGCAGACCTCTAAAGCAGTAGGTAAGGCTAGGGGGATGTTAGGGTGTATTAGTAGGGGTATCACAAGTTGTAAGAGGGAGGTAATAATCCCTCTTTACAAGACATGGGTTAGGCCCCATCTGGAGTACTGCGTGCAGTATTGGAGGCCACACCTTCACAAGGACATTAACCAAATTGAGGCAGTCCAGAGAAGGGCAACCAAAATGGTGCAGGGACTGCATCAGAGGACATATGAGGACAGATTAACAGAGCTCAATATGTATACCCTTGAGCAAAGGAGGGAGAGAGGTGATATGATCGAGGCATTCAAACACCTTAAGGGCATTAACAAGGGAAAGAGTCTAACATGTTTAAATATAAGAAAAATAGCAGGACAAGAGGACACAGCATGAGATTAGAGGGGGCGATTAAGGGAATGTGAGGAAATTCTTTTTCACAGAAAGGGTGGTGGATGCATGGAATGGCTTACCACAAGAAGTGATGGCTATGAATACAGTGCAGGGCTTCAAACAGGCATGGGATAGGCATAAGGGAGCAATACAAATGACTATGACTAGATAGGCCACTGACAGAGCAAAGGCCGATGGCACATTTATAAGGTAGAAAAAGAAATGGGCAGACTGGATGGGCCTTGCGGTCCTTATCTGCCGTCAACTTCTATGTTTCTATGATAATGTATGATAAAATTATTTGTGAAATGAATTTTCTTTGAAACAAAATGTGTGTTCCCTGCTCTTCGAGTGGGGGGGGGGAGTTGCATATTATTTAAAATGTTTTTCTTATGTTTGGGGCCTTTGTAAGAATCAATATTTATCTATTTATCTAATTTATGTTTACATTTTTCTCTCAATAAGTTTGTATGATATAATATTGATCCGCATATATATGTTTTTGTTATGATTTAATAAAAAATTCCCCTACTCGGTCAGCAGGGGGAACTCTTGTCCCACTGACCAAGATTGCCAACAATCAAGCTGAAGGAAGAGAAGGAGGTGGAGGTAGAGGTGCTGCCGTACCTACAGATGAGGGACTTGTTATAGAGCATGTACTTGATACTGATTTAGGGGCACAACAAAACAGCATCAAAGAATTGGAATATGTGGAATCTGATCCTAAGGAGACTGGTAAATGTGAATCTTGCTTAAATACAGGTGATATTGAAGAACGACAGGTCAGCACAGTAAAGGCTGATATTCCCGAAGAACAACTAAGACAAATGTTTTATCAGCATAAAACAGTTTGTAATGAAATTAATTCAAGAGGATGCAAGTTCCCAAAATGATATTCCAGAGCTTGAATCTTCTATGAATACTGAGATGCAACAATCAGTTATAACAGAAAATGGAGTGGACACTGCCCCTCAAGCCTTGCCTCAAAGATCGCAATTGTACCTTAGACTGATGATACTAGATCGTCTAAAGAAACAGATAATACCCGGTCACCAGATGCCGCCCTGCGAGCTGCAGGCTGGCAGCAATCCTAGGAAGGACAACCCTGGACTTCAACCGGCCCTGTTTCAGCGGCCGAAATTATTGCAACAGGAACTAAGAAAGCTAAGGTGCACTCTAGCACAGCATCAAAAGACACTTCGCTGCCAGGAGAATTACCACAGGGTGCTTCTGCACAACCACTCGTAACAGCGGATATTGACAAGCTCCCAGGACCTTCACACAAATCATCAGGCCCCAATGAGTTGTGCACAAACCAAAGTAAGACTATTTCTACACCTGCTGTTGAACAGGGTAGAACCAACTCCACAATCAGAATGAGGGATTTATTTAAAACTGTGGGAGAGCCAGTTCAGAGACGGATTGCGGTGCATCTAAAATATTTAGGAGAAACATCTATGGCTCCTTCCTGTAGAACAGTTTTGCAAAACATGTTAAGATACACTATGGGGTTTAGCCCCTCAGAATTATTTGCCTTTATACACTTAAAAGGTGAGACTGTATACGATGTAAGTTTAAAAAATGTCGGGACTTTACAAAAATTCTGGACTCAATATGAGGTTGTTAAACACACTCCTCTGTGGGCTGCATTTATGTTGATACCTCTTACTAAACCTTTAGTTAAAGTTCTTACTCTGTTATTTAGAAGCAAGGGAGTCAATATAAATGATATACAGTACTGGCTCAGGCAGCGATGTGAACTTTTAGACTCCCCTCGCCCCATCTTAGATGAAGATTATGTCTGGATGGGGGGTGGAAAATAAAGGTACAACTCAGGCAGACAGCAGGGTATTACACACATCCCAGGCAGTTTTCACATAGGGTGGAATAGAGGCATATGTTTTTACTCGGGACATCCAAGTACATGTCACAAGTGTGGCTCCAGAACTCACTTGAGCTACACATGTGACCAACCTAGGGGTACTCTGCCTCATGCATGGGCATGTTAGTCTGGGGTGCCCTAACTCCAGTTTCTGTAATCTCTGTGAGGATTGGGGGCACACTTACCCTCAGTGTCCATGGGCAGAACATGACAGGCTAGATAGAGTTCCACAGGACAACATGAATTTAGTGGATAGAATCACAAGCCCAGGCTTTGAGAAGACAAGAGGAACTCTCTCTGGTAACTCTGAGCCAGACTCCAGGAGAGAGTATAGATGTCAACATTCTGCAAGTATCTCCTCCCTCTGAAGTTTCTACCTCACAATACATAAGGGCTAGTAAATCAGTAGAGCAGGAAGTGACGGCCACTCAGATAGTCCTACAAGCTGAATCTGCTAGGCCTTTGATGAATACTTTGCCAGATCCCATGGATCTCCTTATCCCCTAAGCAGAGGAACCTTTTACAGCATTATGTTCCAGCATCTAAGCGGGGAAAAGGAAAACGTGAGTCAGATACTCGCACCCCTACAAAAACAATTGTCACCCAAAGCAAATTTCAAATGTTAGCAAAAAGGAGGCAATGGGGGGGGACATTGAAGGTGAAGAGGAAGATTTTGATTCTTCTAGAGCCTCCTACAGAGGTAGAGAAAGCAGAGAACACAGTTTCCCCACAGGTAAAGTTTCTGAAGTGAGTAGGATAACACAGTATATTCTGGAAAAGGCACCTTTTTCTTGTGTTGTTTTCTTCCTGCTTCGCCATTGTCCTTTCACCCCTTGATCAAATGCATAACTTCACACAATTGCGGTGCTGCACGCTGAATGTCTGTAGTATAAAATCCTTCCATAAACAAATCTCAACAATAACCTTCTTGCATACTTTAAAACAGGATTTTTACTTTTTACAAGATACTAGATTCAAAACTAGGTTTGAGTTGTCGCAAATTAAAAATAGGCGGATAGTAGGTCCTTCATATTGGTCATTTGGGGAGGACACTTGTGATGGGGTTGGGGTTTTATTTACAGGATTTCAGTTTAACAACCTCAAAGTAGTAGACATAGTACCAGAGAGAGCTCTTTTAATAGATGGGAAATATGGAGCAGAGCACTTCAGAATAATCAATATATATGCCCCCCAAAGCATAGCAGCTAGGTCTGCCTTATTTCTGAAAATTCAACCATTTCTATTTACCACACAACAGGTTTATTTTGGGGGAGACTTTAATTGTGGTCCTTCTCCTGCAGACAGGAACAGTAATGCACACAATACTTATAGTGACACAGCTACATTGTTAAGAGTTTTACATAGTGCCCAATTAGTAGATGGATACAAAACTGTTCATGCTTCAGGAGCCAAAACGTATTACAGGGGTACACGCTACCTGAATAGATTATTTGTTTATTTCAAAAAACATTAAGGTTTCTCAAGCAGCAGTGACCCCCTGTGAGACATCTGATCTCTTAGCAGTGACATTAGTATGCTCTCCAGCTGGTGATCCCTTTCCAATAGCCCCCAGCTCGACATGGAAATTAAATAGTTCTTAACTTAGTTACAGTTATTCATAAGGGGTGTTTGAACCAATTACAGGCAAGGCTTTCTGTACTAGAAGCCTACCACTCTCCATTAGCATGGTGGGAAGACACCAAAGTTAATCTATAGAGATACTTTTTAAAGGTAGCAAGATACAGATCCCTGGCAAGCTATTTTGTATATACTAAGTTACGAAAGCAGCTTTTTGACACAATGTCTAGATCTTACAAATCCAAGATTGACCTTTCTCAGCAGATGAAGGAATTAAAAAATAATATGGAGAAATACTGTACCAGTATGATCGTGCAATGTCTTTGAAGCTGAAAGCCCAGTGGGGCACCCAGGCCACTAAGACTTCCATAGATCCTTACAAAAACTGTGCAGATAGAATTTCCTCAACATTCATCGAACAATTTAATGACCCATTAACTGACACAGTGCATACATCGCTTTTATGTTTAAAACAGATAGTACAAAAGTATGTGGAAGAGATGTTTGGGACATCACTGGGAGTTCATGACCCCAGTCCCTTTTTCTGGATTTAGAAATACCTGAGGTTCCAGAGGAACACCTTCGAGCCCTTGTGACCCCAATCTATGTGGAGGAAACAACAGGTGCAATCAAAAACCAAAAAAAAGTACTTCCCCTGGTGTAGATGAACTGACAGCCGAGCTATATCATTCTTTTATAGATATCTTTGCCCCTGTTTTAACTATAATGTTTAACAATGTTTTACACACTCTCTCTATTCCAAAAAACTTTTCAGAGGCTATAAGGTTTTTAATTTCTAAAAAAGGTGAGAAGGCCGAGATAAAGAACTAGAGACCCCTTAGTCTCCTTAATGTGGACTATAAGATTTTTTCTGTTATACTCTTGAATTGACTGCTACCGATTGCAGCTCAGGTTATCTCGAAGGAACAGACATGTGCCTACCTAGTAGATCTATGTCACATACACTGTCACATATTAGAGACTCCATGCATTCATGTTCTGAAAACAACAGGGCTCTTTTTCTGACATTAGACCAGTAAAAAGCATTCGATCGAGTGGAACACCCTTTTTTATTTCAGGTACTCTCATGGTTATCATATTCCTCAGCAATTCATTTCATGGATTGAACTCCTGTATAAAACAGCATGGATCACACCTCATATTAATAATTCCCAGGGTAAGGCTTTTTTAGGTAAAAGGGGAGTGAGACAAGGATGCCCCCTTAGTCCGATATTATATGTTTTTCAAATTGGCCCATTACTAAGAAAGCTTGCTGCTCAGATCTCCATCTCGAGATTATTACTTTGTTGTGGACAATATGCCCCGCCCATTTATGCCCATGCAGATGACTTATGTGTCTGTACTACTCCCCAGCTTAAACTTTTAGAATTTATTACTCTCCTTTCCGACTTTGAGAAATTCTCTGGCTCTAATTTAAACTATCATAAAAGCAAGGCAAAGTTGATCTCTAGCCCCTCTACCGCCCATGCTTTAGGACAGATTGCAAATATTCCAGTAACTCAAGACCCAATAAAAATATTGGGAATTTTTTGGGGGTACTCTAGATGACCCTTTAATTAACTGGAACCTGGCAGTAGAGAAAGCTTTTAAAATTATTACCTCCTAGAAAGGGAAATCAATATCAAAAAGAAAACGTGTGATGCTATTAAAAACCCTAGTGCGACCTTTATTTTTGCACACTGTCACAATCTTTCTTTTACCCTTTGTCTTAGAGGCTAAAGTAAATAACATTTTCTTTCAGGTTTTAGGTTTTGGGTTGCTGACTAAACCCTATAGAAACAGTCTTTTTATACCATCATCATAATACACAAGTTAGCCAGCCTGGGAGTGGGTCCCAAGATGACAGCCTGGGTAAAGAATTGGCTGGAGAATAGGACACAGAGAGTAATAGTAAATGGAGTCCACTCTGAAGAAAGGGGGGTTACTAGTGGAGTACCGCAGGGTTCAGTATTAGGACCGGTCCTCTTCAATGTCTTTATAAGCAACATTGCAGAGGGACTGGAAGGAAAAGTATGTCTCTTTGCAGATGACACAAAGATCTGCAACAGAGTTGATGCACAAGGTGGGGTGGAAGGATGAGAAGGGACTTGGCAAGGTTAGAGGAATGGTCAAATGTATGGCAGCTTAGATTCAATGCTAAGAAGTGCAAGGTAATGCACCTGGGAAACAAAAACCCAGGGGAAGAGTACACAATGGGGGGTGAGATACTAACAACAACAAAAATGGAAAGGGACCTGGGGGTAGTCATATCAGATGACCTAAAGGTGGGCAAGCAATGTGAGAGAGCAGCAAGGAGGGCTGGGGGATACTGGGATGCATAGGGAGAGGCATCACCAGTAGAAAACAGGAAGTTATTATCCCTCTGTACAGACAGTTGGTGAGATCCCATCTGGAGTACTGCGTGCAGTTCTGGAGACCCAATCTCTGCAAGGACATAGACAGGATGGAGGCTGTCCAGGAGGGCAACTAAAATGGTGCAGGGTCTGCACCGGAAGACGATGAAGAGACTTAAGGAACTGAATATGTATAGCCTCAAGGAAGGAGGGAGAGGGGACATGATAGAAACTTTCAAGTATCTCAAGGGAATCAACAAAGTCCAAGAGGTAGCATCTTTCAAAAGAGGTGTGCAAGAACAGGGGGCACAATTTGAAGATAGAAGAGGCGGCTCAGAGGTAATTTAAGGAGTATTTTTCACAGAGAGGTTGTGGATGCATGGAACGGACTTCGGAGGAGGTTGTGGAGTCAAAACAGTGGTGGAATTCAAGCATGCATATGACAGTCATAAGGCAATTCTAGGGGTTGGGGGTAGGAAGAAGTAGGCTGCTGGTTAACTAGGATCTGCAGCTTATCCAATAGGTAGGGAAATGGGCAGACTGGGTGGGCCAAGCGGTCCTTATCTGCCATCAAAATCTATGTTTCTATGTATCATTACAATATGGGTGGAGTGAGAATGATAAATCCGGTGAGTGTTTTTCATTGTTTGTTAATGAAATTTCTTTTTCCATCATTACTGCATAGTCCCCCCAGGGTGAACTAGTACATTAACAGTATTAGTTGCTCCTTTATGTGAGATACGGAAAAACCCTGCTTCTGAAACTTTAGGTCTTATGGAATACCCAAATTCACGTTCCCTGTTTTCCTCAAAATAAAACAGTGGAAGCTGACTACTAAGGCAGTTCGGACTATGTCCCGAAAGCAGTTATGTACTACCATTATACAGTCTTTTTTTTCTCAGATATTCCTAAAATAGTAGTTACACATGAAAGGGAACTAGATAACAACTTGGTATTTCTGCAATTGACAGATAATAGACTACCAACAAAGTATGGGATGTTACATGGCAATCTTGTCATGGGAGACCAGGAGTAAGAGGTAATCACAGGCATAAGTCACTAGAGGAAAGAATGTGTTTTAGGAACACATGTCCTAAAGAATTGGAGACAATGCAGCATTTGTTTATAAATTGTCCTTTCAGCATAGAATTTTGAACACAGTGGTTGCGTAAATGGAAAGATAAACACATTCCTAATATCACATGTGAAAGCAATAAGACACGACAGGGTGTGGGATGTTGATTGATAACAGCACGCCCCCAGGTGCATTGTTAGGCATGAGGCGCTTACGTCGAGTGACTACAGCAGCAGGGTAGTGCTCTTAACAATCAACAACCCACACCCTGAAGTGTCTTATCACTCTTATAAAATGGGTAACAACTATTTCTATAACAGTTAAACACAACTCTGGACACATTATTAAAGATTTAATAATAGTATGTTATTTTATTTAAATATGGTGAAAAAATAGTCCCCAGACTTGGGTAGACGAGTGGAAAAATTGATTGAACAGCAACTCACTGAAAAATGCTAAACTAGTAAGTTGGAGAGACAGCAATGTCTTATTTGAGTAGTTTGGGTCTGCCTCTGCCTATGTAACTGTGTTTTCCCACCTTTTCTCTTTGTTTATAAAGTATTACTGTATTGCCTACTTTCTTCATCCTGTTTTGTTTTCTGTTTTTCCCCTCATTCAAGACATAGAATGTTTATCATGGAATGTTTACGATGGAATACAGGGATTCAAAATTTTGCTCAGTTTCATTGGTAGAATGTTACTCTCCTAACATACTGTACACACACAGACAACAAATGCCTGTTTTAGAGCCAGTGACTCAATTATCTCACTGTCAGGGAAAGCAGAAGAGATTTCCCTGATGAACAGTTAAAGACAGAAGGGGGATTTGTCACTGTTAGTAAAGAAACAGTTGTAATGAAAACTATTAACAATGCTTATTGTTTCTAATTTGTTTCTGTGAGTAAGAAGAGTGTGATGATCAGGGAAACAATGTTTAATTAATTTGTTTTATTTTTTATTTAGGGTAGTTTTATTTTTAGGGCCCAGTTGAAGGTTCTTGTAGTGTAAAGGTAGCTGCCATGTTTGTGATAGAAGATAAGTTCTGGTTGCAGAGGGACTGATGGAAGTTAGTTCTGGTTGTAGGAGGACTGATTTGCTTATTGTGTGATGTGGTTTAGGACCAGGATGACTGTGTGTATATAGAGATTTAATGT
This sequence comes from Neoceratodus forsteri, assembly GCA_016271365.2. Lineage (NCBI taxonomy): Eukaryota > Metazoa > Chordata > Ceratodontiformes > Ceratodontidae > Neoceratodus > Neoceratodus forsteri. The sequence goes on from JADMNL010000029.1 coordinate 134,841,076, forward strand.
ACAGTCAGCTGATGTCTCTTGGCCAATGAGATTTCTAGATTTTTTCTTGCCATTTTATAAGAAATTTTAGTGTATGGAATTTTTCCTTTATCATTTTCTAAATATCATGCTAGTACCTTACGACTTATCTTTGCACCATGTCGATACTTTTTATGGCAAGCCAGATGTGCACAGCTATTACAACAGAAAACATACACTGGGACTCAAGTAGTAAACCAGATTCTGATGGATTTAAAAATCCTCTATAATCAGGGAAAAAAAAACATTTTCTAAAGCTGAACACAAGAAATATTGGGATAAATGTGAATGGATATTTAATGAATGAATTAAATGGCACGTACATAAATGCTAGAACAAACTATGGAATAGACATAGGGAAATAGGTTTGGTGTCACTGTCCTAGAATAAGAAAACTTTAAGAATCACAGAACAGACAGTAAAAGGTAGCTAGGCTAACTTTGTTACTACATAGTGTATAGCAGAGCACCCGTGTGTATGCATCTTTTGTGGGGAAGTATTTCTTCTATTCATACAAGGAAAAGGGGAAGGGCTCTTTCTAATGCTATAGAATGTATTTTAGGGTCCTCAAGTTTTAGGATGATTGCAATGCCTATAACCTTTGAATATGATTTACATATATGCTTTGTAAGAATCACTACAGTTTTGTAGTAACAGAAATTTATTTTCTTTTTTTGGACTGTATGACGTACACATGTTGTAAAGTATTGTCCTTGATGTGATTACAATAAAAAATTCCCCTACTCAGTGTAGAGGGTGCTGGTGAGAGATGGCTGACAGATTGGATCTTGCTCAGATGGCTGGGAGACCTACAGGGGAGTGGATCTCCCTCCCTGTGGGTCCAGCACAGGTGATCGTTCAGGGTATTCTGTCTACAGAACCTGAGAGTGTGTCGATGGAAATTACTGAACAGGCTGAGGATGACTATACGGATTTGCAGGTGGCTGGCCTGCAGCAAGAGGTTGACTTTGTACAAGCATTAAACTCAGAGCAACAACAGCGATTGTTGCTGGTGCTATCGACCCCAGGAAGAGGTGGTGGAAAATGAAGAATTACTGCTATGCGGTCACCGAGTAAAGCTGTACCGGGAGCTGTTGTTCTGGCTGAGCTACCGGGTGTTGCTGGTGAGTGTGATGCAGTACCTTCCCGGAGTGAGACTCATGAGTGGACTATGCCCCAGCAACGGGAACCGATGCTGGATTTGGAGTGGCCTGCAGTGTCAGATGACCCGATGGAAATCTCTGGGAGTAATGATTCGACTCCGACCACTGTGAGTACTGTAGATATTGACACTGATGTGCTTAGTACAGAAACTCCTTGTGACACTAATATTGACTCTAGTCAGGAAAACTGTGCAGCAGCTGGTCCGCAAGGGAAGGAAAGTGCAGCAGAGGGTCTGGGACTCAGAAGAGGACGGCAGGTGGAAGACACTGTGGAAAAACTGGAGGGATGGTCTGTTGATTCAGCTTTGAAAAAAGCTGGGTGGACAAAGATGGCGGTTGGAGGGTGGGTTCCATACCCAACAGACATGCCTATTCTGGGTATGGAGACTTTAGATCCACAGCAGGATACACAACCTCTTGATAATATCCTGAACGCCCATGAGAGAGCCCTGCCTATAGTGGTTACAGCACCCAATGTTACCCCCCCCCCAGTTCTAGATATTCCACTTGTCCGACCACTGGAGTCTGCACCACATTGATGCTGGCATTGGTAAGTGACTGTGTTCAGGCAGATCCTGTCCCTCCGGCCGTTTCGGAGGCAAAACCTTCACTTTTGTGGAAACAGTTTCGAAGTAGGGAGACTGTTTTCTAATAATATCCCTGCACAGTTCAAAAATGCAGTATGAATACAGTATTTGGGGGGTTTGCCACATCCTCCTAATCGTATCTATATTGGTAAAACACTCATAAAAGATTCCTTGAGGTTTTTTTCCTAACGAGATTTACGCACTGATACACATGTCGGGGGACACATGATGTAAGTTTCAAGAACCCAGCTGGCCTTGATCATTTTTGGTCCTCATTTGAGAAAAAAAAACATTCAGCCTTATGGATTCCCTTTCGAGTTCTCCCCATTACAAGGCAGGCCATTAAACAGGTCACTGTGCTCTTCTGAAATGAGGGGGTGGCGGTACATGATGTCTGCTACTAGTTGCAAAAAAAATATGAGGTACTGGGAGATCCTTCCCCTATCCTTGATGAGGAATACATCTGGATGGGGAAGGGGGAATTTAAGGTGCATTTAAGATCTTGCCCACAGGGCCCAAAACACCTCCCGAGTGCTTTCCTTCTGGGGTCTGAGCAGGGTCACTGTTTCTATCCGGGGCAACCGAAGACATGCTTTAGGTGTGGGTCCCATCTCCATCCGAGTAATGCCTGTGACAGGATCAAGTGTACTTCTTGTATGGAATATGGACAAAGTAGCAGTGACTGTAACAGTGAACAGATGTGCAATCTGTGTGACCTCCCGGGCCATGTGTTCTGGAACTGTGAATGGGCTATGCATAATAGGACTGATCGCCCGAATCAGGAGATGATGGTAGAAAAAGCCCAGAGTGCCAGTATTGCAAGTCAACGAACTGTTAGGGAACCGAATCAGATGGCAGCACGACAGCAACTGCTACTACAGGGCCCAAACCCTAATCTGGACCAAATTGGTGATGATGTTGTTCCATGTACCCCCCCCCCTGTCTGTGATATTTCAGAGGCTGACCGTGCCCCTGTCTTGGACATGGATGCAGAAGAACAACTGCCAATGGTGATTTCAGAAGCTTCTACATCAGCTCCACCCCATCTGACTGTCCTCCTCTGGTGGAACAGGAGTCGGATTTGCAGGGTATGCCACCACCAGATACGACAGTTGTGGCATCAAAGAAATGGCCCTTGAAAATGGTGAAACCAAAGGCTAAAGTGCAACGTATGGGGGGAGTTCAGGTGATGGTCCCTCTGACCAATTCTTGCGATGCTCTGCAACCTCAGGATTTGGAGCATGGGGAAGATTTGGAGTCCTCCTCTACAATATCATCCCAAAAAGGGCTGTCCTCCAATTCTGAGGATGATGTTACCACTGCGAAGGTGCAGGTGGTAAATACAAAGCAAAAACATGGTGGAACAATGCCCAGACGCAGCCAATGATTGGGCTAACAGTCTGTGATTTGATGGCATGATGCAGTTTTCCGTGGCCAAAGCTATTTGACTAACACTCTTCCAATATGTCTCAACCATTTACGTATAACATTGCCACAATAAATGTCAATAGTGTTCGGAATGGTCGAAGACAATTGGTCACCTTCTCGGTGCTGAAGGATTATGACGTTGACATTGCATGTTTGCAGGATGTCCACTTCTACTCTATGAATGATATTGAAAATGCAAAAAAATTGTGGTGTTGGGGCCCTGCCTTTTTTTCCTTAACTTTAGAATGGTGTGGTGGGGTGGGGGTATTATTTAAAGGGTGGGACTATTTAATCACGAAAGTACTGGACATCAGCCCAGGGAGCGTACTTTTGGTGGATTCATGCACAGCCAGAAGCAGTGGAGGCTGATTTCCATATATGCACCCCAGACAAAAAAAAAGGAGGGTGGACCTGTTCTCTGCGGTGACAGTTTTCCTGTTTACATCCCGCCTGCTTATTTGCACAGGTGATTTTAACTGTTGCCTGATGGGTCGAGATAAGGGGATGACAGCACATAAATCCTATTGTGACACTAACGCTCTGCAAGGTATTTTGCAGCAAATTGGACTGATCGATACCTATCATCAGGTACATGCCATGGGGGGATATATTTTTTGTAAAGCAATGCTGGCCACGAGAACTGATCATATTTTTGCTGCTGCCACCTTTTGGTGTGTGCAGGCTGTCACTGCCCCCATGGAGACTACAGACCACTTGTTGGTCAAGGTCAGTCTTACCCTGGGGGAGGGTATTAGTTGGGGAAGGGGTCTCTGGAAACGGAACAATATGGTGCTCACTAAATTACTGTGTGCGGCTGGTGTGCAGGACCTTTTGAGGGCTCGTAGGTCAGTTGTGGATCTGGAGAACAACGTGAGTCGATGGTGGATCCAGATGAAAATGGACATCAAATGGATGATGAAAACCTGGGCCTATAGGTCTCATACGGGTAAATATCTCCGATATTTGACCTTGAGAGGGCAATATATGAGGGTAGTGTCCTTAATTGATGAGGGATACAGAGAGTACTCCATTCAATTATCACACCTTAAGACACAGATGGAGGAGTTACAGTATGAAAGAGCCTCCTCTCTCCTGTATGAACATCATATTGGGACACCTGGGAAAATGACTACTGGGGGGGACATATATGAAAGCTGTAAACAGCAAGTCCAACAGGGGTCTATGGCCTCTCTTTGTACATGGGGGGGGAGCTGTGGATCAGTCAAATGGTGACATTCTGAGGGAAGTGATTAGTCACATGGGGCAGTTGTATACTGCTTCAGATGTGACTATCGACATGATTAATGACTTACTGAGGCCTTGTCAGGTACTGATGTTTCCACTGAACCTGCTATCTGATTTGGTTAAGCTTATTACTGAACAGGAAATTCGGTATGCGAACAGCACCCTAAATAACAATACCACTCCGGGCCCTGATGGCCTGACCTCAGATTTTTATAAAACGTTTGTATCAGACTTGGCGGACATTCTGAGAGTTGTATTCAATACAATTCTGGATATTCCCAATGTGGACCCACAATTTGCACACTCGGTGCAACTTTTTGTATATAAAGAAGGAGACAGAACTCTATTGCAGAACTGGCGCCCTTTGAGCCTTATAAATACCGATTTGAAAATCATGATGAAATTCTCGGCCCTATGGTTGGGGACAGTTGTCATTAACCCCAACCAAGTCTGTACTGTGAAGGGGAGGAAGATTACTGACAATTTGTTGCTATTAAGGGAGGTGGTCTCCCAAGGACAGCGGGATAACCTGTGTGGGTATCTACCGAGCCTGGAAAGAGCAGGCGTATGACAAAATTTCACATCTTTATTTATGGATGGTCTTAGAAAAATATGATGTCCCCAGTCTGTTTATTGCCTGGCTCATGAGGCTGTATTCCATTGCCTTCTCGAGCCCTTTGATAAATGGACATCTGGGACAGGCTGTTCATATTGATTGGGGGGGGTCCATCAGGGGTGCCCAATGAGTCCCATCTTATATATATTTTGTTAGGATCCGTTATTACGATTGGTACAACAGCGTAGGAGGATTGATGTATTCAAATATTATTTTTATTTTTTATTTTAGTCTTTTGGTAACTGGGTAAGCCCCATTAGGCACAAGTGCCTGTTTTCAGGGGTAACCTGGGAGCACTAGGCAGTTAAGTGACTTGCTCAGAGTCATACAGTATGCAAGTGGAAGTTGTGAGAATCAAACTCAGGTCTGGTCTGCTGGATGTATCAAGCTAGTTCACACCTCATTCCTCTAACCTCTAGGCTATACTGCCAGCCCTGGTGACTACTGGTCTCACAAAAACGCTGGCCTATGCGGATGATGTCTGTCTCCTAGTGGCAAATAAGGAGTTGACTGAGTGCACTTTGAGTGTGATTCAGCACTTCTCTGCACTGATGGGGTTTGCCTTAAGTTTCCAGAAATGTTGTGGCTATGTTTTAAGTCCTAGTACAGAACCATTGAGGGACATTCAAAATATCCATATGTTGGATATGACAACTAAGATCCTTGGCATCACGTTTAGTAATGGTGACATGGCTAAAGAAAATTGGATGGCCACTTTGGTGCAGAGTAATGAAAAGGTTCAGATTTGGAAGTGATGGCAACAGACAAAGAAAAAGAGGGTGTCTATTGTTAAAACCTTTTTTTTTACCCTTATTGACATTTGTGGGTGCGATATTTCCACTCCTGGGCTCTATGGATGTCACCATTTTGAGTCAGACCTTTCAACTGCTGTGGGGTTGTCATCTGAATTCTATTAAGAGAGAGGTCCTGTATCGGGACTATAAAGAGGGGGGGGGGTTGCAGCTGTTGAACCCGATTAGCTATTTGCGTAGTCTCGTCTTATTTACTGCCTTTTCTGCTTTTCTCCTGCCTGGTGCGTCGGAATGGAAACGGGTGGCTGCCATCTGGATGACCCCATTGTTGCAAAGGTGGACACAGGGTCACTGGTCATTTGAAAACAGGAGGGATGGCCTCTGTTTGTCATCTATTCCTTAGAAAAATTGCTTAGGTGGAAACTGACAAAAGCACAGGTCTCAGTGGTCCACAGAAAGCTGCTGTATGCTACAATACAAACTGGGTCTTATCAGATCCCTGTTGAATATGCTAATCTTCGACCAAATATTCATCATTTAGTGGGAACATATCTCACTGATAAACGTGTCCCCCCCCCCCCACCGCGCATGTGGGATGTTCTATGGTTGTGTGCACATGGCCGTCTGGGCGTGAAAGGTAACACAAAGCATGAAAAGATTGAAGAAAGGTTTTGCCCTAGAGAACAGTGTCAGCAGCAGATTGAAACACAGGACCATTTTTTATACACTGTCCACATGCTAAAGAGGTGTGGGCAGACATTGGAAACCGATTGGGAGATGGGATGTGGACGGCTGCATCCTATGAGGAATGTGATCACAGGCACTGTGACACTGTCTACTGAACTGGATTCAGGCACTGTCCGACTCATGTTTTCCTGTATTAAATGTATTATGTGGCAGGTTCGTTGCAAATATGTCTTACAGCAGAAATTGATCTTACCTCGAATCCTGGTCCATGTGGTTGAGAAGGAAATTGTTTCCCAGGCACACTTTGATAAAGAAAGATTGTCATGGGAGCAGCGGAAAAAGCGGTGGAAGGGAGTTCCACTTACATGTATGGTATGAGGATCACGGTGTGTGTGCACTGGTGATGAACTTGTTTGGGTGTGCTGTGTGCCTAACTTCCTACAGGTGCTTTTGAGGTGAATGGTTTGCATGTGTTACAGTTATACGTTAAGAATTTGTGGTTTTTAATTTTTTTCTACCCATCTCCCTCTGGTTTTTGATTTATTGTCACTATTAGACCTGGTTTGGTGTGATATGTTTCCTTCGTGTTTTTTATTTTCCTTCTGTAATTTCCTGTGTGTTTTTGGAGTTCTGAATTCTGTACCAGTTTTCTGTTTCTTCTTTTGCAATAAAACTTCCCCTACTCTTTTTCGAAAAGTGCCATGGGATCTTTAACATCCACCTGAACAAGCATATCAGACCTCAGTTTAACATATCATCTGAAAGACAGCACCTCAGGAGTGCAGCACCCCCCTCATGCTGCACTGCAGTGTCAGTATTGGGATATTAACACAAATGCCTGGTGTGGGGTTAGAACCCACAGACTTCTGATCTCTCATTCTCAGAGGTAAGTGTGCTACCTGCTACGCCACTGACACTGACTAGTTCACCTTAGTCCTTAGAAAAGTGATGTTTAACAATGGGTGTTCAAAAACAGCTGGGAATACTGATGAAAACCTGGGGGATGGCCATATTAGAGTACCCTTTTAAACCTTTTGTAGGTGTCATTTGAAACAAAAAGGTAAGCTCCCTTACCTGCCTGGGACCTGTTCAAGCACAAGTTCAGAGTTTTTATTTTGTGCCCCTTTGAAAGGGAAGGGGTCGTAATTTACTCCTGAGGGGCAAGCTGAATTATTCCTTTCACTTCCTATATTGCCAGCCATAACCCTGCAGTCAGACGGTTCAAGACACATGTATGTGGAGAGTGTGGGGGTGTGTGCTCCATAGGTGTCTAGGGGGACATAATTTACATGCTTGTTTTAGAAATTCAGACATTCATGTTATAAAAATCAAGGCCAGCATTCAACTGACAATGAAGACCCTTTACAGTCATTACTGTACGGAGGGGTAGAACCAACCATGACAAAAACATAGGAAATACAGAACCTTGTAATAGCTACATGACAGTGCACTGCAAACTCAATGGTAACTAATCTTAACTAGGTCAGAGTTCTTCTTCTTCTTCTTCAACTGGCCTCAAACACCCATATAAAATAAACTATTGTAAATCAAATGCAATCGTCTGAATCCGTTATCTATAAACCTAGTAAAGTTCCAAAGATGCAGTATACAATCGCCACAGTCACCATAACTTACAAGCACAATTGCAAAGTTGGTCCAAAATGGCATCACTGAGCATTTATATTGAGGGATGAACAAAGCAGGTGGTTTGATACATGTGATTATTGCAACTCCCTCTACCTAGGGCTACCGGGGGTTGATATCCGCCACATGCAGCTGGTGCAGAATGCAGCAGCCGGTTGTTGACAGGGACCCCTTGAATGTGTCATATTATAGTGGTGCTCGCAAACTGCACTAGCTGCTGATTCAGTGGTGGATCACCTTCAAAGTCAGACTTCTGACTTATAAAGCCCTACACAGACTCCGCCCAGACTACCTGAAAGAGCTCCTGTCTCTCTACTGCCCCAGGCGATTGCTCCGCTCATCTGAAGAGGTGTTGCTAGAAACTCCAAGGGTATCTTTAAAGTCATCAGGGGGCCCATGCATTTATGTGTCTGACTGACACTAGGTCTCTACCCTGTCAGTTACGGGAGTCTGCGACCATGGGGGTTTCAAGCAGGCCTTGAAAACATACTTGAGGTGCCAAGCCTTTTCTGATCGATTTTCTTGATTTCTACTGATTATTTGTATTTATATTGTGTCATGCATTTTATCTTGTTTTTATCAAACTGTCATTAAAGCACCTTGACAATTTTGAAAGGTGCTAAATAAATAAAGATGATTATTATTAATACTATTATTATTATTATTACTGGACCAACAACACATTTTCAGAACACAAGTTTTCAGGTGGATGGAACCTTGGCTCTTTTAGGGAACCCCAACATGCTTTACCCCAACTAAATTTAGATGGCCTGGATTGACTGGGACTGCCAGCATTGGGTTGCTGTCTGGACAGCTGGATGTCCGAACTATGCAGGAAGGCAGAGAGTCAGCAACTGGAATAAAAAAAAAAGAAAGTGCCATAAGGAGTGTGACAGAAATGGGGAAGAAGGAGTTAGTGGCTTGGATTTGCGGGCTGGTATTTTTTTAAGCTGTCTGGAAAAAAAACACACATAGGCTGGGATTCCACTGTCCACTACCATCTAGATAAGGGTTGAGTAATAAATCTCAGACACAGGGACCAAGAAGGGGAGTGGACATGCCCACACAGACTCACAGTTTAAAGGGATTGGATCACTCAAATATAAACTTAAGGATAAAAATGAATGTAATTGGTCACTGATAGGTGTTCAATCTGATTGAGACAATTAAATACATACATGGAGATGGTCGGTGCCTTCAAAGGAGGAACAGGAATCACCTATTCTCAAGAAAGAATATAAGATGCTGAAACACAGTTAGTGGGGGGAGTTGCTCTTGGAGTTGGGGGGAATCTATATCCAAGAGGCTAAAGCTTGGGCCTACTCTCCTAGCTATGTCCATGGGAGCTGGCAGATAGCATAGGATCCAGTTTCTCTTGATGGCGAGAGAAGGGTAAGAATAACAATTGCATATCTCAGTAATGACCTTTTTCTTTTGTCATCTGTTATTTAAAAACATTTGTTTACTTTTCCTGTAAGAGAGTTATTCTTTTGTGTTAAACATATATCCTGTAATGTTATTTTTGACCTTCTGTTAAGTAAAAAGCTATTTATTTACTCAACAGTTGTGGCTGTGATTTCAATTATTTCTAAGGTAATTTATGGTTTCCACTGGCTGAGGCAAAACTCTGTTTAGCACCTGCCTCCTGAGAGACACAATACTAGGCTTTGATCTGTGCGTGCAATCGCATGTTTGACCTCCCAGTTTGGAGAAAGGGCGAGTTCGGTGCTGGGCGAACCCAGCTGGTGGCAGCGAATACCCAAAGACAGATGTAACCCCCGGACCCCTGCCTTTTTGCAAAACGATAGGTGGCATGCTGTTGAAGCTGACAGCAGTACCTGGTGGGGACTGGGTTCGGGGAGGACTAGGTTACTCGGCACAGGGGGCCTAGGTTTGGCTACTCTGCACAGGGGCACCCAAGTAAATCCGAACACAGGAAGCAATAACTGTAATGTCCAAAACCAGGAATGGGATTCTACAGTGTGGCTTTTATTCACATCCAAACTGAACAAACAAAGCATAGACGGACCCCCACGGGGGCTACATTCCTGGTAATGCAGATTAGAGACAACAGAACACTTCTTCACATTTCCAGCCCTCAGGCTCTAAACCCACCAGACACACAGCCCGAACTTGCACGCAGCTTTGGGTACACAGCCCAACTTGTACACTACTTGGGTTTTCCCCACTGGCCCGGCTCCCCTGCCGGCCACTTGATCCGCAGTCCATTATGGGAATGAACCAGTTTTCCAATTGGTGGCTCCCCAAACCACCTTAGAGCCTTCGACCCCTAAAGGGAATTTTCCTTCCAATCCCATGTCTGAGTACTTCCCTCATCACTGGCCAAGTGCATGAGGCAAAGTAGAAATCCACAGAGCAAATCCGTAGAGGTGGACCTGGTTACTAAAGATGGGGGGTCTCCCACCTCCAGCTCCCACAATCAATACCCAGCTATTTCTCTGGAAACTAAACAACTCTTTTGAAGCTTAGCAATGTAGATTACTGGGTAGACGTATATCACATCTCCTCTACATGTCTTGACTTCCCCTATGTGCTGGACTTGAACATACTTTTACTTTTGGCTAAGCCTATTACTCTAGGCCTCCCACTACTTCAGTAGTCCAATCCCCACTTTTACACAGTTCAGGATGAAACATGGGCCCTTTAGAAAGAGCAGAACTCACCCTCTGGTTGCAGGTGCCCCACAGGCGAATCATGAAATCTTCTTGTACCCCACACTCGTGGACAAAATAAGGCAGCTTCTTTCTCCAGCAGTAGCCAGGGGGGTTGCCCCTGGAATAGCAGGCAAACCTTCCTGCCCCATCCCCTGAGGGATGGGGTGCAGAGACCCGAATCAGCAGTCTCCACCACTAAAAAAAACAGCTCACTGTGTCTCTCTTTAGGCAGAAACACACACCTTTCCTGAAATGTAGCCCTATTTCAGGGCTGAGGCTCCAAGAGCCTGAGCATAGAGCTGCTGTGCTCCTCTCACCACAATCTCCAACTCCAACTGCCTACAGACAGACTGTTCAAACCTCCCAACATTCTACTCTAACTCCCTTCTGCAGATTCCATTGTGGCTCATGCAGCTGCGATAGTTCTATGGTGATGCCATCCCTCAGTCTCAGCTGAGACTGAGAACAGAGTGAGACAGTGTGAAATCCATTTAACTGGAGTTTCACAAGCTGCCTTCCCTGCCTACCACTAGGTTTTACTGGGATTCTAGTAACCCTGGGTAACAAGGGGGTTACACAGACACCTCTCTGTAAGCTGTTACAGCCCAGAAAGAGAGTTGGGTTGTCACAAGAAGGAGGTGTTGCTCTCCAGGAGGGAAGGCTGAGAAACAGATCTTGTGGGAAATGACCAGGGCTACCCCTAGGAATAACCACAGAATCACAGAAATCTGACAGCAGAAAAGGATCTTAAAAGCCCATCGAGTCTGCCTTCCCCCTCCCTTACTCATCTCCACTTTTATGGGCCCTCCACTTCCCTCCACGTCCCACCCCCATATGTCTGTCCCATGCCCCCCCATTTCTCCACATCCCAACCACACAGAACAAGATCTCAAAATGAGGCTTAAACTTTACTAGTTGAATGAATAAATAACTAAAGTAAATAAACGTAGAGAAATGTGATTGTTTAGTGTAACCCCCCTGCAAATGGGGGTTCCCAAAAGACTTCCAGGAGCTTGCTTGAATGCTCCAAGCCTGAATGGTGTTTGGCATTTAAGCCATTTATCAGTGAGTGTTTTTAGAGCCTCTGGTACTGTCTCTTTAAGAGCTGTCTGCTTGCAGACATAATTAGTTTGTATGGGGGGACTGTGTGCTTCTCTGCTTGAGAACCACTCGAGCTGCTGCCAATTCACTCCATTTTGCAGTCACTAGGGTGCAAAGGAACCTATCTGAAAAATGTAACTGTTTGCCAGAAATCATTTAGAGTAATAATGAAAATACAGTTTGTCTAACCTGCTTTCTTTGCAGTCAGAACTGTGTTTGCCTAGTTCCCCATTCTAGTTTTGAACTGCTGAACTGGACCAATCAGTATGGGTTAAGGTAGCTCTAAAATGGTGCCTTGGATGAATCAGAACTTGGACTCGTAATCTGAGCCAGCCACAAGAGGATTGTATGGGCAGTGACTCTGGGAGATGTAGTTTGGACTTTGGTGCCTTTTGGACCAACAGGAGCAGTCTATTGTGGTGACAGCCAATCCAGCCAAGAACTGGGAGGAACTCAAAGGAAGTGCCGGTTTTGTCTGCTGGAGTTTCAGTTGAGCTCTGGCAGTGAAGAGGAAGGAGCCCTGTGCTTTTGGTGTGCAGTTTTAGTCGGAAAATGTGTGTTAGGCCCGAGTTCGGTCTGCAGCTTGTGTAACTGCTTGTTAGGACTGAATCTGTCCTGTGAAGAGAATCAAAGGATATCTGAAGAGTAGAAACCAGGCTCACCCTGTAGAAGACTGGAGAAATTGCTGAATTGCGCTGGGTCTGTCAGGAACTGAATCTGCTGTGTGTTCTCGGGTATTGTGCAGTAATTCACGATCGGGATAGAAAGCAGCCTGCCTGGTATAGTACTTTCTTTTACCATATAAATGTGTGAGGAGGCTTGTGTAGCTCAAGTGAATCCTGCTGCCATTAAAGGACTTTTGCCTGTTACTGTTTACCATATAAATGTGTGAGGAGTCTCGTGGAGCTCAAGAGTAGCCCTGCTGACGTTGAAGGACCCTATCTTGTTTGGAGGTCGTGAGTACTAATTTAGGGTCGCTCCCTGTTGAATTGCCACATTAAATCCAATTGGAATTACTGTAGTGCTGACTGTTTAACAAATTTTTCTTTTCTCTGTGTGAAAGGGCCCCTACCAGCTGCCACGGTTTGGACTAGCCACTAGGGCTTGGGTACCCAGGGACAGTAACTGGTAGGGATAGGCCTGTGCACAGAGCCATAGGTAGATGAGTAAAGTGATAAGCTAATTAACCTGATTTCCCCCTGTCCTTGTTATATTCCCCTAAATAAATCAGAGCTGCTTGTTTCAGCAAAGTTATACTGCCTAGGGTATTTGTCTATGTTAAAGTATTGTACTGTGATTGTTGCACTGTATCTTCTTACTTTACAGGGATCCCAGTGCCTGAACCAGTCCTGGGGTAAGTGTATACTTTGAAGGTAATTCTGATATACTGTGTGGGCCACTAGTGGGAAGAAAGGGGGGTTGCAGTGTCCTAGAGGGCTGTGACCAAGTTAGTTTAACTATTGCAAACCCTGACCTCTGGGTGGAGGCACCCGCCATCGGATCCAGGCCCCTCAACCTGTTAGTGGCAAATCAGGCAGGGGTAGTAGCCCCTGGGATAGCGCCATCTAGGGGTTACATTAGTAATAAATATTAGATGGGTTCTATGTCATAATAGCGAATGCAAAATAGTGATCACTATTATGGCGATTGTATATCGCCAAGAAGCAAATCAGCGATATACACATGCCGGTGACTAAACATTTGGCAACTAGACAGTGTCTATGTAGGGGGCTGCACCCCCCACACCCTCCCTCGCAGGGAGCTTTGCCCCTGCACCCCCTATTAAAGGATTCCTAACTCCAGGGGGAGTGCATGTCGGGGAGGGGGCGACACTCTGGATGCAAAAAAAAAAAAAAAAATGTCAGTGGCAGCCTGCAGCAAAAGTTTTCCCCCTCCGGTCCCCAGCCCCAAACCCATTCCTGTTGCACCAGAGCTAGCCACACTCACCACCACACTACACGGCTAGCTCGGCTGCAGCAGGCACACTACCTGCTAAAAACCCTCCTCCCTATCCCTCCCCTTCCCTTCGCTATCCTCCCTTTCTGGTTGTCATCCCCTATCGTCACCAAGCATTGGTCACTGACACTACCCTTGTGGGTAGCCCATGCTGATAGTGCTGAATATGAGTCGCTGCTTTGGTGGTAACTCATATTCACTCGCTATCATTACAAGATACCATTAGATGCAGATTTTACTTTTCAAAGGCTATTCATGCAGAGAATAATGAAACATTCTCCATCATGTGACGCATATCCAAATATAGGACACTAGCATCAAGAGTTGGCAACCAGGCCCACCCGACAGCACAGCAGTAGCGCTACTGCTTGCAACGGCAGCAACCTGAGTTTAGAAGCGAGCTTGGATTGTTGGGGGCCAGCTGGGGGAAGGGGATTGAGCATTCCAGTGGATGCTCACCTCCTCTAGGGGAGGGAGGATTCCATCCTCTGCCACAATACTGCCACCTGGGTGACCACAGGTGGCAGTGTGGCTGGTAGGAGGATGATCAGAGTGGGGACATCGCTGATGGCGGCAGGAGGACAAGCGCACATGCATGTGCAGGCTCACATTGGCTCACCAGATTGTGACACCTACCTGACAAAATGGCAAAGTTTGGGAGAGTTCTGTCCCACCCTGACCCCACCTGGGGTGATAACCAGAGCTCTATGGAGGTAGGTGAGTGCGACTGGGGAGTCTTGGGACTGCTCTCAGGGCCTGAGGACTTGATGATGGGGGAAAAACAGAAACTGAAAAAAAAGAATTGGCAACCATCAATACCTACTTAAAAGTTTACCCTTAGGCTGGCCCGGTGGCGCTGAGGGTTGAGGCGCTGGATGGCATACATCGCACTACGCCAGTGACCCGTGCTCGGGAATGACCTTGGGTCATCAGGGTGCCAGCATGGAGGGGAGGGAACAGCAGGGTCAAGCATGCCGATGGACAGCTCTCCTGTCCTGAGGGTGGTGAGGGCGGGTCGCCCCCCCTCCCGTAGTTCCACTTCCACTGGGTGGAGAGCTGAGGGGTAGCGTAGGCAGAGAGGGGGTGACAAATAGCTACAGTAGGTGGAAAGAGGCTGAGCTGGTGTCATGGGGTACACAGCATGCCTCTACATGCTCGCACAGTATGTGCCAGGGCCGTGGGGGGAGGCAGGGGAGAAAATTAGCAAAAGCTACCTATGTGTCCACATCACCAGTTGGTGGGAGGAAGTGACAGGGACAGGAACAGTGGCATGCTAGGGTGCATAGGCAGGGGTATCACTAGCAGGAGGTGGGAAGTGGTGATGCCATTGTGTAAAACATTGGTAAGGCCTCACCTGGAGTATTGTGTGCAGTTCCAGAGACCACATCTGCGCAAGGACATAGATAAGGTGGAGATTATCTAGAGAAGGGCAACAAAGATGGTGCAGGGCTTGCACCACAAAACATATGAGGACAGACTAAGGGACCTCAATATGTACTCACTGGAAGAGAGGAGATGAGACAGCGGGAGGACATGTTTGAAACATTCAAGTACCTCAAGTGCATGAACAAGGTGCAGGTGGGGGACCTTTTCCAATGTAGAAAAAAATACTAGAACAAGGGATCACAATATGAAATTGAAAGGGGGTAGATTAAAAGGTAATGTGAGGACGTTCTACACAGAAAGGGTAGTCGACACTTGGAATAGTCTGCCACAGGAGGTAGTGGGAGTAAGCACAGTGGAGGGGTTTAACCATGCTTGGGACAGGCACAAGGGAAGCTTGAGAGGGGAGGGAGTGATGAAAAGCTATTGATCACATAGGATCATTGGCCATATACAATGCATAGGGCCTACGGGCAGACTGGATGGGCCTAGCGGTCCTTATCTGCCAACAATTTTTATGTTTCTATATGTCTTTGTAGCTGGATGAAAAAAAGTTTAGCCTGCAAATGCATGACCACTCCATAAGGTGCTGCTTAATCCACATGCATTTCATTAATAAACAAGTCCATTAATAGAACACAACAGTCACTGGTATAAGTCTGATGATGATTCATTATCCTGATTCTTAAATCCAGCCCCCCCCATCAATGTGGTGAAGCAGTTTTCTGGGTTCTTGCAGTTCCTAAAAATGAAGGTGTTTACTTCAGTGGTACATGTAAAGCCTTGCAGGATAAATAAATATTGAGAAACATCAAGCTTACAAAGTTGTCTCAGTCTCCAACAAATGTCTTCCTGCTTTCCTAGCAGCTAAACTCATATTAAGGGACATGGAGACTGGTGCATCTGCCCAATAATGCAATCACCCCGCCTGTCTGGTCAATTACAGTCTCCCTCTCTCTCTCTCTCTCTCCCCTCTCTCTCTCCTCTCTCCCCCCCTCTCTCCCTCTCCCTCTCTCTCTCTCTCTCTCCCCTCTCTCCCCCTCTCTCTCCTCTCTTTCTCTCTCTCTTCCTCTCCTCTCCCTCTTCCCCTCTCCCCTTCTCTCTCCTCCCTCTGCCTCTCTTTCTCTCTCTCTCTCCCTCTCTCTTTCTCTCTCCCTCACTCTCTTTCTCTCTTTCTCTCTCTCCCCTCTCTCCCCCTCTCTCCCCTCTCTCTCCCCTCCTCTCTCCCTCCTCTTTCTCTCTCTCTCTCTCCCTCTCCCTCTCTCCCTTTTCTCTCTCTCTCTCTCCTCCTCTCCCTCTCCCCTCTCTCCCCTTCTCTCTCCGTCTCTCTCTTTCTTTCTCTCTCTCTCTCTCTCTTTCTCTTTCTCTCCTCCATTCTCTCTTTCCCTCTCCCCCTCTCTCTCTTTCTTGCTCTCTCTCGTCTCTCTCTCTTTTTGCTGTCTCTCTCTCTCTCTCCCCTCTCTCTCCCTCCCCTCTCTCCCTCTCTCTCTTTCTGTCTCTCTCTCCCTCTCTCTCTCTTTCTCTCTCTCTCTCTCTCCCTCCTCTCTTTCTCTCTCTCCCTCTCTCTCTCTCTCCTCTCTCTTTCTCTCTCTCTTCTCTTTCTCTCCCTCCTCTCTCTTTCCTCTCTCCCTCTCTCTCTCTTTCTTGCTCTCTCTCCATCTCTCTCTCTTTGCTGTCTCTCTCCTCTCTCCTCTCTCCCTCTCTCCCTCCCCTCTCTCCCTCTCTCTCTCTCTTTCTGTCTCTCTCTCCCTCTCTCTCTCTCTCTCTCTCTCTCCCTCCTCTCTTTCTCTCCCTCTCCTCTCTCTCTCTCTCTCTCTCTCTCTCTCTCTCTGTCCCTCTCTCTCCCTCTCTCTCTCTCCTCCTCTCTCCCCCTCTCTCTCTCTCTCTCTCTCTCTCTCTCTCTCTCTCTCTCTCTCTCTCCTTCCCTCCCTCTCTCTCTCTCTCTCTCTCTCTCACTCTCCAGGGTTTGGCTCAGTACCAACCAACAGGAGAGTCAGATTTAAGTTCATCTGATTGGCCCATTTAAGTGGGGTCACCTGATAAGCCTTCACAACCAATACCAGGGGATTTAGATCTACTATGAATCAGACAGGCCGCTGTAAAAGCACATGGGTGTAGCTCCTAGGCATCCTCTGTCATTCCCAAAAATCCAAACATTCATCACTCTAGTTCAGTTCTCAAGATAATCTAGCTGCAGCTGTAAGCCACTGTTTTGCCTAATGTAATCAAGGCCCACATGGCCACCTTAGATGCCCCCTTTCTGTCATTTCTGTCCACTTTAGCTTCTTCTGTCCACTTTAGCTTCTACAGCATTGGGTCTCACTTTGAAGCTGTTTATCTTTTTCTACAAATCACGGACAGCATTTAATACAGATCATGAGGTAGGGTCAAAGTCGCTTGTGTTTGAGGCACCATGTGGGGCAGTGCCCATTGTTGCAGAGCCTTCATTCTCATGTTCCTTATTGCTGCAGTCATTCTCTTGGCAGTGTTGTCTGTTTTGAGTACCCCAGCACTGAAGAACAGCCAGACTTCCACAATATGTACTTAGTAATGCAATATATTGCTAGAAGGAACTTGCAAAGTGAATATTCCTCAGGAGCAATAAATGTAAAGGCAGTTTATTTCAAGACAGCCTCATCAAGACACACCCTGCCTAAATGGCTGCTGACTGTGTCCCCAAGTCACTTTTGTGGAGGGGCTAGATGACAAAGTTTGCCTGTTTGTTTGTTTTTCACGTCTCCCACCTGTATATCATGACTGCACCTTTCCTTTGGCTGGAAGAGCAGTTAATGTCAATGCCAATCCATGGTTGATTGGTGGGATATGATAATGTATGAACGTCTCCCTTCCGAGAGATATCTGACTGCTCCCCACACCCCCCTCAAGGCTGAGAAGCCAGATTTTGCTTTTCAACTCTGGTCTTCCCATGTGGCAGTAGAGAGTTCTGCTGCTGTACCTCTAGACTGGCCAGCGTGGTTCCTGTGTGATGTTGTTCTGACCGAATTGACATGCATAAAATATAGGGGGAAAAAACATGACCTTACTTTGGATGGAGATGTCCATTTGCTGTAACTCTTCAGGTGCTGCAATTAACCTCCTCCCTTTCTGTGCTTTTCTTGCCAAAAACTTTAGTCAAGGATAGCACTTAGAAGGTTAGTCGTGTCTGATTAGAAGCACAGAAGATGGAAGCCCATTGTAGTGAGGTGCTCAGCTTGGCTCATGGTGAACAGAGCACAAAAGCAGGGATTTGGTGGGTCATAGTTCTAACAAAAAAACAGTTTGTCAAATAGGTACAGTTCAGTTGGGGCAAAGAATAGCAGAATCCTAACAGTTTTTATGGTGGGAGCTTTCATGTGGTTTCAGTACAATGCTGGTGCAAGATGCTACATCTCCCGTAAAGTCTGTGGTGTCCCAAGGTGACAGCCCCAGGCTGCAGACACTGAACATGTCTATGGAAACTATGGCCCATGATGGTGAGGGAGTGGTGTTCTAATAGCTTAACGGTAGCCAGTGTGGCAATAGCTGCGTGGGGGAGCTCTGGCCATGTCCCAAGGAGACAGTTGGGTAGAGACCCGATGCTAGCAAGGCACTGTGGCCCACAACTGCTTTGCCTCTAATAAGAAAATATTTATAGTTAAAAAACAACATTTTCTGCACTGTAGTACAGATAGTAGCTGGGGTACTTGCTCACACTCAGCTTAAACAACGCGACCAGAATTCAGAGAAGTTTCCAAACGGCCTATCTGTTTAGTACTGACTGCTTTATTTTATGCTCCACAGTCGCTATTAAACAGTTAGCTTATACTGGGTTCAAAAACATGCAGCAGCTCTAAATCCAACATCATTGAAGTCACCACTAGTGATCCATGGTGATACAGGAGCGGATGGAGCATGCATATAGCAGATGTTTCACCTTCCTCAGAGCAGATATTCAGATTTTAAGTAAATATTTATCTTGGTGCCAGATCCTCCCGGCTAGAGCCCGAAATGAAAGTTACTGAGATAAAGGGAAGGGAACGTTCTTTAACCAGGAATATAGCACACTAAGCAGAAACTCATTTCCAGGTGCAATCTGGGAGTACAAGGAAGTTAAGTGACACGCTCAGGGTCACAAAGTATGCAAATAGGGGTCCAAGGGATTCAAACCCAGGTCTCCAGGTTTATAGCTCAAAACCTTAAACTACTGCACTACACTGCTTCCCAAAAAGATCTTTATGTTTGCCAAAATACACTCTGAAGTCAGAGGTATCATGGAATGGGAGTAACTGGGTTATGGCCGAGGCTTCCCCAGAGGTGAGCACTAGTGGGATGTTATTGACACTAGAATATTGAGGCCACAGCTGCTTCACCTCAACTGTGTAATATGAATTAATGCCTGTCTGACTTTAACAGTCTTACACCCTGAGGGGAGCAGTCAGAGACGCAGATCTGCATGATCTGTAATCAAATTGAAACACAGAGACCGTCCAGTAGTCCCATGCATGGATGGACAAGGGAATTGCCTGCTAGGAACAGCAGAAGAATTTATAGAGTATTTTTCATACACATAGTATCCCAAAGTGCTTTACATGCAAAGAGAGACTGGTAGTGGATTGACTGTGAACATGTAGTGGCAACCATTTCGCACATCACTACCCACACTCCGCCTTGGACAATGTATGAACTGGTTTTATTAAAAAGGGAATGTTGGCTAGGACACCAGGGGAAATCCCCTGCTCTGATGATAGGGGGAGTTGCTGTCCCTATGGCTGATGATCCTGTGAGCAGTCATTCTGCTGGTGAACCTGCAGGAGAACAGATCTCTGCTCCTGCTGGTCCAGCTCTGGAGATTCAAAAAATGCTGGATGAAGAATCTGACAATGTGAGTGTTGAAAAGGATACTGAATGTGAAGAGGTGTTTTTGGAAGCTACTTTAGTGAAAAAATTATTGCCAGAGCAAAGGAAAAGGCTGTTACACCTTTTAAAAGCTTCTGAGGAAGAGCTGGTACAGCACTCGCAACAGCTGCCAAACAGCAAGGAAGACAGAACCAGCGCTCCACAAATACGAGATGACAGCGCTGTCAGTGCAACTACAGTACAAAGGCCGGTGACACAGTATCATCAAATGAGCCACACAGACAACAGCCAATGCCCCTGGCAGAATGCTGTGAACATGATTCTGTAAGTACAGAAGTTGAGAATGCAGTAAATAGTGCAGATTCTTCTCAAATTGCTGATGGGAATGATTTTACTGTACCTGATTTAAGTAATAAGGACAGCATTGCGACAGATGTACAGTCAGATAACCTCATTGAACCAGCAGCCCCTAAAACTATTTTACAGTCTAATATTGATGCAGATGAGGGTTGCTCTACACATAATTTTTTAAGAAAAAGTCATAGAGATACTGGCCCAGATCCTATCCCTTGGTCAGTGGACAATGCCCTTTTAAGGTGCTGGATGGAAGAGAAATAAAAATAGGATTTGGCAAGCAGACCCAGCACATTGTAGCACTCAGCCAACAGTTTCTGAAGCTACCAAAAAAATGCTGTACTGAATCTAACTTCGATTTGCATTCGGAGGACATGAGGCCTAATTCCTCAGACCCCCCCTTGAGGATTCAAGTTCTGAAAATGGTGATCAGGGCCATCCTTCCTGGGACCAAACATGGGGAGGGAGGGTGGAAAAAGACACTACCACGCCAAACATACGACAAGACCCTCTCACAGCCCCTCAACTTTGGGCACAGCTTTGGAGAAGGGAGCACGTTTTTTCAAAATGCTGTCCCAGCGCAGAGAAAAAATGCGGTTCGACTACAGTACCTAGGAGGCCTTGATAAAGCACCAGATAGATTGTATGTTGGATGCACATTAATAAAAGACACTAAGATTTTTCTCAAATGAGATTTATGCTTTAATACATGCTCCTGGTGATACTACATTCGACGTAAGTTTTAAAACCTCAGTTGGACTGGACAGATTTTGGGCACCCTATGAACGACTGAAATTTACAGCTGTGTGGTTACATTCCATGCTAGTCCTCTCACAAAGTCTGCTATCAAACAAGTGACAATTTTGTTCAGAAATTAAGGTATAAATGTGAATGATATTAAGCTCTGGTTGCAGCAGAGGAGTGACTTACTGGGGGAACCTGCACCAATTTTTGACGATGAGCATATTTGGACTGGGGTGGTGGAAATTTAGGGTAAAACTCAGAATGGGGCCTCATGATCCTAAACATCTTCCAGGCTCCTTTTTTTGGGGTAGGGATAAAGGGCAATGGTTTTACCCTGGGCAGCCGAAAGCCGTGTTTTAAATGCGGGTCTCTATGCCACCTCAGTAATGCCTGCAACAAGATAAAATGTAATCTCTGTTTGGAATTTGGACATAACAGCACCCAGTGTTCAAATGCTCTTAGATGTAATCTTTGCAATGAAACAGGACATGGCTTTAAAAATTGTGAATGGGCCACTCACGACAGAACTGATCACCCAGACCAAGATCATATTATTAACAGAGCCCCAAAAACAGGCATTGAAAAGCAACAAATGGTTAATGAAGAAAACATGAGGCTAGAGCAGAGAACAGAACCCCTGGTTGTGGGGAAGGGGGGAATAAGTGCACTGATCAGCAACCTGATACACCACTGGTTAATTCTGCTGATGATATGGAAACAGAAACCTTAGGAGAAGAGCCCTCATTACCAGAACAAAGGGCTGAGAATCACACTGACCCCATTTTACCTGAAACATCACAAAATCCAAACCCTGTAAATGAAAGAGACATTATGCTCCCTCCAGCCATGCAAGAAGTTCAGAGAGAAAAAAGGGGGGGGGGATACGGAAAGCCAACCCAAACGCTAAACAATCAAAAACCTCAGAGTCACCACAAACTATTCAGCTCACTAACCGTTATGAGATTTTACACCCACAGGACTCAGACAGAGAATCTGAAACTTCTTCCACTATCTCTTCCCAACAGGGAGCCTCTTTGGATTCAGAGGATGATCTACTGGAAGAAAAAGTTATAGTGGCCAGAACTAAGACTAAACCTCTTGGAGTGAAGATCTAGAGAAGCAGTAGGCTAGACAAAGCCAAAGTATAAACAGAATGTGGGTTTTTTGTGTGGTTTTCCTTTTCTATGTTATGCAGGCTGTTCAACCCCTGAAGATTGCTACACTTAATGCTAATAGCATTAAGAACCCTAGGGGGATGGTTGTGACTTTTTCCCCTAATTAAAGATTTGAAGCTGGACATCTGTTTTTCAAGATACATGGTTATCTTCCACAAGTGACATTACAGCTGCAGGGAAATTGTGGTGCTGGGGCCCTCTTTTTTTCAATGGGTGACTATCTGTGATGGGGTAGGAATCCTATTTACAGGACATGACTTCCAGGTTACACGGGTTCTAGATTTGTCTCCAGGGAGAGCACTTTTATTAGATTTGTATTATCAGAACATTGCTTGGAGATTAATCAACATATATGCTCTGCAAATGAAGAAAGAACGCATAGATTTATTCACTGTAATTAAGCCATATCTATTTACTTCGAGACAGGTAATATGGATGGGGGATTTTAATTGTGTGCAGGATATTAAAGATAGAGGGGCCCAAACTACGAAGCAGTTTTGTGATACCAGATCATTAAATCAGATTATAGATCAGAGTGGAATAAAAGATTGTTATATAGTGATTTATCCCACAGATGGTTATACCTTTTATAAGGGTAATTTAGTTACAAGAATCAATTTCCTTTTCTCTGCTCAGTCGCTTAAAGTACTGCAGGCCCACACTATTCCAGTTGAAAACTCTGACCACCTCATGGTACTTATACATGTTTCCCAAGATCTAGAGATTCCAAGAGGTAAAGGACACTGGAGGCTTAATTCTAACTTATTACAAGACCAAAGCTGCAGGATACAAATTCAAGATCTCTTACAAGCTAGGAAAACAATAGTTGTTCAGAGGATGTTATAGAGTGATGGTGCATAGATATGAAAAAAAGCTTTTAAAAATGCCAGAGATAAATATACAGATCAGTACAAATCTTATTTGACTGACAGCTCAGCTGTATAAAATGTATACACTGACTAACAAAGGTTATGGGGAATCTTTGGGCCAGGCTAAACAAATTAAAGCGAAAATGGAAGAGATGCAGTATTCAAGGATTGCCTCTTTATTGCAAGAACAATGTATAAGTACTCCTGGCAAAACCACTTCTGGCGATATCTTTGAAAGTTGCAAAACTAGACAGGGTAATAAAAATATGAGCAGTCTGATAACCCCGGAAGGTAACAGAGTAACTACGCAGGAAAAGATCATGACCACGATAGAATCTCGTATGGCCTCTTTATATGCTGATCCTGAGCTTGGAAATAGTTTCTTACAGGGTATGCTTAAAAATTTATAAGTACCAGAAATACCAGAATCCATTTTGCAGCACTTAGTTTCCCCAATATCACATAAGTAAATAACTAGAGTTATAGATACTTTAAAGAATAATACATCTCCTGGAATAGATGGGTTAACAACAGAATTCTATAACATCTTTAAACCTGAAATAGTGGACATTTTGGAAGTGGCATTTAATTCAATATTAACCACAGTACAGATCCCTCCACAAATGGGGTTAGCCACACAGATATTTATATTAAAAAAAATGATTGAGAATTGCTAAAAAACATGGAGACCATTAGCAATATTAAACACAGATATAAATATTTTAATGAAAATCTTTAAATTCTCTACTTAGTGAGGTAGGCCTATATGTTAGAGAGTATAGTCAAACTTGTTCAATAAAAGGTAGAAGTCTTCATGATAATCTATTACTAATATGAGAACTGGTTACATTAGGCAAGGCAGATCATATTAAAGGTTTTATTATCCCTTTAAATCAAGAACAAGTGTTCGACAAAGTTTCCTATGTATATCTGCAAGAAGTCTTAAAACATTATGGAATACCCCAGCAATTTAGAAACTGGATAAGTTCTGTTTATAGGATAGCTGTTGCTATATCTGTGATAAATGGACATTTGGGCATATGGTGAAAATCAGTAGAGTGGTTAGACAGGGCTGCCCACTAAGTCCACTGTTATGCGTTTTCTGTATTGATCCTCTTTTAAAATTAATTAATCAGGAGATAACTTTGAGTCCCATAACTTTAAGTACAGGTGATCCAATTGTTAAATCTATAGCCCATGCAGATGATGCAAGTCTCCTTCTACCTGATATCTTGAATGTTGAAAGAGCTTTGGACATTATTCAAATGTTTTTGATAATTTCAGGAGCTAGAACAAACTGCACTGAAAGTATAGGCTATTCATTAAGTGCTGTGACAGAAATTCCGGAATGAATTGGAGAAATTGAAATATTTAATTCTCAAATAAATATATTAGGGATACATTTTGGTAAAGGAGACATGGCCACTTTAAATTGGACAGAAAAAAATAGATATGGGTCTGGAAAAGGTGATGAAGTAGAAAAACTGTCAGCAGACAAAAAGGAAAAAAGTTATGACCATTAAAACTTTCCTGATTTTATGTATAGTTTTTCCACCCCATAGTAACTTGGACTATAACTTACTAAGCTTGGTGTTTTTATTAATATGGGAATCAAGACTAAGTCCTATCAAATGGGAAAGGCTATATAAGGATTAGAAACAGGGAGGTATTAACCTCATCAATCCTATAAGTTTTATCTATAGTTTATTTTTCAAAATAATGTTTAAAAATTTCGATCCTGCCAGCTGAGTGGAAAAGGTTGTAACAACATGGTTACTTCTGTTGCTGAATATCTGGAATAAGTCTCCAAAGAATCTAAAAAATCAGTAATTCCCACAGTACAATTCTTTTGGCCTGCAATTGAAAAAAATAAGAAATGGAATTTGACAGTAACACAAGCTCATGTCCCAATTGGAAAACAATATACAATACAATACAATACAGATAGCTGGGTATAGCATAGACACGGTTTATAAAGTGGTACAGCAAAGCCTAAACTTAAAAATGGGGGAGTATTTAATTAATGAAAGGATTACCCCAAAAATGTGGGACACAGTGTGGTTGTGTGCACATGGCAGATTTGGAGCTAAAGGGAACGCCAAACACAAGCAAGTAGAAGAAAGGTGGTGTCCAAGGACTACATTATCAGGTTGAGGAAACATTAGAACATTTTCTTATCCAGTGTCCTAACTCTAGGGAAGTGTGGTCTGCTATTAGTTTTACATGGAATAATAACTTTTGGAAAACCTTGTTGTATGAAGACGTAATAACTGGTCATGCTAGGAAATTTCATGGGATTGAAGAACGTACATTACATGTAATTCTAACATGTATTAAATTTATCTTATGACAAGTTAGGTGCAAATATGTCATTCAACAGGTACAGCTTTTACCTAACACAGTGGTACCAATGACAGAGAAAAAAATTAGGCAAATGTGGTTATATGAAGCTAAGATCTGTTCAAATGATATACTTCGGAAATGCTGGAAAAGATTGCCTCAAAATATTTATACAGACAGGTAATACTGTAACAAAAACATGAAAAGAATTTACAATATATTCTGATAGAGACAATGGCCGGATATTCAAACTCGCCATTCTGAGGCGCAAACCTGCGCTACTCAAAATAATTCTTTGCCGAGGTGTGGAGATATTCAAAGAGTTGCGCTATTGAGCAACTCCTTTGAATATCACCCACAGCCACAACCACTGTGCATGGTGCAGTGGAACTTGCGCCACCGCAAGTTGTCAGAGTTGAGCATTAAACTTGCGGTGGCGCCAAGTACCATTGCGCCATCGCAAATTTCCGATATTCAAAGGTGACATGCAAATGGAGCCATAATTCATGCAAGGCACGGGAGGGCCATTTGCATCTGATTATAGCCCCATTTGCATACCGATAACATGTAGGTGCGCCAGATCCCCGAGGACTTGCGCTGGCCGCCCCTGCCAGGCAGCAGCGTCCCGAGGGACCGCGCACCACCAGCTCCGATCGCTGGCAGTATGTATGCAGACAACACCCCCAAACATCTCCCGATGCCCGATCGCGGGCAGTATGTATCAGAACACCTCCCCCAAACAGCTCCCGATGCCCGATCGTGGGCAGTATGTATGCAGACACCTCCCCCCCCCACTGGGGGGGTTGATTCATGTTCTGCCAGCGATCGGGCATGGGGGTTGTTTGGGGGGGTGTCTGGATACATACTGCCCACGATCTGGCTGGTGGGGGGGCACAGGGACTGAGTTGGGGGCCAGCCACGGGTGGCAGCTGCTGTATTGCGCCCTGCAATACAGCAGCTCACCTGTGGGTGGCCCTCAACTTGATCCTTTTTTTGGCTCAAAGTTGTGCAGGCGCAGGTTGGGGGTTGCGCCTGCACAACTCTGCATAGCCCGACTGAATATCGGGTTGTGCAGTTTATGCATGGTTCCTCCCCCTCATGTTGAGCATGCATTCATTTGCATTGCGCTGTTGCTTAGCCTGTTTTCAGTGGCGCAACTGCCTCCTGCTGAATATCGCAGAATGGCGCAATGTAGGACTTGCGCATGCGCAACCCTGTTGCGCATGGAGCAACCCTTTTGAAAATCTGGGCCAATGTATAGAAAAGAAGAAGGCCCTTTCTTTGGTTCTTTGATCTGATACAATTTTTTTTGTATATTGTTTTATAATGTAATTATTTTTTTTTTGTTTTCATTTGAGAATGTATTCATTGTACAGCTGTGGTTTTATTTATTTGTCAATAAAGAATTCCCCTTCTCTTGCCACAGAAAATTCTGGGTGTCTGGTTTGGGGCACAAAATTCAGCAGTATATAATTGGGAGAAACTATCGGGGGGTTGTGAAGCTAAGGTGCAGGCCTGGAAAAGCTGGAAAATAGGGAAAAAGAAAAAGAGTATTAATAGTTAAAGAATGTCTTTTACCTATCTGTATCTACTGAAGTGCAGTTTATAGCCCCCCCCCCCCCAGCACACTCAAGGTTAGGCTCTACAATAATTTCTTTCAGATGCTGTGGGGCAACAGATTAAACCCAATAAGAGGAGGTAACATATAGACCCGTAAAAAGGAGGGTTAGATATGATAAACCGGTAATTTTCTTCCATACTATTTTACTAGAGGATATAGCAAAATATACAAAACTGAATGGATGTCTGTGGGGCAAAGTGGATTGGAAATGCCTTGCAAGCATATATGGGAAAATGGGAATCATTACCTCCTAAAATTTTGCAGCAGTGGGCCCTCCCAGAGTATGTTATAGACTCTTAAGAAATTGACAGTGGAGAATAGAAAAAGAAGTTTTTTGAGTTTTGAGAGAAAACAACTATACCAGAAAGTGGTAGGGATATGCATCAAGGTTCCCCTGATATTTCCAGAATCCACACCTTCCAAGATGTCTTATGCTCTAAAAATATTAATGGACAGTAGGATACCACAATTACGTGGGACATAAACTGGTTATGTTGTCATGGGAAATTAGGAGTACGAGGAACTTAAAACACAAGGCCATACACGAAAGATACTGTCCACAGCTATCTTGCATTGCAGTAGAGGAAACAATGCAGTATTTCCTCTTAGATTGCCTTGAAGAAAGTGGCACTTAAATGGAAATGGCCTTTTTAGGGAGGCTTAGTTATCAGACCCTAGTGCTGGGAGATGTTTCAGGTATCTGGAGGGTCTTTCATGCTAGTACCATGAGAACAATGCTTGCAATTATAACATTTTATTTATGGCAAAGCAGGTGTCAGCTGGTATTGCAACAGATACAGCTCCCCCCAGGGGCCATAATAACTCAGATAGAAGCAGCACTAGCACAGGTTAAAATTAATGATGGAAAAAGTACACAATTGATAAAATTGTGTCATTATGGAGAAATAGAGAGTTTATAACCTGAGGGTAAAGGTTCATGAACATGTTTAAGAAGTCTATATAATCAAGAAAATGGGAATACGAAATAAAACTAAGTATGTTAGATTATTTATATAGATATATTGAATGTTAATTTTGCAGATGGTATGCGTATATTTTATTTTATTATTTTTGTTACTAATTTGAGTGAAGCAAACGTGTATATTACATTTCTGTTTCTTTTTTTTTCTTTATATATATGTGTGGCCACATATTATGTACATGATGTAATGTTTTTCTTTGTCTCAAATACAAATTTCCCTCCTCTTGAGAAAAGTGCCTTAGGTTCTTTTATTTTCACCCGGACAATCACCAGGACACCACCAAAGGTGGGTAGAAAGGGCCTCAGTTTAATGTCCCATCCAAAGGATAACAACACCCCAACAGTACAGCGCCCCCCCCCCAAGTACTGCACTTGTCTGCCAGCATTTATAGTAGGAGCTTGATACGGGTGGAACTAGAATACATGACCTTGTAGTCCGGATGCAGATGTGCTACCAACAGAGCCATTCTGACAGTAAATATAGAAACGCAGAATTTGTCAGCAGAAAAGGACCACTTGGCTCATCTAGTTTGCCCAGATGTTTCCTCCTAATCTGTCACCAAACAAAAAACTGGAATAGGCTAGCACCGGGATTTAGCTGCTGTGCTATAACTGGAAAATTTAACACAAAGCAAAGAGCAAAAAGCACCCCAAAGCAACAAGAACTGACAGACTAAATGGTTTGGAAATAAGATTTGTGTTTACCGTTTATTGAGGCTTGGGGAGTGCAACTCACAAAAATCCACAAACATGTCATTACAGACCTTTGCTCCTGTTTACTTTCTAATACACCCCTATGTCTATCCTATGTATGCGTGAATCTCCCCTGCTGTTTTCACCCTCACCACTTCAGCTGACAGTTTGTTCCAGGCATCTGCCACCCTTTCAGTGAAGCAATATCTCCTCATATCTCTCTTGACCCCCCCCAGCTTCATTGTATGTCCCTTGCTCCTGGTGCTTTTTTTCATGTGAGAGACACTCCCCTTGTGCACCCTGTTTACCCCTGTGAGGTACTTGTAGGTCTCTATTATATCACATCTCTCCCTTCCTCTCTTCCAGGGTGTGCATGTTTAGATCCTTCAGTCTTTCTTCATAGGGCTTCTCATGCAACCCTGCACCCTTTTAATTGCCCTCATCTGAACTGCTTCTACCCTCTGTATATCCTTGCTAGTATGACCTCCAAAACTGTAGTACCCCAGGTGGGTTCTCTAGCCCTACCCATTGCTTTGTCATTGTCACATAGCCCTGCCACTTTGAGGTCATCAGTTATTTGTTCATTTATTTATTTGTTTGAAAAGTTTCACCAGGAAAGGCATACTGAGCTGGAAGAGCTTGTTTCTAGATGTGTCTGGGGGGATACAATTAAATTTAAAAGAACAATGCTACAAGTGATAAACATGCCATCACACATACGAGCACTATTTACTTAAAGGGGGAACTGTCATCAGCAGGGTTTCTTTACGTCTGAAAGTCCACAAAAAGCTAATTTGAGTGAGCCATTGTATTTATGTGTGAGTCTTTGCAGTCCAGAGTTATCCATATGTAAATCAGCCTGTAATTAAGGACTGGGGCAGCCATGTGTTTTAGACTCCTGACAGGAAATGATGTCGCCAAGGAACTTGGCCCTCCATTTACTGTAGGTTAAATAGGAAATCATCTGTTTTATTATGTGTGTTTTAAGGTGTTATTACAACACTTTCTACATTTATAATAATTGTTTTGTATGTGCATTGAAACTAGTGAGTTGTCACCTTTGCATGTCAAACTGTTAGTAAAAATAATCCCTCTTTAGGGTTGCTTTAACCTCTAGGCTATACTGCCAGCTGATCATTAAAAACTACACATATCTCAAGGCTGGCTCTGTGGTGTCAACAGGTATTGGGGCACCATACTGTATCAGGCTGTCTAAACCCTGGCTGTGTTCATGTCAGTGCAGATTTCTGGGGCTGCCACAGCACCGACTTCAGTCTTATTCCATACCCTTTATTACAATTTCAGATGTAAACTCAGGTCTACAAGATGCAAATGTGGCTACATACCTACTGGCCTGGCAACATGGGGCCAGCCTTGAAATGTGTAGTTTTTGAATGGATTAACAGCTGGCAGTACAGCCTAGAGGTTAAAGCACAGAGCTGTGAATAAGCTTTGCTCATCCAGCAGAATGGGGCTTGATTCCAACATGCTCTACTTGTGTAGTGTGTGACCAGAGCAAGTCACTTATCCTCCCTGTGGTCCCAAAACACACCTAGATACAAGCTGTACTGTAGTTGTGTGCCTTTCCCCGATGAAGACAGTGAAAACAATCTGAGAATGTTGACTTGAAAAGAAAAAAATGAGGACATCATTAATTATTAATTGCAAAAACACATAGACGGACAACATTGTTAAAACATGCATAACCTGAAATGTATTATTAAAACAGCATTTGACTTTTTTTGATGAAGTTTAAAGTATAACAGTTTCTTACTGAAATACTTTGGATGGAATGGGATTTTCTACCATAAAGGAAACAAATGAATCTGGTTGATCCTGCTGCTCATGCCCTTCGAGCGTGTCTTACACTTTGCAGCTCTGCCAGTGGACCACAACTTTCCAGAATGCCATTCCCATTGTAATGTAAAAAAAGAAAGAAAAATAAGAGGACGCAGGCTGTGTGTGTGTGTGTGCACACGTATGCACATCTGTGTGTGCACTTGTGTGTGAAGTTTGTACATGCGTGTGTGTGTGTGTCTATCTCTGAGAGAAGTGCTGCACTAACTGAACTGTGCTGAAAGGGAAAAAAATTATCACAATTAATTAAATAAAATAATATATGGGTGGGTGAGTGTAAAAACCGGAATTTTGCACACACCTGTGGTGTGGGATGTTTTTATAAACCACTTGGACTTTGCCCTTGGAGTTAATGTAGCATCCCAAACCATATGTGTGTGTGTGCACATGTGTGTGTATGTAAAATTCTGGTTACACACACCCACCGATATATTATTCCATGTTTTTGTAACTTTATTTTTATTAGTTTAACTGTATGAAATACACAGTACACTACCCTCTTAGGTAGGCTTCAGAAATACAGTTACATTACAAGTAATGCATGTCAACATTACCAGTTTCAATGCACAGATAACACAATTATTATAAATGTAGAAAGTGTAATAACACCTTAAAACGCACTTACTAACACAAAGGATTTCCTATTTAACCTGCAGTAAATGGAGGGCCAAGTTCCTCGGCGACATCATTTCCTGTCAGAAGCCTAAATCATATGGCTGTCCCCAGCCCTTAATTACAGGCTGATTTACATATGGATAACTCTGGACTGCAAAGACTCACACATAAATACAATGGCTAACTCAAATTAGATTTCTATGGACTTTGAGATATTAAGAAACACTACTGAGGACAATTCCCCTTTAATACAGGTAAACCCAAGATGCACAGAGGAGAATCTGTGAACCAAAGGATTTGTGGAGTAGCTGAAGGTGCAGAGTGGGGAGCTGAATGAAGCTGAGAGGTCGCACAGACAGGAGACAGAGTGGCTGGGCGGGAACAGAGTTGTAGAATAAGAAATTATTAGTGGAAGGGTAAGGAGAGGGAGGAGGGAGGGGGAATGTAAAAAGGGTGGTGGTGGGGTAGCTAGAGATGGAGAGGC
This sequence comes from Neoceratodus forsteri, assembly GCA_016271365.2. Lineage (NCBI taxonomy): Eukaryota > Metazoa > Chordata > Ceratodontiformes > Ceratodontidae > Neoceratodus > Neoceratodus forsteri. Next base: position 134,872,901 of record JADMNL010000029.1, read on the forward strand.
TGACTTCCACCCCTCTGGGACACAAACCCCACAAAGGCCAGACATGGCTCAATGCACACCGAGTCCACGTCTAGGTTTCCAGAACAGCCAAAAGAAGATGTCAGGGTAGAAATGGAAAGACAGGCTTTTCTCCTTCTGGGGTTCAATCCCACAAGGGCCAGACATGGCTCAGTGCACACCCAGTCCATGTACTGGTTTCCTGGCCTGCAAGAAAAGCTTAGATGAGATTTGGGGTGGGTAGGCAGGGGTGGGAGAGAACAGACAGGGAGAAAGGGGAGGAGGGAAAAGGGTGGTGGGAAGGGGTGGTGGTGGAGATAGGTGGTGAAGAAGAGGGAGGGAGAGGGGATAGTAGCAGTTACTGGAGGGGTGGGGTAGCGTTAAGCTGTTGAGAGGAATAGAAAAGTAAGAGGAGGCAGCAAAGGGTGGGCAAGAAGGAGTAGAGAGTAGAGAGAATGTGAAGGAATGAAGAGGAGACGAAAGGGGGTCAGTAGCAGTTACAGGAAGGTGAGGTGAATTTGGACAGAAGGGAGGCAAGAGAAAAGGATAAGAAGGTGGACCGGATGTATAATGGGAGTGAGTTCCAGAATTTAGGGATGGTAAGAGAAGGCAGCTTGGCCTGCTGAGGAGGACCTGGGAGGGAGAGCAAGGAGCGGAAGGTGGAACTGCAAAGGGCTTAGGAGGTGGATGGAGGCTGGGAGAGGATAGAGGAAGGGTAGGAAGGGAGAGAGCCCAGCCAGTATTTGGCTATGAAAGAGGCACAAGGGGCCAGGCATCTGTCTTCAAGTGAAGGGAAGGGGAAGGGGAGGGAGGTATAGACAGTGCAGTGGTGAGTTCGAGGGGGGGGCAGTCTAGAGCAAAGCATCAGAAGGAGTGGAAGAGTGAGTCCAGTCTAGACAGGATGGATTTGGGAACAATGCTGTAGACTATGTCCCCATAGTTGAATAAATGCAGGATCATTTTCTGAATACTGGTTCTGTGGGCTTGCAGAGGGATGCAGCCACGGTTGTGGTACAACACTCCAAGTTTGGGATGTAGTTTTTATGTTGTCTTGTGCACGTGCAACCAACATGTTGTGGTAGCTTGGAATAGCAGGTTTTGGAGGTGTGATCGTGTTATGGCCAATGGTGCCACTGCTTTTTCGGGCTGTGCTGTATGGCACGAATGAAACTGCATGCTGTCTATGACAGCAGTTGAAAAGCATGCCACCTACTTGAAACAATTTCGCCATTGCAATGAGGGAATGACCAGTCACTGCAGGGTGTGCCTTGCCTGGTGTAATATTTCAATAAACATGGCGGCGGCTGTTGCCATCCACCTCTCACAGTGCCGCCTGAAAGCCAACATCGGGGTGCCCAAACCCCCTGTCGGCATGCCCCCTCCCCAGTTCATTTGCCAACAGGGGAGCCCGATCCCTGTTGGCATAATGTCCGGCTCTTTTAATTTGACTGCCAACAGGGGTGCCCAATCCCCCTCAGCATCATGTCCCCCCAAATACAGACATTTTCTGTGCTGACAGGGGGCCCAATCCCTGTTGGCTTCAGTCCCCTCCCAAAAAAACACAGGTGGCACACTGGGAACCCACCCCAGTGTACCAAGACAAACCTCTGAAAAAAAAAAACCTTCCTGCAGTCTTTTTGTTTGTTTTAAACTGTAAAAGAGAAAACAGTCCCTCGTTGTGCCCGGTGCCTCTCCCCCAACCTGCACCCACCCTCTCTCTGTGCACCCCACATCCTGAACCCCCTCACCACATACTTACCTCTGGAGCCCGGCGTGACAATCTTCAATGGAGCGGGAACACGTCTACACTCTTCAAAGCCGACCGTGAACTGAAGAAATGCCGGTAAGCTGTATAATGGCATAAATGAGGGGTTTCAACTTAGGTTGATATCGCGGCCATTTTTGTGACTTTTGGCCCAAAATTTTCAACATGGGATTCTTGGGACCCCACCTCATGCATTCAGTCACTGTCATGTTGTTATTCCATCCCGAAAGGTGATTTCGAGGTCACTGCACAGAATCACCTTTCGGGACTGATCAATGAAACAACAGTGTCACTGTTCATAAGGTGGGCTCCCAAAACGCCTATGTTGCAAATTTGGTGAAAAAATTCCAAACAGTGATCGTTACAAGCGTGAATTACGCAGTTTCCATGCACGCTCATAAGTTCAAGAATTTTTAATATTTTTACTCCAGATTTTCAACATTGCCATTTTTTCACACCTCCTTATGAACCGTACAGCTGTCATTTTCCACATCCTGCTTGAAATGTGTTTTTGCACATCTGACGCATAATGGTGCAGTCGCTGTGGGAAATCAACATTTGGGACAGATTAAGAAAATCACTGTGACATTGTTCATGAGCTGAGGTCCCAAAATGCCTTTGTTGAAAATCTGGTGGAAAAACTTCCACAAAATGACTATGTTATGAGCGTGCGTTGCGCAGTTTCCACACACACTCATAACTTCGAGAAGTTTTAATATTTTCACTCCAGATTTTCAATATTGCCATTTTGCACACCTCCTTATTAACAGTACAGCTGTCATTTTTCACATCTTGCCCAAAATGTGGTTTTGAACATCTGGCACACAATGGCTCAGTCACTGTGGGAAATCAACATTTGGGACAGATTAAGAAAATCATAGTGACACTGTTCATGAGCAGAGGTCCCAAATGCTTTCATGAGGTGGGGTCACAAAAAAACCATGTTGAAAATTTGGAGTGCAAATACCAACAAATGCCCAGGGTGTTAGGGTTTCTAACCATAGTGTCCCACCCTGTAGAGACTGACAGGTGTCAGGCGTGTGCCTTTGGCTTGTCAGCTGTAATGATCATGCCATTCCACCCCACCCCCACCCTGCAGCCACTGACAGGCATCAAGGTCTGCCTTGAACTCTTCGGCCCCAAATTTCACCCCATTCTCCTATACTGCACCCATCTCAACATACTTCCTTATGGAACGGGGTGAGTGTAAGGCCCGACAACCCCAAGGCACAATGCGATACTTGTCAGAGTCTGAAAGGTAGGGTAAGGTGAAATGGCATGAGCGTTATGGCCGATGACCCGAAGGCACACCTCAATGCCTGTCAGTCTCTGCAGGGTGGGTTGGGGTTGATGTTGGTTCCATACTTCACTGCCATTCCTGTTATGCATTTCTCTAACTCCTGCACTACCAATGCCAACGCCAGCAGGACAACATTCGGCATTGACAAATGCTTGTTTGTGAATGGCATGAATATGTTTATTTTATTTATTTATTGAACTGTTTCACCAGGAAGGCACACTGAACAACAAGTTGCTCATCTCCTGGTGTGAAGAAGGAGCAACTGGAAGAGAGGAAATTATGGCGGGCAGTGCTAAGGGACTAGGTGGAAGAGGAGTTGACGAGTTTGTGGGGGGGGGGGAGTTTAGAAGAGTCATAGCACAAAAGGTGTAGTAGGTATTGAATTCATTGGCCACCAAGCAGGGTTCAGATATCAGGGACTTGTTTATTTTGAGGACTGGGGGTGGGGCGTCAGAAGGAGGGGAGAAGAAGGCATGGACCACCTGCCATAAGTTGGAGGGGGAGTTTATATTATTGAGGAAAGATGATTTGAGATATTCAGACTTTGCCAATCTGGTAGCTTTGGTACATGAGTTGCAGAGGTGACTGTCAAGCCAGACCCCAAGGCATTTGAAAGATGGGACTACTTTGACGGTGGACCCATCCAGGGTATGGAAGGGGGGGGATCAGCAATCTTAGTGAGTTTTGCCTTGAGCGAAAGGTCACAGAGACCATTTTATTGGTGTTTAGGGCCAGCTGATTTGAGCGGAACCAGCAATGAATGTTATCAAAGTCCAGCTGGGAGTCTGGGCATCAAATGAAAGAGGGAGGGGGCCAGAGGCAAATATGACTGTATCATCAGCATACATGTGAATGGATGCTGAGGTGCAGGCAGCAGGAAGGTCATTTAGGAAAATTGAAAAGAGTATTGGACCAAGGATAGAGCCTTGAGGGACACTGGTACTAATTGAGGGGGAGGAGTGGAATTAACTATTCTAACTGACTGGGTGCTACCCTCAAGGCAGAAGTGGAACCAGTTAGTAGCATGGATGGAGAGCCCTGCTGCTGCAAGCTTGGTGAGAAGGAGGCAGTGGGCAACAGTGTTGAAGACTGGCCAGGTCGACAGAGATGCCGGAGGAACTATGGCCCTGATCCATTTCTGAGAGAACGGAGTCAGTAAGCTGGAGAAGGGAGGTGGAGTGGGATTTTTGGAACCCCCTGGTTACTCTGCCATGGTAAGAGTAAGAGCCATTAACCACCACCATCTGTCTCCCATCTGTTAACCAGTTTCTAGCCCAAATCACCACTTTGGTTCCCACCCCAGGCTGCTCAGTTTCTTTATCAGCCTCCTGTGTGGCACAGTGTTGAAGGCCTTGCTGAAGTGCAGACACGCCGTGTCAACTGCTTTCCCATAATCTATTTCTCTGGTCACCCAGTCAAAGAAAATGATCAGATTCAATTGTCAAGACCTCCCCCCCTGTGAATCCATGCTGCCTGTGGTCTTGCAGTCCACTAGAGTCAGGATAGAAACAAAGAAACATAGAATTTGATGGCAGATAAGGACCGCTTGGCCCACCCAGTCTGCCCATTTCCCTGCCTACTGGATAAGCTGCAGATCCTAGTTAATCAGCAGCCTACTTCTTTCTACCCCCACCCCCTAGAATTGCCTTATGACTGTCCCATGCATGCTTGAATTCCACCACTGTTTTTGACTACACAACCTCCTCCAGAAGGCTCTCCATGCATCCACAACCTCTCTGTGAAAAATACCTTAAATTACCTCTGAGCCACCCCTTCTATCTTCAAATTGTGCCCCTTGTTCTTGCACACCTTTTTTTTGAAAGATGCTACACTTTGGACTTTGTTGATTCCCTTGAGGTACTTAAAAGTTTCTATCATGTCCCCCCTCTCCCTCCTTTCCTCGAGGCTATACATATTAAGCTTCTTAAGTCTCTTTTCATATGTCTTCCTGTGCAGACCCTGCACCATTTTAGTTGCCCTCCTCTGACAGCTTCCATCCTGTCTATGTCTTTGAGACTGGGTCTCCAGAACTGCATGCAGTACTCCAGATGGGGTATGACCAGCTGTCTGTACAGAGGGATAATAACTTCCTGTTTTCTACTGGTGATGCCTCTCCCTATGCATCCCAGTATCCCCCAAGCCCTCCTTGCTGCCCTCTCACATTACTTGCCCACCTTTAGGTCTTCTGATATGACTACCCCCAGGTCCCTTTCCATTTTTGTTGTTGTTAGTATCTCACCCCCCATTGTGTACTCTTCTGGTTTATTGTTTCCCAGGTGCATTACCTGCACTTCTTAGCATTGAATCTAAGCTGCCATACATTTGACCATTCCTCTAACCTTGCCAAGTCCCTTTTCATCCTTTCCACCCCACCTTGTGCATCAACTCTGTTGCAGATCTTTGTGTCATCTGCAAAGAGACATACTTTTCTTCCAGTCCTCTGCAATGTCGCTTATAAAGACATTGAAGAGGACCGTCCTAATACTGAACCCTGTGGTACCCCACTAGTAACCCCTTTCTAAAGTGGACTCCATTTACTATTACTCTCTGTGTCCTATTCTCCAGCCAATTTTTACCCAAGCTGTCATCTTGGGACCCACTCCCAGGCTAGATAACTTGTATATTAATCTTTGTGTGGGACTGTGTCAAATGCCTTGCTAAAGTCTAGGTAGGCCATGTCCACAGCCCCTCCCTGATCTACTACTTTGGTCACCCAGTCAAAGAAATCTATCAGATTTGTCTGGCATGACCTTCCCGCTGTGAATCCATGCTGTCTTGGGTCCTGTGCCCCTCTGGCCTCTAGATACTCGACAATTCTCTCCTTCAGAAGTAATTCCATCATTTTCCCTACCACTGAGGTTAAACTAACAGGTCTGTAGTTTCCTGCTTCTGCCTTGCTCCCACTTTGTGAAGGGAATCACATCTGCCCTCCTCCAGTCCTCTCGGTACCACCCCATCCTCCCATGATTTGTTAAACAGGGTAGTCAGTGGTGTCACTAATTCCACCCTTAGTTCTTTTAGAATTCTGGGATGAATCCCATCAGGCCCCATTGCTTTGTCCACCTTCAGTTTTAAGAGTTCTTTCAGAACCCTTTCTTCTGTAAATGGGCTGGTATCAACTTCTGTATCCAGAGTGTTTCTACTGTTTGTTTTAGGTACCTCCCCCTCTTCCTTTGTAAATACTGAGCAAAAATATTTGTTTAGTATCTCTGCCTTTCACAGTCACTCTGCCCACCCTCCCCTATTAAGCCTCACTATCCCTCCTTGGTCTTCCTTCGGCTCCCTGATGTACCTATAAAGGTTATATCCCCTTCTTAACTGAGGTTGGCTATCTTTTCCTCAGTTTGGGCCTTTGCTGTTCTGACTGCCTCCCAGCTTCCTTTGCTTTAACTGATACAGTTCTCTGTCCTGCTCCTTCTGTGACTCCTTGTACTTCCTGAAAGCTTTCTTTTCTCTTGAACCTTCACTGCCACTTCCTTTGGAGAACCATAGTGGTTTCTTACATCAGTTTAGTTTTGTTTATTTGCTTCACACAAAGGCTAGTTACCTCTGTGATGGCAGTTTTTATTATTCCCCATTGTTCTTCCACCCCTCCTTCCTGCCCATTTGCTAGTGCATTCCTTAGGCACTCACCCATTTTGGCAAAGTCAGCCCTCCCAAAGTCCAGTACCTTTGCCTTTGTATGGCTTGACTCTATTGCTGTGTTTATTGTGAACCATACTGTTCGATGGTCACTAGTTCCCAGATGGCTACCCACTTCTACATCTGTGATCCTCTCTTCATCTCCATTTGAGAGAACCAGGTCTAAGATTGCTCCCTCTCAAGTGGGCTCCAATACTAGTTGTCTAAGGCGTGCCCCCTGTAGGGCATGTAGAATAACCCCACCCTTCGAAGTGGCTGCTGCAACTGCACTCCAGTTAACATCTGGCATATTCAGATCACCCATCAGCAATATCTCCCAACAAGCCAATCACACACACAAGCACACATACACACACACAAAAAAAAGAAAAAAAAAGTACATAGTCATGTGGGGAGTACTGCAATGTAATGGCTGTGGGGCAGCAGTCTTCCGGGAGTCCTTCTGGAGGCTGAGATGCTGCCCTATTTGCAGACAGCTCTCTGCCCTGAGGGAGGAAGTTGCCAGTCTTCAGGCCACACTGGACAACAGTAAGAGAACCTTCCCCCAAGCCAGACTGGATGGTAGGAAGGAACACCCCCATCCAGGGAGCACCAGAGCCACCACCACTACCTCAGAGGTTGCAAAGAAAGCACAGCAGTTGGACCACAGTGGGCTCAGGGAGGGTGAGGATGGTGGAACAGAGGCACACCCAGTCAGTTGTTCCACTCCACAATCCATACATCATTCTGGGGAGCACAGCTCCCCTATGGATGCACCCACAGAGGAGATTAAGGAGGCTGAGGACACCTGTCACAAGGGAGGCCCACAGGAAGGAGGCAGAGGATGCCACAAGGAAAGGAAGCAGCTCCTGGTGGGGGGACTAAATTATTAGGGGATAGAACTGGGGGGGCAGGGAAACTGAAGTAAGGTGCCTGCCTGGTGCTAAGGCGTTTGTAGGGACAGGAAGCACATCCTCAGGATCACGAGAACAGCTGCAAGGAGTTCGAGCTGGATGTCATTGTCCACCCAGGACAAATGAGCTTGGCTCAACATGAGATTAGAGCAGTACAGAAGGACTTTGTAGAACTGGGGAGGGGCTTAGACAAGTAGCACACACAGTATCCTTCTCCTGAGGTGCTGCGTCAAATGGCATGAGTGAGGCAAGAGTACTTTGCACCATGCAGTTTAATGAGTGGTTGAAAAAATGGTGTGGAGCACAGGGGTTTGGCTTCATTGGGGACTGGGGTTCCACCTGGAGGGACACCAGCCTATACTGGCAGGATGGTCTGCATCTGTCCAGGAAGGGAACAAGTCTTTTGAGCAATCGATTTAAATGCTTCATTGGCAAGCTTTTAAACTAGTCAAGGGGGGAGGCACTGATAAGCAGCAGGAAAATCCCAGCCTCCCCTTACAAAACAGGGTACTAAATGGGAAAAAGACCGAGGTAGAAAGGTCAGTGGGGGATGCTGCAACAGAAAGTAAAGCCATCAAAAAATAGAAAGCAATGAGTACCAATGCACGTAGTCTGAGTAACAAGCTTCCTGAATTAGTGGCCTTGATGGAGGAGGAACATCTGGATATCGTGGCAGTCACAGAAACATGGTTCGCACAAAACCATGACTGGGACGTAAACATACCAGGATACACTATCTACAAGAGAGACAGAGAGGTAAAAGAGGAGGAGGAGTAGCTCTTACATAAGGGAAGGAATCAAAGTAACAGAACAAAAGAGAAAACAGGAGGAGAAGAAGCACTGTGGGTAAATTTGGGAGACCGGCGATGGCACCACAATCCGCGACAGGGGTTATACAGACTCCTCTCAGGGGGAGGAAATGGACAAGGAAATGATAGAAAGTATACTTAGTATGGCAAAAAAAGGGGAGATATTGCTGATGGGTGATCTGAATATGCCAGATAACTGGAGTGCAGTTGCCGCAGCCACTTCGAAGAGTGGGGTTATTCTAGATGCCCTACAGGGGGCATGCCTTAGACAACTAGTATTGGAGCCCACTCGAGAGGGAGCAATCTTAGACCTGGTTCTCTCAAATGGAGATGAAGAGAGGATCACAGATGTAGAAGTGGGTAGCCATCTGGGAACTAGCGACCATCGAACAGTATGGTTCACAATAAACACAGCAATAGAGCCAAGCCATACAAAGGCAAAGGTACTGGACTTTAGGAGGGCTGACTTTGCCAAAATGGGTAAGTGCCTAAGGAATGCACTAGCAAATGGGCAGGAAGGAGGGGTGGAAGAACAATGGGGAATAATAAAAACTACCATCACAGAGGTAACAAGCCTTTGTGTGAAGCAAATAAACAAAACAAAACTATGTAAGAAACCACTATGGTTCTCAAAGGAATTGGCAGTGAAGGTTCAAGAGAAAAGAAAGCTTTCAGGAAGTACAAGGAATCACAGAAGGAGCAGGACAGAGAACTGTATCAGTTAAAGCAAAAGGAAGCTGGGAAGGCAGTCAGAACCAAAAGGCCCAAACCCGAGGAAAAGATAGCCAACTCAATTAAGAAGGGGATAAACCTTTTATAGGTACATCAGGAGCGAAGGAAGACCAAGGGATGGATAGTGAGGCTTAATAAAGGGAGGGAGGGTGGGCAGAGGAGACTGTGAAAAGGCAGAGATACTAAACAAATGTTTTTGCTCAGTATTTACAAAGGAAGGGGGGGGTACCAAGAACAAACAGTAGAAACACACTGGATGCAGAAGTTGATACCAGCCCATTTACAGAAGAAAGGGTTCTGAAAGAACTCTTGAAACTGAAGGTGGACAAAGCAATGGGGCCTGATGGGATTCATCCCAGAATTCTAAAAGAACTAAGGGTAGAATTAGTGACACCACTGACTACCCTGTTTAACAAATCATGGGAGGATGGGGAGGTATCCGAGGACTGGAGGAGGGCAGATGTGATTCCCCTTCACAAAAGTGGGAGCAAGGCAGAAGCAGGAAACTACAGACCTGTTAGTTAAACTCAGTGGTAGGGAAAATGATGGAATTACTTCTGAAGGAAAGAACTGTCGAGTTTCTAGAGGCCAGAGGGGCACAGGACCCAAGGCAGCATGGAGTCACAGCAGGAAGGTCATGCCAGACAAATCTGATAGATTTCTTTGACTGGGTGACCAAAGTAGTAGATCAGGGAGGGGCTGTGGACATGGCCTACCTAGACTTTAGCAAGGCATTTGACACAGTCCCACACAAAAGATTAATATACAAGTTAGCTAGTCTGGGAGTGGGTCCCAAGATGACAGCCTGGGTAAAAAATTGGCTGGAAAATAGGACACAGAGAGTAATAGTAAATGGAGTCCACTCTGATGAAAGGGGTTACTAGTGGGGTACCGCAGGGTTCAGTATTAGGACCAGTCCTCAATGTCTTTATAGTTTACATTGCAGAGGGACTGGAAGGAACGATGTCTCTTTGCAGATGACACAAAGATCTGCAACAGAGTTGATGCACAAGGTGGGGTGGAAAGGATGAAAAGGGACTTGGCAAGGTTAGAGGAATGGTCAAATGTATGGCAGCTTAGATTCAATGCTAAGAAGTGCAAGGTAATGCACCTGGGAAACAAAAACCCAGGGGAAGAGTACACAATGGGGGGTGAGATACTAACAACAACAAAAATGGAAAGGGACCTGGGGTAGTCATATCAGATGACCTAAAGGTGGGAAAGCAATGAGAGGGCAGCAATGAGGGTTGGGGATATTGGGATGCATAGGGAGAGGCATCACCAGTAGAAAACAGGAAGTTATTATCCCTTGTACAGACAGCTGGTCAGACCCATCTGAGTACTGCGTGCAGTTCTGGAGACCCAGTCTCGCAAAGACATAGACAGGATGGAAGTTGTCCAGAGGAGGGCAACTAAAATGGTGCAGGGTCTGCACCGGAAGACATATGAAGAGAGACTAAAGGAGCTTAATATGTATAGCCTCGAGGAAAGGAGGGAGAGGGGGGACATGATAGAAACTTTCAAGTACCTCAAGGGAATCAACAAAGTCCAAGAGGGTAGCATCTTTCAAAAAAAGAGGTGTGCAAGAACAAGGGGCACAATTTGAAGATAGAGGGGAGGTTCAGAGGTAATTTAAGGAAGTATTTTTCACAGAGGGTTGTGGATGCATGGAACGGCATTCGGAGGAGGTCGGGAGTCAAAAACAGTGGTGGAATTCAGCATGCATGGGACAGTCATAAGGCAATTCTAGGGATGGGGTAGGAAGAAGTAGGCTGCTGATTAACTAGGATCTGCAGCTTATCCAGTAGGCAGGAAATGGGCAGACTGGGTGGGCAGCCGTCCTTATCTGCCATCAAATTCTATGTTTCTATGTTCCCCTTTTTCTGCCTTACTAAGTATACTTTCTATCATTTCCTTATCCATTTCCTCCCCCTGAGAAGGGGGTCTGTATACAACCCCTGTGCGGATTGTGGTGCAATTGCCGGTCTCCAAATTTACCCACAGTGCTTCTTCTCCTCCCTGTTTTCCCTTTTGTTCTGCTGCTTTGATTCCTTCCCTTATGTAAAGAGCTACTCCTCCTCCTCTATTACCCTCTCTGTCCCTCCTTTAGATAGTGTATCCTGGTATGTTTACGTCCCAGTCGTGGTTTTGTGTGAGCCATGTTTCTGTAACTGCCACGATATCCAGATGTTCCTCCTCCATCAAGGCCACTAATTCAGGAAGCTTGTTACTCAGACTACGGGCATTGGTACTCATTGCTTTCCATTTTTTGATGGCTTTACCTTCAGTTGCAGCATCCCCCACTGAACTTTCTACCTTGGTCTTTTTCTCATTTAGTACCCTGTTTTGTAGGGAGAGGCTGGGATTTTCCTGCTGCTTATCAGTGCCTCCCCCCTTGACTAGTTTAAAAGCTTGCCAATGAAGCATTTAAACCGATTGCTCAAAAGACTTGTTCCCTTCCTGGACAGATGCAGACCATCCTGCCAGTATAGGCTGGTGTCCCTCCAGGTGAAACCCCAGTCCCCAATGAAGCCAAAACCCTGTGTTCCACACCATTTTTTCAACCACTCATTAAACTGCATGGTGCAAAGTACCCTCGCCTCACTCATGCCATTGACAGGCAGCACCTCTGAGAAGGATACTGTGTGTGCTACTTGTCTTAGGCCCTTCCCCAGTTCTACAAAGTCCTTCTGCACCACTCTACTCTCATGTTGAGCCAAGTCATTTGTCCCTAGGTGGACAATGATGTCCAGCTCAGACTCCCATGCAGCTGTTATCATGATCCTGAGGATGCGCTTCCTGTCCCTACAAGCCATGGCACCAGGCAGGTACCTTACTTCAGTTTTCCCTGCTCCCCTCAGTTCTATCCCCCTAATAATTGAGTCCCCCACCAGGAGCTGCTTCCTTTCCATGTAGTGTCCTCTGCCTCCTTCTTGTGGGCCTCCCTTGTGACATGTGTCCTCAGCCTCCTTAATCTCCTCTGTGGGTGCATCCATAGGGGAGCTGTGCTCCCCCAGAATGGTGTATGGATTGTGGAGTGGAACAACTGACTGGGTGTGCCTCTGTTCCACCATCCTCACCCTCCCTGAGCCCACTGTGGTCCAACTGCTGTGCTTTCTTTGCAACCTCTGAGGCAGTGGTGGTGGCTCTGGTGCTCCCTGGATGGGGGAGGTTCCCTTCTTACCATCCAGTCTGGCTTGGGGGAAGGTTCCCTTACTGCTGTCCAGTGTGGCCTGAAGATGAGCAAATTCCTCCCTCAGGGCAGAGAGTTTTCTGCAAGTAGGGCAGCATCTCAGCCTCCAGAAAGTCTCCCGGAAGACTGCTGCCCCACAGCCATTACATTGCACTACTCCCCACATGATTATGTACTTTTTTTTTGTGTGTGTGTGATTGGTTTGTTATATAGCAATATATATACATTATACAATGTGTATGCTTACATTTTCAGTGCTGTGTGCTAGAGAGGATATGACATTTATATGCACTTTTCACTCTTGAGGAAATGATGTCAGAACCCCAGGTATAAAGGAACTATTTCCAGGGGTGGGTGGGGTGAGAGGTGGGACGGGATTGGGCCTAAACTGTGCCCTCACAAAACAATCAGCTAAGAACTCTGACCCACCCCTGCGATGAATGCCTTCCTGTCAGCAAGATGCCCTACACAACAATTTGACAGAGAAAATACCCTGCTAATCAAACAGAGAAAAATCCAGACATCCAAGTCAGACACAGGTAAACCTCCCCAGCCCCAAAACAGCCTGGTGGTTTGTGCTTCTGAAAGCAGTCAGTCCCAAAATAAGTCAGCTGTGCTTTAAACTCTTCCTGCACTGAAAATCTTAAGAATTGTAACAAGACTGTCTTTTCCTGATTAAGTTCCTTATTTCACCTTTCAGTTAGAAGTAGCCTCCACCTGAAGAATATCTGCTACAAACCAAAGACAATTGCAAGGTTCACCTCCCTCTGTTGTGAGCACAACTCGCTTTCTTGCAAATCCTATGTTCAGTATTGTAGCTCCCAGCAAGAGGTAGCTTGCCTTAAAAAATATTAGCTGTTCTGATGAGTTTGCTATAAAACACTTGCTTATAATACTATTGTTCTCAGGTCTGTTACCAAAGCTATTGGCTGATTAAGTAGCTTATGGTGTAATCACTTCCTGAGAAAGTCTGGAATTTCCTTTTAAGGCACACAAAAGATAAACCCCCAAAAAGCAGTTTACTGTCTGGGTCAAATACACAACCTGTACCTGCACTTTTTTCAGGATTTACATAGATACATAGACAGTGTCAGCAGATGAGGGCCTGTGGCCCACCCAGTCTGCCCATTTGAGCTTGTAAGTTCAGTTTGTTTTCCTAGAAGTCTGTTGCCCCTTACCCCTGACCTCCAGAATTCCTTTATGTCTATCCCATGCATTCTTAAATCCCGTGATTGTTTCAGCCCCCACCACTTCCTCTGGCAGGGTGTTCCACTTGTCCACCACCCGTTCTGTGAAGAAATTCTTTCTCATGTTTCCTCTGAATCGTCCTCCCTCCAACTTCATCCCATGCCCTCTAGTCCTGGAACATCTTTTTCGCTTAAAAATAGTGTTTTCCTGCACCCTGTTCCTCCCTGTAAGATACTTGTATGTCTCTATCATATCCCCTGTCTCCCTCCTCTCCTCCAGGGAGTACATGTTCAGTTCCTTCTAACATTGTGACAAATTGTGTAACATTGTGACAAATGTTTAGCCCAGGGTTTAAACTCTTCCTGCCCTGAAAATCTTAAGAATTGTAACAAGACTGTATTTTCCTGATTAAGTTCCTTATTTCACCTTTCAGTTAGAAGTAGCCTCCACCTGAAGAATATCTGCTACAAACCAAAGACAATTGCAAGGTTCACCTCCCTCTGTTGTGAGCACAACTCGCTTTCTTGCAAATCCTATGTTCAGTATTGTAGCTCCCAGCAAGAGGTAGCTTGCCTTAAAAAATATTAGCTGTTCTGATGAGTTTGCTATAAAACACTTGCTTATAATACTATTGTTCTCAGGTCTGTTACCAAAGCTATTGGCTGATTAAGTAGCTTATGGTGTAATCACTCTACCAAATTCCTTTAGCAGGGTTTCCATTAATACTCCCCCACTGAAGTAAGACTGAATGGCCTGTAGTTGTTGTCTTTGGTGATGTTCTTATGTAATGGAACCTCATCAGGTCTTCTCTAGTCCTCCGGAAGCATATCTGCTCTGTTTCCAGTGAACTGTTGAATAAGGCTATCTGTGGGGCAGCTAGTACCTCCCTGATTTCTTTTACAACTCATGGGTGGCTCCCATCTGGTCCCATAAGTTTGACCACCTTCTGAGCTTCAAGTCCCTTCCAGACTTTTTCCTCTGAAAATGGACTTGTGTCCACCTTGCCCACCCCATTCCTGCTATTTCCTGGTGGTCCAGTCCCCCCACCCTTCACTGTGAAGACTGAGCAGAAGTACTTGTTTAGGATGTCAGCTTTTCTTGGTCCGTCTCCTTCTAATCCTTACTACTGTATCTCTCACCTTGCTTTCCTCTTCTCACTTATGTATATGAAGAAAGTATTATCCCCTTTAGCAACACCCTTTGATGATCCTTTCCTCTACCTGTACTTTTGCCCCCCTTCCCACCTTACTGTACCTGCATTCCTCTGCTGTACTAGGTGTACCTCTGTCTTCTTCCCTCTGTCTTTGTTTATACTGCCTGAAAACCAAAACCACCTTTTAGTTCCTTCACATCCTTTGTCACTTCTTTAGAGAACCATAATGGTCTCTTGTTCCTTCTGGGTTTACTTACTTCTTCCATGCGGAGATTGGTTGCTTCAATAGTGCCCTCCCTTATTTTTCTCCAGTGTGCCTCTACCCCTCCCTGGCAAGCTAGCCCCACCTTTGAGGCAGTTTCCTAAAGCAGTCCCCCCATTTCTTTAAAATCTGCCCTCCTAAGGCACCCAGTGGCCCTGTGGAAATGCCACCCCCTTCTGTGCTGATGACCCACATTCAGGAGTGGACTTGGGGAGCCAGGTTGGGTGTCCAGGAAGTTGTGTTGCTAGCCAGGGGAAGGAGCTGCTCCAGGTTCTGGTGCTGTAGTGACCTCTGTGGTAGGCCAAGGGAGCTGGTCTCCCTTCAGGGTGTCACTACGAGCATTCAACGGGAGTGCATGGGGATGCATACCCTGTGCTGAGCATCAGGAAGGGGAGTTGGGGTGAAAATATTTTATATAAATATATATACAATGAAAGTATGGAAATTTGGTGTTAGGGTTCCCCAACCTTACCACCCCACCCCCTACCCTCCACACACCAACAGGTGTCGGGGTGTGTCTTGGGGTCATTGGCTCTATCTGTTACCCCATTCCATGTGTAAGGAAGCTGAGATGGCACAGTATAGGAGAATTGGGTGAGAGTTAGGTCTGATAACCCCAAGGCATACCCCAATGCCTGTTGGTGTATGGAGGGTGGTAGGGCTGGGAACCCTAACACTGAATTTCCATACTTTTGTCACTGTAAATGGAACCCTAACTGATGCATTAATTGAATTTTTTGCTATTAATTTCCTTACTTTCTGAGATAGTATAATAGTATCTTTATTTTACTGTTCAGAACCTGCGCTCCATTCCCTTCGTAGATGCACAAATGTATGTAGGTGTGGAAGTGCAGGGCCCTCTCAAACGACAGTGACCAAATTGTCAGCATAGTCATCTTATTACCCTACCTCATGTACCCCAGTACAGAGAAATTGTGAAATGCAAGGCAACATGTAATTATGCGTAACTGCAATGCCATTCTGCGCCACAGGTGCGAAAATACATTTCAGGCAGAATATGAAAAATGACAGATGTACTGTTCATTAGGTGGTGTGAAAACATGGCTATGTGGAAAATTTGGTGGCAAAATATTGAAAAGTACCAGAGTTACATGTGTGCATAGGGAAAATTCAACAGACACACATAATCCGGGCATTTTTAGGAATTATTTCACCAAACTTTCAACATGAGCTTTTGGGACCCCACCTCATGAACACTGGCACTTTCATTTCATTACTCAGTCCCCAAATGTGATTTTGATTTTGCACAGCGACCATGCCATTACACGCCACAGGTGTAAAAACATGTTTTGGGCTGGACATGAAAAATGACAGCTGTACTGCCCATGAGGTGGTATGAAAAAATGGCAACGATGAGAATTTGGAGTGCAAATGTTAAAAATTGCCAAAGTTACGAGTGTGCATAGAAACATTTCAACAACCACGCGTAACCCGGGCATTGTTTGGTATTTTTGCACCAAATTTTTAACATGGACTTTTTCAAACCCCACCTCATGAACACAGGCACTGTAATTTCATTAATCAGTCCTGAAAGGTGATTTCATGCAGTGACTGCGAAATCACCTTACAGGTCCAAGTAACGGAATGACAATGGCAGTGTTCATAAGGTGAGGTCCCGAAAAGCCCATGTTGACAATTTGGTGCAAAACTACCATAAAATGGCTGAGATATCAACATAAGCTCAAAATGCCATTTATTTATTTAATTTTTGTTTACCGGGTAGGTGCAACTAGCCATAGCAATGACTATTTTCAGGCACGACCATTGACAGCTATTATGTGGCACTTATTTATTTATTTATTTATTAGCTTTTGGTAACCGGGTAAGTGCGCTAGGCAACAGACCTGCCTATTTTCAGGCATGACCAGGGAGAGCACAGGACATTGGTTACAATATGCAGAAATGCACAGACATAATATAGGTGTACAGGAGCAAGACAAGATATACATTGGGTAGCACAGTAATAGTTACATAAGGGTACATTTTAGGCATAGATCATAATAAGGTGGGTCGTGTGGATGTAAAATAAAGCAATTAGGGTAACCATAAGACAGCTGAGGATAGTAAAGACATCAAGGTTCAGTTCACTTACCTTGATTCTTCAGTTTGCGGTTCGGCTTTGAAGAGTGCAGACTTGTCCCGTCCAAAAAAGATGACAGCAGATCTCTGATGGTAAGTATAGGCAAAGGGTGTGTGGGTTTGTGGTTTGCTCAGTGGGAGGGTTGGGCTGGGGAGGGGATGAGGGATGATGAGGGACCATTTTCTTTTTATAGGATTTAAAAAAAAAAAGACGCTGGGGACAGTTTTCTTCTTCTTTGACAGGTGAAACATAATTATTTTGGGACAATTGGTACAATGATTGCCATATATGACAGTGCCAGTACTCTTGGGTCCTATGCCATACAGATCCCCACTGGTTCAATGGCAAGGGGCTTGGAGGATGGAACTGGGGTGATCAAGTACACCCGAATCAGGGATGGCTATGATTGGGAGCCAGAAAGTTCCATGGCAAAAAAACAAACATCCTGCAAAAGCCAGGACCCTCATCCTCATGTGGTTAGCCTCTGTTCCCATCCTTATGTTAAACCACACTGTGCAGTGATCACCCAGAGGACTACCCACTATCACATCGTAAACGCTGTCCCTGTTTGTAAGCACCAGGTCCAGCACTGCCCCATCCCTAGCTGGTTCTTTGACTAGTTGCCTGAGAAAATTGTTGGAAGGCTCCACTCCATGTCAGGCAGATCAAAGTCGCCAACTAATAGAACCTCCCACTTACTCGTCATTCTAATGATGGCTTCCCCAAGTGCTGCATCCAAGTACTCTCCCTGTGCTAGAGGTCTGTACACTACCCCAGTATGGCTAGTGGCCCACAGCCTGTCTCCAGAGTGGCCCGCAGCACCTCCAGCTCCTCCTTTTTGTCATGGTGCCCCTGTACCTCTGTGCTGTAAACGTTTGTGATAGGGTGAATATACATTCTGCAAGTAAGAGAATCTTGCCTTGCCATGGCTCTGATGCTGTCTTGTGTCACAGAGATGTAAAGGCTGGTAAAGACATTCTTGTAAAGTATATGACACAGATGTAAGGGCTACGTTGAGACATTCTTGTCAAGTACCTGTGGTCTGTGGAGATGTGACTCAGAGGAGCACAAGTGCTGATTGATATGCAACTGAAATAGAGTCTCTGGACCTTGATGTACTGTGAAATGAGCTTTAACAGTTCAACAAGGATTATAAATCACTTACTGTGCACGATTTTAGCCAATCAGCTGTCTGAACCACAGGCGCTGTGTATCCTGGGTACAGTGGTTATCTCGTGGGGAAAGGTTAAAGTAGCACATTCTACATTATAGGTGGGGGAGGAGCATCACACTTAGTTTTAAAAATGAAAACATACACAAATGAAAGACTTGTTATGAATTACTCTATCCAATCTGAGTGATTTATATGTTTATATGTGTACTGAGGGGCACCTCTTATTGAATAAGAACATCCTCTTGTGCTTTTTGGGGCAGACAGGACTATTGCTTCATTTTACAATCCTC
Organism: Neoceratodus forsteri; assembly: GCA_016271365.2. Taxonomy (NCBI): domain Eukaryota; kingdom Metazoa; phylum Chordata; order Ceratodontiformes; family Ceratodontidae; genus Neoceratodus; species Neoceratodus forsteri. The sequence goes on from JADMNL010000029.1 coordinate 134,891,400, forward strand.
TCACCCAAACAGCACGAGAGAACATTCTTACCTAATAAGAGACACTCCTCTGTATATATATAAACATATAGTAAATCTCTATGTGTGTGTCAGTACTGGGACAGGTAGCTATTGGAAAATGGGGCCATAGATTTCAGTCAAGTGTGAACACTTGTGTGCCAGGAGCCGGAATAAATAAAATAGTTGCAGTGAGGAACAGTTCCCATAGAAAGGAAGGAAGGGTCTTGGAATCAATCAGGGTAATGGGAGTGCCTTCCCCCATGACAGGGCAAAAAAAGTAGCCTGCAGGTCAGCAGAGAGCAGTCACAGTTGGTTGGGCAGTACTCTTCTTGACCTTGCTAAATGCATTATGAAATAGGTATAAAAAAATCCAGATAACTGATTGGCTGGGGAGCTTGGAACCCAGTGCTGATATTTCAGCATAACATCACTGGAAAAAATACATGACCTCACTGATAGCTGTATCAGCACACCTCCGTTTATTTACTTGTACTGTATTTTTTTTAAACGCAGCATCTGCCATCTACTGGCCAAACAGCAATATTACTATGGCTCAATAGGACATTTGTTTTCTTTTCCTTAATTATTTGCCTTTTTTCTCATTTTTAGTGATGTGCATGTAAAAAATAAAAGAATGGACCCATTTCATAATTACAATGAGGTACTGCCCTGTGTGATTTGTGCTGGGTTAGCGGCACTTCTCAGGTGGTGGAAGCACTCAGCCTTTGTCCCTGTGCTTCAATTCACCTGAAGCATGCCATTATCCCAGCACAAAGCCCATCCTTATCATCCATTATTGCTTAACCATATTGAGGTAACATCCTGTGAGCTAATCACATTGTTTATTCGCAGGGCACAGTGTGACAACAGTGCCCTGCACAGCTAAGGCATTTGGAACATGCAACTAAGGCAATAAATGCCTCTCTCTTATGTAAATGATCAGTGAGGCATTCTGAGCATTCAAACTGTTTCTGACCTAACGTTCATCTTGTGAACATTCTATCAGAAACTCAGGCTTGAAACAGCAACGGGCTTCATCTTCCCAGTTTGTAGGGTTGGCAAAAGCTGCTGACCGATCTTGATATAGTATCTGTAATTGTGGCCATAGGCAGATCATCCTTCTGGAATAATTGCTTTGGGCACCAAGAAACATGAGCTCATCCTTCAGCCTTGGTCTTGATCCTCTGTGTCCAGTGCAATTATTCTCTCATAGACCTGCCAATATTCGCGCATCCTCTGCTGCTTAACCAAGAAGCAACGTTGGCATTAGCTGAGAAGGTCGCCACTTGCCCACAATCATACCTCATTCTCAGCCATTTGTCACTGAAATGTTGGATGCAGACACTCAAAATGTGTGACAGTGTGGGACTCTTTCCCTCATAATATAGGACACATCATCAAAACATGAAGATACAAACTCAGAACACTGTGGAAACCAGTGCCTTTATTTGTCTAAATTTCAACTGTAATTTAGCATTTCTGAATATTATGAATTTCTGCTTTTAAGTTAACAGCACCTTTTCCAGGAGAGCAGCATCTTTTCCATGTGGCACTGATGTGAGGCAGAGAAATGTTGAGGCAGCTAAAGTGAGGGACGTCCTTTGAAATGAGGGACACACTTCTGGCCGGAGGAAAGGGTGCAGCTGTGGTGACCATAGTCATTACAGTGGGGGGACAGGGGAACAAAAGAGAAAGTGCATGCTGCGGTGCTAGTATTTTTTAAATGCAATAAATCTAACCATTTCAGTACTCTCAGTTATTCTCTGAAAGATTATGGACCACTGCTGTCTTGACTCTTCAGTTCAAACTCCAGGTAGATGGCAACCTTTCCTGAACATCGGCTGGAAATGAGCAGAACAGCTGGCCAGTGGCATAGCGATAGGACCACCACTCACGATGCTGGCAATCAGAGTTTGGGAATGAGCTTGGGTTGTCGGCTGGTGGCTGGGAGAAGAGGATCAAACATCCCAGAGGACACTCCTTCCACTGGGGAGGGAGGGAGGACGGTTGATATATTCACTGCAATACTGCCACCTGGGTGACCACAGGTAGTAGCACAGCTGAAGGCAGAGTGGGAAGGAAGAGCACTGTCTGGATGTGTGGCTGGAATGCCATTGTGGGAGCCTCCACACTGTGTCTCCAGCATGCCGACATCCAAGAGAGTTGGAAAGAAAATGAAAAATGCCCCTGGCACCCGCAATCACAGACCACGGAGTATCTAGGCCCCTCACCACCACCCTGGCACCCACAACCACAGACCACGGTGTATCTAGACCCCTCACCACTACCATGGCATTGCCTGACAGGACATTAAAACTTGACGGCACATTCCTCCTACCCATATCCCCAGCTGGGAAGAAAACCAAGGCTACACAGAGGCCAGTGACTGAAGGTACAGGCTGCAACTGTTCTGATCTACCATGGGGATTCCTAAGAGAGAATAATGCCAGAGGTAGGTAGGGGACAGAAATAGAAAGTTAGATAGAGAAATGAGCAGAAGAAAATTGCCTTTATTGTCCACTCCGAGGGAGGACCCTCATCCACAGAGCAGAACCACACTATCAGTATTGGCTATGCAAGTCCATGTCCAGGTGTAGGAGTTACAACAGGGTATCAGCAGGTGATGCACTGAGATCCAGCAGTTAGGAAGAAGCACGAATATTCCAGGGAAACATCTCAAAGTACTAGATCACAGAATTAGTGACAAACACTTTGAATACAGTTCCAGTGCTGGATGTATCAGCTGATAGAAACATAGAAAATATGATGACAGATAAAGACACAAGGTCCAGCCAGTCTGCCCAAGATTCCTATCTATATTTACTACTTACACTGTAGTATTACTGAATGCATAGACTTTTTACAGCTTGATTATTTTCTATTTTCTTTTTCTTCCCCCCACAAGGGTTTTTATCCTCCTCCTGGGAATCTTATCAACTTTGTTTCTGTGCCCCAATGGTCACCCTTTACCTCTCTCCTGGTTCGAATGTGGTACTCTAGTGTTTCCTCCCCCATTGGCAGGGTGGGTGGGGGAGGGTCGTTCTCCCCTCCCTGACACACACATATCTAGTGTGGCCTTGGGACTGGAGTGACAGAGTGGACTGCAGGAACAGGGGCACAGCTTCACTAAGTCCAGGCCCCTGTTTTTTCCACCTTTTTTCTCCATCAGCCCCTGCTGCAACATCAAGTCAGTACACGTATGTGGAGGTGCACATATCGTGCATAGTTGCGCCCCCCCCCCCCAATTCCTAGTCCTTTGCACCTGCACTACCACTGGACCTCCACCAGATGGCAGTCGTAGGCCGAGACAGCTTGGCCACCCCCCTGAGGACAGTAGTCCCTGAGAGACTCTATACTCTCCCAGCCCGCAGACCCCAAGCAACCCGTGCTCATTCCCGAGCACAGGTTGCCTGTGTGGCAGGAGGTAAGATGTTAGATGTCATAGCCCTCCATGCTTCCAGGCTGGCCCTACTATTTTCAGCTAACTCTCCTACACCCCTACTCTCACATATCCTATTCCATGAACTAGAAACAACTAACCCACTGTACTTTTCCCATCCTTTCTAAAAGCTATCAATAGAGCTAGCTTCAACAACCTCCCTTGGGAATCTATTCCATTTGTCCACAACCCTTTGGTGAAGCAGTAGTTTCTCTTGTAAATCTTCCCCCACTAGTCTCTACCCATGTCCCCGGTCATTGTGTTGTCATTTCTGGTGAATGGAATGCCACTATCGACCTTGTTTATTCCCTTAGGAATTCATACGTTTCAATCATGCCTCCCTTTCCGTCTTTTCTTCCATAGTGTGCATGTTCAGGTCTGCGAGTCTTTCCTCATATGACTTTTTCCTTCATATCCATGATTCATCTTAGTTAACCCTACACTGTACTAGCTGCAGTCTATCCTTATCTTTCTTTAAACAAGGATTCAAAAACTGTGTTCAGTAGTCTAGGTGGGTCTAACCAGAGACTGACACAAGGGCAATATATCACTGTGATACTGTGAAAACCTTCAAGCTCAAACTCAAGTCCTGCACTTTGAAGAAAAAGTGTTCACAGGTATTCCCACTGTGCTGCTGGGAGGGATGGCTTGATGGCCCCACTGTCCTGTTTCCCCACTAAAGTTGTATGTATGTCTGTATATATGTATATCTGCATGCACTGTATGCAAATATGTACCTATGCATGTACAGTATGTAAGCTTGGAAGGCAATGTGATCTACTAGGTTAGAGCACTGAACTGTGAAACTAGAGATTGCAGGTTCAAACCCCACCACAGTTACTACTCACTGTACAATCCTGACCAAGCCCCCTGATCTCCCTGTGTCAGTCCTCCCAAAAATGCGCAGATCCTGTACTGAAAATGAGACGTTGCATCTCAGATGGACTGTCCTCGGTAAAAACATAAATTACCAATTTAAAAAACTTTGAACAGGATGCAAGTGCTAGAAAACAAAACTCTACTCACCAGAAACTGTATTTTCCTGTGTCCAGTCATAAAACTGTACCTCTCTTTCCCACTCTTTCTTGAACCGTCTTAATCCAACATGAAACTCGGCACAGAATGTAGCCCACTGTAATGCTTTAAACATGAAGCTGCGTCTGCAGTCAGGGAAACTGTTGATTCATTACCTTTTGTGCTGTTGGCATCAGCTGATCACCAGCCTTGTTATTCACTGGACTGTGTAGTGTTAACTGTTTGATGGCACAAGAGGTCGAAAACACACCGGTTATGCTTCTTGGTTGTGATGGTGGGGTGGGAGCCCTGATTTGAATTTCCTAACAGGAAAGTGTGTGTGTGCGTATGCATGTGTGCGTGTGTGGTCATGTTTGTACATCTTTGTAGTCTGTTTGCCTCTGAGTCTGTATCCACAGAGGTTTACATTTGTGAGAGTCAGAGGCTTGACCTCTGGTTTGTAATTTGTAGTTACCCTTGTTAAAACAGATCTCTCTTTCTGTTTGCCAAGGTTTATTTTTTAGACTCTGTGATATGAAGAGGACAAAGTCTATCAGCAACAAAGAATGTGAGAATAGCAAAGTTTCAAATCCCCTTTCTCACCGAAGCTGGGGGCAGCGGCAGCTATACTATGATGATCTGTGGTGAGTGGGAGATCCTGGCCTTTAGGGACAGAATGTACATGCAATGAGACCTCGTTGTTATTTATGAACTACCAGTGCAGGTGGCAAAAGTGATATTTAATGGCCCTCAAGGCAAGTCAGTGGCATGTGTGCTTTTCCATTCGATAGGCCATCACAAATGTTTTATTTGCCACTTAGAATCCAGGGGTGGCACTATGGCCAACCAAAACAGCAACAGTTTAAATAATTACTAAACCAAAGTCTTGGCATGCCACCCCCCACCCCGTGCCTGTTTTGGGCAACCCCTCCTTCATGATCCCCCAAACTAGTACCGGAATATCATCCATTCCTTCAAACTGTTGCCTGCCTCTCATGCCCCCCAGCCCCCTTGCTCAATTTCCATAAACAGCACTGGTGTTAAATGACACCCCTCCATCTCTAAAATCCCTAATTTAAATCTCCTGAATCCATACCTTCCTCTAATGAACTCCCAAACAGGTGTCTTGAGTTTGCCTCAAGCACCCCTCCTCAGAATTCCAAGCCATAGATGCATCCTAGATCCCTAAACTGCATGCCAGTGTGGCAACCACTCAGCAAGCGCCAACAGTAAACTAACTAACTGGGAAACTGAAGGTCTGTGAACTAGGCATCACACCACCAATGTGTTTGTTTTCTTTATAAATACTGGTAACTTATTAAATATGAAAAAAAAAACATTTTTGTGTCTTGCGCTCAGGAGTTGTGTGCTACGCTAGGAAAATTAATTTATTCTCTGTTTTGGCAGGTACAGTGGATCAAAGCCCCCTTCCCCTGACCCTCCCACACAGTTATTCTCCAGCTATTAATCACACTGCACTGCCAGTGAAGTTACCGGTGAATAATAATTAACCACATCACTCTTTCCACCTTCAGACAGCACCAAGGCCAGGCTCCTTTTCTGAACAAGTGGCCAGGCTGCCAGCTACTGCTGGACTCCAGTGGCACACTTCAGGAGACTGCTCAGAAAAGAACAAAAAAAAAGAACAGGAACAGCTGATAACGTCTCTGGAAGTAGCTCACTAAGGGGCAGACATGGGGAAATGTCATTTTTGGGGAAGGGAAGGGGCACACTTGTGTCTATGTGTTACTTTCTGCAACACCTCCGAAGATCTGAATCTACATAGTTTAAGAGAGCTAAATTTTATGATTCGCTGTTTTTCAAACTGCCACTCAGTGGCCTCATAATCTCTGGCCCCAATCCACTGTATATCTATTCCCCCGGCTTTGAATACGTTGCTCCCAAACCTGCTCAGACGTGAATTGCTTCCTCTCTAGTGGTTTGGTCTGGTGAGATCAAATAAAAGAGCTTGTTAACTTTGTGAGTTTGGGGACTCATTACAAACCTTTTTTTTATTTTTCACTTTATTTCCCCAAAATAGCTAAACTGACATAAAGTACATCTCATTTTCAGTGGGGTCCTACGTCTATCTTGGTTTACAACTAGGAGTACTGAAGCACTAGGAGAGGGGTCCAGTGAGTTATTCAAGGCAATGTAGTAAAGCCAGCAGCTCTAATGGAATTTAAACCTGGTCTGATGTCAGTTTTGCACACAGGAAAATTCTCATTTACATGAAGCACCTTTTTTGAAGTGGATCCTGAGGGACCTGACAACCACCAGGTGCCCAGGTTGTTAAAATTCAAAGATAATTATTTCCTTTTTCTTTTCAGCTACCCAGCTGTGGCCTCCATCTGCCAGACTATGGCCTGGCCCCGTCACCTACCCAAACCTGACTGACTCCCCTTGACCTGCCCCAGCAGGTAACCCTCCCATTGTAAGGCCTTTGAACTCTGAAGTTGGTGGCAGGGGTACTTCTTATTGTGAGGCAGTCATGTAGCCCAGAACCCCAGCATGCTAGTGTCAATCTGCCATTCTGGAGGATTTTTCATTGTTCTCCCTGCCTCGAGACACTGTCTTGTCAATGCATGGCATGCTGTGCAACAGGCCATCTGCATCTCCCCTCCCACTGCTATTCACAGCTGTTTTGCATCACCTGTGGGCCCTCAGGCAGTGCTCTTGCAGTGGGGTGCAGAGGGTCTCCCACTTGGAGGACAGTAGTGTCTTATGGGATGCTCATCCCTCCTCCCCCCTCCCTGTGCGGGCCCTCCAGTGCCCAAGGTTCATTCCTGAACCTAGCCTGCCAATGCTATGAGCACAAGCCCTGCTGCTGTACTGACAGGACACATAACTATGTCACTCCTCAATTTGGAACAGAACCCAAGTCGTCAGGGCTGCCTGGGGGGGGGAGGGTCAAGCATTCAAGGGGATGTTCTCCTCCTCTGGGGGAGGTTACAGTTCCTGCTACAATACTGCCACCTGGCTGACCACAGGTGGCAGTGCAGTAGGAACTGTCATTATTGGAGGGAGGGACAATGGCTGGCTCTGATGTCACATCTTCATTGGTGACATAGCAGATGGGATCAAAAGTAAAATCTGCCTATTCATGGATGATACCAAGATATGTGGGAGAGGGGACATGGAGGAGCGGAGGAGGGAGCTCAGAAAGGATCTGGCTAGACTTGAAAACTGGTCAGGCATCTGGCAGTTGGGGTTCAATGACAAGAAGTGCAAGGTCATGCACCTGGGAGCCAGGAACCCAGGGGCCAGCTACTGGCTGGGGGAGGAGGGTACAGGTATCTAGTTCAGAGGAGGAAAGTGATCTAGGGGTCATAGTTAGGGGAGACATGAAACACTCAGCATAGTGCTGTAAGGTGACAGCCGAGGCAAACAAAATGATGGGATGCATCACCAGGGGAATCACCTCCAGGAAAGTGGAAGTAATTCTACCCTTATACAAGGGTACCCAGTCAGAAGAGTGCTACCAGAATGCACTGCAATTCACAGCGCTAGTCTGGTAAACGCTACCATGGACAACGAGGGGGGGGATTTACAGCACTTGCTGTAAGCGATCCCCTGTTCGCTGTCCGTGGTGCTGTACATAGGACAAGGGCTGCAGGGAACAGGAAGCTGGTTGCGTTGCTCCTGTGGTGTGGATAGCTAGAGCATGGAACAGCTTGGCTGGTGGCAATGGAGACATAGATACATAGATACATAGACAGTGTTGGCAGATAAGGGCCTATGGCCCACCCAGTCTGCCCATTTGAGCTTGTAAGTTCAGTTTATGTTTTCCTAGAAGTCTGTTGCCCCTTACCCCTGACCTCCAGAATTCCTTTATGTCTATCCCATGCATTCTTAAATCCCGTGATTGTTTCAGCCCCCACCACTTCCTCTGGCAGGGTGTTCCACTTGTCCACCACCCATTCTGTGAAGAAATTCTTCCTCGTGTTTCCTCTGAATCGTCCTCCCTCTGGGTTCTAATCCTGGTCTCCCAACATTTTGAAATATCGGGACTTGTTTTTTACGAGGGGGCGTGGAAACACTGTTTCATGGCCCCACAAATTTTAATTGCCCCATGCTCCCTCCCTCCCCATTGAGAATCCTTTAGTGTAGGGTTGTGAGGCAGAGCCCCCTACAAAAGAAAAATTGGTGCCGTTATTCCTGCATGCTCCTTGCTGATGCTATTCTTGTTGGCTCTCTTTAGGCCTAGTGCCATGGTGAGACCACACTTGGAGTACTAAGTGCAGTTCTGGTCCCCCTATTTGAAAAAAGGACATCAGACTACTGGAAGGGGTACAGCGTAGGGCAACCAAGATGATTCAGAGCCTGGGTGACAAATCCTATAAGGAGAGACAGCAGGAGCTCAGTATGCATTCCCTGGAGGACAGCAGGAAGAGGGGAGATATGATAGAAACCTTCAAGTACCTAAAAGGTACAAACAAGATTGGAACAAAGGACTTATACAGTCTACAAAGGTAAAGAGCCACAAGGGGGCATAGTCCAAAATTAGCGGGGGCAGATTTAAAAGGGAAATGAGGAGGCACTTTTTCATGTAAAGGGTGGTGTCAAAGTGGAATGAACTACCGGTGGAGGTGGTCTCACAGAGAACGGTGAACAGTTCTTAAGAGAAGGTGGGACAAAGTAAAAGGGAGAGTCACAGCTGGTGGTAGGAGGAGGCTGGGGTAGAAAGGATGGGAGAAGAATACTCCGGGGGGGAGAGGAGGGGGCAGCTCAAGTATAATTTACTGTGAACTGCACACTCGAGCAGACTTGATAGACTGTTATGGCCTGCTTCTGCTGGCATCTTCGTATGTTCATATATGACCATGCTCTGTGTGCACTCACATGTCATGCACCCATGTGTCCAGCATCCCTTAGAGGTGAAAGAACAAGGATAACACCCTGCCAGTGTGCAGGATAAAACCATCAGCATTCATGGGCCCCAAGGTACCAAATGGCCTCTGCATCCCAGAACTGAGTAGTTTGGTGGAGGGGAGTCTTGCCATCTCCCCCCACCAACCACACCCCAGAGGGGACAATCTGGGGTACGAGGATACAGCATAAGTGCCAGAAAAGGTGTAGACTGGGAGGTTGCCTATGGTGAGTAGAAAGGGACCACAGTGGTGAGAAGGGGCCAAAAACAGAATGTAAAAAATAAAGAATAAGAATTATGTCTCCCTTTTTACTTGGGCAGATGTACCTTCTAGTCCTGAACTCAAACCTAGAACCCTGATTTCCAAAGGTAGCTCTAACAATTTAGCTTTAGGGGAAATTACTCCAAACTAGGAATTTACAGAACTCCATTGACTTTCAAACTTGCCATCCCTTGGACCACCATTAGATGTCTCTAGCTGTTACAATTACTTCTCCCCTGATGTTCATAGTTTTCACTGCTAGATGGCGCTGCTTTGCACAGACAATAATAAAACCAAAAATAAAATGTTTTGAACTGCTTGATTGCTGTGTTCTAACCACTATGCTTAGACCCCTTGGGCTAACATTTCAACAAAATATCACAGACAAATATTGAGATTAGGAAAGCATGACTACAGCAAAATAGATGAAAAGGATAGATACAGAGAGCAGAAGTAAAAGTAATGTAGATGTGGAGGAAGGGGAGGAAGCAGAAGAATGACAAAGCAGATAACAAGTTACTAGACCACCTAAAAGGGTTCTACCATGCGAAATCGACAACAGTGTTGTCGAAGTTCAGCAAGGCGAGATCCCCAATGTCAACAGGCGAAATTTCACCTGTCAGACATTGTGTGTGTGTGCTGCACCCCTCGCCCCCCCTTATAGATTATTAACTCTGAGTCAGAGTTGTTTTGGGGGGGGGGGAGAAAGACGGCAAAAGGGAAAAATGTTGCCCTTGGGTCCCTCACAGAGACTGACTCGAAATCTGTCCAGATTGTCGCTGTAAGAGATTTTGCCATTAAAGTTTCACTGTTCAGTCAGCATACCCCTGAAAGCACTCTGCTGTCCATGCGCTTGCCACAGTGAAAGCAGCTGATCAGGTGATCAGCTGGTTTTAGTATGGTGAGTGCATGAACAGAGCACTTTCATTCATGAGATGGCAATCAGCCGCGGAGGAGGGAGAGCTGAGCCGGTCACTTTCTGCATTTATATTGGAGAACTGGGTGCTGCTGGACTGGTGAGTGGGAGAAAGTCTAGGGTACTGTCTGGCGGGGAGACTTAAATTATATTTTCTGTAAGTGCAAAGAGCGCTTTACATTGAGGTGGCAAGCCATGCAGGGGGCGGGTTGAGCCGGTCGCAGTCACCCAATGGGCGATGATCTAAAAAACACTAAAAAAAACAACCTGTGGATGTTGGGGAGAAGAGGGTGGTATTGTACTTTCAATAGAGGATGGGAGGATGGAGAGTGAAGGGAGAGGGCAGTTTCTGTTTTTTTCTTTTCTTTTTTTTTTTTCCCAGGTGGACGAATAATGCACGAATAGTCCCCTATTCGGGAAGGGCCGCCGAATATTCAGAAGCCCTGCTATCATAGTATTCAGGAAGTGATATTCGGTCACTGCACAGCCCTAGTAGGCAGCAGTAAGAAGATTCAGAGGTTTGCAATGCATGTTGGAGTTTATATAAGCTCTGATGTTTTGTTTGCTGGTCCTACTGTACTGTCCTCCATGGACTATATACAGTCACAGAGGACTGTACATAATCTGTTGAGAAAAGCAGGACCAGCAAGCATAAGGTCAGAGCTTATAACTCTAACATGCATTGTAGACTATTGAATCTCCCACTGTTGCCTGCTGCTCTGATGTCAGCTGCACGGGATTCTGGGATTAGTAGTAAAAGAAGATGTCAGCCTACACCTAAGCAAAATAAGTCTGATATAATCTTCTGTACTACAGTAAACAGCAGGTAAACTAATATGTTTCTGCCCACAAAGTGCACATTGGGACCAGAGTCACACTTGTGTTTGGAAACCTTTCTGCTGACTGTTCCCCTTTAAATTACATATTGTCCACCTTATGAAATCAGCATAGGGCCCCATACCTTACACCCATTGCCTGATGTTATATGCTCAGTGAGGTTAAATTAGGTAGAATAAAAATGACAAAGAGTAAAGAAGGAAACTGTGGTTCTGTTTAACTTACTGCCAGCATGTGGTACAAAATTCACCAGACTGGCCAATTAATTTAGCACTTATGTTTTGTGCCTTACTTTTTATCTGGTTGACCTTGCCCCCTCCTTACAGCTGGCATTGCAGTTTCTGGATATATCCTACAAGCTTCCGCAACTAATAACTGCAGTCAACTATTGTGTAGTTCATGGCAGCTACCTGCAGGTGTGGATCCAGCAGTATAACTTGCCATTCTCCAGCTATGCACCATGGCAAGCACATGAAGTGTAAAATGTACAGATGAAATCAGCAGTTTTGACTTGCAGAATAGTTAACAGAAATAGTCAGCTTACATTTTATATTCCAGTTTTATGTCAAAAGGTTAAATCAAATATTCTGTCAATGCTGACCTGGTAGCGCTGAGTGTTGAGGCACTCGACACCACACCTCACGCCATGCCGGCAACCCATGTTTGGGAGCAAGTGAGGGCCTCTGGGAGTCAGCAGGGGAGAAGAAGGCTCAAGCATCCCAGGGACAGCTCTCCTTCTCCAGGGAGGTGGGGTAATCAGACATCGGTGCATGTCTGACCCCTAGCCGTGGCTGGGGGTTGGCACGCCAATGTGGTAACAAATGGGTAAGAGGTGGGGCAGATGCCTGATGGGGTGCTTGCACAGAAGCATGCATGGCACCATCACTGGCATCTCTGCACGCTCTGCCTCAGGGGACAAGAACACTGAAAACAGGGCTCCTGGTTGGGTAGCATGAGCTTCCGTCCTCCACGGCCCGACCCCAAAGGGCACTTCCCCCGAATCTGGATCCCTTCAGGTGAGTCAAGCTTGGGGGAGGGTCTCCTCACCACCCTACCATGGAGGGTAACCTGTGGGGGGATACAGGGGGAAGTAGGCCTGATGTTGTGGTGCGGGCTGGGAGGATGGTCAGAATGTACAGCTGACCAGGGGCCAGGGAAGAAAACAGTAACAAAAATATAAATATATTCTGTCAATGACTGAAGAGGTAAAAAAATAAATCCCACACAATGGCATCCGTCCATTTAGTCAGTGTATTATTCAGCAACCATGACTGAAAAAAAAACTAGTGATTGTTTTTCACCACCCTATGGACAACAACAACAACTGAAATGTGGTAGGCAATTGCCTGTTTCCTTTTTTTTTTATTATTTTTGTCAAAATAAATTCCATACAAGTGCATATGTATGTTTAAGATAATAAATCCAAAATGAAGGCAATTCACTGCTTGCTTGTATTTTTAACTTGCTGAATAAACAAATTAATCTCCACCTGGGTACCCAAATTGAATGTGAAAAACACATACAGCAATACATTTAATATACACCTCACAAAAAGGACTTTTTTACTTGATCTTCCTGTTATGGTTGCTGACTTTTGTCCTCTGAATTAAAAACAAATAAATCATTAAATATCATCACCATTGTCTTCAAATACCACCAAGGAAGCTCCCTTATTAGGAGAGACCTTTTGCAGCTGTTTGTCGTCATTGCTTTTATGTTCTTGTCACTCTTCACTAAACTGGTAAGCGCATTCGCTGAGACTGACTTTCAGGAAGGTAAGTTGCTGTACATTTTTACGTTCGCTTGCGTGCATGCGCAAGGAACATTTTGGGAGAATGGGACACTTTGGAGGTGTGCCTGTCCTGTGCAATCCCCTACTTGTTGAGCAGGCGTGGTGGTCCTGCACCAATCGATGCGATGCTGTGTATGACAGCGGTGGTCTTCTCTTCAAAGAAAACCACCGCTGTGGTGCTGGCAGCCACGCCTCCCCAAATCTTGGTGCCACACTGGGAGCTCACCCCAGCGCGGCAAATGGTCCTGCGCCATCTGCCACGGGGTGCCCAATCCCCGTTGGCTCCACCTCCCCCAAACAGTTTTCCTGCTGCCACGCTGGGAGATCACCCAGCTGGCAAACTTCCTGTATCGCCTGCCTACAGGTGCCCAATCCCCCATCGGCTCCACATCCCCACCAAACAGTTTTCTGCTGCCACGCTTAGGAGCCCACCCCAGCGTGGCAAACGCCCGCTGCTGTCTGAGTAAAAAAAAACCTGCAAAAAGAAAACGCTCCATCGCTGTCTCCCCACCCTCCCACAACCTGCACTCACCCACTGGCGCACGCTGCTCTCCCACACCCCTCACCCCATACTTACCTCCGAGCTCAGCGCGACGATCATCGCTGGACCGAACACGCCTGCACTCTTCAAAGCCGAGCGAACTGAGGAAATGCCGTAAGCTGTATAATGGGCTAGATGGGTTTTTTCAACTTTGTTGCATATCTCAGGCATTTTTGGAATTTTTGCACCAAATTCAACATGGGGTTTTGGGACCCTTCTCATGAATTCTGTCACTGTCATGGTGTTATTAGGGCCGGAAGGGTGATTTCGCAGTCACTGCACGAAATCACATATTGGGCCTGATTAACAAAATGACAGTCCAGCGTTCATAAGGTGGGCTCTCAAAAAGCCTATTTTGAAAATTTGGTGGAAAAATTCCTAAAAATGACTGTTTTATTTGAGGCAGTGTCAGCAGTTCCTACGCAGGCTCGTAAATTCTCGAATTTTCAATATTTTCACTCCAGATTTTCAAAATTGCCTTTTTACCACACCTTCTTATGAGTAGTACAGCTGTCATTTTTCACATCTCACCCAAAATGTGTTTCCGCCCATGTAGCGCACAATGGCTCAGTCGGTGTGCGAAATCAATGTATGAGACACATAAGAAAATCAAAGTGACACTGTTCATGAGCAGAGGTCTTAAAACAGCTATGTTGAAAATTTGGTGAAAACATTCCTAAAAATGACTGTTTTACGAGTGTGCGTTGCGCAGTTCCTACGCATGCTCGTAAGTTTGTGAATTTTCAATATTTTCACTCCAGATTTTCAACATTGCCATTTTACCATACCTCCTCATGAGCAGTACAGCTGTCATTTTTCACATCCTGCTCAAAATGTGTTTCCGCCCATGTAGCGCACAATGGCGCAGTGTCGGTGTGCAAAACTCAATGTATGGGACATTATTAAGAAAATCACAGTACACTGTTCATGAGCAGAGGTCTTGAAATGGCTGTGTTGAAAATTTGGTGAAAAATTCAAAATGACTGTTTTATGAGTGTGCGTTGCGCAGTTCCTATGCACGCTCATAAGTTTGTGAATTTTTAATATTTTCACTCCAGATTTTCAACATTGCCATTTTACCACACCTCCATATGAGCAGTGCAGCTGTCATTTTTCACATCTTGTCCAAAACGTGTTTCCGCCCATGTAGCGCACAATGGCACAGTCGGTGTGTAAACTCAATGTATGGGACACATTAAGAAAATCACAGTGTCACTGTTCATGAGCAGAGATCTTAAAATGGCTATGTTGAAAATTTGGTGAAAAAATTCCTAACAATGACTGTTTGACAAGCGTGCATTACGCAGTTCCTACGCACACTCGTAAGTTCGAGAATTTTCAATATTTTCACTCCAGATTTTCACCATTGCCATTTTACCACACCTCCTTATGAGCAGTACAGCTGTCATTTTTCACATCCTGCCTAAAATGTGTTTCAGCCATGTAGCATTAAATGGCGAGTCGGTGCTTAAAATCAATGTATGGGACACATTAAGAAAATCACAGTGACACTGTACATGAGCAGAAGTCTTAAAATGGCTATGTTGAATATTTTGTGAAAAATTCTAAAATGATAGCTGTTTTTTTGCGTGCGCTATGGTCAGTTCTACGCATGCTCGTAAGTTCGCGAATTTTCAATATTTGCACTCCAATGACTTCCAAATGCCTAAACAGCACATAGAAGCAAGCAACATTCGGCATTGACAAATGCTTGTACTTCTTCGTCACTGATTTTTTTAAGCCATGTCCAAGTGCCAAATACCACTGCAAATACCTGCAAGCGAACGTTCAGCATTGACAAATGCCTGTTAGGAGTAAGTATTGTGTGGCTGTCAGGGACAACATTTGCAGTTGTGCTTAACATACTCCCACAGTAAACACTAGTAGGAGGGCAACTAATAAACTTTATAGCAAAAGAAGATAGTACAGGCCAAATCTTTTTCTTTTCCAGCCAGTGCTTAAAAGGGTCATCAGTAATATTAATGAGTGGTTCTCTTAAATAGACATCCACAATATCAGACAAAGACAAAGAAGGCGGCTCCACGACATCCACATGTGAATTAACAGTTTCCACAAGGTTTGATCAAAAAGTGTGAGATTCATCTGTCTGCTTTTCAGAATGACATGCCTTTTTCAAAGGCCGTGAAAGAGGACTTTTTGTATGACTACCAAATTGATGAAAAAGTACATGGTGGCACTAAGTGACAATTACTGCAGTCACCACCAATAGATGTTCCCTATCAGATTTAGCATCCCCATCACTTGTATTGTCAAGTACGTATTCAAGATAAGAGTCACCGAGATCTGAAGGAGGCTGCTGTTGCAACGTAAACCAAGGGTCAAGAAGAATCGAAAGAAGAAAAGATTTGTCTTTTGTGATATTGTGAAGTCTTCTGCAATTTTGGAATTGCTGTGTCAGTTGGTCCATAAGGGATACATCAGATTTGTCTCCTTTTTGTTCAAAACCTCTACGCAGCCTCTTAAGTTCCTTGTTCAATACATTTATGATGGGAATAACCTGGCTTAGAGTAGCATTCTCTTTGTTACTCTGTTGAGATGCCTCCTCAAAGTGAGCCAAGAGCGATGTAAGATGTTCTATAACGTCCCACTGGAATGAATTCAGCACAGCACCTTCTGCTATGTTGCATTCCATGGTATATTCATGGACTGCCTTCTTTTGTGTGAGAAGGCTCTCGCACATGTAAAACATTGAGTTCCAATCAGAAAATCAGCAAAGTTATGAGTGAATGTTAAAATATTTCAGTGTACACTCATAACTTGGTCATTTTACCCTATTAGTCCACTAGATTTTTAACAAAGTCTTCTTATGACCCCACCTCATGAGCCCAGTAGATGAAAATTTTAAAATCCCACACAAAAGATGATCTAGTGGCGCAACTACGAAATCGCCTTTCAGGACAGATTTCAAAAATGTCACCTACCTTGTTCATGAAGTGGGTCCCAAAAAGGTCATGTGAAAATTTAGTGTAAAAATATTTTACAAATGACAAAGTTAAAGAGGCTGACACCTTCAGGAGAACTTAACAAAATATAATATTTAGACACAGTTCAGCTTGTATTTCACATTAGTTTTGTGTTCCTCCTCCCCATTATTTATTACTGAGGTAGTCTGCATGAAAAGCTGATCTTTGTGTAACCCCTAGGTGGCACTATCCCAAGGGCTACTACCCCTGCCTGCTTGCCTAGTAGCAGGTTAAGGGGCCTGGGTAATGAAACAGGTGCCTCCACCCAGAGGTCAGGGTTGTTAGTGATCAAGATAACCTGAGCACAGCCCTCCAGGACACTGTAACCCCTCTCTTTCCCTTCCAGTGGCCTGAACAATATACAATAATTACTTTCACCATGACCCTTATTCACCAGGCATTACCCACAGTTTGCACTTACCACCAGGGCTGGTTCCTCTAGCTTGACCCTGGGGATCCCCTGTAAAACAAGGTTAAGCACAGCAAATGGCAACAGAACAATACTTTAGTACAAAATGTAACCAGTCAGGTTAAATGCAAACATAGTTAAATCTGATTTATTCAGGGAACTTGAACAAGTGAGGGGCTAATCAGGTTAATTTGCTTAAAAGCCATATTAATCAGACAGTTATGCATGCAGTTCAGAGTCCCTACACAGTCACACACTCTGGGTACCCAGATAGGAAAACAGTGGGCTAGCCAAGAATGTTGCAGCTGGTTGGGGCCCTGTGATGGAAGAAAGCAACATGCACAATGCACATTACTTATAATCTGAGCCAGAGGGCTCAGTTCGTGAAAGAAAAGGCAACAAGACAATCAGATGACAACACTTTCAGATTCAGCTGTTGTTCCAGGGAGCTACCCTGATGTTTACTCACGATACCCAATACTGGACACAGGCAGGATGAAATTGAGACTGCAAGCTGTTGAACTGGAGAGCCCAGAGAAGCAGAGCCCACACGAATCACCAAGACGTCATTCCTGTTCAAGTCGTTGAGCAGGGGGCTGATCCCCAGGCTGGTCTCTCGTCGATGACTTTCTCTGCGCAGCAGGTATTCTGGCTGGGCCAGTGTAGCAGGGCCCAGGCAAATGGAAATGGATACGGATTCGGTCCGTGGAGCTGGATACAGCCTCCAGCAAGCAACACAGTTCAGACACACAGTGGGGAATCAAATCACGACCCACTATAAGCACACAGCATATTCACATGTAAGGAAATTCCACTGTACCAGGCAAATGGCTCTCCGGCCGCAATTACAGAGTCTCTGCACAATCTGGGAGTTCAGAGGTAGCTGGAAGTCCTGACAGGCCGCTCGCATTCAGCAAATCTTCGGTCTTCTCAGTTAAAGCCTGGTCACACCAGTGGCTTAATTCGCCTCCAAGTCCGATTCAGTCCAAAAACCACAAGTTCCTCTCAGGAACAGCAGGCAGGCATGCAGGCCAAACTCAGGCCTTTCCACAGTTCTCCCGCGCAATCCACTATGGATTGCTGCTCGAACTATCTTGAGCTGTTACTTCTTGCTTCCCAACTCAGATCTAACTGAAACTGCAAGCAGTGTGGGACTTTCCCCAAGATCCAAAAGGTTTGGTTGGCTGATCTGTCTGTCAGTCACAACAAGGGCTCCCCCTCCAGGTTATTTTAGGTGCCAAAATCCAAAACTACAATTCGTACAAGTTTTGGCCCCACCAAGCCCCTGTAGGCAGGTTCCATTTAGAGTCCCAAATGTACTGATTGGCCCATTCTGCAGTCCAGGACCAAGATGATGGAAACAAACAGAACTGTCCGTGCTGCAAAGAAGGCAGGTTAGAACAAACTGCAATATTAATACTACTCTAACAAATGATCAGCAAACAAGTACATCTTCTAACAGAGCTCCCTCTCAGATTAATTATAACTGCAATCCAGGCAGCTCTTAAAGAGACAGTACACAGAGGCTATACAGGCACTCTCTGGCAATACATTTAAACTGCTAAAAGCATGAACACCAGCCTGGCAGTGAGCATTTAGGCAAGCTCAAGGAAGACTTTTCAGGAATCCCCATGGGGGGGGGTTACATTTGCTCCTGAAGAGTTCATCTACTCATGTTGGTTTCTCCCTACCTGAGGTCATAATGTACTGCTTGTGGCATCATAGTTACTCTCATGGCAACAGACTGTGATGTCACAGCACAGGATTATGACTTGACTTAGGGTGCAAGCTATAGAGGCAAATAAACTGTAAGGGAACTCAAAGGGATAAAGATGATGTATTCATGCAAATTTACTCAGTAATAAATAATGGAGCAGACAGATATATAAATATCTATGAGGTGCAAGCTGAACTGTCCCTAATATTATGTTTCAAATTTTCTTTGAGGCATCAGTAGCTCTTTAACTCATTGAAATATGCCAGAAGTATAGCCTAGAGGTTAGAGTAAGAAGTTGTGATTGAGCTTGGTATATCCAGCAGACCTGGGTTTGATTCCCACAAACTCCCACTTGCAAACTGTATGACTCTGAACAAGTCACTTAACCACCCTAGTGCTCCTGGTCACCCTGTAAAGAGCACCTGTGCCTGGGGCTTTAACCAGTTACCAAAGAATAGAAAATACATTAGACAGACTGACTTTATTTATTTATTTATTAGGATATCGGATATCACCTTTGAGCCAGGGCTCATTTACAAGGGTTCCTCATCAGGAGAACACAAGTAATGACAAAAGAGAAACAAACCTGTGCAAAGTTACAGACATACTGTAGGGCATACAATTGGGAACAGTCAAAGACATTGTCAGATAAATGCATGTACATACATCAACCAGCAGCACAATAACAGTAACGTTGTACAATGCATGCCTGGGGAGAATTGCTTTGGTGGTAAGTGCAGAGGTATTAGGGGATAGAAAGGAGAGAGGCAGGAAGGGAAAGCAGCTCAGGGAGCATTGTCAAGGGGGAATAAATAAAGGAAGTAGTAGTGTAGGAGAGGAAAACGGGGGGGCTGAGAGTAGGAGTGAAAGGAGGGAGGTAGGAAGAAGAGGGGGTAACGATAGTGTGAGGGAGGCATGGACGGGGAGGAGAATATGGGTTAAGGTGGATGAAGGAAGGGGGAGAGGGTATGATTAGGA
This sequence comes from Neoceratodus forsteri, assembly GCA_016271365.2. NCBI lineage: Eukaryota > Metazoa > Chordata > Ceratodontiformes > Ceratodontidae > Neoceratodus > Neoceratodus forsteri. The sequence goes on from JADMNL010000029.1 coordinate 134,911,159, forward strand.
GTGGGAAGAAAGTGGGGGAAGGAGGTGCTGGGGCAGTAAGCTAGGGTGGGAGCAGTTGGATTAGAGGGGGCACAGTGTAGAACTAAGGAGGGAGAAAGAATAGCTTCGCTCTCGAAGTCAGGGGGACTCAAAACCCCTCTGTGGCAGAACACACTGGTTGTGCATAGTTGCTCATCCAGTATTCTCTATGTTGTTGTTCTTTAGGGTACCTTATGCTAGTGTGGCTAACTGACTGAAAAAATGGCTGCTTTTTTTTTGTAAAAATTCTGAAGACTGGCACAGGGATTTTCTTTAGATGCTGTGTCCTGGCTGGTGGGACTTGTTTTACCTGTGCGTTGTGCTCTCACAATGGACGGGTCCCAGCCAATCAGGATGTAGCTTTTTCCCTACCCATTTTGTAAATCCAAATGATCACAGACACACATCATTTTCATAAATTGTTTTCAGTAGAACCTCTACAGTTAGGGTTGAATATGCAGTTTAATGTTAAATGCCAATTTTTAGTAACTCAAAGATCAGCCATTCCTTGACAGAATTTCACACATTTTCAAAGTGTGTATTTTCTTGATCTGACCATTTTGGTGAAATTTGGTTTAGTGATTTGGGGTACACTAGACTACCAGGCTACTACCAGAACAGACTTCTAGGAAAACATAAACTGAACTTACAAGCTCAAATGGGCAGACTGGGTGGGCCATAGGCCCTTATATGCCAACACTGTCTATGTATCTTTGATTTCATTTTTTGCTAGGAAGTGAAAAAAAAAAACACATGAAAATATCCAAATTGACTCTGATCGCCAACTCACACCACTGCCTCTGACATGTGCTGATCAATGAGTGGCCCCAAATTAGCCTTATCAAGTAAAGGAGCAAACAGACCAGCAGCTGGGAGTCCATCCCTGCCATTGGTAGTGTCACCGGCAGAGGAACACCGTGCCTCAGGAACAGTTTTCCAGTCTGTCATGATCACAGGTTTAAGGTTTTATAAGAGTACCTTTTCTTCTGTGATTGTTGTCGCTCATACTTAACATGGGTTCATCCTACATGTCAATAGTTACCAAGAAACTGGTAGGTAGCATTTATTGAGGTGTTAGCCCTGACCACGTAAACAGATAAGACACTTAAAAGCCTTGTTTGCTGTAATAAACAAAGGCCCTCATTTTTAGGTTAGTGCATTGGTGACCACTAAACATGTTAGCAACATGTTAACCATGATTAGTTCAGTTTGATTGGGTGGGGCCATAGTCAGGCCTCTGTTTTGTGGTGCTAAACAGATAGCATATACGCATACAGTATACTGCTGCACCCGTGCAAGTGAGGGATCCCCTCCTACATACAGGGTGCAGTGTAATGTAGAATGGGTTGAAAGCACTAAACAGCCAATGTCACAGCACTGTTTAATACTTGCAGACCCCTACCGTTTTCAAAGTGCACTGTGGTGTGCGTAGCCCCCCTCCTCCAGTCAGCATGGGCTGTCAGTCCCTGGCAGTGTCACGCACTTCTCAGTCCTGCCCAGTTGCCAATCTGATCACCCATTCAGCTGTAAAGTTCCTATACCTGGTAGTCTAGTGTGCCCCCATCCATCAACAGTCTGATCCCCCAAGTTAGCTGTATATTTCTTCTCCCTGTCCCTGGCAGTCTAGCGGACCCCACACCCCTGACCTATCACTTGTTGGAACCCCTTCTCTATTCTGCTAACTCAGCACCCTCCAAAACTCCTCCCAGTGGCGTATTTGTTGTGATTTTATTGTGATTTTGCTGTGAATTTTATTGTGATTTTATTGTTATTATTGTTATTTTGTCATAGTTTGTAAATTCTAATGTTTGCTTAATTGTACAGTGCTTTGGCTTTGAAAAGCGCTTAAAAATAAAATTTACTTACCCCACTCACCCTCACTGGCAAGATCTACAGCTGCCCTCCCTCAGCAGATGGTGACCAGCACAGCCTCTCCACTCCCCACCTCGGTTGGCTGCTGTCTGAGTGACAGGGAGTAAGCCTGCACCTCAGTGTAAAGCGGTAGCAACTGTTGTCATGAACATGATGTACAGGAATGGCATACTTTTTCTCCTCATGTCGTGTTTCACTGAGACTATGAAACTACAATAAGTAATCTAAGTATAGCAACATCCAGCCTGTGATGTGGTATATCACGATTTGCTGATGTCTTAAGTCATTGTAACATATTTTAATTATTTCATCACAAAAACAACGAAATATGTTTAAAAAGTATCATTGTGGTGATGGTGAAAGTAGGTGAAAATGTTGCTTTTTGGGGTTAAATTTGGTTCATAGAGCATGCACATATCCTATTTTAAGTACCAGTCATCTCTGCAGTTGCAGGGGCCCCCCTACACAAGGGGAAGGGGGTACCAGCCAGAGCCAGTGTATCTTCTTTAATTTTTTTGTAATTATTGTCTTGCTAAACTGTATTAAAAGGCACCATATGGGTTTGAGCTCTGAGCCCGGGATATCAGGATCAGAGGTGGGCAGAGAGAGTAGTAGAGTGTCCGTGTGGATGCTCTCCTACTGGGAGAGGGTGATACGGAGCACTTCTTGGACAGTGACACCTGGTGAAGTGTGGAGCCTTGCAGGTGTGGGTGACTGCACATCAGCTGGTCTGTCTCCAGGGTGTTGCTACATGCACATCAATGGGAGTGGGGTGGAGCCCAGAAAATGAAAACTAGGACCCCCTTGGCCTGCTGGATGATGGTTGCCTAGCCCCCACCTCACAGTTCCCCTAGTGCACTGCTTCTGCCCCTCAGCCTTGCGATGCATTGGAGGACCTCCTAGAAATCATATTCCATCCTCTCCCCAAGGGGCAGGCCCTCTGGTAGTGATAAGTCAGACCCTCCAGGATGTGGGGAAGCTTGGGGAGCCAGGTAGCAGGAAGCGGCAGTGAAGGGTGAGACTGGTGGGCAACCAGGAACTCTCAGCAACCTGAAGGAGCTTTAGGTTGGGGGCAGGTGAAGGCACCAAAAAATGCACCCTGTTGCTGGATACAGCCTTCTGATGTGATGCTTCAGTGTCATAAAAATCACACCTGAGGTATGTCCCAGCCAACCAGAAGCAGATGAACAGATATGGAATGGATAGATAGAGGATCCCTAAGAATTACTTGCTACCTCCCCCAAAAAACTAAAGATGTCACAGGTTCAATGCTGAGTAAGTTACTTTTTCTATTACTTTCTATTACTTTTGGAAACTTGTTCCAGGAAGCTCTGTGCAGTCACTAACAAGGATAGACAAGTACTAGAAAAAGTAATACACCTTACAATTATAGTTACTTATTTCTTTTTATACAAAAACAATACAAAAGTAATAAATAACTATAACAGATTGCATTAATAGGTCAGTTACTAGTTACTTTCAAATGAATGTAATCAGTTACAGTTACGTATTTCTTTTGTATAAAAAGACATAAGTAATTGTAACTGTAAGGTGTATTACATTTTCCAGTAGTTCTCCATCCTTGCTAGTGACTGCACAGAGCTTCGCAACAAGTTTGCAAAAGTAATAGAAAGTAATAGAAAAGTAACTCACCCAACACTGCACAGGTTGTATTAAAAAAAATATACACATGGGAAACAATAAAAGATGAGGCCAAAGTGCCTTTGGGTGGAGGTCCCATGACATCTTGGTGAGGGCCCTAAAACCTTAAAGTCAGCCTTTCTCTGCAAACTCTTCAGAGAGCCAAGAAATGTCACAAACACACATGTCTGGAAACCTACAGTAGTTGTGTGTGGAAAGAGGGACGCTGTTCCTTTAAGGACTCTTGAGTTGGCTGCCTTCCTGCATCCTGTCCTGGAAGGAGTTAACTTCAAAGCGAGATTTCTCCATGACTAAATGCCCTTTCCTGCTAAGTTTGTTATCAACATTTTCAGCCGAATCCCTCTCAGTGATCTACAGTTTATGAGCACAGGGTGTATCGTGCTAGTATGTTGCCTTCATATATTCCAACTTTCAGCTCATTTTGGTCCCACACTTTGCAGCATCAGGCCATTATACCTTTCTGGTTTGTTTTTAGTAGATATTTAGCATTAAATTAACTTCCACAGCTCCCTTGGGGAAAGGAGGAAACAGAGGACATTCTCTTGAGTTAGAGTGCTGCTTGCTGCTCCTGCACTTCCCCTTCTCAGCAGTCTGTTGTAGCCTCTTCGACAGTTAAAATGATCCACCAATGTTGTTCCTCCACCTCCAGAGCCTCTTATCATGAGTACACGTAAGAGCCACCAACACCTCAAGAAGGACTAAACATAGTGTTTGGACACAACGCAGCTTATATTTCTCATTAGCTCTGTATTTCCTATCCCCATTATTTATTACTGAGGTCATATGCATGAAAACAGGTGAACTGTTCCTTGAGGGTTCATCAGCTCCTATTGCTTCTTCCCAACTTGATGTCATAATACTCTGCTTGTGACATCCCAGTTAGCACCATAGCAATAGACTGTGATGTCATAACACAGCGTGTTGATTTCAAGTAGGGAAGTATAGAGGCACAGGAACTCTAAGGGATACAGATCTTATTTTTGTAGGAATTTCTTCAGTAACAAATTATGGAGAGGAGCAATCTGCAGAAGATGCAAGAAATACAAGCTGCACTGTATCTATTATATCTTCCAAAGTTTTCCCAAAGGCATCAACTGCTCTGTGAAGGTTAGGAAGTATATTAGAGTTGCTGGAAACCAGACAAGCTATCCCGTATAGTAATAATTAACCACCTTTCCCACAGCGGGGGCAGTGAGGGCAGGCAAGCCTGCTCCTGCTCCTACAGAATGGGAGTTTAGTATACTAGTCTAACAGACTACCCCCTCCTTAGTCTCCAACCATGTACTGATTTAGGAGGCCAGGCATGAGATCTGCTTCATTGGAATTAGAGGGTACAGAGACTGGGCTGTTTAGCAGACGGAAGGAAAGCCTCACGCTGAACATTTACAGTAGGGATCTGATGGGTAAGTGCTACCTTTAAGTACTGAAGAGCTGTGCTCCAAGCACAGGTGTAGGCAGACTTACTGTAATCTGACTGTGCTATAGTGTCATTTTATACTGTGAGGAAAACAGGAGGGGTTTGCATGTCCAGCAGTTCCCACATGTATCTTACTACTAACTCCCCAGTGTCAGCTGACCTTTTCTTGTTCTGAGTTCAAAGCTGGAGAGATCATGTGATCTAGTGGTTAGAGCACCAGTTTGAAGCGAGAGATCACAAGTTCAAATCCTGCTACAGTCGAACACTCACTGTGTGACATTAGACAAGTCACTTAATCTCCAAGTGTTCCACTCTACCTAGCTGCAGAATTAGGTAGAAGCAGGACTCCACTAGAAATGAGATATTGTGTCTCATCTGGGCTATCCTGTGTAATAGTATGGGCTCCCAAAGAACTCATTGCAGTGTAATAGTGTTTTCATGTACGTTTGGTGGGTGAGTGAAAATATAACAAATCTGGGCTGTTCTGACACTCACCAGATGCAAGTGTAACCACTATTGTACTGCAGTGAGGGTCAATGAACTCCATATTATAAGACAAATGAATTATTCATGATGGCAGCTCCGTCCGTGATTGGCTGCCGTTAGGTCTGAAATCTCTTAGAAATGATCAGTGCAGTACCTGTTGTCATCTTCGTGTTGCTGTCAAAAAAAAGTCTATACCACACACCCCACTGCAATGCTTACAACCAGCACCGAATAAAGTAAGAAAAAAAACCATTATAAGGATTAGACTTATAATCGCAATAATGACCTCAAGCTGTCATTTCTATATCAACTAGTTGGGTGTGGTGGCCCCTCGGACAGCCTCGGGCCACCCTTCCACTGCAGTCAATCGTTAATCTCTAGGAAATGACCGGCTCCTCCATCATTATTGTTTAATTAACACATCCTAAATCATCATCTAGTTTTTACCTTTTTTCGGCATTTATGTTGTTTCTGGGTCCCTCTCTACAGAACTTGTTTGGCCAGATGACTTGGGTTGCTATGGATGTGGAATAGGGCAGTGACTAACTACCAGAAAAGCCCAGAGAAGCAAAAAAGAAAAAAAAAGCCAAACAAAAAACCTTGCAGTGAAGCGGGCATTTAACATACAATGAAAAGTCACCGGCTGCGTTTAAATTGTCGTTTTCAGTGATGTCCTGATTCATGTTTGAAAAATGCTCTCAAGCATGCTAGCCGAGCTTAGATGCAACAGATCCTTTTCACTGGGGCCCTGGTTTCCCCCATTTTTACAGTGTATTTACCCATGGTCTAGCTGGCATGCAGTATGTAAATTCATTGGGGTTCTGATTGTAATTGTTATGCTGTATTTACTCTGGATATCCCAGCTAAGATGCAATATTTCAATTTCAGCGCAGTCATGATTTTAACCATTTGAACATTGTATGTACCTTGGGTAGCTCAGCAGAAAGCACAACCTCATAACTAGTGTGTTTCCTCTTTAACCATTTGCACACTGTATTTATCAAGAATAGCCCAGCCCAGTTAAGATGCAATGGCCTGATCAGTAAATGAGAGGACTGACGCAATGGGCTTAGCGCCAAGGTGGAAATGGTGAAAAGGGTTCCTTGTATGGTCCCAATTTGCAAGGCAACCTGCGCCACTGGAGGACCACCTGTACCAATGAGGTTTGGCGTCATCCTTGCAATGGCTACACCAGTGTGCCATGGCTGAAGGGGCTTGCACCTGGACAGCACTACAGTATCCCCTAAAGCAGGATTTTGCAACCCCTCCCACAATGGGCGCACAGACCCTGCCATTAATCTAGCCTGGACCCGCTCTAACCTGCTGCGGGCCACTGCTGGAGCCATAGCTGACGGGGTGACCCTGTGCCCCCGGGTAAGGGCCCATACACCCCTGACCCCTGCAAGACTACCACTGGAGCACCCGGTGGTCCGTGGCAAGTACAACCTCCCCCCATGGTGGTACTGGTGTGTTTTCCCCCCATAGACCTACACTGACTGTGCACTTGCCCCATCGGTGGCAGTTTCCACCCCCTAATCTGACTCATCCTACCCCCACAAGCCAGGGGCATACCAGGATAACTCACCAGCCATCTGACCAGCTGGTGCTGCTTCAAGCCTGTCCTGGGCTGCAGCATTCCCCTGCCATGTGCCATTTCTTAGGGCGCAGCTGTCGACACAGCAAACCTGTGAACTTGAGCACCAGGACCCCTTTTTTCTAAAATCCAGTGCAGAGTCCCTGGTGCACCTGAGTTTGTCACAGGTGGCGGTTTGGTGCATGATGCACCAGTCTCAAGGGCTTGTTTAAATTGAGCCCATATCTTGTTTTATTGGTCCTGCTTTTACCTATTTTAAATAACACAGTATTTACCCAGGATGACACCATTAAATGCCACATTTTATGTTTCATGGGGTCCTTCTTTTCACCCATTTTAAAACAGCATTTTCTGAGACTAGCCAGACTGAGATGTCCTGAGGGGACAGGAAGGAGGGTGGTCTCACTGAATGCAAGAAGCTTAGGTAACAAAGCAGCTGAGTTACAGGAAATGGGGAGGGTGGATACTGTGGCCATCACGGAAACGTGGGCTACCAAGTACTGGGATTGGGATATGACGATCCCAGGGTATAGGATATTCAGGAAGGACAGGGTGGAAGGGAGAGAGGGGGCGTGGCAATCTATGTGTGAGAAGGGATAAGGTGTGTTAAGGAAGAGGGGGAGGAAGGCAGGACAGAGGCACTATGGATGCAGTTTTGGGACTCAAAGAAAAGGACACTGAGGATGGAGTAGTGTACAGACCACCAGCACAAGTGGAGGACCTGGACAGAGAGTTGGCTGATCAGATTAGAAGGGTCTGTAGGAAGGGGAACACAGTGGTGGTGGGAGACTTCAATCTACTGGCAGTGGATTGGAGCACCCCAACCACCACGAGTGCAAGGGAACAAGTCATATTAGATGCAGTTCTGGACAGCTTCCTGGTGCAGTTGGTCCACGAAAAGACTAGGGAAATAAGAACTCTGGACCTGGTATTATCAAATGGAGAGGCTGTAAGGGATCTGGAGGTGGAGGACCCTCTGGCTAGGAGTGACCACCACACGGTGTGGTTCTAGCTAATATGGGAAGGGAAAAGGGGGTACAGGAACCAGAGTGATTGATTTCAAGGGGAAGGACTTTAAAATGATGGGGGAGATTGTGTCTAGGCACCAGGCGAGTATTCAGATTAACGTGGATGCTTTTCAAAAGTGGGAGATTATTAAAACAGGGCTGGTGGAGGCTACTGTGATGTGTACAAAGACATGTAGCAAGAAGGACAGGGCAAAGAAGCCCAGTTGGTTGACCCAGGAGGTGATGGAGGCAGGAGGGCCAAGAGAAAAGCATTCAGAGACTCAATAAATCAGGAGGAGATGGAGACAAGGAGGAGGAGTATACAAAGAGGTCCAGGGAGGTAAGCAGGCTAGTCAGAGTGGCCAAGGTTTCGAGAGAGCTGAGGCTGGCACAAGGTATCAAGGATGGTGAAAAGGACTTCTTCAAATACATTAGGGAGAGATGGAAGAACATGGAACAGATTGTGAAGATTAAGAAGGATGGGGGGGTGACTAGAGAAGGAGGGGTACCAGGCAGAGGCACTAAATGAGTACTTCTGTTCTGTGTTCACGAAGGAGAAAGGGGGCAGATACCTCGGGGGAGAGGGGTGGGCAGGGGATGGAGGTGGTGACTGATACAGGGATTACGGAGGCCCGGTTCTGGAGGGGTTAAGGGCACTGAGGTGGACAAGGCATTGGGTCCAGACAGCATTCACCTAGGGTGCTAAAAGAACTGGCGGCAATCCTGGCGGAACCACTGGCTGACCTGTTAGTACCTCCCTGGACACAGGATGTGTACCAGAAGACTAGAGGATGGCCCATGTGGTGTCCATTCATGAAAGTGGCCCTAGGGATGAGCAGGGAACAACAGACCAGTGAGCCTCACATCGATTGTGGGAAAGCTCATGGAGACAACCCTGAAGGGAGGCTGGTGGCATTTTTGGAGGACAGTGGACTCCAGGATGTTCGGCAACATGGGTTTGTCTTGGGAACATCATGCCAGACAAACCTTGTTGAGTACTATGACTGGGTGACCAGGGAACTGGACAAGGACCATGCTGTGGATGTCTTTGTATTTGGATTTCAACAAGGCCTTTGGTTCAGTGACGCACGGGAGGTGGGGAGGGAGGGAGGCTGGAGGATACCGGGGTGGATACAAAAATGGTGAAATGGATCACCAATTGGCTGAAGGGAAGGTAGCAGAGGGTGGTAGTGGGGGGGGACGCTCATTGCCAAGGGATGTGATGAGCGGAATGTCACAGGGATCAGTACTGGGACCGGTGCTGTTTGGGATATTCATAGCAGATATCTCACATGGAACCGAGAGTAAGATCAGTCTGTTCGCAGATTATACTAAAATGGGAGCTGTGGTAGATGACGTAGATGGGTAGAAAGGGCTGCAGGATTACCTGACCAAACTACAGGAATGGTCAGAAACATGGCAGCTGGGGTTCAATACCAAGAGGTGCAAAGTAATGCACTTTGCAACTAGGAACCAGGGGAGGAGCTATCAGCTCGGAGGGGATCAGTTGGAAAGCACCAGGGAGGAGAAAGATCTCGGGGTAATTATAACAGGGAATATGAACAACTCAGTACAGTGCAGGAAGGTGGCAGCAAAAGCCAACAAGATGCTGGGGTGTATAGCGAGAGCTATCTCTTCTAGGAATAGGGAGGTGATCCTTCCCCTGTGCAGGTCACTGGTCAGGCTGCACCTGGAGTACTATGTGCAGTACTGGTGCCCATTCCTGAAGAAGACATCAGATTACTAGAAGGTAGCGCGGGTGACAAAAGATGATCCAGGGTCTGGAGAGTATGTCCCTACGAGGATAGGCTGAACAGAGCTGAACATGTATTCACTGGAGAAGAGGAGAGGAGAGGAGAGAAGGGATGGGGGATATGACAAACTTTTAAATACTAAAAGGGGATTAACAAAACTGACACAGATAGGATCTTCCAGATTAGAAGTGGGAGAGACATGAGAGGGCATACATTGAGATTGGTGGAGGGAAGATTCAGGAGGGGAATCAGGAGACACTTTTTCACTGAACAGGTGGTGGATAAGTGGAATACCCTGCCTGAGGAGGTGGTAGCCTGTAGTACGGTAGGGGGTTTTAAGAGGGGGGGTGGAATAGAGTGAGGGGAAGGGTAAATAAGAGGAATGGGAGGGAGGGTGGAGCAGCTGCAAGTAGAGGGGCTAGCTGCACAATCGAGCAGACTCACTAGACTGTTAGGCCTGTTTCTGCTGGCATTTTCGTATGTTCATATGTTTTCAGAGAGGTCCTGCCTTTACCCCTGTTTACACTAGTTAGAACAGGATAACCCAGCTGAGTTGAAACATCTCACCTTAAGAGGTGCCTGCTATTACCCATGTTTACATTGTATTTACCAAGAATAACCCAAACCAGCTGAAATGCAATACTGTAACACATTTTCAGTGGGATCCTGATTTTACCCATTTTTAGAATGTATTTACCCAGAATAGCTCATCTGAGTTGCAATACCCCATACCTTCTTTTCAGTAGGGTCTGGATTTTACCAACATTTACTGTGCATTCACCCAGGATAGCCTATTGAGATGCAGTATCTCATTTTCACTGGGTTCCTACTTTCTACCATTTTATGTTTATTGCCTTGCACAAGAAACATATTAGTCAACTTTCTCCACAAGCAGGTTGTGGAGGCGTGGCACTGTTGTGCCCAGTGCCCCACAGCCTGCAAGGTTTATCCCGCTACAATGCCATGACGCTGCTGCTGACACTAATTCAGCCAGCGTTGCCACAGCTTCTAAAATCAGCCAATGCAATCAGGGCCGCCTTGTCATTTACGGCATCAGCCGTGAGCTGCAATGGGGAAGCGTTCCGATCGTACGAGGCGGGATGTGACACCTGATATTGTTTGTGAACGTGGCGGTGGGCTGCTGCCATGTTCAATCACAACCCCTCCCACTGTGTTTACTTGCGGCGGGGACCCCACTCCCGTGGCATTCTGTAACCCCTGTGGTGTTCCTGCCGACGGGTGCCCAATCCCGTCGACATAGTGATACCCCCGTTTTGTTCCTGCTGACGGGGTGCCCAATCCCGTCGGCATAATGATACCCTCCTTCTGTTTCTATAGCCGAGGTGCCCAATCCCCTCGGCTCCTGCAGCTCCCTTCCCCTTTTCCTTGTTTGCCGACGGGGGTGCCCTATCCCCTGACGGCTAGCGCACTCACCCACCCACACAGGTGGCACACTGGGAGCCCACCCCAGCATGCCAAAGCATCTGTTAAAGAGGAAAGCGGTCCCCAATGTCTTAATTTTTTTCACCCTGTGAAGAAAGGTCCTCGAGCTCTTCCAGACCCCTCCCACAACCCGCACCCACCACTGCGTACCCTGCCTTCCACACCCTCTCACCCCATACTTACCTCTGGAGTCCGCGAATGATCTTTGGTGGAGCGGGAACACGCTGCACTCTTCAAAGCCGACCGCGAACTGAGGAAATGCCGGTAAGCTGTATAATGTAATGAATATGTTTTTTCAACTTTAGTGCATATCTCAGGCATTTTGAGAATTTTTCACCAAATTTTCAACATGGGGTTTTTGGGACCCTCCTCCATGAATTCTTGAACTGTCATGGCGTTAATCGGCCCAAAAGGTGGTTTCACGGTCACTGCGGCATCACGCCGGGGAATCATGCTGGCGACAGTGCCAGTGTTCATGAGGTGGGCTCTCAAAAGCCTATGTTGCAAATTTGGTGGGAAAAATCCAAAAAACGACTGTTTTACGAGAGTGCATTTTTGTTATGCACGCTCGTAACTTTGCGAATTTGCAATATTTTCATGCCAGATTTTCAACATGGCATTTTGTCACACCTCCTTGTGAGCAGTATAGCTGTCAGCTAATATTCTTCAAGTGAAATTACCTCTGGCTGGAAGCTGCAATACTGAACATAGGATTTGCAAGCGAGTTGTGCTCACAACAAGGAAGGTGAACCTTACAATTGTCTTTGGTTTTGCAGCAGATATTCTGCAGGTGGAGGCTTCTTCTAACTGAAAGGTGAAATAAGGAACTTAGAATTATCAGAAAAGACAGTCTTTCAAGCAACAGAGGGAGGTGGATCTAGCTTTACTTTTGTTCCAATTCTTAAGATTTTCAGTGCAGGAAGAGTTTAAACCCTGGGCTAAGAATTTGTCATAAGTCCTGAAATAAGTGCATGTACAGGTTGTGTATTTCACCCAGACAGTGCCTAGGGGTGGAAACTGTTTTTGTGTTTATCTGTGTGTGCCTTAAAGGCCAGACCAGACTTTGTCAGGAAGTGCTTACATCATAGCTACTTATCAGCCAATAGCTTTGGTAACAGACCTGAGAACAATAGTATTATAAGCAAGTGTTTTATAGCAAACTCATCAGAACAGCTAATATTCTTCAAGTGAAACTACCTCTAGCTGGAAGCTGCAATACTGAACATAAGGATTTGCAAGAATCGAAAATTGCTCACAACAGAGAGAAGTGAACACTACAATTGTCTTTGGTTTGTAGCAGATATTCTGCAGGTGGAGGCTACTTCTAACTGAAAGGTGAAATAAGGAACTTAGAATTATCAGGAAAAGACAGTTTTCAAACAACAGAGGAGGTGGATCTAGCTTTACTTTTGTTCCAATTCTTAAGATTTTCAGTGCAGGAAGAGTTTAAACCCTGGGCTAAGAATTTGTCATAAGTCCTGAAATAAGTGCAGGTACAGGTTGTGTATTTGACCCGACAGTGCCCTAGGGGTGGAAACTGTTTTTGTGTTTATCTGTGTGTGCCTAAAAGGCCAGACCAGACTTTGTCAGGAAGTGCTTACATCATAGCTACTTATCAGCCAATAACTTTGGTAACAGACCTGAGAACAATAGTATTATAAGCAAGTGTTTTATAGCAAACTCATCAGAACTGCTAATATTCTTCAAGTGAAACTACCTCAGACTGGAAGCTGCAATAGTGAACATAGGATTTGCAAGCATGCGAGTTGTGCTCACAACAGAGGGAGGTGAACCTTACAATTGTCTTTGGTTTGTAGCAGATATTCTGCAGATGGAGACTACTTCTAACTGAAAGGTGAAATAAGGAACTTAGAATTATCAGGAAAAGACAGTCTTTCAAGCAACAGAGGGAGGTGGATCTAGCTTTACTTTTGTTCCAATTCTTAAGATTTTCAGTGCAGGAAGAGTTTAAACCCTGGGCTAAGAATTTGTCATAAGTCCTGAAATAAGTGCAGGTACAGGTTGTGTATTTGACCCAGACAGTGCCCTAGGGGGTGGAAACTGTTTTTTGTGTTTATCTGTGTGTGCCTTAAAAGGCCAGACCAGACTTTGTCAGGAAGTGCTTACATCATAGCTACTTATCAGCCAATAGCTTTGGTAACAGACCTGAGAACAATAGTATTATAAGCAAGTGTTTTATAGCAAACTCATCAGAACAGCTAATATTCTTCAAGTGAAACTACCTCTAGCTGGAAGCTGCAATACTGAACATAGAATTTGCAAGAATGCGAGTTGTGCTCACAACAGAGGGAGGTGAACCTTACAATTGTCTTTGGTTTGTAGCAGATATTCTGCAGGTGGAGGCTACTTCTAACTGAAAGGTGAAATAAGGAACTTAGAATTATCAGGAAAATACAGTCTTTCAAGCAACAGAGGGAGGTGGATCTAGCTTTACTTTTTGTTACAATTCTTAAGATTTTCAGTGCAGGAAGAGTTTAAAGCACAGCTGACTTATTTTGGGACTGACTGCTTTCAGAGCACAAACCACCAGGCTGTTTTGGGGCTGGGGAGGTTTACCTGTGTCTGACTTGGAAGTCTGGATTTTTCTCTGTTTGATTAGCAGGGTATTTTCTCTATCAAATTGTTGTGTAGGGCATCTTGCTGACAGAGAGGCACTCATCGCAGTGGTGGGTCAGGCTTTTAGCTGATTGCTTTGTGAGGGCACAGTTTAGGCCCAACCTTCCACCCCTCACCCACCCACCCCTTGAAATAGTTCCTTTATACTCTGGGGTTCTGACATCATTTCCTCAAGAGTGCAAGGTGCATATCACTGTCATATCCTCTCTAGCACACTGCACTGACAATATAAGCATCACATTGTATAATATATATTTCTATATAACAAACCAATCACACACACACACACAAAAAGTAGATAAACATGTGGGGAGTAGTGCAATGTAATGGCTGTGGGGCAGCAGTCTTCCGGGAGTCTTTCTGGAGGCTGAGATGCTGTCTATTTGCAACAACTCTCTGCCCTGAGGGAAAGTTACCATCTTCAGGCCACACTGGACAGTAGTAGCGAACTTTCCCAGGCCACACTGGATGGTAGGAAGGAACCTCCCCCATCCAGGGAGCACCAGAGCCACCACCACTACCTCAGAGGTTGTGAAGAAAGCACAGCAGTTGGACTACAGTGGGCTCAGAGAGGTGAGGATGGTGGAACAGAGGCACACCAGTCAGTTGTTCACTCCACAATCCATACACCATTCTGGGGAGCATAGCTCCCCTATGGATGCACCATGAGAGGAGACTAAGGAGGCTGAGGACAACTGTCACTGGGAGGCCCACAGGAAGGAGGCAGAGGACACCACAAGGAAAGGAAGCAGCTCCTGGTGGGGACTCAATTATTAAGGGATAGAACTGGGGGGAGGAAAACTGAAGTAAGGTGCCTGCCTGGTGCCATGGCTTGGAGGACAGGCAGCATCCTCAGGATCACGAACAGCTGCAGGAGTCTGAGCTGGACATCATTGTCACCATGGGACAAATGACTTGGCTCATCATGAGATTAGAGCAGTGCAGAAGGACTTTGTAGAATTGGGAGGGGCCTAAGACAGGTAGCACACAGTATCCTTCTCAGAGGTGCTGCCTGTCAATGGCATGGTGAGGCGGTACTTTGCACCATGCAGTTTAATGAATGGTTGAAAAAATGGTGTTGGAGCACAGGGTTTGGCTTCATTGGGGACTGGGGTTCCACCTGGAGGACATTAGCCTATACTGCCAGGATGGTCTGTATCTGTCCAGGAAGGGAACAAGTCTTTTGAGCAATCAGTTTAAATGCTTCATTTGGCAAGCTTTTAAACTAGTCAAGGGGGGAGGCACTGATAAGCAGCAGGAAAATCCCAGCCTGTCCCTACAAAACAGGGTACTAAATGAGAAAAAGACCGAGGTAGAAAGGTCAGTGGGGGATGCTGCAACAGAAGGTAAAGCCATCAAAAATGAAAGCAATGAGTACCAATGCCCGTAGTCTGAGTAACAAGCTTCTTGAATTAGTGGCCTTGATGGAGGAGGAACATCTGGATATTGTGGCAGTCACAGAAACATGGTACACACAAAACCATGACTGGGACGTAAACATACCAGGATACACTATCTACAGGAGGGACAGGGAGGGTAAGAGGAGGAGGAGGAGTAGCTCTTTACATAAGGGAAGGAATCAAAGCAACAGAACAAGAGGGTAAACAGGGAGGAGAAGAGCACTGTGGGTAAATTTGGAGACCTGCAATGGCACCACAATCCGCTGAGGGGTTGTATACAGACCCCTTCTCAGGGAGGAAATGGACAAGAACATGATAGAAAGTATACTTAGAATGGCAGAAAAAGGAGATATTGCTGATGGGTGATCTGAATATGCTAGATGTTAACTGGAGTGCAGTTGCAGCAGCCACTTCAGAAGAGTGGGTTATTCTAGATGCCCTACAGGGCATGCTTAGACAACTAGTATTGGAGCCCACTCGAGGGAGAGCAATCTTAGACCTGGTTCTCTCAAATGGAGATGGAGAGGATCACAGATGTAGAAGTGAGTAGCCATCTGGGAACTAGCGACCATTGAACAGTATGGTTCACAATAAACACAGCAATAGAGTCAAGCCATACAAAGGCAAAGTACTGGACTTTAGGATGGCTGACTTTGCCAAAATAGGTGAAGTGCCTATGGAATGCACTAGTAAATGGGCAGGAAGAAAGGTGGAAGAACAATGGGGAATATAAAACTGCCATCACAGAGGTAACAAGCCTTTGTGTGAAGCAAATAAAACAAAATGATGTAAGAAACCACTATGGTTCTCAAAGAAGTAGCAGTGAAGGTTCAAGAGAAAAGAAAGCATTCAGGAAGTACAAGGAATCACAGAAGGAGCAGGACAGAGAACTGTATCAGTTAAAGAAAAGGAAGCTGGGAAGGCAGTCAGAACAGCAAAGGCCCAAACCGAGGAAAAGATAGTCAACTCAGTTAAGAAGGGGATAAAACCCTTTATAGGTACATCAGGGGCGAAGGAAGACCAAGGGAGGATAGTGAGGCTTAATAAAGGGGGTGGGCAGAGGGTGACTGTGGAAAGGCAGAGATACTAAACAAATATTTTGCTCAGTATTTACAAAGGAAGAGGAGGTACCTAAAACAAACAGTAGTAACACTCTGGATACAGAAGTTGATACCAGCCCATTTACAGAAGAAAGGGTTTGAAAGAACTCTTAAAACTGAAGGTGGACAAAGCAATGGGGCCTGATGGGATTCATCCCAGTATTCTAAAAGAACTAAGGGTAGAACTAGTGACACCACTGACTACTCTCTTTAACAAATCATGGGAGGATGGGGTGGCCCGAGGACTGGAGGAGGGCAGATGTGATTCCCCTTCACAAAAGTGGGAGCAAGGCAGAAGCAGGAAACTACAGACCTGTTAGTTTAACCTCAGTGGTGGGGAAAATGATGGAATCACTTCTGAAAGAAAGAATTGTTGAGTATCTAGAGGCCAGAGGGGCACAGGACCCAAGGCAGCATGGATTCACAGTGGGAAGGTCATGCCAGACAAAATCTGATAGATTTCTTTGACTGGGTGACCAAAGTAGTAGATCAGGGAGGGGCTGTGGACATGGCCTACCTAGACTTTAGCAAGGCATTTGACACAGTCCACACAAAAGATTAATATACAAGTTAGCCAGCCTGGGAGTGGGTCCCAAGATGACAGCCTGGGTAAAGAATTGGCTGGAGAATAGGACACAGAGAGTAATAGTAAATGGAGTCCACTCTGAAGAAAGGGGGGTTACTAGTGGGGTACCGCAGGGTTCAGTATTAGGACCGGTCCTCTTCAATGTCTTTATAAGCGACATTGCGAGGGACTGGAAGGAAAAGTATGTCTCTTTGCAGATGACACAAAGATCTGCAACAGAGTTGATGCACAAGGTGGGGTGGAAGTGATGAGAAGGGACTTGGCAAGGTTAGAGGAATGGTCAAATGTATGGCAGCTTAGATTCAATGCTAAGAAGTGCAAGGTAATGCACCTGGGAAAGAAAAACCCAGGGGAAGAGTACACAATGGGGGGTGAGATACTAACAACAACAAAAATGGAAAGGGACCTGGGGGTAGTCCTATCAGATGACCTAAAGGTGGGCAAGCAATGTGAGAGGGCAGCAAGGAGGGCTGGGGGATACTGGGATGCATAGGGAGAGGCATCACCAGTAGAAAACAGGAAGTTATTATCCCTCTGTACAGACAGCTGGTCATACCCCATCTGGAGTACTGCGTGCAGTTCTGGAGACCCAATCTCCGCAAAGACATAGACAGGATGGAAGCTGTCCAGAGGAGGGCAACTAAAATGGTGCAGGGTCTGTACCAGAAGACATATGAAGAGAGACTTAAGAAGCTTAATATGTATAGCCTCGGGAAAGAGGAGAGAGGGGACATGATAGAAACTTTCAAGTACCTCAAGGAATCAGCAAAGTCCAAGAGGGTAGCATCTTTCAAAAAGAGGTGTGCAAGAACAAGGGGCACAATTTGAAGATGGGGCAGCTCAGAGGTAATTTGGAAGTATTTTTTACAGAGGTTGTGGATGCATGGAACGGCCTTCCGGAGGAGGTTGTGGAGTCAAAAACAGTGGTGGAATTCAAGCATGCATGGGACAGTCATAAGGCAATTCTAGGGGGTGGGGGTAGGAAGAAGTAGGCTGCTGGTTAACTAGGATCTGCAGCTTATCCATTAGGTAGCAAAATGGGCAGACTGGGTGGGCCAAGCGGTGCTTATCTGCCATCAAATTCTAAGTTTCTGTGTTTCATTGTTCACATCCTGGCCGAAATGCGTTTTCACACTTCTGCGCAGAATAGCGCGGTCGCTGTGGGAAATCAGTGTTCAGGACAGATTAAGAAAATGACAGTGACACTGTTCATGAGTAGAGGTTGTAAAATTCCTATGTTGAAAATTTGGTAACGATACTCCATAAAATGACTGTGTTTCTGGCGTGCGTTCTTGCCAGTTGCACTTTGCCTAAGTAACTTCGCGAATTTATAATGTTTTCACTCCAGATTTTCAACATTGCCATTTTCCCGGACCTACTTATGAACAATATAGCTGTCATTTTTCCCATCCTGGCCGAAATGTGTTTCCGAATTTCCAGCGCAGAATACAGCAGTCGCTGCGGTAAATCACTTTTCTGGACAGATTAAGAAAATGACAATGATACTGTTCATGAGCAGAGGTCCTAAAATACCTATGTTGAAAATTAGGTGATGATAGCTCATCAATTGACAGTGTTACAAGTGTGCGTTACGCACTTTCCACGCACCCTTGTAACTTCGCAGATTTGTAATATTGTCACACCAGGTTTTCAACAGTGGCATTTTTTCACACTTCCTCATAAGCAGTACAGCTGTCATTTTTCACATCCTGACCGAAATGTGTTTTCACAGTTCCAGCGCAGAATAACGTGGTCACTGTGGGAAATCAGTGTTCGGGACAGATTAAGAAAATGACAGTGGCACTGTTCATGATCAGAGATCTTAAAATCCCTCTGTTGAAAATCTGGGGACGAAACTCCATAACATGACTGTGTTACAAGCATGCATTGAACTGTTTCCCGCACCCTTGTAACTTCGCAAATTTGTAATATTGTCACACCACATTTTCAACAGTGGCATTTTTTCACACCTCCTTATGAACACTACAGATGTCATTTTTCACATCCTGGCTAAAATATGTTTTTGCACTCCTGCCAGAGAAGAGCACGATCACTCTGGGAAATCAGTGTTTGGGACAAATTAAGATCGACTGAGTGAGAGGGGCGAGTGACTGAGTTCAACTGAGCTCTGTCAGGACTGCTGCGGATTTGTTTGTGGGCAGACAAAGGCCCCAACACAAGAGCCCAGTACAAAAGGGCAGCCTGCAGCACTGGAAGAAACACAACGAGAGAGCGACTGAGGGAGGGGGAGTGAGTGAACTCATCGAAGCGCTGTCAGGACTGCTGCGGATTTCTTTGTGGGCAGAAAAAGGTGTCAGTGCAGACAGGGGCCCAGTACAAAAGGCCAGCCTGCAGCTGTGGGAGAAACAGTATGAGCGAGTGAGACAGGGGGACTAGGTGAGCTCAACGGAGCTCTATCAGGACTGCTGCGGATTTCTTTGTGGGCAGAAAAAGATACCAATGCAGACAGGAGCCCCGTACAAAAGGGCAGCTTGCAGCACCAGGACAAACAGAATGAGTGCATGAGAGAGGGAGACTGAGTGACCTCAACAGAGCTCTGTTGGGACAGCTGCGGATTTCTTTGTGGACAAAGGTGCCAATGCAGCCAAGAGCCCCATACAAAAGTGCAGTCTGCGACGCCAAGAAGAACGGAACGCGCAAGTGACAGAGCGGTAGTGAGCGAGCTCAACGGAGCTCTATTGTGACTGCTGTGGATTTCTTTGTGGGCAGAAAATGTGGCAATGCAGGCAAGAGCCCAGTACAAAAGGCCAGCTTGCAGCGCAGGCAGAAACAGAATGCATGAGTGACAGAGGGGGAGTGAGCGAGTTTAGTGGAGCTGTGCCGGGACTCCTTCAGATTTCTTTCTGGCCAGAAAAAGCCGCCAATGCAGGCAGGAGCCCAGTACAAAAGGACAGCCTGCAGTGCCAGGAGACACAGAATGAGTGAGTTAGGGAGGGGGAGTCGGTGAGCTCAACGGAGCTCTGTTGGGACTGCTGCAGATTTGTTTGTGGGCAGAAAAAGGCAACAATGCATGCAGGGGTACAGTACAAAAGGGCACCCCACACTGGCAGGAAAACCAGAATGAACGAGTGAGCGAGCTCAGTGGACCTGTATTGTAACTGCTGCAAGTTTCTTTGTGGGCATAAGAAGCAGCAACACAGGCAGGAACCCAGTAGACAAGGTCAGCCTGCAGCGCCAGCAGAAACAGAATGAGTGAGTGAGAGAAGGGGAGTGAGCGAGCTCAACGGAGCTTTGTCGGGAGTGCTGCAGATTTCTTTGTGGGCAGAAAAAGGCGCCAACAGAGGCAGGTGCCCAGTACAAAAAGGCAGCCTGCAGTGCGGGAGAACCAGAAGGAATGAGTGAGACAGGGTGTGAGCGACCTCAACAGAGCTCTGTCAGGACAGCTGTGGATTTCTTTGTGTGCAGAAAACCACCAACACAGGCAGGAACCCAGTATAAAGGTCAGCCTGCAGCACCAGGAGAAACAGAAGGAGGCGAGTGAGAGAGGGTGGACCACCTCAATGGAGCTCTGTCAGGACAGCTGCAGATTTCTTCCTTGGCAGAACAAGGTGCCAATGCAGGCAGCAGCCCCGTACAACAGAGCAGCCTGCAGCACCAGGACAAACAGACTGAGCCAGTGACAGAGGGCCACTGAGCGAGCTCAGCAGACCAACGCAATCAACATTCGGCATTGACAAATGCTTGTTTATACTTTCTGTTTACACTCCCATTTATTCTCACCAGTTTCCACATCTTCCTCCTTCTACCTGCTGTAGAAGTTTGCCATGGGTCAAACCCGTCACCAGCCATTTCTCAACAACCTTCCTGGACTAGTCCCCTGGGGGTGTGACCCACTGGTTCCCCAAGCCTGGAAAAGAATCTGCATTTGATGGTCGAGGTCCAGGAGGAGGACTGGGAAGAGTTGGCAGGGCCCTGCTGCTGTGTGGAAGCAGGGTCGCTTCACCTGGCTGGAGCTGCTGGAGTATCGTGTCTAACTTAAGCCCTCCCTTATCCCTCCCCAGTGCATGATCGTGAGGAGCCACCTGGAAAAGTGCCTATCAGGGCCATTGGAAGGGTGGGTGAGCCTTACCCTACCTTTTGAAACTCTCGTGCTGGACCAGCTCTGGACATGTGACAACTTCATATCCTTTGCCAGGTGAGCAGGTACTGTATGTGCCAATGTAAGGCCACTCCAGAGGGACCATGTATTCCTTCCTGTGTGACACGCCTTTCCCATGGACTACCAGGAGGCAGTCATGCAGCCAAAGGAAGGGCCCTTTCTCAGCGAAGCAGCAGGCACCCAACATGCCAGAGCCCTGCCTTGCTGGTCAGCACCAGACGTCCTGGACTCAATTGTCTAGATGGCAAGCGGTAGTTAGGGCTGTGTGAAGTGAAAAAATGTTTTACTTTATGTAGGTTTCTCACAGTATGCCATTTCGTATAACATTTCACTTAGTGAAAGAATCCCTCATGTAAAGTGTGCTCATTTGCTACTTCATTGCTTTTCTTTTGTACGAAGTGGCGATGTTTACTTTGTGAAGTGCAATGAAATGCAAAATAGCCACCCCACTCACAAAGTTAAACTTCACAACAGTCCTAGCAGTACTGATGCTGCCGTGCTAGCTGCCTGGCCATTTTCACCCATTTTTACACTGTTTTTACCCAAAGGTGCCCTGTCCAGGTGTGAAGCACTACCTCTTTTTCAGTGGGTTCATGCTTCTAACAATTTTCACACTGTATGTATCCAGGTTTGCTCAGTTCTGATGCCATATGTCTTGTTTTCTGTAAGGTTCAAATTTTACCAACTTTGACAGTGCATTTACTCAGGAGAGCCCAAGTGAGATGCAACTTCTTGCCACTGTGAGATCCGGTTTGCCCCAGTTTTTGTGTCTTATTTAAGAAGGTCAGCCCAACTGAGATGAAATGTCTCATTTACAGTGGGGTCCTGCTTTTACCCATTTTTACACTGTATGTTCCCAGGATAACCCAGTCTAGATGGAATGCAATATTCTATTTCAACCAGGGTCCTTCATTCACCTATATCTGCTATGTTTTTACTCAAGATTGTTCTGCTGAAATGCCACATCCTGGTTTCAGAGGGATTCTACTTTTACTATGTGTTGCACTGCAGTAACCCAGGCTAGCCTAGCTGAGATGCAATATCTTATTTTCAGTAGGTTCCTACTTTTACCAATTTTAGCCCAGCTGAGATGCAGTATCTTGTTTTCAGTAGCGTCCTTTTATTCATTTTAGGCTGTATTAATTCTGGATAGACCATCTGAGAAGCAACATCTCATTTTCAGTGGGGTCCTGCTTTTACGTGTATCCACCTCCACTCGTGAGGAGTGTAACTAAGACTGGAGCTGGTAACTGGCAAAGTCTTTTAGGTTTTCAGTGCAATGGACGTACACAACCATACTAACAAGCATTTGTCAATGCCGAATGTTTGCTTGCTGGCATTGGCAGTGGTAGTGTAGAAGTTACAGAGCTGCATAATAGGAATGGCAGTGAAGTATTGAACTGAAGCCAACCCCATCACCACCCTGCAGAGAGTGACAGGCATTGGGGTGTGACTTTGGGGCATCAGACATAACGGCCACACCATTTCACAACACCCTACCCTGCAGACAGCAACAAGTGTCACGGTGTGCCTTGGGGTCTTTGGGCCTTATGTTCACCCCGTTCCATAAGGAAATACAGTGAGATGGGTGCAGTATAGGAGAATGGGGTGAACTTTGGGACCGAAGAGTCCAAGGCACACCTTGATGCCTGTCACTGTCTGCAGGGTGTGGGTGGGGGTGGAATGGTATCAGCATTACAGGAGACAATCCCAAGTCACACCCCTGATGCCTGTCAGACTCTACATGGTGGGGTGTTATGGCCGGAAACCCTAACGCCCCAGGTGTTCATTGGTATTTTCACTCCAATTTTTCAACATGGATTTTTTGTGACCCCCCACCTCATGAACAGTGGTAATATCAGTTTTGCTAGCCGAAAGCTGATTTTGCACAGCGACTATGCCATTTGGCACCACAGGTGCGAAAACACATTCGAACAGGAAGTGAAAAATGACAGCTGTACTGTTCATAAGGAGGTGTAAAAATGCCAGTGTTGAAAATCTGGAGCGAAAATATAAAAAAACTGGTGAAGTCACGAGCGTGTGTAGAAACTGTAATTAGTTTTGGGATTGCTTACAGCAGATTGTCAACACAGGCATTTTGGGACCTCCACTCATGAACAGTGTCACTGTGATTTTCGTAATCTGTCCCGAACACTGATTTCCCACAGTGACCACGCATTTCTGCGCTGGAAGTGTGAAAATACATTTTGGCCAGGGTATGAAAAATGACAGCTGTACTGTTCATGAGGAGGTGTGGAAAAATGCCACATTAGAAAATCTGGACTGAAAATATTACAAATTCGTGAACTTACAAGTGTGCGTGGAAACTGCGTAACAGTCATTTTATGGACTTTTGTCACCAAATTTTCAACATAGCCATGTTGAGACTTCTGCTCATGAACAGTGTAACTGTGATTTTCTTAATCTGTCCCGAACATTGATTTCGCACACCGACCACGCCATTGTGTGCGACATGCACTTGGGTGAGGATGTAAATGACAGCTGTACTCTGATAAGGAGGTGCGGTAAATAGCACTGTTGAAAATCTGGGTGAAAATATTAAACATTTGCAAAGTTACAAGCGTGCGTAGGAACTGCATAACGCACTACTAAAACAAACGATTTGGGAATTTTTCACCAGATTTTCACATAGGGTTTTGGGCTCACCATGACTCAGACACTGTCATTTCATTACTCAGTCCCAAAAGGTGGTTCTGCACAGTGACTGAAAATCACCTTCGGGACCAAATAACAAAATGACAGTGACTGAGTTCATGAGGTGGGGCCCAAGAACCCATGTCGAAAATGTGGTGAAAAATTCCCAAAATGGCGAGATATGCACCAAGTTGAAAAAAAAACATTTATGCCATTATACAGTTTACCGGCATTTCTTCAGTTCGCAGTTGGCTTTGAAGAGTGCAGACGTGTTCCCAGTCCACTGAAGATCATCGCAGCTGGGCTCCGGAGGTAAGTATGGGGTGGGGTGTGTGAGGAGGTGGGTGCGCAGAGGGTGGGTGTGGGTTGGGGAGGCGGGCAAGACAGTCATGGAGGGACCTTTTTTTTTTTACAGGTGTCTTTTCTTTTTAATAGAAGCGACTGAGACTTTGTACCATGCTGGGTGAGCTCCCAGCATGGCAGCTAATCTGTTTGGGTGGGACAGCTGGAGCTGACGAGATTGAGCACCCCATCGGCCATATGGTGTGCGGATGGGGGAGTGCATGAGCATGGTGGGGTGGGCCCTCAGCGTGCTACATAGGTGTTCAGGGTGGGGGAGAACTGTCTATGACAGTTCAGATGCAGTGTGACGTGCAGGCACATTGGCAGTATGCAAACTGCCTACACGTTACCACTGCTGCTTGCAGTGGTTTTTAACTTTCAACTGTACACCACTACATCTGAACTGCTGTCATAGACAGCTCCAACATGCATTGGTGCGGTGAGACAGCGCCCGCAGAAGGGAGCAGGGCATTGGAAGCTGGTGGCACACCTATGAGAAATTCATATGGTGGCACTGTTTCTTGCACATGGTGCAAGCAAACATAATTAATGCTTCATGCCTCACATGCACCTGGGCGTGGGTTTATCATGTAACTACCCATAGTACAGCAGCAGCACGGAACGCACATCAGTTGTCCTAAATGTGCTCCAGCAATATACAAACATCAAAACAGCAAAATGAAACTGAGCTCACTCCAGAACTGCTGAGAAAAAGTAACAAAACTGTATTTTACAGGATTTACAGCATGTCTGAGCCAGGGCTAACACAGTGTGCTAGCTGGTTTCAAACATGCTGTAACTCAGTAAAATACAGTTTTATAGTGTATGGTGGAATGTAGTTCAGCATGAATTTCCATGCTATGTAAAAAGTCATTCTGCTGCACTAGTGATGTCCGTACTGCAGCAGAATGACTTTTTGCTCTGCTGCAGCAGTGATGTCAGCCGACAATGGTCGCAAGCTGTTTATCGCTCGTGCTGCCACGGCTAGTGCTGAAGTGAAGTGGCGCTTGTTAGCGATGTTTAAATAATGTTTACCTGGCACATGTTAAGCGTTGAGTGAAGGTGGTCATGCTCGCTATTTTTCAGGTTGGAGTGCAGCTGCAGCTGACAATTGATTGGTCATCTGTGGGACAAGACAAGAGGATTGTAATGGAGGTCAGAGTGGAGACTCAGAGCTGATCAGGTGCCCCTAAGCCAAGGGCAAATCATTGCGGTGATGTTTCTGTTCTCCTGCATTCTGTCTCTACAGATGCAGAAATGGTGCTGGGTTCATCCATACACTATATAGAGAAAGTGTATGTCAACCCATACACAACAAGGCTACTCTTTACATTCATGGATACTATGACAACTGAAGGACATCTTGAAGCTTCTCTCCAAGGGGCACAGTCATCATAGTAACCACTTGGGTAAAGAATAGCCTTATTGTGTATGGGATGCCTCTAGGCTTGACTACTGCAACTCTCTGTATCTCGGGAGTCACTGAAGGAACCCTCCACAGATTGTAGCTAGTGCAGAACACAGCGGCTCGGCTTCTGACTGGTTTGTCTAGATCCAGCCATGTGAGTCCGTCCTGCCTGCTCTGCACTGGCTGGCTGTCAGGTGAAGAGTCCTCTCCATGGTGGTTTGCTCACCTATAAGGCCCTATACGGACTGGGCCCTGGCTATGGGCCCTGGCTACCTGACTAAGCTCCTTAAACCTGTCATCTCGGGCCACTCCCTCTGCTCCTCGTACAGGGGCCTCCTGACTGTTCCCAGGGTTTGGCTTAAAACATCTGGTGACCATGCCTTTAGTGTCGCAGGGCTAACCCTGTGGAACTCGCTACCATCTGCGATCCGGGAGGCCCCTTCAGTTCAGGTGTTCAAACAGAGTCTGCAAGCTCACCTTTTCTGCCTGGATTATCCAGAAGAATCTCTTTGACCTGCCCAACTGAGGATATAATGTTTGTCAGCTGATATTTTATTCAGGTGTTTAGTGTTTTTTTGCTATATTTATAGAATGATATTTATATGTGGTATATATCTGAATTTATTTGCACTGTTCTTCCATTGTAAGGTGCCTTGACCTCTGGGATTGGGCACCTTATAAATAAAACTTGCCTTGCCATACACTGTCCTACACTGTGTGTTACTTTTTCTCAACCAGCTCTGGTGTGTGCCCAGTTTCATTCTGCTTTTTTGACATAACTACCCATGCCCTGGCATATCTTATTACATTTATAAAATGGGTAAACTGGGAAATCTTAAAAAAATGGCAACTTTTTAAATGAAAAACAAGTACAGTATTTCCTTTTGTTAAAAGTAACTAGTAAAAGGTAGTCCTTTCCCACCTGTTTATCATCTGTCTTTCCACGCATTCAGTAAATGGAATGTTTGTATCTCGGAATGCAGGAATTCAAACATCTTCAGAAGTCTACTGGCAGAATGTTTACCTCTTCCCACACAAATACATACAGCAGAAGTCCTCAGTAAAGCCAGGAATTCAATTGTATCTGGACAGGTTAAGCAGGAAGCTTTCCTAGTAGGCAGGTACTGATAAGAAAGGGGTTTTGATGGTCATGAAAGAAACTCAAGAAAGTTAAGCTATGAGTAGTATTCATTTTATTAAATTGGTGTATGTGTGAGAAGGGGTTATAAAGGAAAGAATATTTCATTTATTTGTTCTTTTTTAAATTTTGAAGTAGTTTCATTTTAGGGCCTAGCTAACTTTTTAGTGCAAGTAAAGGTGTGATCACGTTTCTAATGGAAGTCAGGAATTTTTACAAAAGACATTGATATATTAGTGTGCTTTGTCCTGAATGCCAACACTTTTTATGTTTGCTTGTGCGCATGTGCAAGAAACATCATGTGGCAGCTTAGGAGAGAAGCAGGTTGTGGAGGCGCGGCAGTGGCAGAGAACGGAGGCATTGCATTTGGGCTTGGCAGTGGTGCACCAGTGGAGGCACAGTGCTGATGACACTGGCTCCAAAGTGCCACCAACTTGTAACATTTTGCCGCAGCAATCAGGGGCGCCTTGTCATTGCAGCGTCAGCCATTCCACTGCAATGAGGGGCGACCCGTCATTGCAGGTCGAATGATTGTCAACTGTGTTGTTTATGAACATGGCTGACGACGCTTTGTTCCTAAACAATATTATTAGCCCTACCGGCGTGGGGTGCCCAACCCGCAGCATAGCCCCCATAACAGTTTTTTGTTTGCCAACGGGGCCCCAATCCCGCCGGCTTCCAGTCCCCATCCCAGTTTAAGTTGCCAATGGGGAGCCCACTTCCCATCGGCTCCAGTCCCCTCCTTCAGACTTTCATTTGCCGATGGGGGCCCATTCCCGTCGGCATAATGTCCCCACCCCAACAAACTTTGTTTTCTGCCAAGGGGGGTGCCTAATCCTCAGCTCTTGCCCCCCACTTATGTGCCGATGGGGTGCCCAATCCCCGTCGGGTACTGCCTCCCCAAAAAACAGTGTCCGGGTGGCATGCTGGGAGCCCACCCCAGCATGCCAATGTCTGTGGAAAAAAATGTCTCGAATGTTTTTTTTCCCCGTGAGCAGAAAATGGTCCCCGTCGAGTCCGGCAGCCCCACCCCAACCCGCCCCACCCTCTGCGCACCTGCCTCCCCACACCCCCTCACCCCATACTTACCTCTGGAGCCCAGCACGACATTCTTCGGTGGACCGGGAACACGTCTGCACTCTTCAAAGCCGACCGTGAACTGAGGAAATGCCAGTAAGCTGTGTAATGGCATAAATAGGTTTTTCAACTTTGGTGCATATCTCAGGCATTTTAGGAATTTTGGCACAAATTTTCAACATGGGTTATTGGGACCCTTCATGAATTTAGCCACTGTCATTCGTTATTAGGTCCTGAAAGGTGATTTTGTGGTGGCTGCATGGAATCACCTTTTGAGAACGATAGCGAAATGACAGTGCCAGTGTTCATGAGGTGGGCTCTCAAAAGTCTATGTTGCAAATCTGGTGGAAAAATCCAAGAAATGATCATTGCTCACGAGTGTGTGCTACAGTTGCTACGCACACTCATAATCATAAATTTGCAATATTTTCACTCCAGATTTTCAACACTGCCATTTTTCCATACCTCCTTATGAAGAGTACAGCTGTAATTTTTCACATCCTGGCCAAAATGTGTTTTCGCTCTTCCGGCGCAGAATAGCACGGTCGCTGTGGGAAATCCGTGTTCGGGACACATTATGAAAATCACAGTGACACTGTTCATTATAGCAGAGATCCTAAAATGCCTATGTTGAAAAGTTGGTGACAAAAATAGATAAAATGACTGTGTTACGAGTGTGCGTTGCCCAGTTTCCACGCACGATCGTAACCTCGCACATTTGCAATATTTTCACTCCAGATTTTCAACATTAACATTTTCCAGCCCTTCTTATGAACAGTACAGCTGTCATTTTTCACATCCTGGCTGAAATCTGTTTTCGCACTTCCGGTGCAGAATAGCGCGGTCGCTGTGGGAAATCAGTGTTCGGGACACATTACGAAAATCACAGTGATATTGTTCATTAGCAGAGGTACTACAATGCCTATGTTGAAAATTTGGTCATGAAAGTCCGTAAAATGACTGTGTTACGAGCGTCCATTGCACAGTTTTCACACACGCTCATAACTACGCACATTTGTAGTATTTTCACTCCAGATTTTCAACATTGCCATTTTTCCGCATCTCCTTATGAACAGTACAGCTGTCATTTTTATGTTGACTGCGCAATGTACAAGAAACATTGTGGCAGCTTGCTGCAGAAGCAGGTTGTGGAGGTGCGGCACTGTTGTGCCAATGCCCCCACTGCCTTTTGAGGCTTGGCCCGATTTCCCCAATGGGGTGGCACACTGCTGCTGACACTTGTTCAGCCAGCATGCTACAACCTTGAAACATTTCAGCCGCTGCAATCAGGGGCCACCTTGTCATTACAGTATCAGCCATTCTGCTGCAATGAGGAAGTGATCTGTCATTGCTGGGCTGAACGCTGGTACTGTAATATTGTTTGTGAACATGGCAGCGGCCACAAACAATATGACTGAGCCACCAGTGCTGAGGGGGTGCCCAGTCCCCCTCAGCAGCATGTGCCCCCCCACACCAGTGTTTGTTTGCCGAAGGGGGCCCCAATCTCCGTCGGCTTCAGTCCCCATGCGAGTTCAAGTTGCTGATGGGGGAGCCCACTCCCCGACAGCATATTGGTTCCGCCCTCCAAAATGTTCAGTTTATGCCAGGGTGCCCAATCCTCTTGGCTCGGTCATGTGAGAAATCAGTGTTCGGACACATTAAGAAAATCACAGTGACACTGTTCATGAGCAGAGGTCCTAAAATGCCTATGTTGAAAATTTTGTGACAAAAGTCCATAAAATGAGTGTGTTACGAGCATGCGTTGTGCAGTTTCCATGCACCCTTGTAACTTTGCAAATTAGTAATATTTTTATGCCAGATTTTCAACACTGGCATTTTTTCACATTTCACACCTCCTTATGAACAGTACAGCTATCATTTTTCACATCCTGACTGAAATGTGTTTTCGCGCTTCTGGCGCAGAATAGCGCAGTCGCTTTTGGAAATCAGTGTTTGGGACAGATTAGGATCAAGCGGTGAGGGGTGGACTGAGCTCAACTGAACTCTGTCGGGACTGCTGTGGATTTCTTTGTGGGCAGAAAAAGGCGCCATCGCAGGCAGGATCCCAGTACAAAAGGGCAGCCTGCAGCGCCAGGAGAAACAGAACGAGCAAGTGAGGGAGGGGGAGTGAGTGAGCTCAAGGGAGCTCTGTTGGGACTGCTGCAGATTTCTTTGTGGGCAGAAAAGAGCAGCAATGCAGGCAGGCGCCCAGTACAAAAGGGCAGTCTGCAGTAGTGGGAGAAACAGAACGAGTGAGTGAGAGAGGGGGAGTGAGCGAGCTCAACGGAGCTGTATCATGACTGCTGCGGATTTCTTTGTGGGCACAAAAAGGCGCCAATGCAAGCAGGACCCCGGTACAAAAGGGCAGCCTGCAGCGTCAGGAGAAATAGAATGAGCAAGTGAGAGGGGGAGTGAGTGAGCTCAATGGAGCCTGCGGGACTTTAGAGTTGCCCACCCTCCCGCCCATGGGGTCACTGTGGTCCTATATTACAGCAGGGTCTCTGGAGTGGAGACAAAGCAATGATTGGATACTTTAGGATTCTGTAATAATACAGATTTAGTTGTTCTGTTTCTTTTCTAACTGACCTAAGTACTGAGCTATATTGTTATGATTGCTGTAATAATGCATATTTATTTGTTCTGTTTATTTCTCTAACTGAGCTGAGTAATACTTGGAGTGCAATAGGATTTCTAACTGGACTAAGTGAAATTATATGAGAGCCAAGAACAAAAAGTATGGTAGCTGAGGGGTGAAAAACGGACAAGGAGGCTTTAGGATTGCTACAGTAATACAGTATCTAACGGATGAGATTTGAGACTGAATTATCCCATTCGGCAAGGGGTCAGTAGGAGGACTACTGTGGGGGGGACAGGAATTTATTTGTACTTTGTATTTTTTTCACTCCTTACTACCCCTTCCTTCCACTCATTCAGACTTCCCAAGGACACACACACCTAGTCGTCAGAGTCTGCCCCTAGAGTACCAGGTCACACTGCCTGTAGACCCGTGATGCCTGGTTAACCCCCCGGTGGGGTGAGGAAGAACTCTCCCTTGAACCTCCCCAACACCTGTTCAGCTGTGGACCCTGTACAACAGAGTCTGTCCCAACAGAACAGGAGTGTGGTGGCCAGGAGTACGTCACCGGGCGACAGAGGTTGTTTCCTCTGTTCAACCCCAGACGCCGAGATGCAATGAGGCTTAGGGTGGAGCAAGGAGACACGCTGAGACGCGGCTTCTGCCCGGCCCCTCTGTTGACATCTGCCCGCCCCTTCTGCTGCTGTCTCTCATAATGCACCTTCCACCTGAGCACCCCAGGTGGCGGCGCCATCGCGGGAGTTTGCAGGCGACCCCCAAAGAAGGAGAGCAGCCATCGGGCGCACATCCTCTCCTCCCGGCCGGCCCCCAGCGGTAGGTGCTCATTCCAGAACACAGGTCGCCGTCGTGGGTATGAGGTCAGGTGTCCATCGCCTCAGCCCTCAGCGCCACCAGGCGGCTGGGGGGACAGAAATTTGGTAAATAGGGCCTAACAGTTGTAGTGGTGCACAACCTGGGAGTAAGTGCCGTGATATAAGATGGGGAGCCAAAAGGGGCAGATGCCACATGTAAATAGGGCAGGCATCTTTAGAATGGTGGAGGGGTGTACAGGGTGTGGGTCTGCCATGATCCTGGACTGGGCTTGGAGGATGGGGGGGAGAGCGTATGGTCTGTAGGTGACTGGCTAGTTTAAGGGAGGAACTGTGGAGGTTAGGGAGGAGTCTAAGTGGCAGGGCCAATTAGTATGGTAGGCATCCTGAGGGGGTAATAGGGGATGGCAAAGGGGTACAGAGGAAGAATAACTAGGGACTGAAACTGACCCCACTATCAGAGGCACTAGCAGAAAAGAGAGGAGAAGGAAGGGGGTGCCTGAGACGAGGGCGTGGGGCCTCCTGATGGGGAGGAAGAGACCACGAGGAGTACCAGGGGAGAGAGCAGATGGCTGCAGGTAGGGAGAGACCAGGGGTGGCACGGTGGGGAACAACTAGAAGGGGGGAACTGATAGGGGGAAGAGATGTAGGACAGGTATCGACTAGGAATAGATTCAAAACTCTGCTATCGGACAGAGAGAGGGAGCAGGAACATACTGAAGGGAGGAGGACAAGCGGGGTATGAGAGGGATGGTAACAGGTAGGGGAAGAGATAGCGAGGACAAAAGGGTAGAAGGGGACTAGTAAGGAAGGAGGGGGTGACTGGAGGAGAAGGCTATGGGAAGGGGAAGGATGGGAGGGCATCACTATCGGGTAGAAGGAATGGGTGCTCTAAATCAGCAACAGTGGGGATAGGAGAGGGGTTGGAAATCAGCAGGAGGAGGAGGAGGTCGACATGGGAAGCCTAATAGGAAGTAGTCAGGCTGGGAAGGGGTTCAAGGGGGATAGGAGGAATAAGGCAGAGAAAAGGGGTGAGGCAGAAGTAGGGGGTACAGATACAGAAGTCACAGAGGGTGCAGCTGGCGGGGCAAGGAGCGGGGAAGAATGAATACTGGGGTGGTGGAAGGGGCATTAGAAGGGAAAGGGGATAAGGGGCAGGGAGTACTCATCCTGGGAGATTTTATACTGGAATGGGTGAGATGGGGTGGAAAGGAGGAAAGGCACAGCCATATTTGTGTTGAAGCTGTCCCCAGGTTGACTGCAGGAGGGGCAGGGCAGGCACTGCTCAAGCGTGCAGCAAGGGGAGGGGAAGAAACCTCATTTACTGTTGCATGTGGGTACAAACGACTTGGCGGGGACACTGTGTAAGTAGTGAGGGGGAGGTTTGAGTACTTGGGCAGGCAGTGTGAGGGGGTGGGGAAGTCAGTGGCATTCTTGGAGGTACTGCCAGTACCATGTGCAACCATGGGGAGGAAGGGTAGGCTTGAGGAGTTCGAGTGGCTAAGGGATTGGTGCCACAGAAAACATTATGGGTTAGTGACTAACTGAGGTAGGGTGTGGGGAGGAATAGTGACTTGTACACGGGGGACAGGGTACACTGGAGCAGGAAGGGGAAGGGAGTATTAAAGCATCATTGCTGCCAGGTCACTGGCACTGAGGGTTGAGGCGCTGGATGCCACACCTCGCGTCACACTGGTGACCTGGGTTCGGACACAAGCCCAGGCCCCAAGGGGTTGGCAAGGGAGGGATAGAATTGAGCGTCCGGAGGACTGCTCTCCTATCCCGGGGTGGGATCCAGGGACCCACCGCTTTGCAGCGGCCCCTGATGATGACCGCGGGTGCTACTACAGTGGTGTAGTAAAGGGTGGTGGACATTGGCGCGCTGAGCCTAAGCGTCATTGCACACTTGCACTCTGCAAAGGGGAGAAAAGTGGAAATGGTCTCACGGTCAGACAGCATGAGATTCCGACCTCCCCGCCTGCCCCAAATGGCGCCTCCTCAACTGGATCCTGCTCCGATGGGTCGACCTGGGAAGCTCCTCACCACCCCAGCACGGGGGTAATCTGTGGAGGTGAGCAGGTCGGCTTGATGTCAGGGGCAGGGATAGGGGGGTCAGTCAGTCTTACCAAGCCGACCCTAGCCCTGTGAGAAAATATGTAAAAAAAAAAAAATAAAACAGACAGGATTAGAGGGGTATATATCCCTACTAAGGTGGATTTAAACAAATGGGAGGGGGGTCAAAAGAGTAAGGTTGGTAGAAAGGTCCGGACAGGGGAGCCTGATGAGCTCACCATCCTAGATATAGGTAAAGGTGGAGGTGTAATAACCCTGGAAGGGGGCAGGCAGAGTGGTCTGAGTGTAATACAGAAAGCACCACCACCCTGTAAGAACAAGGAGGAGAAAGGGAGCGGACTACCAGGAGGAGGGACACAGGCCAAGGAGGAGAAGAGTGAGGAGAAGGAGGGGTACGGGTGGAAGGTGGTCTGACTAAATGGATAGAGAACTGGTTACAGGGGAGGGTGCAGAGGGTGGTAGTGGTGGGGTAGCTCTCAGCACCCAGAGCAGTGACAAGCGGGGTGCCATAGGGCTCAGTGCTTGGCCCAATGCTATTTGGGCTCTTTATCTCCTATATAGCACACGGAGTGGGGAGAAGGGTTAGTCTGTTCACACATCATACCAAATCAAAAGTAAATAGTTATAGTAGCAGAGCCCCCCCCACACACACACACATACACACTCCCTGAAAAACTGCTTAAAAGCCTGCAATTCATTCAAATCAATTCCATTTTCTTACTTACTTGGGGTTCAATGCCAACAAGTGTAAAATCATGTACCTAGGGCATAGGAACCTCGGTGCTGGGTATAGGTTGGGGGGGAGGTACTGATACTCATTAGACATGAAAGGGTCCTTGAGGTTATTATATCAGAGGACCTCAAGATGGCAGTACAGTGTGACAAGGTAATGGGCAGGGCAAATTGGATTCTGGGGCGCATAAAGAGTAGCATCTCCATTAGGAGGAGGAGGAGGGATGTTGTGTTACCATTGTCTCACTCCGTGGCATACCCCCAGCTGCAGTACTGTAAACAGTTTTAGAGTCCACACTTCAGAAAGGACATAAGGTGGAGGTTTTCCAGAGGAGGGCAACTAAAATGGTTCAGAATTTTCATAGGAATCCCTACAAGGAAAGGCTGAAGAATCTCAACATGTACACTCTGGAAGAGAGGAGGGCGAGAGGTGACATGATCAAGACCACACAAAGTACCTCACAGGGGTAAAGAGGGTACAGTTGGGGAGTTCTTTCAAGTGAGGATGAGCACCCAAACCAAGGGACATACAATGAAGCTGGAGAGGGGGCATTCAGGATAGATGTGAAGAAATATTTCTTTACTGAAAGGGTGGTATACGCCTTAAATAGACTGCCAGGAGAAGTGGTGGAACCTGAAATGGTAGGGGGCATGAAGCATGCATGGGATAAACATAGGGGTATATTAGAAAAAGGGGAAGGAGGGGGTCAGTGGAGATCAATAGGGCTATGGAAGTGGAGTAGGTTCAAGTTCATTGCAGGAAAAATCCATTAAGCAAGCTCATTCACGAGGCGGTCCTGATGGACACAGGCAGAATAAGACACGCTGTAACATATACAGGCAGGAGATACAAGTAGGTAGAGAACACTTGGGCAGACTGGATGGGCTGAACGGTCCTTTTCTGCTAATAAATTCTATGTTTCTGTGGCATCATGTGTTAATTCAGATGCAGTGTTTATTTAAAGTTGGGCCTACCATACATCCAGATGTAAGGTACAGTAAATTACCGAATTAGATACAGCCCACTTACAGTACAATAAACACAACCCCAGTGCTTCAAGAAGCCTTTTACTCTTCATAAGGCTGCTTAAAGAACTGGGGTTCTATTTGCAGTGTCCACACCAGTATGCTGATTTTAAATTGACGCATCTGCATGAATACTTCATTCTTGCTCACTCCTCTTCTTCCCCACTTTGAAACCTGCTTGTCCTGAGTTACTTTTCAGCTGGCAGTGCTTCGTCTGTGTTGGAAGATGACCAATAAGCGGCTCTGAAATACATCAGACATCACAGACTCTGAAGGCAGCTGCTCACGGACAGACAAATAGCAGTTCTTCTGGGGGGGTAGGAGGAAGTAAGCTGTTTAACTAGAATCTGCAGCTTATCCATCAGGTAGGGAAATGGGCAGACTAGGTGGGCCAAGCAGTCCTTAAGCGGTCAAATTCTATGTTTCTCACCCACCATCTTGGCAAGAAGAAGGCTGCAGCTGTGGCCACTGATGACTGTTGGGATGTGGAGATGGCGGGACCAAAGGGGACAGACATAAGGAGATACAATCGTAATAAAAAATTGTGAGACCTTCACCAGCTTTCCAAACTGCTTACCAGTAAAAGAACACTCTATGAAGTTGTTCAAATGGCAACACAATCTGGTGAGCCCTCTGTCTGCCATCTGATACCAGGCATCAACCAGCATAAAATTGCCTAAAGAAGACAGTGTGGTCATGTGGTTACTGAAATACTGGAGATTACAGATTTATGAGAACAAAAGAATATCACACAGAAGCTGGCACATGTGCCTATAGCAGCTGTCTCCTGCTTCTCAGTAGTTACATTTATACCCTCGAGGTACTTAAATGTTTCTGTCATATCCTCTCTTTCCCTCCTCTCTTCCAGTGAGTACATATTGAGGTCCCTTAATTTCTCCTCATAAGTCTTGTATTGCAAGCTCTGTACCGTCTCATTCGCCCTTCTCTGGACCATCTACAGCCTGTTAGTGTCCTAACAAAGGTGTGACCTCCAGTACTGCACACAGTACTCCATGTGAAGCCTGACCATGGTTTTATATAACGGCATCACTACCTCCCTCCTTATGCTGGTGATACCCCTGCCTATGCACCCCAGCATGTCACTGGCCCTCCCAGCTGCCTTACCGCTTTGACATTTTCAGGTCATCTGAAATAACAACCCCCCAGGTCCCTTTCCTTCTTTGTGACTGTCAACAACTCCCCCCCCAACCTGTACCTTTCCCCAGGGTTTTTGTGTCCCAAGTGCATAATTTAGCACTTTTTTTGAATTAAACTTCAGTTGCCAGTCCTCAGACCATTTCTCAACCTTCCCCAGGTCCCTCCTCATTTTCTCCACCCCCTCTGGGGTATCCACTGTCTTACAGATCTTGGTGTCATCTGCAAACAGGCA